>CM016620.1:61267574-62467574 GCA_005393395.2 Gossypium australe
ATGTTTAATTATCACTTCATCCGACGAGGGAAGAAATCTCTTTATTTTTTATAAAACCATGTTTGGATTGGTTGCTTCTATTCTAATTAATATATTATATACCTCATAAATTCATTGATTTTTAGCTTGCAATTTAGTACATAAATCAAATTAGTATAACTCATAATCTTTTTGTTATTTAAAATCAACTTCAATGCATATGTTATTTATTTTACTTATTATTAATATTTTCATCAAGGTATCATATACATTCAAAATTTTGATTCACATTTTTGCATTTTAGTATCATTTTTGTTAAATTAAATTTATATTTTATTTAATATGTATGCATTATATAAGTTTAGAATTATTAGTGGTAGTTTTTATTTTTTTAAAACATATGTCATATATTAATAAAAGAAATAAAATTCTTAAAAACTTAAAAGATATTTTAAATATTTTTGTAAATTTTTTAAAAAAAATTTAAAAAAAATTTAAGATTAAGATTTAAAAAAAATATATTTTAAAAGAAATTCTTAATATGTGTTCCGAAAATACATTTATGATAATTAAATAATTTTTTAAAAATTTCTACAAGCGCATTAATAAATTAAAATATTGTAAATAGAAAAACTGTAAATAATGAAAAATATATTTGATATACTAATTTAAAAAAAAGGAAAGTAAAAAAAATTGATATTGGTTATACCAATAATCCTAAAATTTTAATTATATATTCAATTTTTTAACAAAAATATATTTAAATTTGAATATTCAATAAATATAATATATTTAAACTAATACAAACGGTCAACCGCTGCATCACATGATTAAGAAAAATAATAATATATAAAATAACATCATATAATATATTAAAATTTTAGATATAGATAAGACTGGGTTCGGATCTTGGATGTTCAAACTCAAATTGATTCGTATTTTAAATGAATCTAATTTTATTGTCCAAACCCATTTTGTAAGCCTAATATTTTTTTTTTGCCTAAACTCATTACAAAATTTGAATAGATCTTTAAACTTGAACAAATAACACCATCCATGAACAAATTTACTTTTTTTACTTTAAATTGTGAGTTTATTTTTTTTTTCCAATTTTTCTTCTTTTGTTGTACATAATATTTAAAACCAAAGTATCTACAAAATGGAAATTATCCGACGTGGATAGGCTAAATTTTTATGAAATGGCAACATAAAATTTTTCCTTGCGTGATGAAAAAAGTATATAAACATTAGACCATTCATAATATTAAATAATTAGTAAATTTGGTAATTTTTTTTGGCATATTAAAATTGGTTATATGAATCAAAATAATATCAATTATATCATTTGCCAAACCCTTGCAAACAAAATTTATGGAAATTAACAATTATATCATAGGCTTACAAATTTGACACTTAATTTCTCTGATATTTATAATTTTTTTTATTCTCAGTTGGTATTTGAATTTTCATTAAGTTAAGAGTTTTTTTTTTTTTTTTTTTGTAATGGTGTTAAGTTTGATAGATGTGACATTATTATATTGAGACACGTGACAATAATAATGTTATTATGATGTCATGATTTGATTTTTTTAAAAAATTAAAATCTAAAAAATATTTAAAAATTTAAAAGTATATTTAAAAATTATAAAAAATAAAAACAATAAATTTTTAATTTTTAAATTTAATAAAATTTAAAAATTACAAAAAATTTGTTTATTTTTTAAATTTAATTTAATTAGAAAACTTTTTTTTGGGTTAAGATCCACTCCATTACTTTTTTTAAAAAAAAAAAAATTCCCATTGCCTTTCAAAATCAGATGCCTGATAGTTTGGTCGGAAATGAATTTTGTTATTTTCTTAATGGGTATTCGGATTATCACCGAATTCCGATTCAACCTGATGACCAAGAGAGAAAAAAAACCTTCATTTGTCTGTTTGGAACATACGCCATTCGTCGGATGCCTTTCGGTTTAGGTAATGCACTAACTACATTCATGCATTGCATGACATTGATCTTTGTGGATATGATTGAAGGGGGAATGGATATCTTTATGGATGACTTCTCTGTTTATGGCGATTCTTTCGTTGAGTGTTTATCTAACTTGGAGCATGTTCTGGAGAGATATGAATATATTAATTTGGTATTTAATTGGGAGAAATGTCACTTCATGATGAATGAGGGCATTGTTCTCGGGTATTGAATTTCGACGAAGGGGTTGGAAGTTGATCAAGCTAAGATAGAGGTCATTGAAAATTTACCTCATCCATCTTAAATTCGGAGAATCCAAAATTTTCTCAAGCATGCCAAATTTTATTGACGGTTTATTAAGGATTTCTCTCAAATTGTAAAATCGTTAAATCATCTCATTCAGAAAGATATTCCCTTAGTGTTTGATGATGAGTGTATGCATGCCTTTAATGTTTAGAAATAATGATTGATAGTAGTTACTATAATTATTAGCCCGGATTGGAGAGAGCCATTTGTGATTATGTGTGATGCTAGTGACTATGCCTTTGGAGTAGTTTTGGGATAGAAGGAGAAAATCTTCCATGAAATCCACTATATAAGCAAAAGGCTGAATTCAACTTAAAGTAATTATACAAGTACAGAACAAGAGATGTCAAAAGTGGTTTTTGCTTGTGAGAAGTTTCAGCCTTATTTGATGGCAAATCAAGTTTATGTATATATAGATCACTTTACACTAAAATATGCCATGAAAAAGAAAAAGACTAAGTCTATGTTAATGCAATGGGTGTTGCTTCTTTAAGAGTTTGACTTGTGGATTTTAGATCGAAAAGGAACCGAGAACCAAGTTGTTAACCATTTATTTTGATTGGAGTTCAACGGTGAATAGGATAAAGGTCAGGCTATAAATGAGACTTTTGTCGATGAATAGTTATTCTGGTTAGGTTGTTGTCAAGTGAAGGATAAAGCACCATCAACACCTTGGTATGTGGACATTGTTAATTATTTGGTACAAGGTGCTTTCCATGTTAATGTTTCAAACTAGCAGAAGAAAAAAATTATGCATGATTCGATAGACTATATTTAGGAATAACCATATGCTTTTATACAGTGTGCAGATCAACTTATTCAACCGTGTGTGATTGAAAAGGGAATTGATGATATCCTAGCTGGGTGCCACACTTCACCATGTGGAGGGCATTTTAGAGGAAAAAGGATTGCTCAAAAGATTTGCAATCAAGATTTTATTGGCCAACAATGATTAGGGATACTTACGAGTTCGCAAGAAGATGTGACTGTTGCTAGCGAATGGAAAATATCTTTAAGCATGGTCAAATGCCTCAGGAAGGGATTTTGGAGGTTGAAATTTTTAATGTATGGAGGATTGATTTCATAGGACCATTTCTGCATTCATTCAGAAATCAATATATCTTATTGGTAATGGATTATGTTTCCAAGTGGGTAGAAGCAGTGATATTGCCGACAAATGATAATAAGGTAGTAATAAAATTTTTGTGCAAGAACATCTTCTCTAGGTTCGAGACTCCTCAGACACTTGTAAATGATCTAGTATTTGGATTGTGATGTTTATAAAGGTGAGTCTAAGGATCATGTTGTTAAAGTGAAAGACAACATTGGGGAGTTGTGTTGGGGTATGGTTGAAATTTGAAAAAGGCAATGTCATTATACTTTGAACTTGAATTTTTGGTTTGTTTTAGTGTTTATTTTATTATTTGGCGATTTTTTGCTTTTGCTTTGTTTGTTTTTGTTTTTCTGTGTAGGCTCCCCATTCAAGGATTACACAACATTTACGAGCTTCAATGAGAAGGTAGACGACATCAAATTCCCCTCACATGGCCTCATGATAACTGGAGAAGTCTTTTAACCTCTTACTCTTTATTGGAAACACATTAAGAACAATATGTGACTGTGTCCCGACGTGCGCGCGTCAAGGCTTGTAAATCTGCAATTAAATGTAAGAATTGAAGTGGTATCTACAAATATATAGGTCAAATTATAATATAGTTTAAAGTGCTTACAATGAAACACAAGGAAGTATTCGAGGATCATACCAATGGAGGTTTGTCTAAACTGAATTACAATCCACACACTATTAAGTCTTAATAGTAATCACATACTGGTTATATTACAACAAGTAAATAATAAAAAGATGATATAAAAGATCATAACATCAAAACTAAAATAAACAACCGGATTTTAATCAATTTGAGCAAGTAGAAGATTAACTCGCATCCGTGTTCATGATCAACTTCAGATTCAGGTTTTAACAAATTAGCTAGAAATTAACCTAATTAATATCTTTCGGCTTCTATAACTAAATTAATTGATCGATTTAAGCTACTTATCTTTTGACTTGATAGCTTAAACTAGGTTAGATTAAGTGGTGCTCAGTAGACTATCCTTTCGGTCTCACCTACTTAAGTTACTTCCTAGGTTGTCAATCGTATGGTTTAATCTCTCTTAATCTAAGCCAACTAAATTGGGGTCAACCCTAAACCTTTAGTCAATCACTCCTACTTTTGCTGATTAATCTCCCTAGGGTTCTTAGTTCATGGCAATACGAGATACAAATTTCCTTAATTTGATTTTAAACACTCAATTGAAACATTAAAAAGAGAAAAGGGAAATCTAGATATGAAATTGTGTGTTGAAGATCGATCCATAAAACCCTCGAAAATGATGTTGATCATGATTTGATTGGAGTAGAAATGAAGTAAATAAATAGAATTGTAAAAAGAAACTAAAAATTAAACTTGAATTAAACTAGAAAATAGATTGAACAGAAAAAATCCTAATGTAAACCCTAATTCTAAGAACAAGAAAATTCAATAATTAAAAGAAGCTCCTTAATTAAGTCTTGAGCAGTAATATTTATAGTCTCTTTGTTAAATGACCAAATTAGGTCCATTAAAGGCTGCTAAGCATGTTAATTTGTAGTGCGCAAACGAAAAACACATTTGGCTAATAACTGGGCCTCGTTGGACCGGTGTTACGACACACTATAGCTAGTGTTGTGACATTGAACGTCGAATTCATTCCTTATTTAGTTTGAAGTTGGCAGTTGTGACATGGAGTAATTTTTGTCGCAACATCAGTTGCTGAACATCCTTTCTTTAGGTTCGATGTCTATTTTTGTGAAATTAGATTGTTATTATTGCGACATTGAAGGTTAGGTAGTCCTCTTTTAGGTTCAAAGTTGGGTGTTGTAACATTGCATGGTGGTTTTCATGACATTGGAGGCAAAATGCTCCCTTTGAGGTTCGAAGTTTGTTGTCGCGACATCCTCTCTGAATGTTGTGACATCCTGGGTAGTCCATTAACTTATCAGCCTAAAATGATGTTCGGTACACTCAATCAACACATTAGTCCTTCCTTAGGCCCAAATTGGCCTAACAGGTCACAAAACATACTAAAATGCACATTTTATTGAATTCAAATATAAAAATACTAAATTGATAAACTAATTAAAAAGATAACAAATTACTTGAATACAAGCTCATTAAGTGTTGAAAATAACTTAATTTGCCACAACGAATTGTGACAGACCAAATTCTCCCACACTTAACTCATTGATTGTCCTCAAGCAAACAAGACAATTCACATGAAAAAGTAAAAAGAAATGATGCCCCTTGAGCTTTCTTTATACAAATGACTAGTTCTAAACATAGATAACGAGATGGCTTGTTAAAACATGCAATTTTAACATGATATATAAGTTACTTACAATTCTTACTTTTAGACATGAGAGTTCATTAAATTACAAAGTTAACAAGTAAAAAAAATACTAAGCATATGACTCTATCAAAACGACTACACAATTATAACATTTATGTCAGAAGAATGTAAGTAATTACCATTTCACATACTCAATATGATTTTCATCCATAAACAGAGTTGCCTAAGTCACATAGGTCTTTTTCGGCTTGTAACATTCTGAGGCTTAAGGTTGGTTTGGAATTCAAGAATTGGCAACTTCAAAATGATTCAAGCCCGAAATTAGTTTGGCACATGATATTGTTCCTTATGCACTCCCTAGTATACTTTTCAGCTCACCTCTTTATATCCCTTTCTCTCACATTCCTTTTCTCTCCATATGTGAAGACACAGTATAATACTAGTAAGTGGAATCAACTTAGTGAGTTTTGTGTAACATGAATGAAAATTTCCTAAGTA
This sequence comes from Gossypium australe, assembly GCA_005393395.2. Taxonomy (NCBI): domain Eukaryota; kingdom Viridiplantae; phylum Streptophyta; class Magnoliopsida; order Malvales; family Malvaceae; genus Gossypium; species Gossypium australe. Next base: position 61,273,714 of record CM016620.1, read on the forward strand.
TTTGTGATTTTTATTGAATCACTTTATGTCGCTCTTTTTCACTCACACAGCTTTTATCTCGTTCCATGCTTTTATATCTCCCACTTTGCTTTTAAACCTCACATTGCTTTTGGTCTCACACTATTTTTCATTAGGCACTTGCCTTAGGTCATCCCTAGGCACTTCAACATCCATGGATTCAATCATGCAACTTATAAAATTATAACTACTTACAATTCAAGGCAAACATACATGCTTTCCCTATGTAATCATTCATCATTTGGTATACTCAATTTCTTTCACCTATTTACGGTGTAAAAAAAATGAACTAACTAGTCTAAAGTTTAACAACCTAGAATATTTTACTATCATGCCAAATTTATAAGTTTCATCCAATCCAAACCTATTAACATGGTCTTAATTGGTCTCTTGCATTGTTGCAATCTAAAGCACAGTGCGCACAAAACAAAAAACAATTGACGAAAAAGAAAATAAAAATAAACAAAAATAACAGCAAATAATTTACAATCTAAACACTTTTTTTCATATACATTTTCGATTTTACCCCCGAAGTAGTGTTTCACTCTTTGCCCATTAACAAGGAAGGCTTCCTATCCTTAGTGATTAATTCCACCGCACGATGAGGTAATGCATGATTTACTGTATACAGGCCTGCCCATCGTGATTGTAGCTTGATTGGGAATACTTTTAGCTGAGAATTGAAGAGCAATACTTGCTGTCCTAGTAAAAGGTTTCTTTTCTTTATCATGACATCATGTTGTAGCTTGATTTTTTCCTTGTATAATTTCACATTTGTGTAGGCCAAAACATGAACTCTCCCAACTCATGTAATTGAAATAATCTCACTTCTTTAGCTAAGTCGGGGTCTAATTTCAACTCATTTATGGCTCAATATGCTTGTTTTCTCCAACTTGATCGGCAAGTGGCAGTTTTTCCCATAACCTAGTTGATAATGGGACATATCTAATGGTGTTGTTTAGGTTGTCCTATACACACATAATGTGTCATCTAATTTTATTGCCCAGTCTTTCCAATTTGGATTCATTGTCTTTTCCAAGATCTGTTTCACCTTTCGATTTGAAACTTCTACCTGTCTGCTTGCTTATGGGTGATATGTAGTAGTGATCTGGTGTCTGACACTATATTTGGCTAGGGCAGATTCTAACTGCTTAATATAAAAATGGGATCCCTCATCGTTGATGAGAGCTTTGGGTGTTCCAAATCTTGAGAATATATTTTTTTTGTAAGAATTGCACCATCGATTTAGTGTCATTTGTCGGTAGTGCAATAGCTTCCACCCATTTGGATACATAGTCCACTACCAAAAGGATGTACTAATTTCCACACGAACGAAGGAATCTATGCCCCAAATTTCAAAGATTTCCACTTCTAAGACCCCTATCTACGGCATTTCATCCCATTTAGTTATGTTCCCTGTTCGCTGACACCTATCATGTCTCTAGGAAAACTCATAAGCATTTTTTATCATGGTATAACAATAAAATCCTGATTGTAATACCTCCCATGCCTTTCTTTTTCCCTTGAAATGACCTCCGCATGGGGACGTTTGACATCCTATCAAAATGTTGTCCACTTCTTCTTCTTCTACACATCGTTTGATTAATTGATCATCACATTTTCGGAAGGCATACGTTTCCTTCCATACATAGCTTTTTTAGTCATGCATGATATTCTTTCTTTGTTGCCATGATGCATTTGCAGGAAAAACCCCTCGTGCCAAATAATTTACAATATCAGCATACCAAGGAATTCTATGTTTTATCTGCTTTACCTAACACTGCTTTACTCAGGACAACAGCTTGTCCATGAATTTCTCATTTATTTCCAAGTCCATTTCTTTTTCTACTTCTGTTTTCAGCCTTGAAAGATGATCTGCAACTTGGTTTCCCATCCCTTTCCTGTCTAAGACCCAAAGATCAAACTCTTGAAGTAGCAGTACCGACTTCACTAGTCTAGCCTTTGTTTCTTTCTTCTTCATGACATTCTTTAAGGTTGAATGGTTAGTGTAGATATGTACTTGATTCACCATCAAATATGGCCGAAATTTTTCACATGCAAAAACAACTGCTAACATCTCCTTTTCAGTCGTAGTGTACCTACCTCATTAATCTAGCCTTTGCTTCTTTCTTCTTCATGACATACTTTAGGGTTGAATTGGTTAGTGTAGATATATACTCAATTAGCATCAAATAAGGCTAGAATTTTTCACATGCAAAAACAATTGCTAACATCTTCTTTTCAGTGGTAGTGTAATTGCACTAGGTTGGGTTCAATTTTTTACCAGCATAATGAATGGCATGGAATGTTTTATCCCTTTTCTGCCCCAGTACTGCCCCAACAATGTAACACCCCAAACCCGGCCCATTTGTGTGACCGAATTTGAAATGCCACTGCGGAAAAACGTTTGAAAAACTTTTGACTTAGAGTTTAAAACATAAAAGATTTGTTGTCTTTACTAAAACATTGTGTAATTAAAGTTCCAAATAAAATTAAGTTGTTTAAAATAAAACATTTTCAAATAATAATATAATCGACAATTTAACTTAAAACATAATAAAAATTCTTAAATACTTAAAATGGCCCTTATTACAATAATTAAATACTTAAAATACTGAAACATAAATTGTATAAAGAAAATCCTCTTTTGCATAGGCCACCTCATATCCACTCCAACCCGGTCCGAGCATCACCTGAAAAGATATCCCACGAGGGGTAAGTCAACAGACTCAATGTGTAACAATACACTAAAAGTCCAATCGATCATACAAGAAAGCCCATTTAAAACACATTTAGCCATAAGCCCATAATATAGCAAATCAGATAATCACATGTACATATGAAATGAAATGCAATCCCGAACCCAACTTAGATATCCATCCGCTACACACCACCCGTACCAACCAATCACACCGTGGGGATTACTAAATCGACCCTCCATCCGCTACACACCATCGAAGGCAGTTGCTGCAGTCAACATGCACATCGCCCTTATAATCGTGGCATAGCCACCGGATAATTGTGACAGAGCCACCGGATTCATAGTATCGTGACCGAAGTCACCGGATTCATAATATCGTGACCGAAGTCACCAAATTCATAAGATCGTGACCGAAGTCACCGAATTCATAATATCGTGACCGAAGTCATCGGATTCATAATATCGTGACCGAAGTCACCGGATAATGTGGTAAAACCACCGGAACACTTCCCCTTTCAATATTTCCCATATGCCCATGCAATAACATATTATTACAATATCATGCCATTTACCTCATAATCATATCAGAATCGGACACATTTCATATTATGCATATAGCATTATTAACGATGCAAATATCATGTCTTATACATTATCCCAAAATCATAATCAAATATCGAATATGTTTCATATTAAAATCATACATAGTGCGAAGGAATAACGTACCTCAATTCACTGTACCATTGAATGGTACCCAAAGCCATAATCATTTATATTTCTTTATAAACACATCTATATTAATAAAGCTATTAATCAATTAGAAATTTAGTATAAGTTACACACCTTGTAAACACAAAGAGCGATAGAACTTTAGGATTTTCGACTCTTGCCTACACGTCGACAGAACCTACATATCACTATGTGAGAAATCGGTTTTCACTAAAAAGATATGGCCTTAGGCCGAATATCATTGTCCCTTACCTTGGATTCTTCAAACTCGAATGATCTCTTCCTAACGTTGACTACAAGAAAACCCCGAAAATCTTCCTTCAAAGGTTTAGCCACGGAGAAATAAGAGAATTAGATTCCTAAAATCGATTAATCTAAAGAAAAATAAAGAAGAAACGATTGATAGAAAAGACCTTACCCGAAACACGATGATCGATTAACCCTTACTTGAACTATAAGGAATTCGGCCTTAGCAAAAGAAAAGAAAGAAAGAAATGATGAAAAAGTATGGGATGGTTTCGGCTATGAGGAAGAAAGAGAGAAAGAGAATGAAAAAGTAAAAGAAAATAAAAGAGAATGCTTTTGGTGTAAAGATAAATTCGGCACTAGAGAGGATAGAAAGAATGGTAAATGTCTTCAAAGATGACAATATTTTGGTTCCAAAAGAAAGTAAGCTTGAGAGGAAAAATAAGAAATAAAGATATCAATTTGGTCAAAAAGAAAAGGCCAAAACAAAGCAAACTTTTTACCAAATGCCAATAGGAAATTTCGGCTAAGAGAAAAAAATATTGGACAAGGGAAAAGATGCACAAAATGACAACTTTTTGGTCAACTACAACCTCCCTAATCCTTTACCAAAATTCGGCCAACTCATTAGCCTATACCATTCCCCTTTTTCCTCCTTAATTCATCCCTATCAACCCCATAATTTCCAACACAATTAAACCACCCCCTAAAGCCCCTTATGCTGTCTAGGTTCATGGTCAAATGACCATGGAAAAGCTTCCAAAATAACACCCATTTATCAAGCCTTTTGTCCCCTAAACTTTCCTTATCAACTTGATTCTTTACCATAACTACTAACTTGCCTTTTCCATTTTGTCTACTAACCAAAAACAAAAGAAAAAGTCTTATCCATTCATGATAAGGTTTGACCGTCCATTAATGCAAGGATTCAAAAATAAACCTTCAAAATGCTAAACATGCTACTCGAACCTCTAACCTCAAGCCACCTTTCAAGCTCCTTAACCAACTTGCCACTTACTCCTCTTATGCTATAAATGAACACTTAAATTAACTTAAGTGCTAAGCTCACTTAATCCACTTCATTAAATAAGCCAAACTAAAATTTATTCTAGCTTCCTAAATAAAAACAAGCCTTCACAAGACTATGCTAACACACAAAAATTCATACCCGAGCCAACACAAATAATTAGCTGACACACAAATTTTCCTAAAGCCCATGGCCCAATCCTACTAGGCCCAATTTCGGGATGTTACAAACAACATAGTCACTAGCATCACACATGATTACAAATGGTTCCATCTAGTTCAGGCTTATTATAATAGGAGTTGAAATTAACTTTTTCTTGAGTACCACAAAGGCCTAAGCACACTCGTTTTCAAATATGAACGGTGTTTCATTCTGCAAGAGTTGAGTTAGTGGCTTCGTAATCTGAGAGAAGTCTTTTATGAACCGTCTATAAAAGCCGATGTGACTTAAAAATTTTTGAACTCCATGGGCTGTCATCGGATGTGGAAGTTTCTCAATAACTTCAATCTTGGCATTATTTACTTCCAACCCCTTTTTAGAGATTTGATGCCCTAGGGAAATTCCCTCGTTTACCATAAAATGACACTTCTCCTAGTTAAAGACTAGATTTGTAACTTCATGTCTTTCTAAAACTCTTTTTAGGTTGCTTAAGCACTCTGTGAACGAGTCCCCATATATTGAGAAATCATCCATAAAAACATCCAACCCATCTTCTAACATGATGAAGAAAATTACTGTCATGTATCTCATTAGAGTAGATGGTGCGTTACATAATCCGAAGGGCATTCTTCTGAATGCATATGTCCCAAATGGGCATGTGAATGTTATTTTTTCTGATCGTTTGGATGTATTGGAATTTGATGATACTCTAAGTACCCATCAAGATAATAGTAATACTCTTTTTCTGTAACACCTTTTACCCGTATTCGACGCCGAAACAGGGTACGAGGCGTTACCAGACTTATATGCAAGCAATCATACAAAATCGAGACATGACTTTCCACTCAAATTTAAAAATTTTCATAAACATTCATATCGCCCCTTAAACGAGCCTACAAGGCCCAAAACATACATAAGGAGTGATTCGGGACTAACCGAGAACTTTAGAAACTTCTAGGAAAACTTAGAAAAATTGTAACAGTTCGATTTAGACCCTAGCCGGAATAGTAGTTTCAGGATCAAAAAATTTGAGTCAAAAAAATAATTTAATATTGTTTTCTATGCTTGCAATATGAGATTAAGCATGTGTGAAAGTTTTGTGATTTAATTTGATCATTTGTGTGCTTAATTTGAGAAAAGGACTAAATCGCATAAAAGGTAAAAGTGGTTTTAATTTAATAAGTGCCGAATTGTTATTGTTCTTATTATGTGAAGTCCTTAAAATGGAAATATGTTGTTAGCATGATAGATGGACGGTAAAGCTATTGAATATACATGATTTATATGTTAATAATAAAGGGTAAATTTGTAATTGAGATAAAATGTTAATTAAAATCACAAAAAAACAAATAAAAGTTGATAGTGGATTGTTCATCCATCCACCACCAAAACTAGAAAAGGAAATAAGGTTTAAAGCTCTTCAAACATTCGATCATAGATGTTCTTTGATTCAAGGTATGTTTTGCTTCGGTTTTTGATAATTTCTACGTTTTTGTAATCGTTGTTTCGAATATTTCAAAACCCATGTTTCAATTTTATTGAAATGTGCCATTGATGAACACATGAGTTTTGTGATGTTTGAAGATGAATTATGAAAGATATGTGTTAGATTAACATAGTTTGTCTTTGAATTTTTGGTAATTTTGAGTAATTTGGACTAAATTAAGAAAATAATATTTTGAGGGACTAAAATGTGAAATAAATGAAATTTGTATACTTGTATGAGCATGGGTAATATTTGGCCTAAGCATAATGTGTACAAATTTTGTGTATTTTGTGATTTTGTGATTTTGTGAAATAAGGACTTAAATGTCAAAATGTGAAAATGTTCGGGCTAATTTGTAAATTACCCTAAATGTGTGTTCTTGGATTAAATTGAATGAATTAGTGAATAAATGAATTAAATTTGAATATGTATAGATTAAGAACCGAAGAAAATAGATTTAGACCGTGGAAAATCGAAAGTGATTGATTAGCCGAGTTCGTTCGTTTATCCGAATCCGAGGTAAGTCTATATAAAAATAAATGTATTTGAATTGGCTTATTTACGTATCTATGAAATTCATTTGTGATGAATGTGAATGAGATGTTATATTCATGGACATCGAGAAAGTATCGGCAAAATGTCAATATCCGAAAAGTCCCGTATAAACTTAGAAATAGATAGGATTTTATATGTCATGACATAGGTTTCTAATATGTGATATCGTGTAAGACCATGCCAGGGACGTTGGCATCGATTTGAAATTTACGTGCAAGCCCATGTATTGGATATTGGCATCGTATTTGATTCGTGTAAGACCCTGTCTGGGACAGTGGCATCGATATTTGGTTACATGTAAGACCACGTCTGGGACGTTGGCATTGTACGAATATTCTGAGTATTCCTTGTATCCTATTTGATTCCGAATGGTTCAACTGGCAAGACCGAGAAAAGAATGACTAAGTGAATTGTATAATTGTTTTAGGTACGTTTGATGTATATGCTTTGAATAGGCATGAAAGGTGAGTTAATATGTACATAGATGCATTGAATAAAGTGTGATATATGTATGTTTGACATATGAGCAAAAAAGATGCTTGAGATATGATATGTTGGTAGGAAATGGCAATCCAATTGAGCCAAAGTGAAATCTATGTGTTTGAAATGAAGATATGTTAATGAGTTTGATTTGCTATGCTTATAAATGATTATATGATAAGTTTATTTGTATATGGCTTACCAAGCTTTTGAAAGCTTACTATGTGTGTGTTTACTTTTTTTTTATAGATCGTTGAAGCTACGAAAGGCTCGGGGATCGTCGAGGATCGTCATCACACTACTCAATCTCATTTTGGTACCTTTTGAAAGTGTAAATATTAAAGTATGGCATGTGTAGGCTAGTCACTATGAATTATGTTTGAGATATGTATGTAGCCATGTGATATGGTTAGATAAATGGTTGTGATATGAATGAGTAGTCATGTTATATGATGCTTTGTTTGGTATGGTTTAATGACTAAAGAAATGGTCAAAGTAATGGTAAGTTTATTGATGCAAAGTTGGTACATCATTGATGAGAAGATGTCTTATTATTGTGTTAAGTTGTGGATAAATCGTGCTTGGATATACTTGTGATTTAGTTGGGAAAATTGGCATATAAGATGTTGTGATGAAATGTTCTTGAATGAGTAAAATAGATGGTCAATTTGGTATGTTTTTGGTTGCCATAAGTGTTGGAATGATGCTTGTATGTGCTTGTAGGGATGACCCAAAGTGTGGGTGGCATTTTGGCCTTGCAAATGGCCTATAATTGCCCACACGGTTGAGGACACGGGCATATGGCTCGACCGTGTCCCTCGTGGTTGTATTTAAAAACAAGTTAGACTCGACCACGGGCTGGACACACGGGCGTGTGACTGGCATTGTGGTGCAAGTCAGTAACGACCACGGGTGAGGCACACGGGCGTGTTCACAGCCGTGTGGACAAGCAGTATGTATGCCCTGTTTTAACACGGCTTAGACACACGGGCGTGTCTGAGGCTGTGGGAGGCACACGGCCTGCCCATACGGGCGTATGACCTCTGTAACTTAAAAAATTTTTAAATTTTTGAAAATTTCTGTATGTGTTCGGTTTAGTCCCAGCCCCTTTCTAAAGCATGTTTAAGGTCTCGTAAACCTATTTAAGGGACATTTTGATTTGATTCGTCGAATATTATTATGAAATGTCCGTAAAAGGTTCCGTTTTGTTCGGTAATGCCTTTAATCCTAGACCAGAGATGGTTACGGGTTAGGGGTGTTACATTTGATTGGTATTAGAGCTACGGTTTAGTCAATTCTCGGACTAACGTAGTGTGTGAGAGTCTAGCTATACATGCCATATATATGAAATGTGATAGTGTGATGAATCCTCACGTGTAAAATGTGTTTTTCATATAGTAATGGATCCCGAAAGAGCCGTAGCTGACAATGTTGAAAGTAACGCACCTGCTCCCGCTCAAGGGACAGTGCCATCTGATTTGAGACTGGTTACTAGCGGTCAAGAGGGAGAGGCTAAACAAGCCTTCTTCCAAATAATGAATGAGTGGTTCACTCAGTACATAAGAACTAATCCAACTGTTTCATAACCATCCTCCCCCACCTAATCTTCCTCAGACTTCTGCTATACCTCCGGTTATGAATTTGAATTTGTTGAATAAACCTCGGGTCGACAAAATCTGTAAATATGGGGCTGAAGAGTTCAGGGCCACTAGTGATGATGATGCCGAGAAAGCTGAATTCTGGCTCGAGAATACAATTTGAGTGTTTGATGAACTATCATTGACTCCTGAAGAATGCATAAAATGTGTTGTTTCTTTGCTACGAGACGCAGCTTATCAATGGTGGAAGACCTTGATTTCCGTTGTTCCGAAAGAATGAGTTACATGGGATTTCTTTCAGGCTAAGCTCCAGAAGAAATACATTAGTCAGAGATTTATTGATCAGAAATGAAAAAAAATTTCTAGAACCGAAACAGGGTCGATTGTTTATCACCGAGTATGAACGAGAGTTCGTGAGACTAAGTCAATATGCTCGAGAATATGTTTCAGCTGAGGCAATAATGTGTAAACGATTTGAAGACGGTCTAAATGAAGATATCCGTTTGTTAGTCAGAATTCTGGAAATAAAAGAGTTTGTTGTACTTGTTGATCGAATGTGAAAAGCTGAAGCATTTGGGAAAGATAAAAGAAAAGCTGATTTTGAAGCTATAGATGTGAGAAAGAGATTTTCGAGTAAAACATTTCAGTCTGCTTCAAAGAAATTCAGAGATGAACAAAGTCATTCAAAGGTTAATGTGGGACACTCGAATAGAGATCGAGCTAGATCACAGAAAGCTCCAGCAACTTCGATGGCTAGTGTTGGAAATGTACGATCTGAAAGACCTAAACGTGAACATTGTGGTAAAAGACATCCGGGAAGTTGTAGGTTGAATGATCGAGCCTGTTTTAGATGTGGATCGTTAGACCATTTCCTCTAAGACTGTCCAGAGTCTGTTGAGCAAGAGATTGTTCAGAATCTGAGATCTGATAATGTTTCAGCTAGAGGTAGACCTTCTCGAAATACAAGGAATGTCAGTGGTAATCAGAAAGCTACGAAAGGCACTGTTGCGAGATCTGAAACTAGAGCACCTGCCAGAGCGTATGCTATCCGTGCTCGCAAGGAAGCTTCATCTCCAGATGTTATAATGGGTACATTTACTCTTTATGATACTTCTATGATTGCGTTGATAGACCCAGGTTCTACTCATTCGTATATATGCATGCACTTAGTATCTAGTAAGACTTTACCTGTAGAGTCTACTGAATTTGTTATTAGAGTATCAAACCCCTTAGGTAAAAGTGTCCTGGTTGATAAAGTATGCAAGAACTGTCCGATAATGTTTCGAGATGTTTGTTTTCCGGTTGATCTGATGCTATTACCATTTGATGAGTTTGATATAATTTTGGGTATGGACTGGTTGATGTTGCATGATGCTGTTGTGAATTGCAAAAGAAAGACTATTGATTTGAGATGCCAGAATGATGAAATAGTTCGAATTGAGTCTAATGAATTGAACGGGTTACCTGCTGTGATATCAGTGATGAAAGCTCAAAATTATGTGAAAAAGGGTTATGAAGCTTATTTTGCTTATGTGATTGATTCGAAAGTAACTGAAAAAAAGTTGAATCAATGCCAGTTGTTTGTGAATTCCCTGATATATTTCCTGAAGAATTACCGGGATTACCTCCGATACGTGAAATTGAATTTGGTATTGATTTGTTACCGGGAACGACTCCTATTTCAATAGCTCCTGATAGAATGGCACCAACAGAATTGAAAGAGTTGAAGTCTTAGTTGCAAGAGTTGACCGACAGAGGGTTTACACGATTGAGTTTTTCACCTTGGGGTGCTCCCGTGTTATTTGTGAAAAAGAAAGATGGCATGATGAGAATGTGCATAGATTACCGCCAGTTAAATAAAGTGACTATAAAGAATAAATATCCTCTGCCCAAAATTGATGATTTGTTTGATTAGCTGAAAGGAGACACCGTGTTTTCAAAGATAGATCTGAGATCGGGATACTACCAGTTGCGAGTGAAAGATTCAAATATTCCAAAAACTGCTTTTAGAATGAGGTACGGGCATTATGAGTTTTTTGTTATGCCTTTCGAACTAACAAATGCTCTTGTTGTTTTTATGGATTTGATGAACATAATTTTCAAACCGTATTTAGATCAATTTGTTGTTGTATTCATTGATGACATTTTGATTTATTCATGTGATGAGACTGAGCATGCTGAACATTTGAGAATAGTGTTACAAACACTATGAGATAAGCAATTGTACGCAAAGTTTAGTAAATGTGAATTCTGGTTATGTGAAGTCAGTTTTCTAGGACATATTGTATCGGCATCTGGTATATGGGTTGATCCGAGTAAAATTTTTGCTATTTTAGAATGGAAACCTCCGAAGAATGTGTCTGAAGTCCATAGTTTTCTGGGACTTGCTGGTTATTATCGAAGGTTTGTAAAAGGCTTTTCGATGATTGCTACACCATTAATGAGATTACTTCAGAAAGATGTGAAATTTGAATGGTCCGATAAATGTCAGAAAAGTTTTGATCAGTTGAAAATTTTGTTGATTGAAGCTCCAATTTTGGAACAACAGGAATCAGGTAAAGAATTCGTGATTTATAGTGATGCTTCATTGAATAGTCTGGGATGTGTTTTGATGCAGGAAGGTAGAGTTATAGCTTATGCTTCGAGACAATTAAAATTGCATGAAAAGAACTATCCGACATACGATCTTGAGCTAGCTGCAATTGTTTTTGCATTAAAGATTTGGCGCCATTATCTTTTCGGTGAGAAATGCCATTTATTTTCAGATCATAAAAGTTAGAAATATTTAATGGCCCAGAAAGATTTGAATCTGCAACAGAGAAGATGGTTAGAGCTTTTGAAAGACTACGAGCTTGTGATAGACTATCATCCGGGTAAGGCAAATGTTGTTGCTGATGTACTGAGTCAGAAATCATTGTTTGCATTACGTGCGATGAATGCTCATTCAGACCTGTCTGATGAAGGTTCAGTTTTAGCTGAATTGATAGCGAAACTGTTGTTCTTACAACAAATATGTGATGCTCAAAAAGTTGATAATGAAATGCTAGCGAAACGAGCTCAGTGTGATTCGAACTCCGATTCCGAATTTCGAGTTGATGTTGATAATTGTTTGAGATTTCGAGATCAAGTTTGTGTTCCGAGAAATCCAGACTTATTACAGTTACTTTGGAATGAAGCTCATAATAGTCACCTATCAGTTCATCCGGGAAGTACAAAGATGTACCATGATTTGAAGCAACACTATTGGTGGTCTGGTATGAAAAGAGATATTTCTGATTTTGTCTCGAAATGTTTAGTTTGTCAGCAGGTTAAAGCTAAATATTAGGTTCCATTTGGTTTGTTACAATCGATAATGATTCTCGAATAGAAATGGGATAGAGTAACGATGGGTTTTGTCTCAGGTTTACCTTTGACTCCGAGGAAGAAAGATGCAATTTGGGTCGTGGTTGACAGATTGATGAAATCAGCCCATTTTATTTCGGTACGATCTGATTACTCACTTGATAAGTTAGCTAAACTTTACATTTCTGATGTTGTGAGATTGCACGGAGTACCACTGTCTATTATATCTGACAAAGATCCGAAATTTACATCAAGATTTTGGAAGAAATTGCAAGAAGCACTAGGTACGAAATTGCATTTCAGTACGGCTTTTCACCCACAGACTGATGGTCAATCCGAACGAATCATTCAGATTCTCGAAGATATGTTGAGATGTTGCGTTCTTGAGTTTAATGGTACATGGAACAATATTTATCATTAATTGAATTTGTGCACAATAATAGTTTTAGTCGAGCATCAGAATGGCACCTTATGAGGCTTTGTACGGATGCAAATGTTGAACACCTCTGTATTGGACTGAGCTCAGTGAAAATAAAATACACAGGGTCGATTTGGTAAAAGACACTAAACAGAAAGTGAAGGTGATCCATGATAGTCTGAAAGTAGCATTTGATCGTCAGAAATCTTATGCAGATTTGAAATGAAAGGATATTGAGTTTGAGATCGGTGATAAAGTATTTTTGAAAGTATCTCCGTGGAAGAAAGTACTCATATTTGGACGTAAAGGCAAATTGAGTCTGAGGTTCATCAGGCCATATGAAATTATTAAGCGTGTTGGACCTGTTGCATATAGATTGTTGTTGCCACTGGAACTAGAAAAGATTCATACCATGTTTCATGTGTCAATGCTTTGTTGATACAGATCTGATCCATCACACGTGATTCCTCCGTCTGAGATTGAAATCCGATCAGATATGACTTATGAAGAAGAACTGATTCGTATCTTGGCTCATGAGATTAAAGAATTGAGAAATAAAAAGATTCCATTAGTAAAAGTACTATGGCATCGACACGGAGTGGAAGAGGATACGTGGGAGCCCGAGGATACTATGAGACAACAATATCTGAATCTGTTTAACGGTAAGATTTTCGGGGACGAAAATCCCTAAAGGGGGAGAATTGTAACAGTTCGGTTTAGACCCTAGTTAGAATAGTGGTTTCGAGACCACAAATCTGAGTAAAAAAATAATTTAATATTATTTTCTGTGCTTGCAATATGAGATTAAGAATGTGTGAAAGTTTCGTGATTTAATTTGATCATTCGTGTGCTTAATATGAGAAAAAGACTAAATCGCATAAAAGGTCAAAGTGGCCTTTTAATTTAGTAAGTGCCGAATTGTTATTGTTCTTATTATGTGAAGTCCTTAAAATGGAAATATGCCATTAGTATGATAGATGGACGGTAAAGCCATTGAATATACATGATTTATATGTTAATAATAAAGGGTAAATTTGGAATTGAGATAAAATGTTAATTAAACACATAAAACAAAACAAATAAAAGTTGATAGTGGATTGTTCATCCATCCACCACCTAAAATAGAAAAAGAAATAAGGTTTAAAGCTCTTCAAACATTCTGTCATGGATGTTCTTTGATTCAAGGTATGTTTTGCTTCGGTTTTTAATAATTTCTACATTTTTGTAATCGTTGCTTCGAATATTTCAGAACCCATGTTTCAATTTTGTGAATTGATGATGATTTTGAAATGTGCCATTGATGAACACATGAGTTTTGTGATGTTTGAAGATGAATTATGAAAGATATGTGTTAGATTAACATAGTTTGTCTTTGAATTTTTGGTGATTTTGAGTAATTTAGACTAAATTGAGAAAATAATATTTTGAAGGACTAAAATGTGAAATAAATGAAATGTGTCGAATTGTATGAGCATGGGTAATATTTGGCCTAAGCATGATGCGTACAATTTTTGTGTATTTTGTGATTTTGTGAAATAAGGACTTAAATGTCAAAATGTGAAAATTTTAGGGCTAATTTGTAAATTTCCCTAAATGTGTGTTCTTGGATTAAATTGAATGAATTGGTGAATAAATGAGTTAAATTTGAATATGTATAGATCAAGAACCAAAGAAAACGGATTTAGACCGTGGAAAATCGAAAGTGATTGAGTAGCCGAGTTCGTTCGTTTATCCGAATTCGAGGTAAGTCTATACAAAAATAAATGTATTTGAATTTGCTTATTTATGTATCTATGAAATTTATTTATGATGAATGTGAATGAGATGTTATATTCATGGATATCAAGAAAGTATAGACAAAATGTCAATATCCGAAAAGTCCCGTATGAACCTAGGAATAGATAGGATTTTATATGTCATGACATAGGTTTCTGATATGTGATATCGTGTAAGACCACGTCTGGGACATTGGCATCGATTTGAGATTTACGTGTAAGACCATGTCTGGGACATTGGCATCGTATTTGATTCGTGTAAGACCCTGTCTGGGACAGTGGCATCGATATTTGGTTACATGTACGACCACGTCTGGGACGTTGACATTGTACGAATATCCTGATTATTCCGAGTATCCTATTTGATTCCGAATGGTTCAAAGGGCAAGACCGAGAAAAGAATGACTACGTGAATTGTATAATTGTTTTAGGTACGTTAGATGTATATGCTTTGAATAGGCATGAAAGGTGAGTTAATATGTACATAGATGCATTGAATAAAGTGTGTTATACGTATGTATGACATATGAGCAAAAGAGATGCTTGACATATGATATGTTGGTAAGCAATCCAATTGAGCCAAAGAGAAATCTATGTGTTTGAAATGAAGATATGTTAATGAATTTGATTTGCTATGCTTATAAATGATTATATGATAAATTTATTTGTATATGGCTTACTAAGCTTTTGAAAGCTTACTTTGTGTGTGTTTACATTGTTTTATAGATCATTGAAGCTACGAAAGGCTCGGGGATCGTCGAGGATCGTCATCACACTACTCAATCTCATTTTGGTACCTTTTGAAAGTGTAAATATTAAAGTATGGTATGTATAGGTTAGTCACTATGAATTATGTTTGAGATATGTATATAGCCATGTGATATGGTTAGATAAATGGTTGTGATATGAATGAGTAGTCATGTTATATGATGCTTTGTTTGGTATGGTTTAATGACTAAAGAAATGGTCAAAGTAATGGTAAGTTTATTGATGCAAAGTTGGTACATCATTGATGAGAAGATGTCTTATTATTGTGGTAAGTTGTGGATGAATCCTGCTTGGATATACTTGTGATTTAGTTGGGCAAATTGGCATATAAGATGTTGTGATGAAATATTATTGAATGAGTAAAATAGATGGTCAATTTGGTATGTTTTTGGTTGCTATAAGTTTTGGAATGATGCTTGTATGTGCTTGTAGGGATGACCCAAAGTGTGGGTGGCATTTTGGCCTTGCAAATGGCCTATAATTGCCCACACGGTTGAGCACACGGGCGTGTGGCTCGATCGTGTCCCTCGTGGTTTTATTTCAAAACAAGTCAAACTCGACCACGGGCTAGACACACGGGCGTGTGACTGGCCGTGTAGATCAAGTCAGTGTTGACCATGGGCTGGACACACGGACGTATGACTGGCTGTGTGGTGCAAGTCAGTAGAGACCACGGGTGAGGCACACGGGCGTGTTCACGACCGGGTGGACAAGTCAGTATGTATGCCCTGTTTTGACACGGCATAGACACACGAGCATGTCTGAGGTCGTGGGAGGCACACGGCTTGCCCACATGGGCGTGTGACTTCTGTAACTTAGAAAATTTTTAAATTTCCAAAAATTTTTGTATGTGTTTGGTTTAGTCCCGTCCCCTTTCTAAAGCATGTTTAAGGTCTCGTAGACCTATTTAAGGGACATTTTGATTTGATTCGTTGAATATTGTTATGAAATGTCCGTAAAAGGTTTTGTTTTGTCCGGTAATGCCTTTAACCCTAGACCGGCGATGGTTACGGGTTAGGGGTGTTACAAAAATTTTCATCAAAAAGGTCCACACGCCAATGTGGGAGAAGGGACACACCCGTGTGGCATATCACATGCTCGTGCTTCAGGCCGTGTCAAAAATAGGGGACATTCTGTTTATGACATCATCAACCAAACAAGGTCACACAGCCAAGGCACACGCCCCTGCCCTTAGGCCGTGCGGCTAATTAAATTCCAAAAATTAAGTGTAGACTTCACACTGCCTGGGCCCATGCCCATGTCTTATGGCTGTGTCTCTCACACGGCCGAGACACACGACCGTGTCTCATGTCCGTGTATTTACTACGGGGCATTCTATTTTGCATTAATTAGGGTGTAGGGGGACACACGACCGGATTACACGCCCATGTGGTAGACCGAGTGTCACACACGGCCTAGACACATGCCCGTGTGTCTACCCGTGTGGACAATTTCAAGGCTATTTACCAAGCCCTCTTTGCCACCCTTATTTGCACCAACATAAGTTACAACAAGTAACACCATACAACTTGCATAGTCATGGAAAACATCAACATTTACATATATCAATAACAAGCATTAGCCATCATCCATGGCCTTATACAAAATGAATTCGTCTTCAAGACAACCAACACAATTGGCCAAAACATTATGACATTTAACAAAAGACCAAGTCTCTATACATGCCATAATTCAATGCAAATCTCAATAAACCAAAATGTATGGATAGTGTGGGTGATCCTCTGACGGTTTTCGTATCCCGAGCTGGCTTATTGACACTATAAAACAAGGGAAAAGAGAAGGGAGTAAGCTTTAAGCTTAGTAAGTCTATATGTAAACAATGAACATCATACCACATACTTATTAATCAAGAACATTACATACTAATTAAGAATAATTCAGATCCTTGTAGTTATACTTACTCATTTCAAATCTTACCACATTCCAAATACATATTATAAACATTGCTCACATTTACATGCACTTATACCCTGCACTTGTCATCACATAGTCGCATGTAATTTCACTTAGTCAAAGTTTCTTGATGAACACTTCGGAATAATGTCGGATACACAGTGGTTTCGCACACAGCCCACTAGTAATAAATAACATGGTGGTATCGCACACAGCCAATCAATAATCACATATTCACATTGGTATCGCACATAGCCCACCAATAATAATAAATACGGTGGTATCGCACACAGCCCACTAATAATCACTTATTCACAATGTTCATCCGTATCATTTTTCTATTCCGAAGGTTCATCTGGGAATTTCCTCACTTTCTATCATTTTAATAGATATCAATAATATTCATTCACATTTCACATAATACATTAATTTGTAAAAACATAAGTAACAAGGATGTATCATTTACATATAAACTTACCTCGATACAAAATATGTCAATTTGCAATTTAGTCCGAAACCTTGCCTTTTCCTCGGTTAAGATCGATTCCACGTTCTTCTTGATCTATAATGACATATTTAGCTTATTAAGTAACCAAATTAATCAAATCACTCCAAAAATTCCTATTTTGGAAAAATTACCATTTTGCCCCTAGCCTTTCACAAAATTACGATTTTTTCCCTAGGCCCGTAAAATGAAATGTGTTCATTTTTCATACACCCAAGCCTAGCCGATTTATATTCTCTCTTATAGCATCTCACAATTCTAATTATTTCATACATTTACTATCCATTTTATAACTTTTACAAAATAGTCCTATTAGGTGTTTTCATGAAAAATCCTTTCACAAAAGTTGTTTATTTAACAACCAAGATTCATTTTCTTCCATAAAATTTCTGAAATAAAAAAAATAAACACATGGTAAAACCCTTAACTCTCAACCATTTTGCAAAATAGTCCCCCCATTAGTTAGATTATGCTACAAAGGTCCCAAAACTACAAAAGTTATCAAGAATGACCACCAAATCACTTACTTGCAAGGAGTGTAAGTTGCTGAAAATTTCAAGCTTCCAAACCCATCTTCTTGTTGATATTTTCAGTGAAAGAAGAAGAAGATGGAAAAGATGATAGCTTTTCTTTGTTTTATTTTATTTTATTCATTTAGTCACCTAATGCCACCAAACTTTGACCAATTTCATTTCTTTGTCCCTATGGTCGGCCATCACCCTAATACAGGCCTATTTGCACATTAAGGACCTCTAATTTAAGGTTCTCTAGCTATATGACACTTGAAATTAGTAGAACCCAAATTTCACTTTTTATGCGGCTTAGTCCTTTTTTGAAATTAAGTAAGTAATCACTACAATTAATTCACCAAAATTTTCATGCATCATATAATCATGATATAACACATAAAATAATATTAAAAATAATTTCTACGGCCTTGGATTAGTGGTTCCGAAACCACTGTTCCGACTAGCCCCAAAATTGAGCTGTTACATTTTCAACCAGTCAGTCTAACATTTGACCAATGAAGGGAAGTGGGAAGTGATCCTTTCTGGTTGCATCATTCTATTTCCTGAAATAAATACATACCCACTATCCTGTCACTGTCCGAGTTGGAATTAACTCATTTTTCTTGTTCTCCACAACAGTTAGGCCACTATTCTTTAGAACACACTATGTTGGACTCACCCATTCACTATCAAAGATGGTGTAGACTATTCCAGCATCCAACCATTTCAGTAGCTCTTTTTTCACCTCCTCTTTCATTTTCGGATTAATACGCCTTTGCGCATCTACCACTGGATTTTTTTGCTTCCTTTAATTGTATCTTATGTTGGCATAATGTTAGACTTATCCCCTTGATGTCAGAAATCGTCCATCCAATTGCTTTCTTATTTTTTTTAAAACATCCAACAATTCCTTTTCTCATTCTATGGATAGATAAGCAGTGATAATTATGGGTAAGGTGTTGTGTTCCCCTAGATACCCATATTTAAAGTGCGTAGGAAATGATTTCAATTCCAGAGTAGGTAGTTTGATGATTGATGGAACCATCTTATTTGATGACATATCCAATGGGCCTAATGGTTCTTTACAATGCTTGCACCATTCCAATCTGTAAACATGTTCCAGACTATCGTCCATAAAATCTTTAGCAAGTTCGTTTTTCATCGCATATTCCTCATTTGATGCACTATTCTTACTATCACTGAACTTTTCACTCTTTTTATCTGAACCATCGTTGATCAATTTTGGTTCAATTTGCTCATTCATACCCATTTTTCTTTCAATTGCTTCATTTTGAATCTATGTTTGGTTTTCTTCCTTGGTTACCACTACTTCGTTTGCCGGTTCTTATTTCTTGGTTCTTTCCCAAGTACGGTGATCCCACTTACTTTTTCCAAGAGAATGACTATTTTGTAACACCTAAACCCAACCTAATCCACTAGGTCCAGATTCAGGTATTACCAGAAAAAACTCAAACATTAACAAAACAAAAAAACCATTTACAATTACCTATTTCTTTAAAACATGTACTGTGGCATTTTAATTAAATGCCTATTACAATAAAATAAGGGTTGTGTTTAAAATATATTTAATTACAACAGAATCGAATCAAATATATTTTACAAAATGGAAGTTTATCAAAAATAGACTAGAAGGGAGTATTCCTAGATTACGCCACAATTCCACTATATGCATACCATATCACCACCCACTCGACGCGCACGTTGTCCTTCTAGGCGAAATCTCTTCTCAATTTCCTGAAATGAAATAAAAATAGAGAGCTTATGAACCATATCATGATGGATGCTTTGCAATCTTGTAGGAATTTCTATGAGTCAACTACTACTCTACATCATTTACTTCAGCTAATACCATATGGTCTTATTAGTCTCATATACGCCAATTATCATATCCTTGTTATACTTAATCTTTCATGTCTAATTAACTAGAGAATCCTTCCAATCATTTCATAAATCTGTTGTCTCATAATACTTTCTTAACAGAATATACCCTTAGAAAACACTTCCAACAATCCATGCCTTAACCCATATTCTTATTTCAAATAGTTTTCATTGAAATTTATCATGGGCGGATACTCATATATGTTTGGCGAATACTTACGTAGAATATAATACTATCAATTTATACTCAATCATATCCTAATTTAGTACCACTCATATCCTTACTAATAAATCATTGCATAGACCACTATGACAAATTCCATGATGTTATATATCAAAATCCCATAATTCAAGATAACGTTAACTCTGGTTCAGCATAATTTTAGAAGAAGATACAATACCACTCACTTTTCATATTTACAAATAATCATAATAGATACCCTTTTTGACATATATATACATATATCTTTTTTATGGAAAACCCTTAAAACTTAGTCTTTTATAATCCAGAACATATTAATACCTCACCTTGCTTTACTTATTACAGAACTAAAAGAATTTACTCATACCTTACAATAGAGATAGACATTCAGATTTAGATATTACTAGACATCCCTGACAATTTACGCCACATAGGCGTAACAGAATACACCACACATGCAATCATATAGAGTACGCCACCAAGGCTATTCTTTCAGAGTTCGCCACAAAGGTTATTCTTTTAGAGTTTGCAACAAAGGCTATTATTAGCTTTTTTGTTTACGATATGGATTTACCTAAACTCACATTACGTGAGGTTTGCCCATAATCGTCCTGGGACACGCAAAGAACCCCATTGGGTAATCACTATTCCTTAGTTCTTTTTCAAAGGATGCTATGCCTATGGACTTTTCCTTTAAAGATTCATATCGGAGTTCATTTTTTCTATCCCAACGGACTCCATCAAGCACCATCGCGTGACTAGACACAGACTCATTTTACAGACTCTTTATGCACTAACACAATTTAAGCCCAATGTTTTAATTCACTAGCATACACCCAACATAACAGACTCTCATAGCATACATTCCAGAAATACATATACAACCATACTTCAACGCTTCAATACTTATACACCAGTCATCACATACTAGAAATTATAAAATTCACTACCAATATACTTGCTATACTTTCATAGTTTCAGATTCATAGTTCAATCAATTTCCTATAGGTACTTCTTGATATGAATAATATACATGCAAAAGTCAGCATAGAAGTCACCTGATTCTCACCTACTGCAGTTCAAAACTCCAGACTGAGGTCTCCATCTTGAACCAACAACAACCACTACTTTCAGAACATAAGAACATCATTAAGACTCAATCGTATACAACTTACCATCAATTCGAACACTGACAACTCCCATGCAAAACCTTATACTTACATCTTACTGTTCATGCACCTTTTACAAACTTAGTCTTTAAAAATCCAACAGCCAGAATAGTAATACTTACCTTTGAATAGAATAACCACTGATAATAATATAAGCATAGCTTCTAGATTATTGATAAAGAGATACATCCAGATTTAAGGAAGGTACCAATAAATGCCACTTAAGGAAGAGGAAGAAGAACACCTTTCAAAACACACTCTCACATATAAATATGACTCATATTGCTTAGTGGAATTTAACAGGTGACATACACACTTGAACTTGCCTTCTTATTGGCCTACAATTTTCGAGATTACTTATTAGGCAAAGCTATACAGTTGGTTTCTAACCAGATTACTTAAAATCTATCTAGCACAATATCCCATACAAACCAGACATGCTATACCTTTAGAAAATACTCATCCCATATTTCCCTTTTAGACTTTAACATGAATGTCTCCTAAATATAGTAGAATATCATGAAATCAAATTCTTATTAACTCAAGTGGCGATTATTATACACTCACACGTATACACCAAAAGAAATATTTGGGTAGATACTAAGTGGGAATCCGCCAAAACATGGGTGTTACATATTTCATGGGTCGTTTTGATCTAAACGCTACTCCCCACAATAATGTCAAATTGCCCTTTACTGTAGTGGTTCAGACCTCCAGAAAAATGATGCAATTGTATTTCCAGATCAATACCGCCTTTAAGTGCTCGCTGAAAATTGTTTTAAATTTTTCCCATGCTTGACCCAAAGTTTCTATTGGATCATTCTTAAAGTTAAACAATTCATCATAAGTGTGGAAAACTGCAACCATCGGTATGGTTCTGCACAAGAACATCTACACAAATTCTTCCCAAGATGTGACAGTTTTTGGTCTTAAAGCTTCTAACCACGCATTAGTTTTACTTGCAAGTGCAAAGGGGACTAAAAATAACTTAATCGCTTCATTTGGAACTCCAACATATGCAATCATGCTACACAGATGTTTGAATAGTCTAAAAAATATCATTGGATTTGATATTTCACTACCATTAAACTGAAGGTTCATTGAGACCCATGTAAATAGTGCCGGGTTAATCTTGAACTGAGGATTGCAAATAATAGGTATCGAAATGCTAGGTTTGAGCCAACTCATGTCGAAGGGGGCTTGTCCAAGGAGTGCTATCATTTAGTATTCAAGAAAAGCTTCAGCCAATTACTATATAATAATAGTTTTAGAGAAAAAAATAAGAAGTAAAAAATTAATTAATGTTGTATCTATAACTTTCAATTTTCCTGCTTAGCGTACTAGTATGCAGAAATTAATAATCTAATCTAATGCTAAAACTTCCCTGAAAATGGTGTCAATAACTTGAATGCACCTCGATATACGTGCATTAGGCTTGTAAATATGCAATTAAATGTAAGAATTGAAGTGCGACATTTGCAAGTATACATGTTAAATTTTAATATAGTTTTAAATGTTTACAATGGAACACAAGGAAATATTTTGAGGATCATACCCAAGGGAGGTTTGTTTAAACTAAATTGCAATTCACACACTACTAAGTCTAAATAGTAATAACATACTAATTATATCACGACAAGCAAATAATAGAAAGATGATATAAAAGATCATAAAATTGAACCTAAAATAAAGAACCAAATTTCAATCAATTTAAGCGAGCAAAAGTTTAACTCGCATTCATGTTCACGATCAACTTTAGTTTCAGGTTTTAACAAGTTAGTGAAAAATTAACCTAGTTAATACCTTTTGGCTTATAACTAAATTAATTGTTCGATTTAACCTACTTATCTTTCCACCTAATAGATTAAACCAGGATAGGTTAAGTGGTGCTCAGTAGACTATCCTTTCGACCTTATCTACCTAAGATACTTCCTAGGTTCATCAATCTGATTTTTCATATTTCGTTGTAGTAGATTAAATAATTTTTTGTACTTAATGAGCTTGTATGAAAGCAATTTAGCTATGTTTTTAATTAGTTTTTTATAACTAAATAAAAAGTGCAATTTGAGCTATTTATATAACCTTGGGGGCCAAAGTAAGCCTAAAGGTAGGCTAACGTATTCATTGTGTAACATCCCCAAACCCGGCCCATTCACTACGACCGAATCTGGTTATGTTAGTGCGGAAAAGTCGGTGGAAAATCTATTTAACTTAGAAAAATTTAGTAAAACTTGCTAACTTTTGAAAAATCCATGTTTATTTAAACTTATGTTCAAAACTTTGTTATTAAAATATACTAATTCTAAAAGTTTAGTATATACAAGCCAAATTGAATAAGTAGGTTGGAAAAATATAATCATCTTCACAAAGTGTTTCAAATTCTTCAAATCATAATAAATACTAATAAAATAATAACAAAAATAAATAAGAGTCAAAAGGCCTTTATTACATATTCTATTTAAACCCAAATACTTAAAGTAAGCCTAAAACATTTAATCTCTTCTTCTGCATGGGCCACCATGTGTCCACTCCAACCCGGTCCGATCGACGTGTCACCTGTGATGCTTAAAAAGTTGGGTGAGTCATACAGACTCAGTGTGTAACCAAACCATCGAAATCCACCCACATGCTAACCACATAACATCCCAATTATCAAATGCAACATGCAAGTATAATTATTTAGACATTACCACAATCTGGGCTTGGCCCACCTTCAAATTATAACAAATACTGGGCTAGGCCCTTTTCACATTAGTCCACTGATCACTTGGTTTGGCCCATTTTCATATTATTTCATAAACGAAATAATGCAATCATGAAACCCACCCAAACCTAGGGTCCATCCGCTACACACCCCCTTATCCAGCCTACCACACACCAGGGGACTATTGAGTCACCCTCTCCTTTTCCCTCCAAAAAGGCAACCAATGCCATCCACGATGTAGCGTATAGCTAACATCAAACCACGATGGAGCACATAGCAATCCATCAAGCCACGATATGGCATAAGCCGATATCAATCAAGGTAACCACGCGAACTAAATCGCAAAGATCCACAACGCGACCTCAGTCAGCGCCAATCCACGATGTAGCACAAAGCTGACATCAACCACGTACTCGAAGTACACCCGTACCTTCTTTTCATAACCCGCCCATGCACATGTAACATAAAATGATGATAAGGTGGTGCATGTACATATTAAACACAATCATAGGCATACTCACATAATAAAATCAGTGATCATATTTACAAACTTTGCTACTAACCTGATCATCTTCATACCCCTTAAGGGTACCATTTTCACATTTAACTGCACTTGTTAGCACACATATAACATAGGCAAATATCATACAAATCCTGGAAACAATGGTTTAACTACACACCTTATAACCTGGAGCTCTAAACCCTCGATCCCGACGCTATCGACTAGCGAGACTACCGCTATCTGCCTATAGCTATCTCCTGCCGCTGGCCCACACCCCGGTGGCCAATCCCGAACTGCTGAAACCGCTCTTTTCTTGAACTTCGGAATAGAGACCTTCCCTTGCCCACTCTGACTGGTTGTGGCCTCCATCAAAAAGCTTAATCAGGTAAACAGGTTAACCCCCAAAACACCACTTAAGTACTTAATCTAAAAAAATAACCTTACCTCCACTTGATCAAACCGACTGCTACAAACGGAGGCTTGGCTAACCACTAAAACCTCAGAGTATCTCAGCCACGGAACCCGAAGAGATCTAAGCTAACATTCGGCCCAAGTGCTATCAAGTTGAGAGAAAGAAATTCGGCAAAGGGGTGATGGATGTAGATTCGGCTATTAAATCAAGGGGTAGAGAACAGTGGTTTCGGCCAAAGAGAGGAGAAAGAAAGGTGTGGGGTGTACTTTCGGTTTTAAAGTGAAAAGGAAGGGAAATAGGGAGAGTGAAGGGTTCGGCCACTTGGAAAAAAAATGTGAGAGAAGAAGAATAACAAGCTTTGGAGAAAAAGGTTTCGGCAACCAAGGAAATGGGGAACAAAATTCGGCAAGGGAGAGAAGGCAAATGGTGAATGAATAATGAGCACTTCCCCCCTATTTATACTAAAAGGCCAAGCTCCAACCCCCCAAAAATAATCCTCAAAATACTCCTAAAATACCTCCCTTCCACCCATTCAAAAAGCTTTGAAAAAGTCAAACCTAACTAGCCAAATTCAAAAAAAGATGACCAAGTCTTCTCCACCTTTTAAGCCTTTCAAACCGTCCATCCACCCCACCAAGATGATGCAAAAACAATGCCCATCTGCTGCTTCCGCGAATCGAACATGAGACCCTTCCTCCTGCAAATGGCGTCACCTCTCCATGCTCTAAGTGGCGCCTCCTTGCCACTCTGCCAAGCCACTCTTTATGCCAAAACTCCACCAAAAATTCTCTTAAGACCCCCT
This sequence comes from Gossypium australe, assembly GCA_005393395.2. Taxonomy (NCBI): domain Eukaryota; kingdom Viridiplantae; phylum Streptophyta; class Magnoliopsida; order Malvales; family Malvaceae; genus Gossypium; species Gossypium australe. Next base: position 61,299,634 of record CM016620.1, read on the forward strand.
CTATCCAAGCTCCCCTTTTTAGCCCCTAAAACTAAAAATTTTCTAAGGCAACCTACCACCACCTAGGGTTCTCAGGACCCCTAAAACTTACCCAAACACACACTGAAGTGTGCCAACACCCGAGCTAAGCACCAGAAATCCAACCCCTAAAACCAGGGTGTTACAATTCTACCCTCCTTAAAATAATTTCGTCCCCGAAATTACTTGTCTAAACTAACAGTCCAATTCCTCCCGCTACGCTATGGCTGCGCACTCTGATCTTAAAGAGCTAACATACTTCCCAATCATAGCCTCTAAGTTCGCACTCAAAATTCAAAGCAACTCAGAAAAGAGCTATTCCCACAAGCAAGCAAAGCAATTAAAGCATGCACCAAAGCAGAGGAGCTTACCCGATATCACCTCCTTGGTTGATTCTGACTGGAACCATTCCCTCCATGGCTTGAACCATGACCCCTCGTTGATCGAGGACAATTCTTAACCAGATGTGCCTTAGATCCGCACCGGAAGCATGTTTTACTATTTCCCCAACACTCTCCTGTGTGAGGTCTTCCACATCGAGCACAGAGACAATTCCGATTCTCAGCAACTGGCACCAGTGTATGTACCGTATTCCCAACTCTTGGTCTTTTCTGAGCATCTCCAAACGATGCTGACCATCCAACACTTCTCTTATTCTCGTTCCTATTCTTTCCTCGGTTTTCCCTTACCGTCCTCTTAACTTCTTCGGCTATACGAGCTTTCTCCACTAGCACCGCGAAATCTCTTTCCCTCTGCGGAGCGATCAGCACTCGAAGTTCATCTCGCAATCCGTCTTCAAACCGGACGCACCTCTCATAGTCAGTGGCCACAATTCCCTTAGCATACTGACTTAGCCGTACAAACTCTGCTTCGTATTCCGCTATCGACTTATTTCCTTGCACCAGATTTAGAAACGCCTTCCTTTGCGCATCTAAGTAGCTTGCTCCAACGTATTTTCCTTCAAACTTTTCCTTAAAGTAATCCCAATCCAATCGATCTGCCGGTACACCTTGTTTGACAGTGAGCCACCATCGATAAGCCTCGTCCCGAAGCAGCGAAACAACACCTTTCAACTTTTCCTCTGGGGCACAATCCGAGTCGTCCATAATTCTCTCGACTCCTTCTAGCCAATACTCCGCTACGTTCGGAGCCGTTCCCGACACTCCTCTAAAAACTTCAGCCCCGTTCGACCTAAGTCTCTCGGACACTGACTTCCGAGCTCCATTTCCCCTACTAGCTCTTGCCACTTGCTGAAGCACGCGTAACATAGCCTGCGACACTGCGTCCTCTTCACTTATCGGATCTTGTTCCTCTACATCCACTGCTGGCGGCACTTCGCTTTCTGACCCATAGCCAGACCCTACTGGTTCCGAAGCTGTCATTCTACCTCTACCGCGTCCCCTAGAACTCATCCCAGGCGCTTCGATTTAATTTGTTTAGAAAGTTTTATGGATTAGAAATTATTGTTTCACTGTTTTATCCACGAGCAATTTTATGCAATGAAGGTTCCGAGAGTAGTTCTTTCGAGCAAACAAGTTTCCTTTTCCTACCCAGGGGTAATTTCGTCATTTTTCCTAAAGAGATATTTCGGTAATAACTCAGGGTCAATTTTGAAAATAGTTTTTCCAACTTAGAGATTTTTTCCAAAATTTGCAAATCTCAGGAGTCATCTTGAAAATTTTGTTTCTCAAACAAAGTGTGTTGCAAAAATTTCAGAAAGTAGGGTCATTTTCGTAATTTTGGAAATCATGGGCATTTTCGTAAATTCTCAAAATCGAGATATCACAACATTTTACAAAATAGAATTTTCTGATATTTAGTAAAGTAGGAATATTTCAGTAGAAGTTGAGAGAAATTTGAAAATTTAGAAACCAAGGGCATTTCGGTAATTTTGTCAACCAGGGGTATTTTCGTAAATTTCCACAAGTCAGAGTATGCTAAAATTTTGAAAACTCGGGTTTTAGTATTTTGCAAGGTAAAGAGCATTTTATCAAAATTTGAGGGTAGTACAGTAATTTTGCAATACAGGGGCATTTTGGTAATTTTGCCACTAAGGGCATTTTGGTAATTTTGTAAATCGAAAGAAAAACGTCCTTCAAAATCAGATTTAAGGTTTCACAAACCAGAGGGGTAAATTTGAAAATTTAAAAACAGGGAATTTAGGAAACAGCAAGGCTAATTCCCTTTCGGGTTTTAATAATTAGTTCAGCCTGTGAACAAATCCTCTTGGTTAAGGTGAACCGTAGCTACGCACCAGGTAGGATTCGAGTAAAGAGGAGGTGAGTCGCTAGGACTGCTTAAATACCAAGCTCTTACTGAATACCACACCTAGACATGCGTACAGTGGTTACCACACCTTAACTCGGCGACTTACTTCACAGGTTTGTTTAAGAGCTTTAAGTTTTATGCAAGTGTTTGAGTAGACTAATCCTAGGGTCCAATAGCCTTAATATTCTAAACTACGAGCCCAACTAAGTCCATAACAGTTCATAATAACAAATCACTTCCAAAGTTCGAAGTACTTACCTGGTGGACTTCGGGTCGGAGGTACAGGTGCCATGCCAAAATATCCTGAAAACCTTTTTATAAAAGCCCATTTTTTTCAAAAAGTCCATTTTGAAAACTGTTTCGGGCCCAAAAACCCTCAAAGCCGAGTTTTAAACTTGGCTCTGATACCAAACTGTAACATCCCCAAACCCGGCCCATTCACTACGACCGAATCTGGTTATGTTAGTGCGGAAAAGTCGGTGGAAAATCTATTTAACTTAGAAAAATTTAGTAAAACTTGCTAACTTTTGAAAAATCCATGTTTATTTAAACTTATGTTCAAAACTTTGTTATTAAAATATACTAATTCTAAAAGTTTAGTATATACAAGCCAAATTGAATAAGTAGGTTGGAAAAATATAATCATCTTCACAAAGTGTTTCAAATTCTTCAAATCATAATAAATACTAATAAAATAATAACAAAAATAAATAAGAGTCAAAAGGCCTTTATTACATATTCTATTTAAACCCAAATACTTAAAGTAAGCCTAAAACATTTAATCTCTTCTTCTGCATGGGCCACCATGTGTCCACTCCAACCCGGTCCGATCGACGTGTCACCTGTGATGCTTAAAAAGTTGGGTGAGTCATACAGACTCAGTGTGTAACCAAACCATCGAAATCCACCCACATGCTAACCACATAACATCCCAATTATCAAATGCAACATGCAAGTATAATTATTTAGGCATTACCACAATCTGGGCTTGGCCCACCTTCAAATTATAACAAATACTGGGCTAGGCCCTTTTCACATTCGTCCACTGATCACTGGGTTTGGCCCATTTTCATATTATTTCATAAACGGAATAATGCAATCATGAAACCCACCCAAACCTAGGGTCCATCCGCTACACACCCCCTTATCCAGCCTACCACACACCAGGGGACTATCGAGTCACCCTCTCCTTTTCCCTCCAAAAAGGCAACCAATGCCATCCACGATGTAGCGTATAGCTAACATCAAACCACGATGGAGCACATAGCAATCCATCAAGCCACGATATGGCATAAGCCGATATCAATCAAGGTAACCACGCGAACTAAATCGCAAAGATCCACAACGCGACCTCAGTCAGCGCCAATCCACGATGTAGCACAAAGCTGACATCAACCACGTACTCGAAGTACACCCGTACCTTCTTTTCATAACCCGCCCATGCACATGTAACATAAAATGATGATAAGGTGGTGCATGTACATATTAAACACAATCATAGGCATACTCACATAATAAAATCAGTGATCATATTTACAAACTTTGCTACTAACCTGATCATCTTCATACCCCTTAAGGGTACCATTTTCACATTTAACTGCACTTGTTAGCACACATATAACATAGGCAAATATCATACAAATCCTGGAAACAATGGTTTAACTACACACCTTATAACCTGGAGCTCTAAACCCTCGATCCCGACGCTATCGACTAGCGAGACTACCGCTATCTGCCTATAGCTATCTCCTGCCGCTGGCCCACACCCCGGTGGCCAATCCCGAACTGCTGAAACCGCTCTTTTCTTGAACTTCGGAATAGAGACCTTCCCTTGCCCACTCTGACTGGTTGTGGCCTCCATCAAAAAGCTTAATCAGGTAAACAGGTTAACCCCCAAAACACCACTTAAGTACTTAATCTAAAAAAAATAACCTTACCTCCACTTGATCAAACCGACTGCTACAAACGGAGGCTTGGCTAACCACTAAAACCTCAGAGTATCTCAGCCACGGAACCCGAAGAGATCTAAGCTAACATTCGGCCCAAGTGCTATCAAGTTGAGAGAAAGAAATTCGGCAAAGGGGTGATGGATGTAGATTCGGCTATTAAATCAAGGGGTAGAGAACAGTGGTTTCGGCCAAAGAGAGGAGAAAGAAAGGTGTGGGGTGTACTTTCGGTTTTAAAGTGAAAAGGAAGGGAAATAGGGAGAGTGAAGGGTTCGGCCACTTGGAAAAAAAATGTGAGAGAAGAAGAATAACAAGCTTTGGAGAAAAAGGTTTCGGCAACCAAGGAAATGGGGAACAAAATTCGGCAAGGGAGAGAAGGCAAATGGTGAATGAATAATGAGCACTTCCCCCCTATTTATACTAAAAGGCCAAGCTCCAACCCCCCAAAAATAATCCTCAAAATACTCCTAAAATACCTCCCTTCCACCCATTCAAAAATCTTTGAAAAAGTCAAACCTAACTAGCCAAATTCAAAAAAAAGATGACCAAGTCTTCTCCACCTTTTAAGCCTTTCAAACCGTCCATCCACCCCACCAAGATGATGCAAAAACAATGCCCATCTGCTGCTTCCGCGAATCGAACATGAGACCCTTCCTCCTGCAAATGGCGTCACCTCTCCATGCTCTAAGTGGCGCCTCCTTGCCACTCTGCCAAGCCACTCTTTATGCCAAAACTCCACCAAAAATTCTCTTAAGACCCCCTCTATCCAAGCTCCCCTTTTTAGCCCCTAAAACTAAAAATTTTCTAAGGCAACCTACCACCACCTAGGGTTCTCAGGACCCCTAAAACTTACCCAAACACACACTGAAGTGTGCCAACACCCGAGCTAAGCACCAGAAATCCAACCCCTAAAACCAGGGTGTTACACATTGAGTGTGCAGGACACCATTTGGAGGCATTAGGACATGAGATTGCTCGCGATGTTGCAACATGGAGCCTCAATGTTGCAACATAGTGAACAAAGTGCTTAAAAGGAGCAGTCTACCTCCGGTGTTGTGACACAGCCTTAAAATCAAACCAAACCTCATAAACTGCCATCAGTGTAGCGACACAAGTTAGAGGGTGTTGCGACATGAATGTGACATGAAGAATTAATGAGCCAAAGGTGTTTTCGTCCACACAATGAACTTTAATGCAAAAACATCAGCCAAATTAGGTCAATGATCAGTAACCAACCCTAGGCTTATAAATTGAAAGCTCTAAACACTTTACGAACAATTTTGATTCGTTCAGTTTTTATTTAGTTTTCAATTTACCTTTGTATTCAGTTTAGTTTTTCATTTAGTTTAGTTTTCTTTTATTTTGTTCTTCACAGGAACCAGATTGTAGATTGACATACTCGTTAATGGATCATTATTCATGCCACATTAATATATTATCATGATTTTTCTCATCTTTGCTCTTGATTCCTTTTATAATGTTTATCTTTATTACCAATTTCTTTGTATGTGTTAAATCCATGAGAAACTAATTTGGTAGGGGAGAGTAACGAGTGGATGTGGGGTTGATTAAATTCTATGAAGGGGTTATTAGTGAATTAGTTGGTTGGGATAGGAAAAACTTAAAATGTACCAGTTCTCCCGACGCAGATAATACCGATATGTTGTTGGCATACAATTGATTAAGCCAAGGGTAGTAAAATGGTTTACTCGGTTAAATGTTTAGTTAACGTATTGCGTGAATTCGACAGTACGCCCTGTAATAGCCCGCCCGGTAAGATCTCAATGTCTGATTGCTGTTTAGATTATTTTTGGAATTAACTGTAGAGATGAGTAAGTAAATTTTTTGTTTTGGTTAAGTTGTATGTGCCATTTGGCGAACTCTTAGCTTAGTGAAGATATGTGGTTTGGTGGAATCTGACATTAAGTGTACGCCACCCAGATGCTCTGACGAACTCGCTTGGTTTACTGTTGAATGAATTTGTTTATTATTAAATAAGGAAATTTAGTTAGTTAAATTAAGACTTAGTTAGAATGGAACTAAGCTACTGTAGATGAAAATACTTAATTTTTTATAAGCGCACTTAAACATGAGAACCAAGAGTGTTAGTCTTCGTGCTAAAGTATATAAGGATAACAGTGCCTTCAGTAAAAATCATTTTCATTGTATTTGTGTTCATCTTTCTCCTTGATCTGCTTTGCATTTTCTGAAAAACTAAAGTCCAAAAAACTTTTTAGAAGTTGGGTTCGCTGTAGTCAGCCAACTTATATGTTTTCCATAGCTCTTTGGTAATTATTGATAAGCCCTAGGTTATTTTTAAGGCTATTTACGTGTTTTTGATTCTGCATGCATAAGTGTCAGATAGGTGTGTGAGGAAGGAAACTTCTTGGGTCTAGGTTAAGTGTTAATGTTTCGTGCATGCATGTTTAGATTTGATGACATAGTAATCTGATAAGTTTAAATAATCTTATTCTTAGCTCAAGATGCTACAGAAGGTCTGAGTGACAAAGGCAAAGAACTTGCTATTTAGACTTTGTTATTTTTCTAGTGATTTCCTTCTTACTTCCATGTGTTTTGATTATGTTTTCTTTATAATATTGCAAGGTAATTATTCTTATCATGTAAAGGATGATTAGTGTATGTGTGTTCGAATAATGGTTGTCTATCCAAAGTTATTAGTTTGAGTTTTGTATGTTTGGGAAATTAAGTATGGGCCATTTTCATGTTAAGCCACTACCATCTGCTTCTAAAATGAATGGTATGATATGAACTGGTTTACAAAAATGGAGTTAAAGGAAACATGTTGTGTAGCCTTCGGTAGGGAAGATATATATTGCCAACTAGATTGGCATAACACAATTGAACATGCTACTGAATGATTTTGAATTGGGAGATATAAGGAGAGAAAGTATATGAATGAAACAGAAAAATTTGATATGAATCTGACTCTGAACTCTGAGTATGTGGTTGGCATAAAAATGGAATGTTTGAGTTTTGTTGTGTTGGTGTATAGTATTCACCCAGGTGACACGCCAGTGGCGTACTGAGTCTGTCTTAGTTCTGTATACACCTTTTGGTGTACTTGAAATGTTAAGTGATTCCTCTAAAAGATTGGATTGTGCTATTACTGTTCTGTTTAAGATCTCTATGGAACTCACTAAGTTCTTTTGAACTTACCCCGTTACCTTTTTCCTTCTTAGGCCTACTGTTGAAGGAAGACTTTTTGAAGGACTATGTCAGAGGATATCTGCTATTGTGAGACATCTGTTTATTTGTACTATGCATGACATATGGTGGGTGATGTCTATTTGTATTTTGATATGGAATTGTAATTGAAATTTATGATTTTTAAACAATGCTTTAATGAAATTATCTTATTGAATTTTATACACTATTTGGCTTATACTTTATTATAATATTTTATTAAAAGTTTAACTCAAACACTGCAAATTATACAAAGCTTTCACCATAAATAGTTTTAAATATTGATGATTTCTAAGTAGTGACACGTTATACATAGATCCTTCTTAGGGATCAAGTTTGGCATGTTACAAGTTTTGGTATCAAAGCCAAGGCTTAGCCGATCTCGGAAACCTGAAGGATGTGTCACACCCCATCATGCATAGTATGCCTCTCGCTTAATCCTCAATGTATGAACTAAGTTAAAATTTATTTTAGAGTGATATAGGAAAATTTCTGATGGATCTAGAAAAACTATTGGGAAAGAAATGGAAAGTCATATGCTTGTATACGAAGAGGTTTTTGCCAATAATATGGGTAATGTAGGGAATGCCTTTAGAAATGTGTTTTTCCCAATGATGACATAATTATTTGATTAGTTCTTGGGTAATAGTCAAGAACCACAGCCACAACAACCTCAACAACCATGACCTAAAGTGGTTCGCTAGCACAACGTACTCCACAGATACCTGTTGTGACTTCATCCAAAATTGATCCTATAAGGGAGATTAAAAAAAGAGGTGCCAAAGAGCTTCTTGCTGATAAAGGTGATGATCCCTCTATGGCTAAACAATGGTTCTCGTTTATGTATAGTGATAAAAAATTGAATTGTACTTTTAAGGATAGTCTTTTGTGTGCTATATCACTGTTAGAAGGGGAATCTTATAAATGCTAGAAAATCTTGGTTAGTGTAACTGCTGAAGAAATGATTGGCTGTGACTTCTTTCTAGAAAACTTCAGGGAAAGATATGTAAATCAGATGTATGTCGAATAAATGAGGAAGAAATTTTTGTATTTGAGACAAGGTAGGATGTTTGTTATGGAATATGAGCAAGAATTCCTCAGACTTAGTCGTTATGAAAAGAACATGTTTCAGAAAGAGAAGGAAATGTGTGATAAATTTGAGTGGGGACTAAGGAATGAAATTCGTGCATTAGTGGCAACTTCTGATTGTTGAAATTTTACGGTTATAACAGCAAAAGATGGAAATGATCATTAGAGACAAAAGTAGGAATTTTGAAAGGGAAAGGATGAAGAGGGGAAGGTCAAGCCCTTCACCTCCAACAAGTGTTAAAAGGCCTAGAGATCAGATCTACTTAGCTTCAAGAAGGAATTCGCAGTTTACAAGTTTCAATTGTGAAGGATTCAGTAGATCAGCTGCTTTGATGGCAAGCTCTGGTGGTTCTAGAATGATGACCAATGTTTTCGATTATTGTGGTAAAAATCATGGTGGGGAATGCAGAAAGCGTTTAGGGGCATGTTGTAGATATGGATAGAAAGATCACTTAATTAAGGATTGTCCATCTAAAACTGAAGCAAGCATAGAACAATCTGTCCAAGGACCTTAAAAGTTTCAGCAAGAGACTAGATCATGAATGGCAGCAAAGTTTGGTTTAATGCAGGGAGCATCGAGGAAAAATGTTAGTAGACCAAATTCTGGAGTGTCAGCTCGAGCTTATATGGTGAAAAAAAAATAGGATGTTGATCTTCATGAGGTGATAACGAGTAAATTTTCATTTCTTAGAATCAGTATTTATGCTTTGATAGATCCAGGGTCTACGCATTCATATATTTATACTAAGGTTGTAAGGGGTCTAAGTCTCGAAGTAGTATATTATGAAACCAATGTGTTAGTAGCTAATCATTTGGGTTAGAGTACTATGGTGAATAAGTTGATAAAGAATTGTCCATTGGTATTTGGTGAGTATACATTTTTGGCAGATTTATTGTTATTGAGTTTTTATGAATTTGATGTTATTTTGGGGTTGGATTGGTTGACAAGACATAATGCTAGAAGTGTAGACTGATAACTGCTGAGGGTAAGGATATAGTGATGCCTGGTATACAGACAAGTTTGGCGAACCAAATAATCTTTGTTGTGTCTGCTAGAAAGACGATTGTTAAGGGTGCAGACACTTATTTGGCTTATATCATGGATTCATCTGAGTCAAGAAAGGAAAGTAATCAAGTCTCTGTGTTAAGAGAATTTCCAGATGTGTTTCTAAGAGAGCTTCTTGGAATGCCACCTCGGAAAGTGGTAGAGTTTTCAATTGAGTTAGAACTTGGAACAATACCTATTTCCTGTACTCCCCACAGGATGGCCTTGTTAGAACTTAAAGAACTAAAGGAGTAGTTGAAAGATATGTTAGATAAGGGTTTTATAAGACCAAGTGTATCACAGTGGGGCGTGCCAATTTTTTTTTTTGTGAAAAAGAAAGATAGAATAATGCATATATTATCGTCAACTGAACAAGGTAACTATAAAGAATAAGTATCCTCTGCCCAAGATTGAAGATTTTGTTTGATCAGTTATGTGGAGCTACAGTTTACTCCAAAATTGATTTGAGGTTTGGATACTATCAAGTAAAGATTAAGGGTGATGATGTGCCTAAGACAATTGTTCAATCAAGATATGGTCACTATGAATTTTTGGAAATGCCCTTTGGTTTGACTAATGCACATGTAATATTTATGTATTTAAGGAACAGGATATTCCAGCCATATTTGGACCACTTTGCAGTGGTCTTTATTGATAACATACTGGTTTATTCTAAGAAGAGGATGATCATGAGGAACATTTGAGAATTGTACTGAGAACTTTGCGTGATAATCAGTTGTATGCTAAGTTCAGTAAGTGTAAGTTTCCTGTAACACCCTTTACCCGTATCCGACGTCGGAGTAGGGTACGAGGCATTACAGGACTTATTCACAAGCAAACATTCAAAACCGAGACATGAATTTCCACTCAAATTCAAAAACTTTTCAAAAACATTCATATCATCCCAATTACGAGCCTACGAGGCCCAAAACATGCATCAGAAGTGGTTTGGGACTAAATCGAGAACTTTGGAAACTTTTGGGAAACTTAAAAAATTTTTCATGTAAAAGGGGTCACATGCCCGTGTGAGTTTGGGACACGCCCTTGTGACCCTATGACACGCCCGTGCTTTAGGACGTGTTCAAAGTAGGGAGCATTTTATTTATGACGTCATCATCAAATTGAAGTCACACGGTCGAGTCAGACGCCCGTGTGCTTAGGCCGTGTGATCGATTAAATTTTTGTAATTTTTCATAAAATATGTGTAGACTTCACACTGCCAGGGCACACGCCCGCATTCGAGGCCATGCCGTCCACACGACTGAGACACACGCCCATGTCTCTACATGTGTGCTCATTACTGAGCATTCTGTTTTGCAACAATTAAGGTGTAGGGGACACACGGCCAAAACACATGCCCGTGGGGCAGACCGTGTGTCGTAGATGGCCTAGACACACGCCTGTGTGTCTACCCGTATGGAAAAATATAAGGCTATTTACCAAGCCTTTTTGCCACCCTTCCATGCACCAACCTACACAACAAAACATAGCACCAATCCAAGCATATACTTTCAACCCAATCAACCATACATAAGGCATCCACATATCATTTACATACTATCATTTATCACATACAAACATCACCTACTTAGCATTTCAAACCATGCAAAATCCACATCCGTGAAAGACATCATCATATGCATATATACTTAACCCAATATTAGCCAATTTCAATGGCCATTTACAAAATGAATTATGAACTAACATAAGCCAACACTTTTGGCCAAATCAGCTATGGCACATAACAAATAAACCAAGTCCCTATACATGCCATAACTCAAAATAATGTAATCATAAGTACCCAAAATGATAATTTGATAGTGTGAATGGATCTCTGACAGTCTCTGATCCTCGAGCTGGCTTGGTGACACTATAAGACGAAGGAAAAGAAAAGCGAGTAAGCTTTAAAGCTTAGTAAGCTCCTATGCAAATAATAAGCATCATGCACACTTTAACATATATTTAACATAAAGTAAATTAACATAAATGTCATTGTGAATTCATAATCAAGCTTATCATAGATGTTATTAAAATCTTAACATCATAACTTACTCAATCGAACCAATCTGAGGTTTCATCACATATCGAGCTCATTAAGCATGAGTTTTATATACATACCTGTACCAACTTGTAGCTTACCATAATATTTCACATCATACCATAGTCTTTCACAACTTAAACTTTGCCGTTAAGTTTCCCGTTGAACCACTTGGAATACTAAAGGATACTCGGGAAATTTCACATACATAGTACTATACCAATGCCATATCCTAAATATGGTCTTACATGGGATTTCATATCGATGCCAATAGCCCAGCTATGGTCTTACACGAAATCTCATATCGATGCCATATCCCAGATATGGTCTTACACGTAATCTCAACTAACCCTAATGTCATGACATTTGTATCCTACCTATTCCTAAGGTTCAACCGAGATTTCTCATTTGTCGAACTTTGTCGATTTCATTCAAGAGTAAATCACAATTCATATAATGATAAAGCAATTAAAGTATAATTAACAATGCATTATTTACATACGAACTTACCTCGGTACAAAATAGTAGGAATAGGACCTAAACGTTAAATACTTTGTTTTTCCCCCGGTCTAGGTCCGAACCTTGTTTCTCTTGATCTATAATAGCAAATTTAACTAATTTATTATTCACATTATTCAATTCAGTCTAAAAATGACATTATGGAAAATTACATTTTTGCCCCTAAACTTTGACATATTTACATTTTTGCCCCTAGGCTCGTAAAATGAAACATGTGCAATTTCTTTAATGTAAAAGCCTAGACGAACAATTTTTATAACTATAACAGCGCACAATTTCCATTAAAACACACTTTTACTACATATTTTATAACTTTTACAAACAAGTCCTTTTGACATTTTCATCAAAAACCACCTAGGAAAAGTTGTTTATTACACATCAAACATGCATAATCTACCATTAGACATCAAAATGCACAAACATACAACATGGGTTAAATCCTAGACCTTGATCTTTCCTTAAATTAATGGTAGAAATAGATAGATCGGATGATAAATACTTCAAAAACATAAAGAGCATTAAAAACGGGGCTAGGATGCACTTACAACCAAGATTGGAAGTTGAGAAAAACCATAGATATGGTGTTATTCTAATTTTTGGCACTTGAGGGAGAAGATGGACAAGATTTTAGCTTGATTTTCCCTTTTTATTCTTTTATTTACCAAATGACCAAAATGTCCTTCACTTAAAACTTTGAAATTTTATCTCACCATGTCCATTTTTGTCCACTATCTTAACAAGTGGTCTAATTACCATCTAAGGACCTTCTATTTAAAATTTCATAGCAATTAGACACCTCTAGCATGTAGAACTCAACTTTTGCACTTTTTACAATTTAGTAATTTTGACTAAATTGAGTGCCTAAACGTCAAAATTTTCGAACAAAATTTTCACGAATCATTCCGTGAAACTGTAGACCATAATAATATAATAAAAATGAACTTTGCTGTGTCGGAGTTCTGGTCCCGAAACCACTGTTCTGATTAGACCCAAAATCAGGCTGTTACATTTTGGTTGAAAGAAGTATATTTTCTAGGACATGTTATTTTTGCTGATGGTATTAAAGTAGACCTCACTAAGGTAAAATCAATACTTGAGTGGAATCCTCCCTCAAATGTATCTGAAGTCTGTAGTTTTTTGGGATTAGCAGGGTATTATAGAAGATTTGTGAAAGGATTTTCAATTTTAGCATCACCACTTATTCGATTATTAATGAAGAAAGAAAAGTTTGTGCGAAATGATGAATGTCAACAAAGTTTTGAGAAATTGAAAATTTTTTTGACTACAGCTCCAATATTAACATAGCCGGAGTCTGGTGTTGAGTATACAATTTTTACTAACGCATCTTTTAATAGGTTGGGATATGTACTGATGCAGAAAAATCTATCCAACTCATGATCTGGAATTAGAAGCAATGGTTTTAGCATTAAAGATATAGAGGCATTATTTATATGGAGAGAAATGCCACGTATTCTCTGATCATAAAAGTTTGAAGTATTTGATGACTTAAAAGGATCTAAATTTGCGCCAAAGAAAATGGTTAGCACTACAGAAAGATTATTATCTAATTATTGAGTATCATCCAGGGAAGGCAAATGTGGTAGCAGATGCTTTGAGTAGAAAGAATGTGACAACATTATTATCTCTCCGAGCAAAAATAAGTATGTCTGATAATGGATCCTTACTAGAAGAATTAGTTGTGAAGCCAAATTTTCTTTCACAGATATTAAAAGAACAAATGAAAGATGTTTAGTGTGAATTTTTTAAGCAACAAATGATATCTGGCAAAGTAGAAAATTTTAGTCTGGGTAAAAATAGTGAGTTGAGATTCATGGGAAAGATGTTTTTACCATGTAACAACTCGTTTTCAATGGTGTGATGATTCTAACTGGAGAATTAATATTTTTAATATTTATTTAAAGTCTATGAGATTATATTAGGGTTGTATTAAAGTTTCGTTAAGAAATTTCAAAGTTTAAATGATTAATTAGGTGAAAAGGACTAAATTGAAAAAAGTACAAAAGTTGAATTCTATTAGTTAAATTGACCAAATAGCTTTAAAAAGGTAAATCAATGGACTTGAGTGGTAAATATACCATATTTAAAATTAGTGGATGTTTATGGAAAGGTATTATGGTAGTTTAAATGAAATTTTAAGGCCAAAGTAGTACTTTAGTAAATAAAAGAATAATTAAGTAAATAATAGATGAAAGAAAGATATCATCTTTGTTTTCTTCTTCATCTAAAATTGAAAATAGCCATTGAAGGGGGAGGAAGTTTTGGTTTTGAGTTCTTCATGCATGGTATGTATTTGAGCCCAGATTTTAGTGATTTTTATGTTTTTGAGCTCGTATTAGCTTAATCTAGCTAGCCCGGGGGTTAATTTGTAAAAATGTTAAAGGTTGAGGTACTTTTCATAGTTGAGTTTGAATGTATTTTTATGTTAGTTGATAGATTATCAATCTTTGTTGTTAAACAAACTTGTTTTGTTAATTGGTTTTTGATGAATTTGAGATTAGGGATTAAATTGTTGAAAGTGTAAATCCATGGGTTTTTATGTGAAATGTTGGTTATTATAGGCTATTCCAAGGCCCCTAGTAGGTTCGGTTAACATGGATTTAGGTTAAAATGATTAAAATTCAAGTTAGGAGTTTAAAAACTAATTTGTGAAAAAGTTAAAATAAGAGGGGTAAATTCATAATTTTATGATAATGTGAGTTGTGGGTTGAATTGAATGCTTGATGTTAATTGAAGTACTTAATTGAATGAAACTATTTATTTAGATCAAGATAAACAACAATCAAACTTTAATTGAAGAAAGGTGAAAGCTTTGGATTAGTCTCCAACTCTACTTCTACGACTATAGTTATCGAGGTAAGTTCCTATGGATTATAATTGTATTAATGATAGTTAAATTGATTATATGCTATATCGTGTTAGTTATAAATGAACTTGAATATATATATATATATCGATGATTTGAGTAATTGACGGATAAATCGTCCCGTTTGAACCTTAAGAATTCTTAGGATACGAATGACATGTTATTAGGGATTTCATGTTTCGGGTGTTGGTCTTGAATGTCATACCGATGGTTGAGGTCCTGTATTTGTTGTGGATTCTCTAGCTCATATGAGCAGCATCATATAGCTAACATTTTGACCTACAGCTCGTGTGAGCAGTCCTATTTCACAGCTCGTGTGAGCACTATTGTAAAGGAAAGGTTACATTTATATGGAAAGGCACACTATGTGCGAGCATTCCCGAGTATCCAATGTAATTCTAGATGGTTCAACGAGTATGTAAAGGTTAATGGCAAGGTAGATATACAATTGGATAATGGTTCATGGTCCTATGAAAGTATTAATGAGTTAAATGTTGTTTACATGAAATCTACTTATGATTTGGTTAATTTCATATGTATAATGTATGAACTTACTAACTTATGAGTTTAATGGTGCTTGTATAGGATTTTACTAAGCTTGTGGAATTGGTAATGATATTATGCTTACTTTATAATATGTGTTTAAGAAATGGTAAGTTATGTTTGAGTTTATACGAGCTTATTAAGAATTAGTTGCTTACGTAGTTATTTTCCTTTGTTTCGTAGATTATCCGAAGCTCGATCAGTTGGAAGCTTGTCGGATATCTATCACACTATCCAGAAACCATTTCTGTAGATTATGAGTTATTTTGGCCAAGGTTATAAGTGGCATGCATAGGACCTTTTGAGATGGTAGTTCTTGAATGTGTTACTGATCATTTTGGTATGATTATGCTTTCGGAGTATATATGATAAACCATAAAAGTAACATATTTTAATCCCACATTTAGCATATTTTCGGATGATTTATTCCTTAATTCATGTAAAACGGTGCTTTTAATCCTTTCTTTTCATGACTTATACTCAGGAAAGCACCCAAGGATGGAAAGAACGATAAACGAGCCTAAAACGAACCAAATTAGGCCAAAGAGGAAATTGACACGGCCTAATACCGATTCACACGGCCGTGCCCCATTAAAGAAATCCGAGCACGGCTTAAAGACCATTCACACGGGCGTGTGACATGACCGTGTCCCTATCATGGAAAAGAGCAATTTTAATCGGAAAAGGATACTTAGGGCCAAAGAAACGCATGCCAAGAGCCTATATAAACCCCATAAAGTGCAACCTGAAAGGGGACGGTGAGCTAGGCCAAGGAGCCAAGTCGAAAAGGTCAGATTTGTGGGAATCACTCGAGGATAGCCAATTGATCCATCTCAAGAAGCCGAAATTCTACTCAAAACGGCAAATTTCTCCTTCAATTCCTTCAGGGGGTTTTAGGGATTTCTTATGTTTTGTTTTATCTTTTCTTCTGAGATGTTTTCTTTATTTGTTATGAACTAAACCCTTCAGATACCTGAAGGGGATGAAACCTAAGACGGATCTTGTTATTGTTTTCTGAACTATATGATAAATACTTGATTTGTTCTTAATTATGTGTGCTTAGTCCTTGTGTTAATATTTCCGGGATATTGATTCAAGTTGGATGTGCTTAAGTGGAGGAGCAAAAGTCCCTGCGTAAGAGTAGATCTAGCATAATTAAGCGGAGTTGATTGCGCGCCTAGAGATAGGGTGACGAGATTTTGTCGGATTAGGGTGAAACCTAATATATGAGTCCATAGATCGAGTTAATGCGATTCTAGGGGTTTTAATTAGAAAGGGATTTCAATTAATCAATCTAGGGTTAGACGTTATTCGCCTCGAGAGAGGGTTTAATATAACTTAGGGAATCTTACGGATCAAGTTGAGTGAAGAAATCATCTGGTTCAGTGTTAGAAACAAGTGAAGTCTAGGTGGATTCTTCCTAGGGTATCGTCGTAATCAACTAAGTTTTCCCAATAGTATTTCCCCTATTCGTTCTTTTTGTCTTGAGTCTTTAGCTTAATAGTTATTTAAATTTAGATTAGATAACAACTTCGCTTATTTTAGGCTAAATGATAAAAAGAAAGTTAGTATTAGTACTTTTAGTTCCTTTGGGTTCGACAATCCGGTCTTGCCTAAGCTATACTACTGTTCGATAGGTGCACTTGCCTCAATCGTTGTCAGAGTTAGTTTCCAGGTTCGATCATTCTCATTCATATAAATTTAAAACTCTGAAATCTAACGATCAAGTTTTTGGCGCCGTTGCCGGGGAACTAAAATATTACTTTTATTTTTTTATCTTTAGGTTAAATTTTGATTTTGCTAAATTTTCTTTCTTTCTTTTCTCAGCAGGTACCTCTAGTTTATGACTAGAAGGAACCCGAAAGGACCACTAATATACGACAGTGATATTGAAGCAATCGCTCACAGGAATCGCAGAGAAATTAGGCGAGCCCTAAATTACACAGAAGAAGAGCGCGACAACAGATCCAATCCTACTGAAGGGATGGACGAGAATAATCCACCACCACAAGATGTGGGAGAAAACAATGCTCCGCGTACTATGTATGATTATGCTAAACCTCATTTAACAGGAGCAGAATCAAGTATTAGTAGGCCTGCTATAACTGCTAATAATTTTGAATTAAAGCCTAACATGATACAAATGATTCAACAATTTGTTCAATTTAATGGTTTACAAGACGAAGACCTAAACACTCATATAGCTAATTTTTTAGAGTTCTGTGATACCTTCAAAATAAATGGCCTTTCTGATGATGCCATACGTTTTCGGTTATTTCCTTTTTCATTAAGGAATAAAGCCAAACAGTGGTTAAACTCGTTACCATGAGGATCAATCACTACGTGGGATCAAATAACCGAAAAAGTTTTATTAAAATATTTCCCACCAGCCAAAACGGCCAAATTACGGAATGATATCTCTTTGTTTGTGCAGATGGATTTAGAGACATTGTACGATGCATGGGAGAGATACAAGGATCTCTTGAGAAGGTGTCCGCACCGTGGTTTACCCTTATGGCTTCAAGTCCAAACTTTCTATAACGGTGTGAACCCTTCAATGAGGTAACTAATTGATTCAGCCGCCGGTGGAACCCTGAACAACAGAACTCCTGAAGCAGCCTACGAGTTTATTGAAGAGATGTCACTAAATAACTATCAGTGACAGGTTACAAGGACCAAACCAACAAAATCAGCCGGAGTTTTTAACCTCGATGCAGTAACCATGCTATCAACACAGGTAGAGATGATGAATAAAAAGCTTGATAGTTTGTGTTCTTTGCAGGAACATCCAGTAATACAGTGCGACGCAAGTGGAACTGTGGCGAATCCTGAGTACCCACCCTACCAACCGGCTGCAGAGAGCTAACAGAACTATATAGGTAATAATTTCAGATCTAATAATAACCCTTATAGTAATACTTATAATCCAGGTTGGAGGAACCACCCAAAATTTACATGGGGAGGTCAAGGAAATTAAGGAAATCAAAGACAACAACCTCCTCAAAATTTCCAAAATCAGTCCTATCCACAGGAAAAGAAGCCGAACCTTGAAGAGATGCTGACAAAATTCATGGTAGCCATAGAAAACCGTTTCCAAAACACTGAAACAAACCAAAAAACATCGATTGAAGAGATCAAGAGCCAAGTTGGGGAACTTACTAAGTCAGTTGGACAACTTGCAAAGTTAATGTCCGAAAGACCGCAAGGGCGTCTACCAAGCAACAACCCAAAGGAGCAAATCCAACCCATCACAACTCATGATAGTATAGGGTTAGATGAACCTAATTCAATACAAGGAAACGGGGTAAAAGAAGGTAAAGTAGAGGTAACACAGGAAAAGCCAAAATCGGTAATCAAGGAGTACCAACCTCGCATACCTTATCCCGAAGCGATGAAGAGAGATGATACAGAGGAACAGTTCAGTAAGTTTTTTAAACTTTTAAATAAATTACATATCAACTTACCTCTTCTTGAAGCTCTTTTTCAGATGCCAGATTCGAGGAAATTTTTAAAACAGCTCTTGACGAACAAGCACAAATTAGACGAAGAGCCACACGTAGAATTAAATGCAGTATGCTTAACAATGTTACAGAATAGACTACCGTGGAAGCAAAAAGACCCAGGGAGTTTTACAATTCCATGTTTAATTGGTAGACTAACTGTTGATAATGCATTAGCTGATTTAGGGGCAAGTATAAATGTCATGCCTTATAAAATGTTTAAACAACTAGGTCTAGGGAAACCCAAACAAACTAGGATGAGCATTCAATTAGCTGATAAAACTATTAGAATTCCTAGTAGTATTATCGAAGATGTTCTTGTAAAAATTGATAATTCGTTTTCCCAGTATATTTTGTTGTCTTAGACATGGATGAGGATAATTAGATTCCCTTAATTTTAGGAAGACCCTTTTTAGCAATTGCTCAAACTAAAATTGATGTTAGCACAGGAGAACTCATACTTCAGGCAGGTGATGAATCGATCCATTCACAAGCTCTTGACTCGGCCAGGACAACAATTGATGAAGGTGAAAAAGAAAATTCTGTTGATAACCAGGTTGTTCAACTTTGACCACAAGAAACATCACAAGGATACAAACTTGAGCCAAATCATGGACCTTGTGCCAACACAAACGAATTACACAAGGTGCGAAGCCTTAAGGGCGACAGATTAAAAGAGTGGAAGACACACTTTAAAGAGGAACCAGAACCGCACAAAGAAAAATCGAAGGAGCCCCCAAAAGTGCTCATAGGAACATCAAACCGCTTTAAAATAGGAGACCAGGTACTGTTAGATAAATTAGATCCTCGAATCACCATGTCAAACTTGAAAGCAAACGAAGAAATCCCCCTTGAAGTACACAATATCTTCCCATACGGAATAGTCGAGGTAAGCAACCCCATATTCGGCACTTTTAAGGTACATGTTTCTCGACTCAAACTTTATCAAGAAAATAGAACTGTACGCATGAGGGAAGATATTCAAACCTTTAAACCTCCCTGATTTTTCAAATACGAGGAAAGTCTAGCTTAAGACTATAAACCAGCGCTTCTCGGGAGGCAACCCGAGCACTAACACAATTTATTTTCACATTCTTCTTTCAATTTATTTTCTTTTCTTCTTTCTTTCTGAATACCTAGTTGTAAACTAACCAAAAGTGTAGATTTCCAAACCACATGGTCTTGCACACGACCGTGGCCGTGATCATGTGGAAGTACAGAATCTCCGTACTGACATAGCAGAGGCAGTACGAATCAAATCCCAACTAATTTTCGATATCACGGACCCAACCACCCCACCATGGGCACCGACAAAACGCCACGGCCGTGCGAGGTAGCCGTGGACAACACTGACTTATCAGAAACGGGCGTGGCTGGCTAAAAAATGGGTATAGAAAATCAACACGCTTAGACACACGGCTGTGCGAGGCGGCCGTGTAAAACGACACGCCTTTGATCCACGAGCGTGGGGAAGTACCAGAATTGAGCCTCTATTTAAACACCAACCCCCCATTCTTCTCATCTACTTTCCCCCTCTTTTCTTATTCCCTTTTCTCAGATTCCCCTCTCCATAACAAGTTTCTATAACTCTTGAGCCACACCAAAGCCATGAGGAAGAAGCGGAAGAAAGCAAGCATAGTCTCCTCAAGGGAGACCCCTATACATAAGTTCATGTCGTCCGCTTCACCCAAACAACAAGCCAAGGGTCTTTAAGACCATTTAGTTTCTATTTTTCTTTTCTCTTTTGCTTCAATTTCCTTCCCTTTGACAATCTTATGCTTAATCTAGTTTAATTTATTTTAGTTTCTTAGTGTCAGGTTCAAAAGGCTACTAGGGAATCACCACGACCACGGCCATAGCCATGCCACTTCCACCACCGCTAGCACCTCCACAGCCTTAGAGGTCACACCCACCTCGCGAACCATCCAACAATAAGGACTCCTCGGTCCATCCATCTTTTCTTTTAATTTTATTTTACTTTCCTTCTCTTTAGTTTTCTTGTCCTTAATTATATATTTAGTTTATTTTAAATGTGTCTTAATAAATCCTGGCTAATTCTTCATGAGCTCCCCAGTTTCTTCATCTAGCACAGAGCTCGTTAGTAACCGCCATAACAAAAGATGACACCTCCAACGTATTCTCCACATCCTCCAAGGAATCCATCCATAATTTAGGAAGTGTCACTTTTTCCCCTCTCTTTTGATTATCTAATAATTGTTATTATCTATCTTTGTACATTGAGGGCAATGTACATCTTAAGTGTGGAGGGGTAAAAGTGCCTAACTTAAAAGTGCCAAACTTTTTTCATTATTCTCAAATCCCTGAATTATATTCTGTTCTTAAGTAATTTTCTCATATAACTAATTAGGATGAAATTTCTGATGAATTATGATCTCTATTGACGTGTTTCTGAGTAAGCCATAGTTAATTGTGCATTGATGATTAAGTTAGAAGAATATTAGAGAATCAAGCATGATAAGTATATTTTTCAGAATAATATTTTTTTGAATAGGTTGTCTTCCTGAATCTGAATGTTACCTTGAAATTTAAAATGTACGAGGTTGATGTCAAAAACACCCATAATTTTTGTGAGATTTTGAGCCTTATAGAGCATATATTCTTTTTCATGCTCACTTTATTGATTATTAGTGTGTCAACATTGAACTGTTATTCTAGAACTTGCCTCGATTATACATGTTGAGACCACACCTATGATTTGATATACCGAGATTATAAAGGCACCTAGGTTTTAACCCACTCACTCCACTAAAAAGCCTACCTCCATAAATAACCCGTAGTGAACCCTGTTGATCCAAACAACCCTTTTTATTGACTCACCCACTAATATTACCCCAAAACCCTTTGTATTTGTTATCACCATTCCTTTTGACTACCCTTATATCGAGATTTGATTTGATTAGTTACCTAATTATATTATTCAGTAGTTGAATTTATCTTTTATTACTTGATTTGTTCTTAAAAAAATATTCGAAGTATATTCAGTATTAGTAATATGAAAAGTGAGCTTATACAGTTAAAAGTCTATTTATCAAAAGAAAAGCTCGTATTATTAGGATTATTACTTTTCAGTTGATGTAGTTACTTATTATTAGATAGGTAACTTGTCAAGTCAGTCTCGATTCTAACCTTCTGATTCAGCCTTTATCCACACCTTTAACCCTAGCCCCGTTACAACCCTGTTAAAGACCTTTTGATCTGTTTATCATCTCATTTTACAGTGGTGGAGATTTGATTTTCAGGCAAGCCTATGGGATTAACTTTTCAGGTTTGACTTTTGAGTGCTCTTTTCCTAAACCTTAAACACTTCGAGTTATTTGAGTGAATCTTTTGTGAGGATGTCAGTCCTTGTAGGTTTTGAATTAAGGGTAATTATTCAGGTAAGGGGAAACACCTATGTTTTCGTGAATACAAATGTATGACTTATGTTGTTTGAACCTTTAGGACTCTTCGAGTTAGATCATCCATGTATAAATTATCTACGAATTATGATGAGACATTGTTGATAGGAATTATGAATCATGGAGACTTTGTTTTAATTGTGAGTTGAGAATTTTACTTGAGGACAAGCAAAAGCTTAAGTGTGGGGGTATGTGATAAACCGTAAAAGTAACATATTTTAATCCCATATTTAGCATATTTTTGGATGATTTATTCCTTAATTCATGTAAAAAAGGTGCTTTTAATCCTTTCTTTTCATGACTTATACTCAGGAAAGCACCTAAGGATGGAAAGAACGAGAAACGGGCCTAAAACGAACCAAATTAGGCCAAAGAGGAAATCGAAACATCCTGGACTTAAGCCCACACGGCCGTGCCTCATTGAGAAACTAGAACACGGCCTGATCCCGATTCACACGGCCGTGCCCCATTAAAGAAATCTGAACACGACTTAAAGACCATTCACACGGGCGTGTGACATGGTCGTGTCCTTGTCGTGGCAAAGAGCAATTTTAATCGGAAAAGGATACTTAGGGCCAAAGAAATGCATTTCAAGAGCCTATTAAACCCCCTAAAGTGCAACCTGAAAGGGGGTGGTGAGCTAGGCCAAGGAGCCAAGCCGAAAAGGTCAGATTTGTGGGAATCGCTCGAGGATAGCCAGTTGATCTGTCTCAAGAAGTCAGAATTCTACTCAAAACGGCGGATTTCTCCTTCAATTCCTTCAGGGGGTTTTAGGGATTTCTTATGTTTTGTTTTATCTTTTCTTCTGAGATGTTTTCTTTATTTGTTATGAACTAAACCCATCAGATACCTGAAGGGGATGAAACCTAAGACGGATCTTGTTATTGTTTTCTAAACTATATGATAAATACTTGATTTGTTCTTAATTATGTGTGCTTAATCCTTGTGTTAATATTTCCGGGATATTGATTCAAGTTGGATGTGCTTAGGTGGAGGAGCAAAAGTCCCTGTTTAAGAGTAGATCTAGCATAATTAAGCGGAGTTGATCGCGCGTCTAGAGATAGGGTGACGAGATTTTGCAGGATTAGGGTGAAACCTAATATGGGAGTCTATAGATTGAGTTAATGTGATTCTAAGGGTTTTAATTAGAAAGAGATTTCAATTAATCAACCTAGGGTTAGACGTTATTTGCCTCGAGAGAGGGTTTAATATAACTTAGGGAATCTTACAGATCAAGTCGAGTGAAGAAATTGTCTGGTTCAGTGTTAGATAACAAGTGAAGTCTAGGTGGATTCTTCCTAGGGTATCATCTAATCAACTGAGTTTTCCCAACAGTATTTCCCCAATTCGTTCTTTTTGTCTTGAGTCTTTAGCTTAGTAGTTAGTTAGATTTAGATTAGATAACAACTTCGCTTATTTTAGGCTAAATAATAAAAAGAAAGTTAGTATTAGTACTTTTAGTTCCTTTAGGTTCGACAATCCGGTCTTGCCTAAGCTATATTACTGTTCGATAAGTGCACTTGCCTCAATCGTTGTCAGAGTTATTTTCCAAGTTCGATCATTCTCATTCATATAAATTTAAAACTCTGAAATCTAACGATCAATATATCTTGTTTGATGGACTTTTAGTGTTTTGGAAAATTGATGTTCTTTGGTCACTTTAGGTACTAGTAATATATGGTACTTTTGGTATGTTTTTGATGAAAAGTGAATGGTTATAATTGATGTCATTAGGGAGATAAAGTGATAAACCGTAATATATACATATTTTAATCTCACATTTAGCATACTTTTGGATGATTTAAGCCTTGAATTGTGGAATTTGGTGCTTTTAATCCTTTAATTTCATGTTTTATAATTAGGAAAGCACCGGAGGATAAAAGAATGAGAAACAGGCTTAAAACGGAGTAAATGGGACAAATTACAAAATCAACACGGCCTGGGCCCAAGACCACACGGCCGTGCCTCCTTAACAGACCCGAACATGACCTGGCCACGATTCATACGGGCGTGTTCCATGGGCGTGTCCCTGCCGTGACAAAGAGAAATTTTACTTGGATTAGGGTGCTTAGAGGCAAAGAAAACCATTCCAAAAGCCTATATAAACACCCTAGAGGCCAACCTTCAGGGGGCGTCCAGTTAGGTCGAAGAGCCGAGCTAGAGAGGCTAGAATTGTGGGATTTACTCGAAGAAAGCCAGTTGATTCATCTCAAGAAGCTGAAATCATACTCAAGACTGAGGATCTTCCCTTCAAATTCCTTCAGGGGGTTTTAAGGTTTTTCTTTCGTTTTGTTTCATATTTTCTTCTGAGATGTATTTTTTTATTATTATGAACTAAACCCTTCCAATACCTGAGGGGGATGAAACCTAAGACGGATCTTGTTATTGTTTTCTGAACCATATGATAAATACTTGATTTGTTCTTAGCTATGTGTTCGTAATTCTTGTTTTGATATTTTAGGATATTGATTCAAGCATTGATGTACTTAGACAGACGAGGAATAGACCCTGTCTAAGAGTAGATCTATCATAATTAAGTGGAGTTGATTGCAACCTTAGAGATAGAATGACAAAAATATGCGGGATTAGGGTCAAACCTAATATGAGAGTCCATAGATCGAGTTAATGCAATTCTAAGGGTTTTAATTAGAAAGAGCTTTTAATAAATCAACCTAGGGTTAGACGTTAGTAGCCTCGAGAGAGGCATTAATATAAATTAGGGAATCCTACGGATCAAGTCAAGTGAATAAATTGTCTGGCTCAGAGTTAAATAACAAGTGAAGTCTAGGTGGATTCTTCCTCGGGCATTGTCTTAATCAATTGGTTTTTCCCACAAGTATTTTCCCAATTCATTCTCTTTGTCTTAGCATCTTTAGCATAATAGTTAGTTAATTTTTGATTAAATAACAATTCACTTTTATCTTAGGCTAAATAATAAAAAGAAAGTTAGTATTAGTACTTTTGATTCCTTTGGGTTCGACAATCCGGTCTTCCCATAGCTATACTGCTGTTCGATAGGTGCGCTTGCCTCAAGTCGTTGTCACAGTTAGTTTCTAGGCTCGATCATTCTTTTTATAAATTTTTAAGACTCTGACACACGACCAAGTTTTTGGCGCCGTTGCCGGGGAACTAAAATATGAAGAACACTCAATTTTTATTACTTTAGCCATATTTTATTTTTACAATTAAATTTTATTTTTATTTTTACTTTTCTAAATTTTCTTTTAATTGCTTCTGGCAGGTAATTCTCGTTTATGACTAGGAGGAACCCCTTAGGACCCTTGATTTTTGACAGTAAATTAGAACATACGGCTCACAGAAACCGAAGAGATGTCACAGAATAATTATCAGTGGCAAGTCATGATGACAAAGCCTACTAAAGCAGCCGATGTTTTCAACCTTGACGCGGTCACCATGTTATCTAACCAGGTAGAGCTTTTAAATAAAAAAATTGATGGTTTGTATGGTTCTACGCAGGTACATCCGATAATGCAATACGATACAGATGGAAGAGGGGTGAACAACATAGAATATCTATCCTACAAACCTAGCACAGAGAACGAACAAGTCAACTATATGGGTAACTATTCTAGACCTCAAAATAGTCTTTACAGTAACACTTACAATGCAGGTTGGAGGTACCATCCCAATTTCTCGTGGGGTGGTCAAGGTAATCAAAGATCAGAACTTCCCCCAGGCTTTCAACAACCACCTCACCAGCAGGAAAAGAAGCCGAACCTTGAAGAGATGCTAATGAGATTTATCTCGGTGTCAGAAACACGCTTCCAAAACACTGAAACAACGCTTAAAAATTAGCAAGCGTCGATTCAAGGGCTCGAGAATCAATTAGGTCAGCTTGCTAAGCTAATCTCAGAAAGACCACAAGGTATCTTGCCTAGTAACACTGAAACTAACCCAAGAGAGCAACCTCACGCAGTAACTGCTCACGATAGTGAAGGGTTAGATGAACAAAAATTGAAGCAAGAGAATGTGGTAGAGGAAGGTAAGGTTGAGGTAAGCCATGATAAACCAAACCCGGTAATTACAGAGTACCAACCACGTGTGTCGTACCCCAAAACGATAAAGAAAGACCACACAGAGGAACAATTCGGTAAATTTCTTAAACTTCCAAAAAAATTACATATTAACTTGTCGTTTCTTGAATCTCTTTCACAGATGCCAGATTCAAGGAACTTTTTAAAAGAGTTTTTGACAAACAAACGGAAGTTAGACAATAGGTCGCAAGTGGAGCTAAACACAGTTCTTAACACAGCTAGGACATCGAGTATTAAAGGTGGAACCTATCATTTTAAAGTTGGGGACCAGGTACTGTCAGATGCAACCGACCCTCGAATAGCCACTTCAGAGCTTAATACAAACGGTGTGACTTCTTTTTCGGCACTTAAGGTCTTTCCATACGGAACGGTCGAGGAAACACATTTTAATTTCGGCACTTTTAAGGTAAATATTACCCAACTCAAACCATATGTTGATAGAATTGATAGTAAGAAAAAGGAGTTTCAACTCCGTGAACCACCATGGCCATACGAATAACAGGTAAGTCTAGCTCAAGACTTTAAACGAGCGCTTCTCGGGAGGCAGCTCGAGCACTAACCCCACTAACGTCCATATTTTTGAATTTTAGCATCTAACTAAAAACTAACCAAAATTTTTAGGCGTAGGTTTCCTTACCATATGGCCTTGTACACGGGCGTGGCAGTGGCCGTGTGGACACCATGAATTTGCAGATCGGCATGGCAGAGACCATGCGAATCAAGGACGAAAATTCCCCAAAACACGGGCTGTGATAAAACTCCATGGCCGTGCGATGCGGCCATGGTCAAAACTGACTAAAGAACACGGGCGTGTGACACGCCCATGCTTATAAGCCGTGGGCGACACTAATTAAGCAACACGGGTGAGCGAACACTTTATACGAGTGTGGGAGAAATGCATGAAGTTTAACACGGCTGTGCGATTCGGCCGTGTGACATAACACGCCCAGGGTGTGGGCATGGGCCGTTCCTCTACTTAAAATCCCCTTCTCATGTTCACTTTCCCCCCCAAAGTTTTCGTCCCATTTCCCCTTTATTCTTAAACGCATATCCATTTTCCATTTTTACTTTTATTCTTATTTTTATTTTCTTTTTATTTTCTTTATTATTTTCTTCTTATTCTTCATGCCATTTATATTTAGCTTAGGATACAATAAAATCAGGCCAGTTGCTTCGAGGATTCATTTTCAAACGGTTCAAGGTGCTCCCCTACGTTCACCTCTGCCAATCTTATCCGGTTTCTTTTCATTGACTCCATCCAAAATTCAGGAAGTTTCACTTCTCTCCCTATCTTATGATTTTATTAGTATTTGGCTATTATCTATCTTTGTACATTGAGGACAATGTACATCTTAAGTGTGGGGGGTTAACTATAGTATTATTTGAAAATCCCTGAATTATATCTTGTTCTTAAGTAATTTTCTCATATTACGATTAGAATGAAATTTCTTTTTATTTATGATTTTTATTGATATGTTTCGGATTAAGTCATTGATAATTGTGCAGTGATGATTTAAACTTCAGGAGATTAGAGAATCAAGCATGATGAGTCTATTTTCAAAAAATTTAAAATTTTTTTAGGTTGTCTACCTGAATCTAATTATTACCTTGAAGTTTAAAATTTACAAAGTTGATATCAAAAACCCATAATTTTTGTGAGATTTTGAGCCTTTTAAGAGCATATATTCTTTTCATGCTCACTTTTTGATTATGAGTGTGTCAACATGGATTTGTTATTCTATAACTTGCTTCGTTTATACATGTCAAGACCACATCATTGATTTGATATACAGAGATGATAAAGGCACTTAGGATTTAACCCACTCACTCCACTAAAAAGCTTACCCTCACAACTAACCCCTACTGAACCCTTTTTAATCCTAACAACCCTTTTATTGACTCACCCACTAATATTACCCTAAAACCCATCTTGTATTTGTTACCACCATTCTTTGACTCCCTTTTTGTCGAGATTTGATTTTGAGCAGTTTCCTAACTATGTTCTATTTTTCAGTTGTTAAAGTTCTTTCTTATTATTGTAATGATTTGTTCTTAAAAAAAATGAAGTATATTCATTATTAGTTCTAGGATCAAGTGAGCTTATACGTTTAAAATTTCACATATTGAGAAGAACCTCGTATTATTAATGAAGTTGTAATTGATGTAATTATTCAAGTATTAGTTTATTTTTCTAGTTAGGTAAATTGTCAATTCAATCTCGATTCTAACCCTTTAATTCAGCCTTTATCTGCACCTTTAACCCAAGCCCCATTATAACCCTTTTTAAGACCTTTTGATTTGTGTATCATCTCATTTTACAGTGGTGGAGATTTGATTTCAAGGCAAGCCTATGGGATTAACTGTTCATGTTCGACTTTTGAGTGCTTAATTTTGAAACTTAAACACTTTGAGCAATTTGAGTGAATCCTTAGTGAGGATGTCAACTCTTTTCGATTTTGAATCAGAGGCAATTATTTAGGTAAAGGGAAAAGCCTATGTTTTCGTGCTATAAAAACTATGACTTTGATTGTTTGAATCTTTAAGATCCTTTTACTTAAATTATCAATGTATGAATTATCTTTGAATTATGATGGAACATTATGGATGAATTTTATGAATCAAGGAAGTTCATTTTAATTGTGAGTTGAGAATTTTTCCTGAGGACAAGCAAATGCTTAAGTGTGGGGGTATTTAATAAACCGTAATATATACATATTTTAATCTCACATTAGCATACTTTTGGATGATTTAAGCCTTGAATTGTGGAATTTGGTGCTTTTAATCTTTAATATCATGTTTTATACTTAGGAAAGCACCAGAGGATGAAAAGAACGAGAAACGGGAGTAAAACAGGGTAAATGGGCCAAATTACAAAATTGACACGGCCTGGGCCCAAGACCACATGACCGTGCCTCCTTAACAGACCCGAACACGGTCTGGCCACGATTCACACGGGCGTGTTCCATGGGCGTGTCCCTGTCATGACAAAGAGGAATTTTACTCAGATTAGGGTACTTAGAGGCAAAGAAATCCATTCCAAAAGCCTATATAAACACCCTAGAGGCCAATCTTCAGGGGGCGTCCAGTTAAGCCGAAGAACCGAGCCAGAGGGGCCAGAATTGTGGGATTTACTCGAAGAAAGCCAGTTGATTCATCTCAAGAAGCCGTAATTATACTCAAGACGAAGGATCTTCCCTTAAAATTCCTTCAGGGGGTTTTACGATTTTTCTTACGTTTTGTTTCATATTTTCTTCTAAGATGTATTCTTTTATTATTATGAACTAAACCCCTCAAATACCTGAGGGGGATGAAACCTAAGACGGATCTTGTTATTGTTTTCTGAACCATATGATAAATACTTGATTTGTTCTTAATTATGTTTTCTTAATTCTTGTTTTGATATTTTAGGATATTGATTCAAGTATTGATGTGCTTAGGCAGAGGAGGGATATACCCTGTCTAAGAGTAC
Source organism: Gossypium australe (assembly GCA_005393395.2). Classification (NCBI taxonomy): domain Eukaryota; kingdom Viridiplantae; phylum Streptophyta; class Magnoliopsida; order Malvales; family Malvaceae; genus Gossypium; species Gossypium australe. The sequence continues at coordinate 61,329,631 of CM016620.1, forward strand.
ATCTAGCACAATTAAGTGGAGTTGATCGCAACCCTAGAGATAGGATGACGGAAATCTGTCGGATTAGGGTCAAACCTAATATGGGAGTCCATAGATCGAGTTAATGCAATTCTAAGGGTTTTAATTAGAAAGAGATTTTAATTAATCAACATAGGGTTAGGCGTTAGTAGCCTCGGGAGAGGTATTAATATAAATTAGAGAATCCTACAGATCAAGTCAAGTGAATAAATTGTCTGGTTCAGAGTTAAATAAGAAGTGAAGTCTAGGTGGATTTTTCCTCGGGTATTGTCTTAATCAATTGGTTTTTCCCACAAGTATTTTCCCAATTCATTCTCTTTGTCTTAGCATATTTAGCTTAATAGTTAGTTAATTTTTGATTAAATAACAATTCACTTTTATCTTAGGCTAAATAATAAAAAGAAAGTTAGTATTAGTACTTTTGGTTCCTTTGGGTTCGACAATCCGGTCTTGTCATAGCTATACTACTGTTCGATAGGTGCGCTTGCCTCAAGTCATTGTCACAGTTAGTTTCTAGGCTCGATCATTATTTTTATAAATTTTAAGACTTTGAAACACGACCATAAAGTGATTATGTTTTGTGTTTGAAATATGACTACACTTTTGATTTGTTTTGGTTAATGATGTTTTGGTATAAATGTGGTGCCTTTGAATGCCATATTGGTTAGATGAAATAGGATGTTTGAAATTGTATATTTACAAGTGTTTGAAAGGTGTTTAGGTTTTTTGAATGCATGCACCAATGGAATTGTTGGTTAGGTTTGTTTTGGCCCTGAAATGGCACAAACTATGGAGCACACGACCTAGGAAATGGGATATCACACGGCTGTGTGTCACACACGGCTTGATTACACGATCGTGTGTCATTTTTTGAGTTTGGTATATTAAGTCAGTGTGTGATCGCTACAATCAGAGCCTTAAAAATTTATAAAAGAATGATCAAACTTGGAGACTAACTCTGACAACGATTAAAGGCAAGTGTACCTATCGAATAGTAGTATAGCTTAGGCAAGACCGGATTATAGAACAGTAGTATAGCTTCTTGGGATGGATCAACTGGCTATCCTCGTGTTATTCCCTAACTCTGACCTTCTTGGCTTGGCTCCTGGGCCTAGCTTTCGATGATTTTCAAAGGTGGTACTTGAGGGATATATATAGGCTCTTGGAATGTGATTCTTTCTCCCTAAGTATTCTTTTCCGATTGAAATTGCTCTTTCCAGTGACAGAGGCACGACCATGCCACACGCCCGTGTGGATCGAGACCAGACCGTGTTCAGACTTATAAAGTGGGGAATGGCCGTGTGGGGCGGAGTTGAGGCCGTGCTCTAGGTGTTCGTCGAGGCACGGCCGTGTCAATTTCATACTAAGGCCCATTTACTCCGTTTTAGGCCTGTTTTGTGTTCTTTTCATCCTCGGGTGCTTTCCTGGGTCTAAGACATGAAAAGAAAGGATTACAAGCACCTTTTTATACAAATCAAGGAATAAATCATCAAAATGTAAGCTAAATGTGGGATTAAAATATGTTACTTTTACGGTTTATCAGTATGCATCATGGCCTAGCACACAACCTAGCATACGGCCGTGTGTCACAAGTCAGAGTTACATGGTCTGGCACACAGCATGCGGCACGGTCGTGTGATCCTACTCAGTGAGTTACACAGTTTGAGACATGAGCTGGGACATGGCCGTGTGTCCCTTTGTTCGATTGTTACATGGTCTAGGCTATGTCACACAGCTTGGCCACACAGCCATGTGAATCCTGTTTTTAAATTTTGGAACTTTTTCCCAAACTTTATGATTTGTTCCGAATTAGTCCTGAATTGTTTCTAATATGATTTTAGGGCCTTGAAAGCCCATTTTAAGGCCAAAATGTATATGTATTCTAGGGTTTTGATGAGTTTTAAATGATTGTTATTAAATGACACCATTAAAATGTTTTGATATTAAAGTGATCGAATTTGCATGGTAATGCTCCGTAACTTTAATTTGGTGACGGAGACGAGTTAGGGGTGTTACAAATCTGGCCTGGACTGTGACATCGAGAGATAAGTAGTTCTTGGCGATTCATTAGGTTAGTGGAAGGCTGAGGGGCCCTGCTAGGTCATTGACTAGTTGATTGAATAGATCATGAAATAGGGGTTAATTGTGAACACTAAAACGAGTTAGTCTTCCATCGTTAAATCTAATAAAGTCTGCAATTTGTTTCCACCATAATTTTTTATTATTTTTATATATAATAGTTTCTCATCACCCTATGTGTAACACCCCTTACATAGTCTTGTAGTCGAACCTGAGTAATAGGATGCTATGGTAAGACCAAACAATTTACATATACTTTACTAAACAAAATCTCAATTAATTAATTATAATAAAATCACTTATAATCAAATATAATAATTTGTAATCTACATGGACCAAACTGTGAAATTTAGACATGAAATAGGACCAATTTGTAAAATATCAAAATTTTAAAGTTGGTATTGACAATTCATAACTGGGTATTGATACTGTATCTGTACCTTGCTAAACATCGATTCCAAATCATGATTCTGTTTGTTATGTAAAACAAGGGTATTGATATTCATTATAAGTTATCAATATTTTATGAAAAAGTATCAATACTCAAATAAGTATCAATACCATTTTGGCATTCTGTTTATTTAAAAACTATCCATATGATCAAGTATCGATACCAAATGCCACAATATTAATACTCGAGTTCAAAAATGGTAAAAATCTATTTTTAAATGGTTAATTTCATGTCCAAATTCAACTAAACTCAAATGGTACTCCTAGGTACAATTATAGACATGTAATCATCAACTAGAGACATATTTGTTCATGTATAACTCAATTCAAAAACACCAAACCCATACCAAATACATCATTTAAATCAACCAACTTAAACATCTAACCAACATACCTTCAAGGTAACTCAATAAATTCCATCTTTCAAGCTCAACCATTAGAACTTTAGAATACAAACTCATTCAACATTGTTTGACACTTTTTGTAACACCCCTAACTCGTAACCGTTGCTGCTCTAAGGTTAAGAGGCATTACTGGACAATCAGAAACTTTTACAGACATTTCAAAACATAATTCGACAAATCACATCAAAGTGTCCCTTAAATTGGTCTTCGAGACCTTAAACATGTTTTAGAATAGGGCCGGGACTACTAAGTCAACCCTCCATCCACTACACACCATCGAAGGCAGTCGCTGCAGTCGACGTGCTCATCGCCCTTATAAAAATTTGTGGCATAGCCACCAGATAATTATTTTTGTGTCATGAGACACCACATTCAGATAATATGACTGAAGTCACCACATTCATATATCGTGACAATAGTCACCACATTCACTTCCCCTTTCATAATCACCCAAATGCGCCATGTCATACATATCATGCAATATCATGCCTTAAGCCTTATTTCACATTCTTATCACATTCACTTATATGCCATAAATCATACTCACAGTAGGAGTAGGAAAACGTACCTGAGTACTTTGTACCATTGCATGGTACTCTTAACCACATGTTACACATTCTTATTAACACATGCATATAAACAGTACCATAAAACTATTAGGGCTTAGGGTGGGGTACACACCTGATTTACTTAGCAAGTTCACTCCAAATCCCGAAAATGCGATCTAATGCCTTAGATCTCAAGTTCCTACATTTGGTCAATCACTTAATATTTAGCAAAAGCCTATTCGGCTATATGACCAAATCTCGAAGGATTATTGTAATCAAATTCTTACCTTGGTGCCGATTTCACTACTAATCAAATCCCGAAACGTTGAAATCCTTCTACCTTGTAATCGGCTAACATTAGATCACCTAAAGGGTTAGTTTCCGGCTTTTGAATAATTAAGAAATAGATCTATAACACCAAATATGGCCTTGGCCAAATACATAGATCCACTTACCTTGCGATTCCACAATCCCGAAAAGTGCTACTTGGTTATGAAGGTGTCGAAATACCTATAGGCATAGGTTAGATTTAATTCTAACTTTGAATCACATATAAATGGCCTATGGCCGAATACATGACTTACCTTAAATCCTTATAAGTCCCGAAATATCCCTTTTCCCTTGCAGTCGACAATAGCAGACAAATCCCGAAAGGTCTTTCAGAGTTTCGGCCAAAACAATAATGGATTAGATTCCTAGTTTCCGACGAGTCTAAAAGAAAAAGAATGGAAATCGGATAACAATTGATCCTTACCCCTTATGCAGAAGTCGACAGCACCTTGGCTTGAAGCCCCAAAGAAATCGGCTATGAAGACTAGATAGTGCTCTCAATGTTTCGGCTTTTGGGTTTAAAGAACAATCGGCTATGGCTAAGGGAAATGGGAGAATGATATTCGGCTTTGACAAAATAAAAAAAGAAGAATTGCTTAAGAGAATTCGAAAATGGTGATCTTTGGGAAGGGAATTCGTCTTATACTGCTTGTGCTTTCGGCTTTTGTCAAAATAAGAGAAGGGAGAAATTTGCTAGAGGATTTCGGCAGATGACCAAAAGAAGAAAAAGAAAGAATAAAGGTTGGCCTTCCCTTTCTGCCGAAATTACTATACCAAGCATCCCCTATTCGGCCAACACTATCAACTCCCTTGTTGATCTCCTATTTTCCCTCTCTTTTATCCCTTAGAAATAATCTTAAATAAATCATTATTTATCTATCACTTAGCCGAAATTATTAAAAGAATAATCGTCATCCCTTAGTGCCTTAATGCCGTCCATCTCCTTTGCTCCTTGCAGCAAAATAAAAATTCCCTTATTGCTTCCCTTGTGACTCGAACCTAGGCCCCTTTCCCCTTGATAATGGCCTCACTTGCTAAGGCCCTAAGTGGCGCATTGTAGCCACTTTACCAAGCCCATTTTCATGTCATATCTCCCCTATTTATTTTCTTAAGGCCCTATCATGCTTAGTTCCCTTTTTGCAACCTAAAATACGATATTTTCTAAATCATTCTCCCCTATTCTAAGGTTCCCAAAATTCATAAAAACACATTCATACACACAAAGGCATGCTTTTGTTGGAACGCCGGTACCCCATGGCGCAGCAGAATAAAATTAGATCCGGCGATCCAAATCATGGATCCATGTGTGAGGAACGAATCGGGGTGAAATAAAGGTTTCAAAATTACCAAAACTTCAATCTGAGTAGACAGCGACACCTTGGCAACAAGAGTTTTGATCTACTGTCGAATCAAGCCTCAACCTTTTCCGATGTCGGCCTTTACGTAATCCACCCGGTTTGACTATGAACGGAAGAAATCTCCAAAACTGTTTTGGAGGCTTATTTGCTTGATGGCTGCTAGACCTAACAAGCAATCACTTAGGGTTTTTCATATTAAGTTTTGTCTCCTTTTAATACCTTTTATAATGGGTGCCTTTTTCATTGGGCCTTTTATAATAGGTATCCTCTTAATTGGGCCTTTTATAATTGGTATCTGTTGAATGTATTACAAGATTAAATAAATACAATAAAGTTTTTAACCGAAAATTATAATTACATTAATTATATCTGAAAATTATAATTACATTAATTATAATAAGGATTCCGGTAAACTATATTTATTTAAATTTATATATGAATCAAATTCATATATTAATAAAATTATGTTATCATTATGTGTACAACATCCTTGTACATATAATATGTTCAATATTTGATTGCCCAATTAAATTAATTCTTTAATTAATTTAATTTATGTGACAACCAAGCACAATACCAACTATATTTTATTCCGTTCATTTCAACCATAGGGTGTGACCCTGTAGGTTCTTGCAACGTTAGCAGTAATACTAGAACGATTCTATTGTCACAGACAATGAGTGGCATTTAGCAATGCATCATTGCTACCTAAGTTACAAGAAGTCATGATTCGACATAACCTTTCGTGATTAACCTTTCATGCATTAATCCTTAAGTCCTTTATCTCTGGAACGGATACAAGTCATGGGATAGTCACACTTGCATAGTCCATCCCATGTTTCTTGATATCTTGAGTAGACTATGATATACAAATTAGTATGACATCTCATATCAACTTATTTGAGCATGGCCATGCATTTCTAGTCTCACTTAATCAAGTGGCCTAAGATATTACTCCTATTATGTAGGAGGGACTTATCCTTTATTGATCAACCATATCCCTCTACATAGATTGTGGTATATCCAACATCAGCCTTTATAGAACAACCTGTTACGGTGTACGTTTGACTGTATCAAAATATACAACTCACGATGCTGGGATAATAATGATCTCAAGTCTGAGGATCATATACATATTAATCACTATGCGTAATGTTGTGACAATTACATAATAATCCAAGAAACATACTCATAGCGGGTCAATCCAATATGTTGTTCTCTAACACACATATTCATGCATTGATTTTGACACTCCATATCAATGACAACTCTTTATCATCAATCAACTACATGTTAGTCTTAATGCATTATTATTGTCCTAGTCAACAATAATACTCGACTAAGGATCTTTTAAGAATAATCATATTATTCTCAGGACATTATTATAAAACAGTTTATCTATACACACAGAAAGAAAAACTGAGATAATAATGACAACGCTTTATATTAATAAACATGGTAAATTAAGTATGTTATTACAACCATCTCATGATTGATCTTTGGGCATACTCCTACAGCTTTCATATTCAATTAAGCAATTATGCATAAGCCATAATCCAGGATATTACAGTTCTACCCCCCTTAAAATAATTTCGTCCTCGAAATTACCTGGCTGGAATAAGTGAGGGTATTGATGTCGCATTGCTTCTTCTGGCTCCCACGAAGCTTCTTCCGATCCATGATTTCTCCATAAAACCTTGACGAGGGGAACTGACTTCCTTCGTAACACTTTCACATCTCGTTCTAAAATCTGAATCGGCTCCTCCTCGTAGGACAAATCTGGCCTTAGCTCCACCTCCTCAACCGGTACTATGTGAGATGGATCCGATCGATAACGACGTAGCATGGACACATGGAATACGTTGTGCATCTGCTTCAATTCTGAAGGCAACTCCAACTGATATGCCACTGGTCCAATTTGCTTCAAAACCTTATAAGGTCCTATAAACCTTGGACTTAACTTCCCTTTGCGACCAAACCTCATCACCTTCTTCCAAGGCGACACTTTAAGAAACATTTGATCTCCCACATCAAATTCTATTTCCTTCCGTTTGAGATCTGCGTACGACTTCTGTCTATCAGATGCTTCCTTCAACTGTGCCCGAATTATCTCAACCTTCTCTTCGGATTCTGCCACTAACTCTGGACCCAAAACTCGACGTTCCCCTAATTCCGTCCAACACGTAGGTGTGCGACACTTCCGTCCATACAGCGCTTCATACGGTGCCATCCGAATACTGGCTTGATAGCTGTTGTTGTACGCAAATTCTGCTAAAGGCAAATATTCCTCCCAACTTCCTCTAAAATCCATCACACAGCCTCTCAACATATCCTCTAACACTTGGATTACCCGTTCAGACTGCCCGTCCGACTGTGGATGAAAAGCCGTTGTAAAATCCAACTTGGTGCCTAAAGCTTGATGTAGCGCTCTCCAAAACCGAGAAGTAAACCTTGGATCCCTATCCGAGATGATCGATACCGGCACTCCATGTAACCTTACAATCTCCGATACATACAATTTTGCCAACTTCTGCAGAGAATAATCAACTCGCACTGGGATGAAATGCGCGGACTTTGTCAAACGATCCACTATCACCCATACCGAGTCCTTCTTAGTAGGCGTAAGGGGAAACCCACTAACGAAGTCCATGGTAATTCGCTCCCACTTCCACTGCGGAATCATTATCGGCTGAAGCAATCCTGAGGGAACTTGGTGTTCATCCTTAACTTGCTGACATGTTAAGCATTTCCCTACAAATTCGGTAGCTTCCTTCTTAAGTCCAGGCCACCAAAACTGTTCCCTTAGATCTCGATACAACTTACTTCCTCCAGGATGCATAGCATAAGGGCTACTATGCGATTCCTGAAGAATCCTTTGCCTTAACTCCTCGTTCCTCGGCATACAGACCTTACCCTTAAAACACAATACTCCCACGTCACTAATACCATACTCTTCAACTCTCCATTCTGCACTTGCTGTAACTTAGCACTTAAATCATCATCATCATCCAACTGTCCCTCTTTCACTTCATTCAACCATGTCGGCTTAACTTGCAGCTCTACCAGCAGACTTCCATTCATCATACAAGCTCAGATGTGCAAACATTGCCCTCAGATCCTATACAACCTTCTGACTTAGGGCATCAGCCACTACATTCGCCTTGCCCGGATGATACTCTATCGAACAATCATAATCCTTCAGTAATTCCACCCACCTTCGCTGTCTCAGGTTCAACTCCTTCTGAGTCAACAGATACTTAAGGCTCTTGTGGTCTGTGTAGATCACTGACTTTTCCCCATAGAGATAGTGCCTCCACACCTTAAGAGCAAAGACCACTGTCGCCAATTCCAAATCATGAGTTGGGTAGTTAACCTCGTGTGGCCTTAACTGTCGAGACGCATAAGTGACTACTTTCCCATCTTGCATCAATACGCATCCCAATCCTATATGGGAAGCGTCACAATACACCACGAAATCCTTCCCTGCCTCCGGCTGAATCAAAATCGGAGCTTCAGTCAAGACCCTCTTAAGCTTCTCAAAGCTCTCCTGTTGCTTCTCTGTCCACACGAAAGGTACTTCCTTCCTCAACAACTTTGTCAAAGGTGCGGCTATCGATCAGAATCCTTCCACAAACCTCCTGTAGTAGCCTGCCAATCCCAAGAAACTACGGACCTCAGCCACAGACTTAGGGGGTTTCCAGTCTAACATCGCCTCAATCTTCCTAGGATCCACCCTTATTCCTTCTGCAGACACTACATGTCCTAAGAACGCAACTTCCTTAAGCCAAAATTCACACTTGCTGAATTTGGCATAGAGCTTCTTCTCTCTCAACACTTGCAACACAATCCGGAGATGCTCATCATGTTCCTCCTCAGACTTGGAGTACACTAGGATGTCGTCGATGAACACAACGACGAACCGATCCAAGTAGGATTGAAAAACTCGGTTCATCATATCCATGAACATAGCTGGGGCATTTGTCAACCCAAACGGCATTACTACGAATTCAAAATGCCCGTACCTTGTCCGAAAAGCTGTCTTATGGATATCAGCTTCCTTCACCTTAAGCTGATGATATCCAGACCTTAAGTCGATCTTTGAGAAAACTGCTGCCCCCTTAAGTTGATCGAACAAGTCGTCAATCATCGGCAAAGGGTACTTGTTCTTGATGGTCAGCTTATTCAACTGACGATAGTCTATGCACATACGCATAGTTCCGTCCTTCTTCTTCACGAACAAGACCGGTGCTCCCCATGGAGACACACTGGGTCGAATAAACCCACGATCAAGTAACTCTTGGATTTGAGCCTTGAGCTCAACCAACTCCTTTGGTGCCATTCAGTACGGAGTGATTGACACAGGAGCTGTTCCCGGCAGCAGATCAATTCCAAACTCCACCTCCCTATCTGGGGGTATTCCAGGTAACTCCTCCGAAAAAACATCCACAAAGTCCCCCACCGTTCTAACTCCATTAACTCCCCCTTCTTTCGTATCCAATGCACTAACAAAAGCCAGAAATGCCTTGCACCCTTTCCGGACCATCTTAACAGCCTTCAAATCAGAAACTACGTTAGACAAGTAGTTTCTTCTTTCTCCTATCATAACTACTTCCTTATCCTCTGGGGTCCTTAACTCCATTCGCTTAGCTGCACAATCCAGTATGGCTCGATGCTTTACTAGCCAGTCCATGCCAAGTATGAGATCGAGTTCTCTGAAAGGAAGCTCCATTAAGTCAGCAGAAAATACTGCACCTTGAATCTCTAAAGGTACTTTCCGAAACATCTTATTCACCACTACAGTTTGGCCTAGTGGGCTTACTACAGTCATCTCCCTATCAGATTGTTCAGAGGCTATGCCTAAAGTTTCCACTACTCTACATGCGACATAGGAATGGGTCGAGCCCACATCAATCAAAGTAAAATAAGGCTTCCCACAAACAAGGAACGTACCGGTTATGACGTCCGGCGCGTCTCCATCCTCTCTACGGTGAACCACATACACTAGACCCGACTACCTTGCCTCTGCATTACCAGCACCTCTGCCAGGTGTTCCACGTCCTCTTCCAGCACCATTACCCCGGCCATTCGGACCACGGCCTCGCTGAGGCTGCTGTCCACCTCTACCAGCCTGATTAACATTCTGAGCTACTGGTTGATTTCCATCTGGCCTCATAGGACAGTCCTTAATCATACGGTCCTTTGACCCACACTTAAAGCATCCTCCTGTCTTCTTCCAACATTCCCCTAAGTGTTTCTTCCCACCGGATCACAAGTACGATATTGCCCTCCTGTACCCGCTTGCTGACCTCGCGACCCATCAACTCTAGGCCTCTTCTGAACGTTCCCAGCTGACCCTGACAGCCCAAATCCTCTTTTCTGCTTATTTCGATCAGAGTGCTGCCTTACAGAGTCCTTAATCCCTTCAGCTACCTTAGCCTTTTCTACTAATGCAGAAAACTCCCACTCCTGATGTGAGGCTATCAACAACCTTAGGTCATCCCTTAGTCTGTCCTCAAACGGGACACACCGCTCATGCTCCGTAGCCACTACTCCTCGAGCATACCGGCTCAACCTTAGAAATTCAGCTTCGTACTCCGCTACGGACTTGTTCCCTTGAACTAGACCCAGAAATGCCTTCCTCTGCGCATCAGTGTAACGCGTGCCGACATACTTTTTCTGATATGCTGCCTTAACATATTCCCAAGTCAGATCCTCAGCTGTGGCACCATCTCGAACTGTGAGCCACCATTGATACGCTTCATCGTGTAGCAGCGCCACCATTCCTTTCAGTTTTTCCGCCGGGGTCAGATTCAGTTCATCCATAATTCATTCCGTCGCCTCTAACCAATACTCAGCCGTACTGGGTGCCACACCAGATACTCCACGAAACACTTCAGCCCCATTGGCTCGAAGTCGCTCGGGTACAGATTTTCGAGCTCCCATATTTACACCTGCTCCAGCCACCATCTCTAGAACTCGCAGCACAGCCTGCGACACAGCATCATCCCCCGTTTGATCTTGCTGCTCAGCAGCAATAGCTGGTGGTGGTGGCGGTGGTACCTCATTCTCAGATCCTTGACCCGATCTAATGGGTTCCGACACAGTCATTCTGCCTCTACCGCGTCCTCGTACATTACGACCACGTCCCATAGAGCTCATTTCTACGATCACGCTTTAATCTGATTTAAGAAAGTTTTATGAATTAGCCTTTATTCCACTGATTATCCGCGAAGAAGTTTTATGTAAATAGTTTAGTAGTAATTCTTTCGATCAATCAAAGTTTCAAGTCTTCTATCCTAATTAAAAGAAAACACATCCATTCTGTAGTATCTCCCATACACATTCACTCTTTGTACATTTTTGTCTATTCCTATCCCAGGGGTGTTCTCGTAATTTGTCCTATAGGGGTATTTTGATAATAAACCGGGTCAATTTGAAAATTCTCAAAGGCATTTCAAAATTTACGAAACTTAAGGTTCTTTTTGTGAATTTGTTTTCCAAACCAGTGTTGTTGCAGAATTTTTTTTGGAAATCGGGGGTCATTTTGGTAATTTTGTAAAGCAGGGGTAATTTGGTAATTAATTTTTTTCAAATCAGGGTATTCTGAATTTTCGTAAAATAGGGTTTTTGGATACTTTTGCAAAGTAAGGGAATTTTATTAAATTCGAGGGTAATATGGTAATTTTAGAAACCAAGGGCATTTTAGCAATTTTACCACTAGGGGTATTTTAGTAATTTTGTAAATCAAGAATATTTCAGAAAAATTTTATAGAATCGTGTTTACAAATCAAAAGGGTAATTTAAGAGTTTTAAAACTAGGGTTTTTATGGAAATACGGCTAGTCCCTTTCGGGTTTTAGTTATTGGGTTTAGCCTATGAATAAGTCCTCTTGGTTAGGGTGAACCGTAGCTACGCACCAGGTAGGATTCGAGTGGAGAGGAGGTGAGTCACGCGGACTGCTTAAATACCAAGCTCCCACCGAAACCAATCCTAGACATGCGCATAATGGTTGCCACACCCTAACTCGGCGACTTAGTCACAGGTTTGTTTAATTAGGCATTTAAGTTTTATGAAATTGTTGGGGTAAACTAGTCCTATGGTTCAAGTACTTATCATACTAATCTACGTTCCATTTCTACCCTTCTACAAATTATAATATAAATCACACAAGAGATAGGGGTACTTACCTGGTGGACTTCGGGTCGGAGACTTAGGTGCCATGCCAGAAAACCTGCTTATATAAAAAAATTTCACAAAATTCTTTTGGGCTTCAATTTGAAAACATTTTGGGCCTTAAACCCAAGGCCGAGAGTTTAAAAACTGGGCTCTGATACCAAGCTAAAACACCCCAAACCCGGCCCACGAGTCTCGACCAGATCTGGTATGTTTCTCGAGTAAACCGGTTCAAAACGTCTTTTGTTACTTTGGAAAAACTTGGAGTGATTTTGGAGAAAAGTTGATTTAGTGTCAAGTTGAAAACTTTGTTAATTTTTGAAATCTGGGATTTATTAAAACTTTGTTTTTGTATTAAAAAGACCTACTGATTTTGTTGTAAAGATTTTACTTTTAAAATTAAGAATCAATTGAATTTAAGTGTCAAAACATTTTCATTTATTATTAAGAAAAATTACTTAACTTTAACTTTGATAAAAAAAATTCGAAACATAATAAAGCAATTAAAAATGCATGCATAAACAGTTCATACTATGGCCTTATTACATCAAAAACAAACCCAAATAAATTTAAAGTACTTAAATAAAATAAAATGTCCAAATTAATAAAATTCGTGCAGAGCATGGCCACCACTAAGCTCCTGCCGACCCGGTCCATTACATACCAAGCTGAAAAATATTCCCACAACGGGGTGAGTCAAACAGACTCAATGTGTACAACCAACACCAAGTCCAAACAGATTCAGGCATATCAAATCATACACATACATATCATAATTTACAATTAATGATGCATTCCCGAACCCAAGCCTAGTTACCATCCGCTACACATCACCTGTACCAACCTGCACACCGTGGGGACTACTAAGTCAACCCTCCATCCGCTACACACCATCGAAGGCAGTCGCTGCAGTCGACGTGCTCATCGCCCTTATAAAAATTCGTGGCATAGCCACCAGATAATTATTTTGTGTCATGAGACACCACATTCAGATAATATGACCAAAGTCACCACATTCATATATCGTGACAATAGTCACCACATTCACTTCCCCTTTCATAATCACCCAAATGCGCCATGCCATACATATCATGCAATATCATGCCTTAAGCCTTATTTCACATTCTTATCACATTCACTTATATGCCATAAATCATACTCACAGTAGGAGAAGGAAAACGTACCTGAGTACTTTGTACCATTGCATGGTACTCTTAACCACATGTTACACAATCTTATTAACACATGCATATAAACAGTACCATAAAACTATTAGGGCTTAGGGTGGGTTACACACTGATTTACTTAGCAAGTTCACTCCAAATCCCGAAAATCCGATCTAATGCCTTAGATCTCAAGTTCCTACATTTGGTCAATCACTTAATATTTAGCAAAAGCCTATTCGGCTATATGACCAAATCCCGAAGGATTATTGTAATCAAATTCTTACCTTGGTGCCGATTTCACTACTAATCAAATCCCGAAACGTTGAAATCCTTCTACCTTGTAATCGGCTAACATTAGATCACCTAAAGGTTTAGTTTCCGGCTTTGAATAATTAAGAAATAGATCTATAACACCAAATATGGCCTTGGCCGAATAAATAGATCCACTTACCTTACGATTCCACAATCCCGAAAAGTGCTACTTGGTTGTGAAGGTGTCGAAATACCTATAGGCATAGGTTAGATTTAATTCTAACTTTGAATCACATATAAATGGCCTATGGCCGAATACATGACTTACCTTAAATCCTTATAAGTCCCGAAATATCCCTTCTCCCTTGCAATCGACAATAGTAGACAAATCCCAAAAGGTCTTTCAGAGTTTCGGCCAAAACAATAATGGATTAGATTCCTAGTTTCCGACGAGTCTAAAAGAAAAAGAATGGAAATCGGATAACAATTGATCCTTACCCCTAATGCAGAAGTCGACAGCACCTTGGCTTGAAGCCTCAAAGAAATCGACTATGAAGACTAGATAGTGATCTCAAAGTTTCGGCTTTTGGGTTTAAAGAACAATCGGCTATGGCTAAGGGAAATGGGAGAATGGTATTCGGCTTTGACAAAATAAAAGAAGAAGAATTACTTAAGAGAATTCGGCAATGGTGATCTTTGGGAAGGGAATTCGGCTTAGACTGCTTGTGCTTTCGGCTTTTGTCAAAATAAGAGAAGGGAGAAATTTGCTAGAGGATTTCGACAGATGAACAAAAGAAGAAAAAGAAAGAATAAAGGTTGGCCTTCCCTTTCTGCCGAAATTACTATACCAAGCATCCCCTATTCGGCCAACACTATCAACTCCCTTGTTGATCTCCTATTTTTCCTCTCTTTTATCCCTTAGAAATAATCTTAAATAAATCATTATTTATCCATCACTTAGCCGAAATTATTAAAAGAATAATCCTCATCCCTTAGTGCCTTAATGCTGCCATCACCTTTGCTGCTTGCAGCAAAATAAAAATTCCCTTATTGCTTCCCTTGTGACTCGAACCTAGGCCCCCTTCCCCTAGATAATGGCGTCACTTGCTAAAGCCCTAAGTGGCGTATTGTAGCCACTTTACCAAGCCCATTTTCATGTCATATCTCCCCTATTTATTTTCTTAAGGCCCTATCAAGCTTAGTTCCCTTTTTGCAACCTAAAATATGATATTTTCTAAATCATTCTCCCCTATTATAAGGTTCCCAAAATTCATAAAAACACATTCATACACACAAAGGCATGCTTTCATATTCAATTAAGTAATTATGCATAAGCCATAATCCAGGATATTATAGGAACTCTCGTTCGCTTATAATAACACCCTAGGGTAGCAGTAAATCGATCAATGGACTCCCATATTAGGTTTCACCCTAATCCGGCAAAATCTCGTAACCCTATCTCTAGGCGTTCGATCAACTCCGCTTAATTATATTAGATCTTCTCTTAGGCAGGGTCTATTCCTTCTCCACCTAAGCACATGATTTGCATTAAGCAACATAATTAAGAAAAAACTAAGTAATTCATCATATAACTTAAAAATCAAATAACAAGATTCGTCTAGGTTTCATCCCCTTCAGGTATCTGAGGGGTTTAGCTCATAATGAATAAAGAAAACATCGCAAGAGAAAAGATAAAACAAAACATAAGAAATTCCTAAACCCCCTGAAGGAATTGAAGGAGAATTCCGCCGTCTTGAGTATAATTCCAGCTTCTTGGGATGGATCAACTGGCTATCCTCGTGTTATTTCCTAACTCTGACCTTCTCGGCTTGGCTCATTGGCCTAGCTTTTGATGCCTTTCAAAGGTGGTACTTGAGGGATATATATAGGCTCTTGGAATGCGATTCTTTCTCCCTAAGTATCCTTTTCCGACTGAAATTGCTCTTCCCAGCGACAGAGGCATGGCCATGGTACATGCCCGTGTGTATCGAGACCAGACCATGTTCGGACTTCTAAAGTGAGGCACAGTCGTGTGAGGTGGAGTTGAGGCCGTGCTCTAGGTGTTCGTCGAGGCACGACCGTGCGGGCTTTGGGCCAGGCCGTGCTAATTTCATCCTAAGGCCCTTTTACTCCGTTTTAGGCATGTTTTGTGTTCTTTTCATCCTCGGGTGCTTTCCTGGGTATAAGACATGAAAATAAAGGATTAAAAGCACCTTTTTATTTAAATCAAGGAGTAAATCATCAAAAAGCATCATAAATGTGGGTTAAAATATGTTACAATTACAGTTTATCAAGTACCCCCACACTTAAGCTTTTGCTTGTCCTCAAGCAAAATTCTCAACTTATAATTAAAATGAACTTTCCGTAATTCCCAATTCCTATCAACAATGCCTCATCATAATTCATAGATAATTCATACATGGATAATTCAATTCAAAGAGTCCTAAAGATTTAAACGTGATAAGTCATGATTTTGTACCTTGAAAACATAGGTGTCTCCCCTTTTTTAAATAACTACATTTTTAATTCAAAACTGACAAGGATTGATGTCCTCACTAAGGATTCACTCAAATCACTCTAAAGTGTTTAAGGTTCAGGAAAAGATAGCTCCTAAGTCGAACATGAAAAGTTAATCCCATAGGCTTGCCTGAAAATCAAATCTCCACCACTGTAATATGAGGTGACAAACAGATCAAAAGTTCTTTGTTAGGGTTGTAACGGGGCTAGGTTTAAAGGTGTGGTTAAAGGCTGAAATTAGAAGGTTAGAATCGAGATCGAATTGATGAGTACCTTCCTAAAAAAACTGAAATATTATCCATTGAAAAGTAATAATCCTACTAATACAAGCTTTTCTTTTGAAAATAGACTTTGATTTGGTAAGCTCTTTACTAATATTGAATTCTTTAAAATTTTTTTAAGAACAAACTAAGTAATACAAAATTTAAATATCAGAATAATAAACTTCGATAACTGATCAAATCAAATCTCGATTAAGGGATAGTCAAAAGAAAGGGTAGTAACAAATACAAAGGGGCTTTTGGGTTAATATTAGTAGGTAAGTCAATAAAAAGGGTTTTGTTAGGCTCAATGGGGTTCACTAAGGGTTAATTGTAAAGGTAGTTTTTTTAGTGAAGTGAGTGGGTTAAAACCTAGGTGCCTTTATCATCTCTGTAATATCAAATCAGAAATGTGGTCTCAACATGTATAAACGGGGCAAGTTCTAGAATAACAGTTCATAGTTGACACACCCATAATCAAAGAATGAGCACGAAAAAAAATATATGCTTTTTAAGGTTCAAATACTCACAAAAATTTATGGGTGTTTTGACATTATCCTTGTGAATTTCAAATTTCCAGGTAGTATTTAAATTTAGGTCAACAACCTAGCAAAATTTTAATTTGTGAAAAAGAGACTTGTCATGCTTAATTCTCTAGTATTCCTTTAAATTTAATCATCAACGCACAATTAACTATGACTTATTCTAAAACATGTCAATAATAATCACAAATCATCAGAAATTTCATCCTAATTAGTAATATGAAAACTTTGCATAAAAACATGACTAAATCATGGATTTGAGAATAATGAAAAAAGTTTGGCACTTTTATTCTACTTTTACCCTCAGGGATTTGAGAATAATGCAAAAAGTTAGGTATATTTACCCCCCATACTTAAGATGTACATTGTCCTCAATGTACAAAGATAGGTAATATTTTTATTTTTATAGAAATCAAAAGTGAGGGTGAGAGGGACTCCCTGAATTCTTGGGTGGGTTTGGTGGAGGATGTGGTACCTACGGTGAAGGCGTCAGTATGATGGTGATGTTGGTTCCCGAGCTCTGCGCTAGATGAAGAAATTGGGGAACTCGTGAAGGATTAGCCAGGGGTTATTAAGAAATAGTTAATCTGAACTAAATATAAAAAGAAGAACAAGAGAGAAAAAGTAAAGGAGACTAAGAAGGAAAATGAAAATAAAAGAAAAGACGAATGGACCGGAGAGTCCTTATTGGAGGATAGTTCGCAAGGTGGGTGTGACTTCTAGGGCTATGAAGGTGGTGGCGGTGGTGAGAGTGGTGTAGTCATTTTGGTGGTCGGCGTGATTCCCTAGCAGCCTGGCGAACTTGACACTAAGAAACTAAAAGAAAAGTAAACGAAAAGAGTAATAGAGAAGCTTAGATAAGGAAAATAAAGAAGAAGAGAAACAAAGAGGAACAATAAATTGGTCTTAAAGACCCTTGGCTTGGTGTTGAGACGAAGCTGCCGGCTTGAACTCATGTTGATCGTTCTTTGAGGAACCTATGCTTAGCTTCTTCCGCTACTTCGGCATGGTGTTGGCTTGCTCAAGGGTCTTGTAACACCCTTAATCCGAATCTGTCGCTGGATTAGGGTTATAAAGCATTATCATGCATAATACAAGTCTTAACAATTATTAACAGCTCAATAGACATGATCGAATACAACAAAGGGTAGTATACTTTCACAGCATGCTTAAACATTAATATACATATCATATTTCATTTAGCCACAATTACAAAGAAGTATTTTTCATCAAATAATCTTATTACTATTCATTTTGTAACACATTCTTCAATGACCGAATATGCTTATATTCTTATTAATCAAATCTAAACAAGATATCAAATATCAAAAATTAAGTTTTCATGTATAAGAATAATTATGCTTTAACCTTGCGTATTCGAGTTTAACCCTTGACTAACTTCCCATACTAAATACTAACACATCCAAACAATGTATAGATTCATACACATTCAAGAACAAAATCGAGTAACAAGATCAAATAAATACCTTCCATGATTCGCGATTCATATCAATTTGAATTATACTCAAACACTTTATAAAACATGTTCGACAGAGTCAAATTATCATCCCAACCATCAACATCATGACATGGCCGAATATACCTAATTAAGTGTTTGACATTATTACAAGCTAATTTGCATTTCAAAATGTGTACTCTATTAATAAATATTTATCAATGCATGGCTCATAACAATTTCAAATGCGCATATACCAAACTTCCTAATGAAATTCCTAATGTTCATAAACACATAATATGACCAACTATCAACCAAGAATAAACAATCATATTCAACAATTATCTTAACCTTAAAGTCAAGTCATAAGAACATCCATCACAAATAATATACTATAAGCTACATTTCTAAAATGAGCTATTTACTAAATAGCAAATGCATGACATAAGAGACGTGTAAATCAACCAAATTACCAACCATGCTTAATTACTTTACGATTTTACTTTTATAAGGATCAAGCATTAAGGCCGAATACATTAAAGACCAAGTACCATAATTTAGCCATTTTCGCATGACTCTCTATATATATATACAGGAACAAAATTTCATTGTTTCAAAAATCTAGTCTAGCCTATACATGCCTTTAGTTTGAAATCTAGACTTTAAAAGTACCAAAATAAGTCGATGGTGTGGATGACTTCATTGACGATCCCCTGAGCTCGTAGCTTGATCAAAATCTATAAAACAGAACGATGAACACACAGAGTAAGCTAATTTAGCTTAGTAAGCCTTAAGCAAATATAATTATTTAATCAAACATTTAAACATAAAAAAAAACAATCCTTTTTATAACGTTAATATAAGTTTTTAGCTCGATCATGCCATCATGGCCGAATATCAACATCCTTACCAAATAATTTGATTATCACTTATCAATTCCATATAATTAGGGATGTTCCCGTATACAACAAATTAATTAAATACCAAGTATATATTTGCCACATATAACCGAATATACACATGTAATAATATCCTTTAATCTTCACTTGTATACAATTATGTCATCTATATAATATCCTTTCATCCAGATCTACAAGGCCAAATATACAAATGTACATTATTGATTTACTAGTTCAATATACATTATATGTATATTTACCCTTTTTGCCCGAAACTACTTGACACATCAAAATCAACTTTCAATATAACATACACATCATTTATAAGGCTGAATACCATTAATAAAATTTCACAAATATACCTTAATCGTATCACAACCCAATAGTATCAATTGTAATGTACTAACTTACCTTATTCCGTACAACCCATAGGCTTTCATGTACCTGAACAAATAGGTCATTTATCGTACTCAAAATTTCACAACTATAACGATCAATTAAAACACATACTTACAAATCAAACTCTCCGGCACTAGGCCTGCTAGACCCAAGGTCTGAGATTTTAAACACCGGCATGTAGCCTACTAGGCAATAAGCCCGATATAATTCACCGGCACAAGGCCTGCTAGGCAATAAGCCCAAATATTCATATTACCAAACCAACTCATTCACATTACACATAATCAATATCATAAATATCACATATAAATCACATCCTTACACATAGTGAACTCAATTAATTCAATTACATATCATTGCTAAATTACTTTAATACATTCGGCTTTGACATATCTCAATTCACAAATTCATAATTCAGCATGTATACTAGGTTGTAAGCGATATTTATGATATTAACTAGCTTAAAGACTTACCTCAGATATCGTCAGACGTCGAGAACCGGCTATTCGTTAACTTTCGCCTTTCCCTGATCCAAGTCCGTTTTTCTTTGTTCTTGATCTAAACACTTTCAATTTGAGCTCATTCAAAACATTTCATTTCAATTTAATACAAAAACACTTAGATGGGCAAATTACCATTTTACCCCTGACATTTACAACTTTTACAATTTAGTCCCTATTGCACAAAACACAAAATACACATAATTTGGAACTACTCCTTTAGGGCCGAATCTTCCCCATACTCATACAAGTAACTACATTTCATTTATTTTGCATTTTAACCCCTCAAAGATTTATTTTCTTAATTTAGCCCAAAATACTCAAATTCACCAAAATTTCCAATTCAAAACATATTAATTTCATACATACTTTTAATATTTTTCCATCAAATAATACAAAGCAAAAACATCTATCCATAGCCAAATATCAAACATGCTCAAATTCAAAAATTCTAACATGGGTCGACTTGTATTCGAAGCAACGATCTCAAAAACGTAAAAATTAACATAAATCGAACTAATCACATACCTTAATTTAGCTAGATAAATGCCGAACTAAGCTTGGCTATTTTCTTTTCTTCTCTTGCATGTATTCGGCCAAGGAAAGATGAACAAAACATGGCCTATTTTGTGTTTTAAATTAACATATATACTAACTATTTGTTTATTTACTAATTTAACCTTCCTTTATAAAATAACTAATATTAATACATAAGGTTATTTGTGTACATAACCGGCCACTAAGTTAGAAAATGGGCTTTTTGCCCTTTTAGGACTTCATATTAAAAAGCCACTAACAAATAAGCACTTTTCACTATAGTTTGTAACTTTTACACTTTACGCGATTAAGTCCTTTTATTTAATTAAGCACACAAACAATCAAATTTTCATACGACACTTTCACACATAATAATTCACATATAATAAACACAGAAAATAATATTTAAATATTTTTCGGACTCAGATTCATGGTCTCAAAACCACCGTTCCGATTAGGGTTAAATTCGGACTGTTACAGGTCTAGAGCCTTAGTAAGTGGAGAATCTGAGATGGAGGAGAGTGAGAAGAAAAGAAAATAATGAAGAAATCAGATGGGAGGAAGGGGAAGAGGTGAGGGGTTTAAATAGAGGTTCAAATTTGGTGCTGCTCCACGGCCGTGGGCCTAGGGTGTGTCGATTTACATGGCCATCTCGCAAGGCCGTGTTGTGGAGTGTGTTTGTCATCCCATGCCCGTGCTTCAGATCCACATGCCCGTGTTTTTCAAGTCAGTAGCTTCGCATGGTTTGGGGGCACGGGCGTGTTTTGTTCGTGGTGAGGAAGTCAGTAGCTTCACACGGTTGAGGGCACGGTCATGCCGTATCTGTCGGTGCCTGTGGGGAGGGTGGTTGGATCCGTGACGTTGAGGGGGTGGTTGGGCTGACTTGCACGGCCTCTGTCCTGTCAGAGTGGCAGTTCAGGTGGTCCACACGGCCATAGACACGGCCGTGTGTAAGGCCGTGTGACCTGGGAAACTTGTACTATTTATTAGTTTAAAAAGGAAAAAAAGAGAAAATAAAAAGAAAATAAAAAAAATGTAAAAAGAAATAGTGTTAGTACTCGGGCTGCCTCCCAAGAAACGCTTGTTTTATAGTCTTAAGCTAGACTATTCCTCATATTTGAAATTTTTAGGGAGGTTTAAAGGTTTGAATGTCTTCCCTCATGCTTGCAGTTCTGTTTCTTTGACAAAGTTGAAGTCGAGAAACGTTTACCTTAAGAGTGCCTAATTTTGGATTGCTTACCTCGACTATTCCTTGTGGAAAGAGATTGTGTACCTTGAGAATTATTTCTCCCTTTGCCCTCGGTTCTGTTGAAGCGTTGTGCAGATCGACTTTGTCTAACAGTATTCGATCTCCTATCCTAAAGTGGTTTGATGTTCCTACGAGCTCTTCTGGTGGTTCCACTGGTTTTACTTCGTGTGGATCTGGCTCTTCTTTGTCGTGTGTCTGTTGCTCTTCTAATTTGTCGACCCTAAGGCTTTGTTCCTTGTGTAATTCCCCTTTGTCGATTTTGGGTCTATGAATCGGCTCAGGTTTTTGGCCTTGTGATGTTTCCTGCGATGAAGATTGAATAATTTGATTATCTATTGAAGTGACTTTCTTACCTTCATCGACTATTTTCTTGGCCGAGTCGAGAGCTTGAAGATTGATCGATTCATCTCCTACACGAAGTATGAGTTCACCTATGGCAACATCAATTTTTGTTTTGGCAGTTGCTAGAAAAGGCCTTCCTAAAATTAAGGGGATTGAATTATCCTCATCCATGTCTAAGACAACAAAGTCTACTGGGAAGACAAATTTATCAATTTTTACAAGAACATCTTCGATAATGCCCCTAGGAATTCTAACAGTTTTATCAGCTAACTGAATACTCATCCTAGTTTGTTTGGGCTTCCCTAGACCTAGTTGTTTAAACAGTGAATAAGGCATGACATTTATGCTTGCCCCTAGATCAGCTAACGCATTATCAATATTTAGACTACCAATTAAACATGGAATTGTAAAACTCCCTGGATCTTTTAGTTTCTGAGGTAGTCTATTCTGTAGCATTGTCGAACATGTTGCGTTTAGTTCCACGTGGTGCTCTTCATCTACTTTGCGTTTGTTGGTCAAGAGCTATTTTAAAAATTTCCTCGAGTCTGGCATCTGAAAAAGAGCTTCAAGAAGAAGTAAGTTAATATGTAATTTCTTTAGAAGTTTAAGAAACTTACCGAATCGTTCCTCTGAATCGTCTCTTTTTATTGCTTCGGGATAAGGTATGCGAGGCTGGTACTCTTTAATTACCGGTTTTGGCTTTTCCTGTGTTACCTCCACTTTACCTTCGTCTACCTTATTTTCTGGAGTTGGATTGGGGTCATCTAACCCCTTATTGTCCTGAGCTGTGATGGCTTGAATTTGCTCCTTGGGGTTAATCTCGGTATTACTTGGTAGACATCCTTGCGGTCGTGCTTACATTAGCTTTGCGAGCTGTTCTACTGCATTAGTCACTTCCTTGACCGACTTAGCAATTTCATCGATTCAGCTATCGTTGCTTTTAATTGCTCTATCGGTTTCTTGGATACGTTTCTCTGTGCCTGTCGAGAATTTTGCCATCATCTCCTCGAGAGTTGGTTTCTTCTCTTGTGGATATGGTTGATTTTGGAAGTTTTGAGGAGGTTGCTGCTTTTAATTTCCTTGATTGCCTTGACCTCCCCACGAAAAATTTGGGTGGTTCCTCCAACCTGGATTGTGAGTATTACTATAAGGATTATTATTGGATTGAAAATGTAACATCCTGAAAAGGGCCTATGCATTTTTGGTTTAATTGTATGAAATGACATGTCTTATGTGTTACGAATGTGTTTTGAACATTTTTGGAAACCTGGAAATGTATGGAAATGTTAAGTTTAAAAGAGGAAAGTGAACATTTTTGGAAATTAGGAAATGTAAGGAAATGTTAGGTTAAAGGAGGGAAACGAACGTTTTTGGAAACTTGGAAATATAAGGAAATGTCAAGTTTTAAAGTTTAAAAAGAGGAAACTAAGGCAATGTGGCCTTAAGAAAATTAATAGGAGGAATTTGACACACAAACAGGCTTGGAAAAGTAGCCTGAAGATATCACTTAAGGCCCAGGTAAGTGAAGCCACAAGCTATGCAAGTGGGCCTGAGTTCGAGTCACTTAGGAAGCAAATAAAAGAAATTTTATTTTGCTACAAGGAGTAGAGAGGTGGACGGCACATGGCTAAATTCTAGGAGCTTTTATTCTTTTATAATTAGTGGATAAATAAGGGATAAATAAAGGATTTATTTATCATTATTTTCAAGAGATAATTGTTGGATTAAATTCTTTTAAAGTGATAATTCAAGGGATAAAGCTATCAAAATAGAAGAGTGGTGGCCAAGTAAGGGACTCTAGCTAGTAATTTCGGCTACTAGAGGAAAAGAGGCCATTCATCCATTCACTCTTCCTTTGCCGAATTTCTTAAGCAAATTCTCCTCTCTCTGCCGAATTTCCTGCAGCCTTTATTCTTCTTCTTTTTGTTAGCCAAAGCCGAAAATTCAAGATACACCATTAGCTGATTTCTTTTCTTTCCAATCCATCAGAAGCCGAATCTTTGAGGGGCCTCAAGCTTAGGTGCTGTCGATTTCTTCAAAGGTAAGAACAAGTTTGATTTCTATTCTTTTCCTTTTAGATTTGTCGAAATCTAGGACTAAGCCATCAATATTCTTATTTGTCAAAATTTGGAAGGATCTTTCGGGATTATCAGAGTAGTCGACTAAAAGGAGGATTTTTCGGGATTTAAAGCTTCAAGGTAAGACATCTGATATTCGGCCATAGGCCATTTAATGATGATTAAGTGTTAGAAATCGATCTAACATGTGAATATAGGGATTTCGACAACTCCCCAAGACAAGAGATCAATTCTAGGATTTAAGATTTGGAAGGTAAGAACAAAGGTAAATTCGGCCAAGGCCTATTTTAATATATGGATCTCTTTATTTTCTTCTTAAAACTTGAAAACTAACCCATTCATCAATTTAATGCCTGGCTGAATACAAGGAGGAATAAAGCAAAGATTTCAGGATTTGTTGGTGTTCAAATCGGCATCAAAGGTAAGTTTTAAGAATACAAATCCTACTAGGATTTGGTTTTATAGCCAAATAGGCTTTATGCTAATATACTAAGGTTGGCCGAATGTAGGAATTGAGATCTAAGGCATTAGATCAAGCTTCTCGAGATTTAAGTGAACCGCTAAGCAAATCAGGTGTGTACCCTACTCTAAGTTTAGATATGTTCATGGCTATGTTTAGATTAAATATATTATTATGAATGTGAAAATATGGCTAAGTACCATGTTATGGTACACAGTACTAAGGTACGTTTTCCTACTCCCACTAGGATTATGAAATATGTTATATGTAACATGTGAATAAAGACAAGAATATGAAATTTGGCATGTTAATGCATACTATGTATGATATGGGGCATATGGGTTATTGAAAAGGGGAAGTAAATGTGGTGACCTAAGACCACGAAATCTGAATATGGTGACCTAAGACCACGATATGTGAATGTGGTGATCTAAGACCACGAAATCTGAAAGTGGTGGCCTAAGACCACGAATTTTATAAGTGCGATGAGCACGTCGACTGCAGCGACTGCCTTCGATGGAGTGTTGCTGACGGAAGGTCGACTTAGTAGTCCCCACGGTGTGTAGGTTGGTACGGGGAAGTGTAGCGGATGGCTATCTAGGTTTGGGTTTGGGTTGCATCATTATTTTTACCTGTTATATGAATATGTATGTGATATGATGATGCATGCCTGAAATGTAAATTCTTAGTGTTGGTTACACATTGAGTCTGTTTGACTCACCCCACTGTGGGACTATTTTCAGGTGACGATCAGTAATGGACCGGGTTCGGCAGAAGCTTAGGGGTGGCCATGCACAGCAAGAAATTTACGATTTGGACTTTTATTTTATTTTAAGTATTTTAAATTTTAATTTTTGGAATATTTGATGTAATAAGGCCATAGTTGAATTTCTCTATTTTTACTTTTATTTGTTATGACTGCGAATTATTATTAATTAATGGATTAAATAAATTTATTCTAAAACAAACCCTAAATGGTTGTCACTCTAAATAAATGGATTTCAATATAAGATAAATTGGTTTTCAACACAA
This sequence comes from Gossypium australe, assembly GCA_005393395.2. Classification (NCBI taxonomy): domain Eukaryota; kingdom Viridiplantae; phylum Streptophyta; class Magnoliopsida; order Malvales; family Malvaceae; genus Gossypium; species Gossypium australe. The sequence continues at coordinate 61,355,680 of CM016620.1, forward strand.
GCCCAACCCAAAACAATATTTTTTAAAAATTGCACAAGTTTTTCCTAAGGAACAAAAGAACTTTGAACCGGTTTACTTGAGGAACATACCAAATCTGGTCAAAGCTCGTGGGCCGAGTTTGGGGTGTTTCAATTTGGTATCAGAGCCCAGTTTCAAACCCTCGGCCTGGGGTTTAAGGCCCAAAACATTTTCAAATCGAGCCCAAATGAGTTTTTGAAGATAAGCAGGTTTTCTGGCATGGCACCTAAGTCTCCGACCCGAAGTCCACCAGGTAAGTACCCCTAACCATCTGTGTGCTTTTTGTGATTATATTATGAAGGGTAGAAATGGAATGGAACGTAGAATAGTATGATAAATATGTGAACCCTAGGACTAGTGTACCCCAACAAATGCATAAGATTTAATACCCACTTAAACAAACCTATGGCTAAGTCACCAAGTTAGGGTGTGGCAACCCCTGTGCGCGTGTCTAGGATTGGATCCGGAAGAGCCTGGTATTTAAGCAGTCCTAGTGACTCACCTCCTCTTTGCTGGAATCCTACCTGGTGCGTAGCTTCGGTTCACCCTAACCAAGAGGACTCAGTGGGTGTGGCAACCTCTGTGCGCATGTCTAGGAATGGTTTCCGTAGAGAGGACTCACCTCCTCTCCATTCGAATTCTACCTGGTGCGTAGCTTTGGTTCACCCTGACCAAGAGGACTCGGTCATAGGCTAAACACAATGACTAAAACCCGAAAGGGACTAGCCGTATTTTTATGAAAACCCTAGTTTTAAAATTACTAAATTACCCTTTTGATTTATAAAAGCTATTCCATAAAATTTTTCTGAAATATTCTTGAAAATTACTAAAATACCCCTATTTGTAAAATTACTAAAATGCCCTGTGTTTGAAAATTACCATATTACCCTCGATTTCAATGAAATTTCCTTATTTTGTAAAAGTATCTCCAAATCTATATTTTGCAAAAGTCCAAAATACCCTGATTGGAAAAAAAATTATTTTTAAAAAAAATTGCCCCTAACCTGCAAGTTACCGAAATACCCCCAAATTACAAAATTTCCAGAATGACCCCCGATGTAACACCCCCAAACCCGACCCATTCACTACGACCGAATCTGGTTATGTCACTGCGGAAAGATGGTTAAAAACTTTTGACTTTTAGAACAAAACATTATAGTTTGTTGACTTTCGAAAACCATGTCCATTTAAACTTATGAGTAAACTTTGTTATAAAAACATATTCATTTTAACAACTTTAGTGTATGTCTTTTAAATCAATCAGTTACTAAAATAAATTCATTTTCAAATAGTAATTCAATTCCATCAAGCCATAAATAAAATAGTGCCAAAAATAATAAAAGGCCCTTATTACAACCCAATATTTAAACAAAGTACTTAATGTCGAAAGTGCATAAAATAATCAAAATATCATCTTCGGCATGGGCCACCTTGTCCTCTCCGATCCCGGTCCAGCTTACGCATCACCTGAAAATGTTAAGGAAAAAGGTGAGTCACCAAGACTCAGTGTGTAACCCTTTTTCCCGGTTTAGTAAAATAACATGCACAAGTCATAATCAAGTTCAACATGCATTCAATTACTATGCACCCAACCTAGCCATCCACAACACCTTTCTCTACCCCGTGTGGTACCAAACCACTGGTGGTGCCAAACCATTGGTGACCCAAAGTCACGATATCCATCAATGTGGTGCCAAACCACTGGTGTCCCAAAGACACGAATGTGATACCAAATCACTGGTGACCGAAGTCACGAATCAAATGATGGGGCCAACCCATTGTGTGATACCAAATCACTGGCGACGATCCTGTATCTCCAAAAGTGGGGCCAACCCACGGTGGTGTTAACCACAGAGACGAGTCGCTATGAGGTGCCAAACCTCTGGTGTCCCAAAGACACAAATGTGATACCAAATCACTGGTGACCGAAGTCACGAATCAAATGATGGGGCCAACCCATCGTGTGATACCAAATCACTGGCGTCAATCCCTCAATACTGCCTTGTGGGGCCACCCCACTATGGTGCGAAACCACGGGGACGAGACGCTATGAGGTGCCAAACCTCTGGAGGTGCCAAACCTCTGGTGACCCAAAGTCACAAAATGTGGTACCAAACCACTGGTGCCCGTCGGCACGAATATCACTGCCCCCTCCACTCGTCAACCCACATCAATCAATGATATGCATTTTAACCGAAACATACTGACATGCTTGTTTAGTAACATACATAATATTTATCATTAACCAATTATTATAGCACATATACCAGATAGGTCATGCTTACCAAAAGCATCATAAAGAAAACTCATAACAACAGGGACTTGCCTGACCCCTTGCCTCATACCTTAATGGTATTTAATCCACCTTTTCATAGATTCAATCAACACACAATATAGTAAGCACATGTATCAATAGAAAAGTGTGTAAGTACACACCTGCAAGCCTTAACCGAAGAACCAACTAAGACCCTTGATAACCTCGATAACCTTTGCTCCTCGCAAATGATTTGGTTTCCTACCAAATCCCGAACCAAACAATGGTTCCTCTGACAATCGGCCTCCCCCTAAAACATAAACAACTAGTCTCACAAGTCGAAAACTAAAAGAATAAACCAACATCTAACCTCTTACCACCACCTACCAATCGACCAAACAAAGGTGACTGCCTCACTTGATCGCCCCCAAAATCTGGAGACCCTATAACGAAATGATTACCACAAGAGATTAACACCTTTCCAACAAAAGCCCAAAACCAACTCTTACCCATGTAGATGTCGACAGAGAACAGAGGACAGAACATAAGGCATTCGGCCTTACCTATTTACCCTCTCCAACGCTTGAAAACAAAACCCAAAAGCGATCCACACCACATTTAACAATCGGCCAAGATGAAAGCAAAAAGAAAAGGGAAATTTCGGCAAAAGAGGTGAAGGTTCGGCTAAAGAGTTTGGGAAAGAAACAAAGTAAAAGATGAATAGAGGGAGGGTACTTTCGGTTTTGAAAAGAAAAGAAATGAAGAAGGTGTTTTGGAGAATGAGTTTCGGCTACTAATCTTCAAGAAAGGGAGAAAGAAAGTGTGAGAAGAAGATGCTAGTTTCGGCTTAGCACAAATGAAAAGAAGAAGAATGGGAGGGTTCGGCCAAATGATAAAAAGAGAGCAAGAAGCAAAATAAAGAGATCAAGGGAGCATTCGGCTACTAAGAAAAATGATGGAAACAACAAAGCAAATTCGGCAAAGGTATGATTGTTGAAGCTCCGATTTGAGAAAATTACGAATTACCCCTGGTTTACCAAAATTACCAAAATGACCCTGTTTTCCGAAATTTTGACCATACCTTTGATTTGGGAAATCTTTCTTCCAAAGTACCCATGAGTTTAGAAAATTTTGAAATGACTTCTGGTAATTTTCGAAATGACCAAAATACCCCTGTAGGGCAAATTACGAAAATACCCCTGGGTAGTGGAAAATCAACAACAATGAAAACTACAACATTTCTCTGAATGAATGAAAGTTCATAATTGATTGATGAATGTATGAATGTAAAGACTGTGTGCATGTATGAATACGAAAGAACCACTCTTAAAATTCTTTTCATAAAACTTCTTCGCGGATAATCAGTGAAACAAGGACTAAATCCATAAAATTTCTTAACCAGATTAAAGCGCAGTCGTTAGAATGATTTCTAGAGGACGTGGTCGTCATGGACGTGGTCGAGGAAGAATGACTGTGTCGGAACCCGTTAGATCGGGTCAAGGATCTGACAATGAGATACCACCGCCACCACCACCCCCAGCTGTTGGTGTTGAGCAACAAGCACAGACAGGGGATGATGCTGTGTCGCAGGCTGTGCTGCGAGTTTTGGAAATGGTGGCTGGAGCAGGTGGAAATATGGGAGCTCGAAAATCTGTACCCGAGCGACTCCGAGCCAATGGGGCTGAGATGTTTCGAAGAGTATCTGGTGTGGCACCCAGTACGGCTGAATATTGGTTGGAAGCAACCGAGCGCATTATGGATGAGCTCGATCTGACCCCTGAGGAGAAGCTGAAAGGAATGGTGGCACTGCTACGCGATGAAGCGTATCAGTGGTGGCTCACAGTTCGGAATGGAGCCACAGCTGAGGATCTGACCTGGGAATATGTTAAGGAGGCATATCAGAAGAAGTATGTCGGCACGCGTTATGCTGATGAGCAAAGGAAGGCTTTTCTGGGGCTGGTTCAAGGGAACAAGTCTGTGGCAGAGTATGAAGCTGAATTTCTGAGGTTGAGTCGTTATGCTCGAGGAGTGGTGGCAACAGAACATGAGCGATGTGTCCAGTTTGAGGACGGACTAAGGGATGATCTGAGGTTGTTGATAGCCCCACATCAGGAGCAGGAGTTTGCCGCATTAGTGGAAAAGGCTAAGGTAGCCGAGGTAATTAAGGATTCTACCAAGCAGACCGGAATAGGCCAAAAAGAGGTTTTGGATCGTCTGGGAAGTTTCAAAAGAGGCCTAGAGTGGATGGGCCGCGAGGGCAGCAAGTTGGTACAGGAGGGCAGTATCGTCCTTGTGATCTGTGTGGAAAGAAGCACTTAGGAGAGTGCTGGAAGAAGACGGGAGGATGTTTTAGGTGTGGGTCCAAAGACCATATGATCAAGGATTTTCCTAAGAAACCAGATGAAAGTCGACCAGCAGTTCAGAATGTTAATCAGGCTGGTAGAGGGGGACAGCAGCCTCAACGAGGTCGTGGTTCGAATAACAGAGGTAATGGTGCTGGCAGAGGACGTGGAACACAGGGCAGACGTGCTGCTAATGCTGAGGCAAGACAACTGGGTCTGGTTTATGCGGTTCACCGGAGGGAGGATGGAGACGCGCCGGATGTTATAACTGGTACGTTCTTTATTTATGGCAAGCCCTATTTTGCTCTGATTGATGTGGGCTCGACCCATTCTTATGTTGCATGTAGTATAGTGGAAACACTAGGCCTAGACTCTGAAATTTCTGATAGGCAGATGACGGTAGTAAGCCTATTAGGCCAAACTGTAGTGGTGGATAGGATCTTTCGGAATGTACCCCTAGAGATTCAGGGAGTGAACTTTCGGGCTGACTTAATGGAACTACCCTTTGGGGAGTTTGAACTCATACTTGGAATGGACTGGCTAGTAGAGCACCGAGCCATGTTGGATTGTGCGGCTAAAGGTATGGAACTAAGGACCCCGGAGGATGAAGTAGTAGTAATGATCGGAGAAAGAAGAAACTACCTGTCTAACGTAGTTTCGGCGTTGAAGGCAGAGAAAATGGTTAGGAAAGGGTGCAGGGCGTTCTTAGCCTTCGTATTTGCATTGGGTGGAAAGGAAAAAGGTGTCAGTGGAGTTAGAACGGTAAGGGACTTTGAAGATGTGTTTCCGGAGGAATTACCAGGAATACCCCCAGATAGGGAGGTGGAGTTTGGAATAGATCTGCTGCCAGGAACAGCACCTGTGTCAACCGCTCCGTATAGAATGGCACCTAAGGAGTTGGTGGAGCTCAAGGCTCAAATCCAAGAATTGTTGGATCGTGGGTTCTTTCGACCCAGTGTGTCTCCATGGGGAGCACCGGTCCTGTTTGTAAAGAAGAAGGACGGAACTATGCGGATGTACATAGATTACCGTCAGTTGAATAAGCTGACCATTAAGAACAAGTATCCTTTGTCGAGGATCGATGACTTGTTCGATCAGCTGAAGGGGGCCGCAGTATTCTCGAAGATAGATTTAAGGTCGGGATATCATCAGTTGAAGGTGAAGGAGGCAGATATCCATAAGACAGCCTTTAGGACAAGGTACAGCCACTATGAGTTTGTTGTAATGCCGTTTGGATTGACGAATGCCCCAGCTGCGTTCATGGATATGATGAACCGAGTTTTCCAACCCTACTTGGATAGGTTCGTGGTGGTGTTTATCGACGATATCTTGGTGTATTCCAAGTCCGAAGAGGAGCATGATGAGCATCTACGGGTTGTGTTGGAAGTATTAAGGGAGAAGAAGCTCTATGCCAAATTCAGCAAGTGTGAATTTTGGCTTAAGGAGGTGGCATTCTTAGGACATGTGGTATCCGCAGAGGGAATAAGAGTGGATCCTAGGAAGATCGAAGCAGTGTTGGATTGGAAACCACCTAGGTCCGTGGCTGAGATCCCAAGTTTCTTAGGTTTGGTAGGCTATCACAGAAGGTTCATGGAAGGGTTCTCGTCAATAGCCGCGCCTTTGACAAAGTTGCTAAGGAAGGAAGTACCCTTTGTATGGACGAATAAGCAATAGGAGAGCTTTGAGAAGCTTAAGAAAGTGTTGACGGAAGGTCCAGTGTTAATTCAGCCGGAGGCAGGGAAGGATTTTGTGGTATACTGTGACGCTTCTCACACGGGATTAGGCTGTGTGCTAATGCAAGAAGGAAAAGTAGTTGCTTATGCGTCTCGACAGTTAAGGCCGCATGAGGTTAACTACCCAACTCATGACTTGGAATTGGCAGTAGTGGTTTTTGCTCTTAAGGTTTGGAGGCACTACCTTTATAGAGAAAGGTCGATAATCTACACAGACCACAAGAGCCTTAAGTATCTGTTGACTCAGAAGGAGTTGAACTTGAGGCAGCGAAGGTGGGTAGAGTTATTGAAGGATTATGATTGCTCGATAGAGTACCACCCGGGCAAGGCGAATGTGGTAGCTGATGCCCTAAGTCAGAAGGTTGTGTCGGATCTAAGGGCTATGTTCGCTCACTTAAGTTTGTATAATGATGGAAGCCTGTTGGCAGAGTTGCAAGTCAAGCCCACATGGCTGAGTGAGGTGAAAAGGGGACAGTTGGCTGATAAGGACCTAAGTGCTAAGTTACAGCAAGTACAGAACGAAGAATTAGAGGATTATGGCGTTAATGTTGAAGGAGTATTGTGCTACAAAGGAAAAGTCTGTATGCCGAGGGACGAAGAGTTAAGACAAAGGATTCTTCAGGAGGCGCATAGTAGCCCTTATGCTATGCATCCCGGAGGCATTAAGCTGTACAGAGATCTAAGGGAACAGTTTTGGTGGCCTGATCTTAAATGGGAAGTTACGGAATTTGTGGGAAAATGTCTGACGTGTCAGCAAGTTAAGGCTGAACACCAAGTTCCATCGGGATTGCTTCAACCAATCGAGATTCCGCAGTGGAAGTGGGAAAGAATTACCATGGACTTCGTTAGTGGGCTTCCCCTTACGCCTACTAGGAAGGACTCGGTATGGGTAGTAGTGGACCGTTTGACCAAGTCTGCGCACTTCATCCCGGTAAGAGTTGATTATTCTCTTCAGAAGTTGGCCAAATTATATGTAGCGGAAATTGTGAGGTTACATGAAGTATCGGTATCGATCATCTCTGATAGAGACCCAAGGTTTACGTCTCGGTTTTGGAGAACACTTCATCAAGCTTTAGGCACTAAGTTGGACTTCACTACGGCTTTTCATCCACAATCAGACGGGCAGTCTGAACGGGTTGTACAAGTGTTGGAGGATATGTTGAGAGGCTATGTGATGGACTTCCGAGGAAGTTGGGAAGACTACTTGCCTTTAGCAGAGTTCGCCTACAACAACAGCTATCAAGCTAGCATTCGGATGGCACCATATGAAGCGTTGTATGGTCGGAAGTGTTGAACTCCTACTTGTTGGACTGAGTTAGGAGAACGTCGAGTTTTGGGTCCAGAGTTAGTGGCTGAAACTGAAGCAAAGGTTGAGATAATCAGGGCACGGTTAAAGGAAGCCTCTGACAGGCAGAAGTCGTACGCCGACCTTAAGCGGAAGGAAATAGAGTTTGAAGTAGGAGACCAAGTGTTTCTGAAAGTCTCGCCTTGGAAGAAGGTGATGAGGTTTGGTCGCAAAGGGAAGTTAAGCCCAAGGTTTATAGGGCCCTATCGAGTACTGAAGCGAGTTGGACCAGTGGCATACCAGTTAGAGTGGCCACCAGAGTTGCAGCAGATGCACGACGTATTCCATGTATCCATGCTACATCGATATCGATCAGACCCATCCCATGTGGTACCAGTTGAAGAGGTGGAGTTAAGGCCACACTTATCCTACGAGGAAGAGCCGATTTAGATTTTGGAACGTGATGTGAAAGTGTTACGGAGGAAGTCGGTTCCTCTAGTCAAAGTGTTATGGCGCAATCATGGATCAGAGAAAGCTTCGTGGGAGCCAGAAGAGACAATGTGACAGCAATACCCTCAATTATTTTAACCAAGAAATTTCGAGGACGAAATTATTTTAAGGGGGTAGAACTGTAACATCCTGAAAAGGGCCTATGCATTTTTGGTTTAATTGTATGAAATGACATGTCTTATGTGTTATGAATGTATTTTGAACATTTTTGGAAACCTGGAAATGTATGGAAATGTTAAGTTTAAAAGAGGAAAGTGAACATTTTTGGAAATTAGGAAATGTAAGGAAATGTTAGGTTAAATGAGGGAAACGTACGTTTTTGGAAACTTGGAAATGTAAGGAAATGTCAAGTTTTAAAGTTTAAAAAGAGGAAACTAAGGCAAGGTGGCCTTAATAAAATTAATAGGAGGAATTTGACACACAAACAGGCTTGGAAAAGTGGCCTGAAGATATCACTTAAGGCCCAGGTAAGTGACGCCACAAGCTATGCAAGTGGGCCTGAGTTCGAATCACTTAGGAAGCAAATAAAAGAAATTTTATTTTGCTACAAGGAGTAGAGAGGTGGACGGCACATGGCTAAATTCTAGGAGCTTTTATTCTTTTATAATTAGTGGATAAATAAGGGATAAATAAAGGATTTATTTATCATTATTTTCAAGAGATAATTGTTGGATTAAATTCTTTTAAAGTGATAATTCAAGGGATAAAGCTATCAAAATAGAAGAGTGGTGGCCAAGTAAGGGACTCTAGCTAGTAATTTCGGCTACTAGAGGAAAAGAGGCCATTCATCCATTCACTCTTCCTTTGCCAAATTTCTTAAGCAAATTCTCCTCTCTCTGCCGAATTTCCTGCAGCCTTTATTCTTCTTCTTTTTGTTAGCCAAACCCGAAAATTCAAGATACACCATTAGCTAATTTCTTTTCTTTCCAATCCATCAGAAGCCGAATCTTTGAGGGGCCTCAAGCTTAGGTGCTGTCGATTTCTTCAAAGGTAAGAACAAGTTTGATTTCTATTCTTTTCCTTTTAGATTTGTCAAAATCTAGGACTAAGCCATCAATATTCTTATTTGTCGAAATCTGGAAGGATCTTTCGGGATTATCAGAGTTGTCGACTAAAAGGAGGATTTTTCGGGATTTAAAGCTTCAAGGTAAGACATCTGATATTCGGCCATAGGCCATTTAATGATGATTAAGTGTTAGAAATCGATCTAACATGTGAATATAGGGATTTCGACAACTCCCCAAGACAAGAGATCAATTCCGGGATTTAAGATTTGGAAGGTAAGAACAAAGGTAAATTCGGCCAAGGCCTATTTTAATATGTGGATCTATTTATTATCTTCTTAAAAGCCGAAAACTAACCCATTCGTCAATTTAATGCCTGGCCGAATACAGGGAGGAATAAAGCAAAGATTTCGGGATTTGTTGGTGTTCAAATTGGCATCAAAGGTAAGTTTTAAGAATACAAATCCTACTAGGATTTGGTTTTATAGCCAAATAGGCTTTATGCTAATATACTAAGGTTGGCCGAATGTAGGAATTGAGATCTAAGGCATTAGATCAAGCTTCTCAGGATTTAAGTGAACCGCTAAGCAAATCAGGTGTGTACCCTACTCTAAGTTTTGATATGTTCATGGCTATGTTTAGATTAAATATATTATTATGAATGTGAAAATATGGCTAAGTACCATGTTATGGTACACAGTACTAAGGTACGTTTTCCTACTCCCACTAGGATTATGAAATATGTTATATGTAACATGTGAATAAAGACAAGAATATGAAATTTGGCATGTTAGTGCATACTATGTATGATATGGGGCATATGGGTTATTGAAAAGGGGAAGTAAATGTGGTGACCTAAGACCACGAAATCTGAATGTGGTGACCTAAGACCACGATATCTGAATGTGGTGATCTAAGACCACGAAATCTGAAAGTGGTGACCTAAGACCACGAATTTTATAAGGGCGATGAGCACGTCGACTGCAGCGACTGCCTTCGATGGAGTGTAGCGGACGGAGGGTCGACTTAGTAGTCCCCACGGTGTGCAGGTTGGTACGGGGAAGTGTAGCGGATGGCTATCTAGGTTTGGGTTTGGGTTGCATCATTATTTTTACCTGTTATATGAATATGTATGTGATATGATGATGCATGCCTGAAATGTAAATTCTTAGTGTTGGTTACACATTGAGTCTGTTTGACTCACCCCGCTGTGGGACTATTTTCAGGTGACGATCAGTAATGGACCGGGTTCGGCAGAAGCTTAGGGGTGGCCATGCACAGCAAGAAATTTACGATTTGAACTTTTATTTTATTTTAAGTATTTTAAATTTTAATTTTTGGAATATTTGATGTAATAAGGCCATAGTTGAATTTCTCTATTTTTACTTTTATTTGTTATGACTGCGAATTATTATTAATTAATGGATTAAATAAATTTATTCTAAAACAAACCCTAAATGGTTGTCATTCTAAATAAATGGATTTCAATATAAGATAAATTGGTTTTCAACACAAGCCCAACCCAAAACAATATTTTTTAAAAATTGCACAAGTTTTTCCTAAGGAACAAAATAACTTTGAACCGGTTTACTTGAGGAACATACCAAATCTGGTCAAAGCTCGTGGGCCGGGTTTGGGGTGTTTCAGGGAATTGTTACCTATATAGTTCATCTGTTCGTCCTCTGCTCTTGGTTGGTAAAGTGGGTACTCAGGATTCGCCACGTTTCCACCTGTGTCGCACTGCATGACTGGATGAGCCTGTGAAGAACATAAACTGTCAAGCTTTTTGTGCATCATCTCGATCAGCGTTGATAACATCGTCATGGCATCGACATTAAAAACTCCTGCTGATTTTGTCAGTTTAGTCCTTGAAGCCTACCATTGGTAATTATTTAGTGATATCTCTTCGATGAACTCGTAGGTTGCTTCAGGAGTTTTGTTATTTAGAGTTCCACCGGCAGCTGAATCTATTAGTTGTCTCGTTGAGGGATTTACACCGTTATAGAAGGTTTGGACTTATAGCCACAAGGGTAGGCCATGGTGTGGGCACCTCCTCAAGAGATCCTTAAATCTCTCCCATGCATCGTATAGCGTCTCTAAATCCATCTACACAAAAGAAGAGATATCATTCCGTAATTTGGCCGTTTTGGCTGGTGGAAAATATTTCATTAAAAACTTTTCGGTCATCTGATCCTATGTAGTGATTGACCCTCGTTGTAACGAGTTTAACCACTGTTTAGCTTTATTTCTCAATGAAAAAGGAAATAATCGAAGACATATGGCATCATCAGAAACGTCATTTATTTTGAAGGTATCACAGAACTCTAAAAAATTAGCTATATGCGTGTTTGGATCTTCGTCCTGCAAACCATCAAATTGGACAAACTGTTGAATCATTTGTATTGTGTTAGGCTTTAATTCAAAATTGTTAGCAGATATAGCAGGCCTAACAATACTTGATTCCGCTCCTGTCAAATGCAGTTCGCATAATCAAACATTGTGCGTGGAGCATTATTTTCCCCCACATCACGTGGTGGTGGGTTGTTTTCATCCATCCCTTCAGTAGGATTGGATCTGCCTTCTTCCTCCCTTTCTATGTAATTTAGGGCTCGCCTGGTTTCCCGACGATTCCTACGGGCGGTCGCTTCAATATCACTATCGTATACCAAAGGTCCTCTCAGGTTCCTTCTAGTCATAAACTAGAGGTACCTGCTGGAAAAAGAAAGAAAGAAATTTTTAGTAATATATATATTTATATATATATATATATATATAAATTAGAAACAAAAAATAATTTGCGAAAATTAAAAATTATGGCTCAAGTAATAAAAATAGAGTTTTCTTAATATTTTAGTTCCCCGGCAGCGGCGCCAAAACCTTGATCGCTGAAATCAGAGCTTTAAAAATTTATAAAACAATGATCGAACCTGGAGACTAACTCTGACAACGATTAAAGGCAAGTGTACCTATCGAGCAGTAGTATAGCTTAGGCAAGACCGGATTATCGAACCCAAAGGAACTAAAAGTATTAATACTAACTTTCTTTTTAATATTTAGCCTTAAAATTAAAGTGAAGATTGCTCTAAACTAAATCGTCAAGAACTAAACTAAGGACACAAAGACAAAAAGGATGAATTGGAAAATAACTTGAAGAAAACTCAATTGATCACAACGATACCCTCAGGAAGAATCCACCTACACTTCAATTGTTATCTAACCCTTAATTATATGATCTCTTTACTTAGCTTGATCCGTAAGACTCTCTAACCAATATTAAACCCTCTCTCGAGGCGAATAACGTCTAACCCTAGGTTAATTAGTGGAACTCTCGTTCGCTTATAATAACCCCCTAGGATAGCAGTAAATCGATCAATGGACTCCTATATTAGGTTTCACCCTAATCCGGCAAAATCTCGTAACCCTATCTCTAGGCGTTTGATCAACTCCGCTTAATTATGTTAGATCTTCTCTTAGGCAGGGTCTATTCCTCCTCCACCTAAGCACATTAGATTTGGATTAAGCAACATAATTAAGAACAAACTAAGTAATTCATCATATAACTTAAAAATCAAATAACAAGATTTGTCTAGGTTTCATCCCCTTCAGGTATCTGAGGGGTTTAGTTCATAATGAATAAAGAAAACATCGCAAGAGAAAAGATAAAACAAAACATAAGAAATTCATAAAACCCCCTGAAGGAACTGAAGGAGAATTCCGCCGTCGTGAGTATAATTCCTGCTTCTTGGGATGGATCAACTGGCTATCTTCGTGTTATTTCCTAACTCTGACCTTCTCAGCTTGTCTCCCTGGCCTAGCTTTCGATGCCTTTCAAAGGTGGTACTTGGGGGATATATATAGGCTCTTGGAATGCAGTTCTTTCTCCCTAAGTATCCTTTTCTGACTGAAATTGCTCTTCCCAGTGACAGAGGCACGGCCATGGCACACGCCCTTGTGTATCGAGACCAGACCGTGTTCGGACTTCTAAAGTGAGGCACGGCCGTGTGAGGCAGAGTTGAGGCTGTGATCTAGGTGTTCGTCGAGGCACGGCCGTGCGGCCTTTGGGCCAGGCCATGCTAATTTCATGCTAAGGCCCTTTTACTCCGTTTTAGGCCTGTTTTGTGTTCTTTTCATCCTCGGGTGCTTTCCTGGGTATAAGACATGAAAAGAAAGGATTAAAAGCACCTTTTTATATAAATCAAGGAGTAAATCATCAAAAAGCATCATAAATGTGGGTTAAAATATGTTACAATTACGGTTTATCACTTGTCTACATGGCCGTGGACACGTCCGTGTGCCTCACCCGTGGTCGCTACTGACTTGCACCACACGGCCAGTCACACGCTCGTGTGTCTAGCCCATGGTCGCTACTGAATTGATCCACACGGCCAGTCACATCCCCGTGTGTCTTGCCCGTGGTCAAGTCTGACTTGTTTTGAATTACAACCACGAGGGACACGGTCGAGCCACACGCCCGTGTGCTCAACCGTGTAGGCAAATATAGGCCATTTGCAAGGCTAAATTGCCACCCACACTTTGGGTCATCCCTACAAGCACATACAATCATATTTCTAAACAGAATTGGCAACCAAAAACACACCAAATGGTCATCATATCATCCCATTCAATCTCATTTCTAAGCATACCAACTTATATACCAAATAGCTCAACTAATTCACAAATAAACCAAGCATGATTCATCCACAACTTACCACTTCATCATAACCATGGAATCATACCAAAACCAAACATCATATAACATGAATCTTCATTCATTACACAACCATTTAACTAGCCATGTCACATGGCTATCCACATATTTCAAACATATCTCAAGGTAACTAGCCTATACATGCCATACTTTAGTATATACATTTTAAAAAGGGTACCAAAATAAGATTGAGTAGTGTGATGGTGATCCTCGACGATTCTCCAAGCCTTTAGTAGTTTTGACGATCTATAAAACAAAGCAAACACACACAAAGTAAGCTTTCAAAAGCTTAGTAAGCCATATACAAATAAACTTAGCATAAAATGCACATAGCCACATTGATACAATAACATTAATGTTTCTCATTTGCAAATTCTTCACTTATTCTTTGGCTCATTTGTTTAGCCATTACTTACCCACATTTCATAGCTCAAAATATCACTTTACTCATAGCTCATTCAAGCGTATATCACATATTATCTCATCAAATCTATAGACATATTCACTTTAATAAGCTTATATATACACTTACCTTTCCGACGTACCTGAATCATTTATACATTTCATATAGACATTCATTTCTCGGACTTGCCCGTTGAACCGTTCGGAATTTAATAGGATACTCAAAGTACTCAGAATAAACGTACAATGCCAACGTCCCAGACGTGGTCTTACATGTACTCAGATATCGATGCCACTGTCCTAGACAGGGTCTTACACGAATCAAATACGATGCCAATGTCCCAGACATGGTCTTACACGTAAATCTCATATCGATGCCAACGTCCCAGACGTGGTCTTACACGAAATCTCGAATCAATGCCAATGTCCCAGACGTGGTCTTACATGATCTCACATATCGGAAACCTATGTATTCCTAGGTTCGTATGGGACTTCTCGGGCATAGATACACTGTCGATACTTCCTCGGAATTCATATACTATCATTCTCGTATACATTCATCACAATGATATTTTATATGAACATAAATAAATCAATACAAACACATTTATTTGTATATAGACTTACCTCAGTTTCGGTTAACGTACGGACTCGACTATTCAATCACTTTCGACTTTCCGTGATCTAAGTCCGTTTTCTTCGGTTCTTAATCTATACATATTCAAATTTAATCCATTTATTCACCAAATCATTTAATTCAATCCAAAAACACATATTTAGGTTAATTTACAAATTAGCCCTCACATTTTCATATTTTAACATTTTAGTCCCTATTTCACAAAATCAAAAAATACACAAAATCTCAATACACCCATGCTTAGCCAAATTCTCTATAGGTCCCTAGCAACCCATATTTTTCATTTATTTTATAATTTAGTCCCTCAAAATATTATTTTCTCAATTAAATCCAAAATACTCAAATTCATCAAAAATTCAAAGACAAACTACGTTAATCTATCACATATCTTTCATAATTCATCATCAAACATCACAAAATTCATGTGTTCACGAATGGCATATTTCAAAATCATCATCAATTCACAAAATTGAAACATGGGTTTTGAAGAACACGAAGCAACGATTACAAAAACATAGAAATTATCAAAAATCGAGACCAAAACATACCTCAATTTTGCTTGAACGTAGCCGAAACCTAGCTTGGTTTATTTTCTTTCTTTTTCTTTGAACATTCGACTAGATGAACACAAATTAGATGGCTTATTTTAAGTTTTATTTTTATTATATCAACATTATTAATCATTTTACAAAATTAGCCTTTTAATTAACATAATAAGCTTTTATACATTAAGGCCATTTTTGTCCATTACCATCCACTATCTTTTAAACTGGTTTAATTGCCTCATAAGGCCACTACATTTAAAAGCCAACTCAAATAAGCACATTAACATATAGAATGTCACTTTTACCTTTTATGCGATTTAGTCATTTTCTCAAATTAAGCACATAAATGGCCAAATTAAATCACGAAACTTTCACACATTCTAATTCACATACTATAAGCACAGAAAATAATATTTAAATATTTTTGACTCAGATTTGTGGTCCCAAAACCACTATTCTGACTAAGGTCTAAACTGGACTGTTACACTTTTATTGTCATTTAATCAAGCACAAATAACCTTTAAATCAATCTTATATTTCAAACATCAAACATACCAAAACATCTCCTAAACTTAATCTAAACATATCATACATTCTTCCACAACCAAGCATCAACCAAAAACATATTGCATAGCATGATATTTTCTCAACCATAGAGATATTAGGCGTACGACTCAAGCAACCTAATAGCTCATTAACAAAATGACCATTTCCATCTTACTTATACATATATACATATTCTTTAAAGGCTAAAAAGATTCAAAATTGACTATTACAAACATAGAACATCCTAGGTACTTGCCAAGACTAAAAAGAAAAATTCACCAACTTTTGAGTTTGAGATTGTTATTGGATGTTGAGTCAATGATCAAACCGATAAGTACCTAACCTGCGCATGGGAAAAAAAAGATTGTATGCTAAGTATAACTGAGTTGTATTTCTATAATTTGAACATAAAAGCAAACATAGATCATAAAGATGTATGAGTTAAAATTGAAATGTTATGCAACCTAAAAAATTCAAAATATCAAATTCACATATTCACAAGTTCAAAACCAATTCATTCCATGATATTAGTACATGACTATCAAATTTCACAAGCCATTTTATAACCTAATCCGTAAATGGCTCATTTCATTTCAATTTCCAATCTCATGTTTCATGGAACATGATATATATCAATGTTCACAAATTAGTCCACACTTTCACATTTTATTTCCCATCCAATTCCATGTCTCATTCTTTTGCCATATCAAAATCATATAACTCATTTTATCATTTATATCCTTATTAACACTACTTGGACACGGACGGATATATGGATCCAAAAATCACACCAATTTGGAACCTAATGCCTCATCAGATAAATTCGAAGCAAATAGTTGCACCCAGCGCTATACCGGTGTTTCATTGGTTAAATCGAAGCAAATTGGCACCTAGTGCCTCATCGACCTGTAGTCGAATTAACCCAAAACTCTTCCTCTCCTATGGCATGCCAGATATATCCAACTCAGCGTGAACAGTTAATAGGGTTTTCATTACTTATTTCATGCTCAATCATTATATCAATTTACATTAATTATATCATGAATTCATTTTTTTAAATCATATGACAACATCAAATATATCATTATGCATTCAATTTCATAATTATATAAACATTCTCATCTTTCACATATGTTCAATTTAGTCCTCAAGAACATCAATCATTTCGAAACAACCCAAATACATCTCATTATCACAAATTGGCTCACCTTATATTCTCACCATGCACATACAGTTCAAAATGCAACAATTTACAAGTAGTTCAGATTATAGAAACACAAATCGTAAATTCCGAGCTAATCGTTGATGACTTTGTCTTTTCTTTTTTTTTTCAAGGAATCTAGGTGGACGTTACTACAAATTAGAAACAACACATAAAATTATCAGTATACAACCATTTTCACAGTAAATTTTTAATTCATGCAACTTTTGCAGTTTATTCAGTTTAGTTCCTAAAATCGAGATTATATAACTTTCACATTTAGCCCCAAATTTTATAATAATTTTAGTATAAGCCTAATTTAACTCCTTTTTTTCTCATTTCTACCTTAAACTTTTTAATTTTTTGTAATTTGTTTCCTATTGCACAAAACCATCAATTGACTTTACAATTTAGTCCTTTATCCATTCTAAACTTAAAATCTATCAAAATATCACCAAAAGTTTCAACTATCTAACAATGGCAACTTCGTAATTCTTTAACAACATTGAAAAATTCAACATGGGTCGGCTAGCTTATAGTACCAAGACTCCGAAAACATAAAAATTACAAGAAAAGAACTAAATTGTACTAACCAATTAAGGTTCAAAATTAAAATCCAATGGCCAAATGTTTCTTCTCCATGTTTTCTCATATTTCGATTTGCATGAAGAAGATGGAAGGAAATGCTTTCTCTGTCCTTCCACTACTCTTATCATAAATTATTAAATTTTCTTTTCTTTCCTTTCTTTTAATTTTATTTAAACTAAAATCTTATAACATATATATAATTAGTTACCTACCAGCCATAATGATTCCAAGATGGTATAATCACTACTTTGATCCCCATTTTATTTCTATTTAACAACAATATTTAATAATCTAACTTTTACTACTTTTACGATTTATCCCACTTAATTAAATTAAACACTAATTCAACGAAATTACCTAACCGAATTTCAATTCACTTATAATATAAATCTGTAAATATTTAATAAAAATATTTACGAGTCCGATTTACGAAAACGGGGTCCCAAAACCACATGTTTCGACACCACTAACTTTCGGGCCATTACACTATGATTAATCATAATATAATTTAATTAAATTACTAATTGGACCTATTAACATAGAAATTAAAATTAGTTTAGTCTCGCCTCCCTAGGTTACGATCCTCGGAGGACTTTCATACTTCGTTGTAAACTATATTACAACCCGACTTGTATACTTATAGACATCACCTTAATTCCCATCCTTAGTAGAAGTATTCACACTTCTGACGTTGGTACGTTGGGAGGCAGTCAAGTTTTTGTCACCGTTGCTAGGGAGGCAATGCCACTGAATTCATTTTAATTTTTGAGTTTATAGGATACTTAGGAAATTTTTAGACTATAGATACGATTTGTATTTTCATTTATTTTTATTTATTTGCTTTGCTAACTTTTCTTTTACTTTTTTGGATTTCAGTGTATGAATCGGAGTAGGGGCACACCTATAGAGCCAACCACTGATCTAGAAAGAATAATCAGTTGAAACCATCAACAATAGCAATAACAATAGATGCAAAATAACACTCCTACTGCAATTAATTCACCACACGATAATCCACTATTTGACTAACCTAAATTACCAGATCTACAACTACCACTACCATCAAAATTACCAATAGCGCCACCCATGGCTCTAGAGGAAAGCATGTTGATAGACTATGCGCTTCCAACCCTCGACATAGTCCAAGGTAGTATCACAAGGCTGGCTATTACAACCAATAATTTTGAAATCAAGTCGGCCATGATCCAGATGATTCAAAATAACCTACAGTTTAGAGGAACTATGATGGATGACCCAAATAAACATTTAAAATGATTTCTCCAACTTTTTGATACTTGATGACGCTATTCATCTTCGGCTATTCCTTCTCCTTAATGGATAACATTTTCTCTTGGTTAGATTCACAGACACCAAGATCCATAACGATAAGGAATGAACTTGCATAATTTTTTTTGCACAAGTTCTTTCCTATTAGCAAGACGGTCCAACTAAGGAGAGATTGCAACATTTAAACAAATGGAAGGAGAGAGTTTTCACGAAGCTTGGGAACAATTTTAGTCGCTAGTTCAAAGATGCCAACACCATGGTCTACCTTAATAGTTGAGGTTACAAATATTCTATAACAGGCTAGATTCACACTTAAGGTTAGGACTAGATGGAGCCGAAGAAGGAGCCTTAATGAACTGTATGTACGAAGATGTGTATTAGTTGGTTGAGAATATGGTAATGAATTCCTTCCAATGGCCAAATGAGAGATTCACTTATGGTCCAAGACCATCCACGACCAAAGCTGTCTACGAGGAAGATAAGTATAAACAAATTTTGGATAAGCTTAACCGTTTAGAGTTGACATCCAACAGGTCCATGTTACAGGAAGCGGATAGACCAATCAGCCAGTACCCTGAGAACCCAGCCAAGAACGTAAATTACACCATTAATAGGGGTGGAAATATCTATTCAAACACTTATAATCTCGGTTGGTGAGACCGCCCAAATCTGAGATAGGATGGTAATCAAGGAGGAGGTAACGGTTCAAACCCAACTAAATAAAATATTACTTACCAACGTCTATATTTGCTGAAACCTCGGGAAAGGGCCAAACCCAATGATCATACTATATATGGTCAAAGATTGGATCGAATAGAGGGAGAAATGCAATCAATGCGGATAGATGTAAGACAAGTGCAGTCTGAATGCACTCAAAAGAAAACCGCATTGACTAAGCTCAAAAATCAGATGAGCCAATTAATGAGCATGATGGGAGACATCAAAAGGCAAATTGGCACAGGCATCCCAAGCAACATTGAGAGTAATCCTCAAAGAGAAGGGAATGAAAAAGTGAAGGAAATAGTGCTCTATTTGGGTAAAGTACTGAGTAGTCTGAATAAATGTACTCACGAGGAGGATGAAGAGGATGTCGATGATCTTCAAGAGGAGACCCCTCTACAAGATGATGCTAAAACACAACCAGAGAAGGTAGTCGACTCAGTAGCTAAGCCAGAAATTGTGCAGAATAACGAACTGATCTTCACAAAGATACCATTTCCCTCATTGTTAGAGGAGAAGCGAAAACAGGATGAAGCGAAGTTTGTAAGTTTCCTAAACTTATTTAAATCGCTTAACATTAATATTCCTTTCATAGAATTAATTGAAAGAAATTCCTAAATATGCAAAGTACTTAAAAGAAATAAAGGCTAGACGTAGGAAAATTAAACAGGGAGACCAAATTAACCTATACGTATCCTGTAAGGCGATTATCATCAAACAAACACTCCCAAAATTAAAATACCAGAGGAGTTTTACCATTCCAATTGAGATAGGGGATATATATTTTAACAAGGCCCATTCCGATTGAGATAGGGGATATACATTTTAGCAAGGCCCTATGTGACCTTGGAGCCAGTATAAATTTAATGCCCTTATCAATATATAAGAAACATGGCTAGGGGAGCTCAAAGAATACACACATTACACTACAGTTAGTTGAAAGAACTTCGGTACAACCGAAAGGGGTGCTCGAAGATGTGTTGGTAAAAGCGTGTAATTTTATAATCCTGGTAGATTTTGCAATCTTTGACTTCGAAGAACACCGTGAGACTCCTATTCTGTTAATAAGACCCTTCATGGCTACATTTAGGTCCACCATTGAATTAGAAAATAATGAATTGATTATGAAAATAAATGGTGAGACTGAAACTTTCAAATGTGGTCATCTACAGAATAAAGGTAATAAGGAAAACTTAGTGAAAACATGTTATGAGATATTTGTAAATTTCCCTAACGACCTTGATTGAGGAAATGTATACTCTATAATTGATGTAGGTTGAAAGAGTAAATTTAGAGAGCGAGATAAGCAGAGTAAGGTAGAATGGTACGATAGATGCTGGACTAATACAGATAGATAACTGATAGATGAAGCATCCATGTACAAATTGACTGAGCTGACGGATGAATTTGAAAGCCACACATGAAACTAGACCTTATATTAATTGTGTTGTAATTTAAATAGAAGTAGGCATTAATTAGGAAGAATATGACTTAATTTGCTTAAGATAATTTAGATAACGGGTAAAGAGGAACCCAAACACCTTAAAATTATGTTATTAGGTTAAAAATAGGGCCGGTGTCGCAACATGGAACCCTCATGTCACAACACTGACGACAGATTTGAGAAATCAAGCAATTCAGCTTGATGTCGCGACACAAAACCCCTGTTTGCGGTACCACAACCATTAGCATCAAGATTTCAAAAATTCAGGGTGTGTCGTGACATTTAGGAATTACCAGGGGTGTGGTGACACAGAGCCCCTGCGTCGCAACATCACTACAAAAATTTGCAAGGTCGACCTGACCCGCTGCGCAACCTGACAACCAAAATCCTATTTTTACACGTCTTTAACCTAAATTAAAACTTTTATTTTACTTAGAACACTTCTAGAACTAATACTAAATCCTTTAAAACTTTAAGAACTTTTAGTTTCTGTAACAGCCCGGTTTAGACCCTAGTCAAAACAGTGGTTTTGAGACCACAAATTCAAGATCATAAAAATATTTTAATATTACTTTCTGTGTTTATGGTATGTGAATTAGCCTGTGTGAAATTTCTGTGTGAAGATTTTATCGATTGTATGCTTAATTAGAAAAAAGGACTTAATCGCATAAAGTGTAAAATGCTGTGTGCTGATTGATAAGTGCTTAATTGTTGCTTTCTTTATAATTTGGAGGATTTATATTGGAATTAGCCCATTTTATAGTTAGTGGATGGTTAAAGGACATTTATAACCAACCATTATAAGTTTAATGATTAATTCATTAAGGGTAGAATTGGAAATCAATTATTAATGTTATTATAACTAAAACAAAACAAAAAGATGGCCATTTTTCTCATCTTTCTT
This sequence comes from Gossypium australe, assembly GCA_005393395.2. NCBI lineage: Eukaryota > Viridiplantae > Streptophyta > Magnoliopsida > Malvales > Malvaceae > Gossypium > Gossypium australe. The sequence continues at coordinate 61,377,808 of CM016620.1, forward strand.
CCACCAAAAATAGAAAGTAAGAATAGCCATTGAAGCTTTGTGATTTTCGACACTTTTATAACTTGATCCAAGGTTAGTTTTTGCTCGATTTTTGATAATTTCTACGTTTTTGTGATCGTTCCTTTGTGCTCTTTCAAACCCATGCTTAAATTTTAGAAATTGATGGTGATTTCAAGATATGCCATGGATGAATGCTTGAGCTTTGTGATAGTTGTTGATAAATTATGAAAGATATGTGAATGATTAACATATTTTGTCTTGGAATTTTTAGTGAAATTTAGTAATTTGAGCTTAATTGAGAAAAGTGTAAATTGGAGGACTAAAATGTGAAAATAAATGAAATGTGTGGGCTTGTATTAGCATAGGAAGAATTCGGCTAAGCTTGTGTGAGTAGAAATTTGGTGTATTTTGTGATTTTGTGAATTAGGGACTAAAGTGTCGAAATGAGAAAATTTGAGGGCTATTTTGTAAAATACCCAAAATATGTGTGTTTGGACTAAATTGAATGAATTGGTGATTGTATGAGTTAATTTTTTATACGTATAGACCAAGAAAGGAGAGGTTCGGATCGAGATCGAGGCAAAGATGAAGTGCTCGATTAATCTACCATTTTGGTATTTTGACATCCGAGGTAAGTTCGAATATAATACTAGTTGTTAAATTATATCTATGTGATGTGAATTGAATGAATATATACATAATTATGAGATTAGAAATGCTATGGGAGGAATTGAAACAGATGGCACTAAGAGTGCGAAATTAGAAATGAGACAGAGATGGTTAGCACTGTGTGTGCGAAGAGATAGAAGATTCGGCTTATTAATTTGGCACTGTGTGTAATATCCCGGGTTAGGGGCTATATTTTTGTCATGGCATGTTTTGCATGTATGTAGTGTGCTGTGTTGTTATTTCGGTGTTTTAGGGGCTTTGGTGTAGCCTAGGTGAATGCCTGAGTGAATGGGAGAATTTTTGTTTTTAGGCTTTATAGGAGAGGAGCTGAGGAAGCTGGGGTTTAAGAATTTTAAATGAGGTTTTGTGGCACAAACAAGGAGCTGGCAGAGTGGCAAAGGGGGGCTGGGTATGGCGTCAACTTCAAGGAGTGGAGGTCCAGTGTTCGAGCAGCAGGAGTCCCCTTTTTGTCATCTATTTTGGACGGCATGGGAGTAGAGGTAGAGAGCAAATAGAACACTACCTTGGACCTAGTCTACTCATTCAAATGGAGAGTGGAGAGGGATTTTAGGAGGTTGACTAGTTCAACCAATTTGAAAGTGTGGCATGGAGTAGTTGGGGGGATTCTTGGCCGAATTTTGTGGGGTTGGAGTGGGGGTGTGTACGGTTTGGTTGAGGGGTGGGAAGTGTGCCGAAATGCACTTCTCATTTTGTGCATTTTCGGCCAAAAGCATTTGTGAAGAAGTCTTTTCTTTTTCTTTCTTTTGTCAAAAAGCAACCCGAGACTTCAGTGTATTTTCTCAATTTTCTTTTCGGATTGAATGACCAAACTCTATAGCCTTGCCGAAAATTTTATTCCTTTCCTTATTGTTTAAGTGTGGCCGAATGTTCAACCCCATCTCATCTCTTTTGTTCAAATTGTGCTATAACCGAGGTACTCTCTCTTCTTCAACATCCTCTTCTCTTTTTGAAGCTTTGATTGCCGAAATTATATTCTCCAAGACACCTTCTCTAAACCGAAAGTACTTTCAGTCTACCCACTCCTTCTCTTCTAAATATTCCATTGCCGAAATTCCCTCCTCATCTCACAAATTTTTATTCTTTTTCTCTCCTAAAGCCGAACCTAAGGGTGTTGAACACCTATAAGCCGAATTCCTTTCCTTCTTTTGTAGCCTTGGCCGAAATTCTCATCTCCCTTAATAGTTCCTTGGTGGCCGAATATTAGAAGAGTGGTGAACGTGTTGGGCTCTCAATTTCAGTCGATTGGTGTTGGGGGTAAGTCTTAGGCCGAATGGCCATATCTCCCTCTTTTGGTTCTTTGTTGGTTATGGTTTGATTATGAGCCGATTCCAGTCTTTGCTAATAAGAGAGAATCGTCGGTTTGGAAATCGATTCTGTTTTAGGGCCTTGTGATCGTGGTGGTGTTTAGAGGGGGCAGTCAATTGAAGCTTTGACTGCAAGTGGCCGATTGGTAAGTATAAGGGTAAGCAGTTGGTATATTTGTGTTAGTACAATTAGTTGATTTCGATTAAGGTTCAAGTGATTAATGATTCCATTTTCTTTTAGGTGGAGGCCGTTTGACAAAAAGAACCACTATTGGTTCGGGTGTTGGTTAGGAAGCAAACCAATAGCAAGGTAAGGGTGATTCGACAAACCCTTGTTGGTCTATATGGTGATGGCCGAATGTCTTAGTTGCTTAACCCCTATGTTTGGCCGATTGTAGGAGTCAGTACTCGAGGGATTTAGACCGTTTCGATTGGGTTGTAGACTCGTAACTATCAGGTGTGTAACTAACACACCTATACCTAGTAATATTATTATTAAACCTGCTTGCTTAAATAAAAATCATGACAGTGATGATTGAAATGATACTCTGATGGGTATGAGCCGGGACTCGGGTAAGTCAGTGTTATTATTATGAGTTATTGATGATCTGTATGATATCATGGTTATGGATATGTGACATGGGGTATGAGATTAGACAGATTGGCATGATATGCATGATAGTATGATATGCATGATAGTATGATATGCATGATTACATGAGTTTGGCATGTTGATGGGTGATACGAGAGGAGGGAGCAGTGGTATATTGTGCTGACGAGCACCAGTGCTTTGGTAGCACACTTTGTGACTTTGGGTCACCAGAGGTTTGGCACCTCCAGAGGTTTGGTACCTCAGCGTCTCGTCCCAGTGGCTCAGTACCACAGTGGGTTGGCCCCACAGATGATTATACGGGATTGACGCCAGTGTTTTGGTAACACACGATGGGTTGGCCCCATCACCAGATTTGTGACTACGGTCACCAGTGCTTTGGTAGCACATTGTGTCTTTGGGACACCAGAGGTTTGGCACCTCATTGCGACTTGTCCCTGTGGTTTGACCACCGTGGGTTGGCCCCACTTGAGATATGGGATCGTCTGCTAGTGTTTTGGTAACACACGATGGGTTGGCCCCATCATCATTGGATTTGTGACTTCGGTCACCAGTGCTTTGGTAGCACAACTGTGTCTTTGGGACACCAGTGCTTTGGTAGCACATTGACGGATATTGTGTCTTTGGGACACCAGTGCTTTGGTAGCACATTGTGACTATATGTCACCAGTGGTTTGGCACCACCAGTGGTTTGGTACCACACGGGGTAGATGAGGCGATATGGATGGTTAGGATCGGGTTGCATTAATCATGTTGCTATGTATGATGTGTGTTAGCATGTTGTTTCTTCGGGAGCGGGGTTTACACACTGAGTCACTCGACTCACCCTCTCCTTTGACATTTCAGGTGATTCGTAGATGCGGACTTGGAGCCGGGATGGACTCGGGGTGCTTATGCCATGCTGAATAAAGTCTTTACTCAGACTCTATATTTTGGGTACTTTAGTTATTTACTTTTATTTGGGTTTCTATTTGGATTTGTAAAAGGCCTTTTAAGTTATATTTTATGTTGCTTATGCTTTAAATTGATTTTTAATATGCTTAACAAAGTAACTTGGAATAAATTTTACTAAAATATGGAAAGATAAAGTTTTCACAACTAAAACGCAACGTGTTTTAAATTATACCATCGGGTATCACACAAAGTCTTTTGATAAACAAATACAAATGGTTTTCAATTCAAACTTGTAGTTCTTCTAAGTTTAAAAGTGTTTTATGTATCACTAAGAAACTAATAAGGTTTTAAATGGTAATAACTCGTTTTAACTACAAATTCTGGCAAAGTTTTCAAAATCCCTGGATTTCAAATACATCAACTGTTTTTCAAACAAGACTGCTCAAATCTGTTTCAAACACACTGTGTTTTCACTCAGCTTTTAAACGAGAAATCTAGTTTTCCAAAATGGTTTTCCCCGTAGCATACCAGATTCGGACGTGGTGTCTTGTCCGGGTTTGGGGTGTTACATTTGTGGTATCAGAGCCAAGTTCAAAGGCTCGGCTGTGGGCCTGAGGCCCAAAATGGTTTTCAAAAGTCTGTTTAAGTGTTTGTTTTGAAAGTATGGTTTTGAAAGGCATGGCACCGAGTCTCCGGCACCAGTTCGCCCAGGTAAGTACCCCGTACTATTACTTGTGATTTGATTGGAAATGATATGATTTGATGATTAACAGTAGTATGCTACTTTAGAGATTGAAACTGATAGGATTCTGTGAACTTGCGAGAACAAATCCTCTTTAAATATTCATAAGACTTGCTTTTTTTAAACAAGTGGAATAAACACTGATGCATAAAATTCTCTAATCAGATACGTAGAAAGATTAGACATGAGCACTCGAGGTGGACGTGGTCGTAATACTCGCGGTAGAGGTAGGGGTAGAATGACGGTTTCTGAGCCCGTAGGATCTGGGCAGGGTTCAGAAAATGAGGTACCGGTTCCGCCACCAGCTGGAGGTGGTGAGTTCCAAGATCAGACTGGAGACGACGCAGTGTCACAGGCGATGCTGCGAGTGTTGGAAAGGGTAGCTGGGGCTAGTGGTGGTGCAGGAGTTAGGAAATCAGTTCTGAGCGACTCCGGGCTAATGGGGCTGAATTCTTTCGAGGTGTTTCTGGTGTTGCTCCTAGCACTGCTGAGTACTGGCTGGAGGCGACTGAGCGGATCATGGATGATCTGGACTTGACAACTGAAGAGAAGCTGAAGGGTATCGTATCGCTTCTCCGAGATGAGTCATATCAGTGGTGGCTCACGGTTCGGGACAGTGTGGCTGCAGAGGATCTGACGTGGGATTATTTTCGGGCTGCTTATCAAAAGAAATACATCGGGGCTAGTTACATCGACTCCCAGAGAAAGGCGTTTCTGAGGCTTGTTCAGGGGAGTAAATCTGTTGCTGAGTACGAGGCTGAGTTCCTGAAGCTGAGTAGGTATGCCAGAGGCATTGTAGCCACTGAGCATGAGAGGTGCGTTCGTTTCGAGGATGGTCTCCGAGACGAGTTGAGGCTGCTGATTGCTCCACAGCAGGAGCGCGAGTTTGCTGTCTTGGTTGAGAAAGCTAAGGTGGCTGAGGGTGTTAAGGAGTCAGTGAGGCAGAGTATGGACAGGAGTAGGCTTAAGAGGAGCTTTGGGTCTTCTGGGTCGTCTGGTAATCCGCAGAAGAGGGCTAGACCGAGTGGGCAGAATCAGTCTTCTAGATTTGTTGCTGCGAGGCAGGGACCGCCGCAGTGTAACCAGTGTGGGAAATCTCATTGGGGTGGTTGTTGGACTGGTGGTAAAGGGTGCTTCGAGTGTGGTTCTCTGGAGCATCGCATTAGGGACTGTCCGCGTAGGATGGCCAGGATTCAGTCGGAGAGTCAGGGCCGTAATCAGTTCAGAGGTAATGGACCGCCACCGCAGAGAGGCCGTGGTAATGGCAGAGGTGGTTATGGATCTAGTCGGGGCCGTGGAGCACCGGGCAGAGGTGCAGGTAGTTCTGAGGCTAGGCAGCCGGGATTGGTGTATGCTGCGAGGCGCCGTGAGGAGGGCGACGCACCGGACGTCATAACCGGTACGTTTCTGATTTTTGGTACTCCTTATACTGCTTTAATTGATGTGGGTTCTACGCACTCTTATGTTGCCAGTAGTATAGTAGAGACAATGGACTTAGACTCTGAGATATCTTCTAGGCAGATGACTGTGATTAGCCCTCTAGGTCACTCTGTAGTGGTAGATAAACTGTTTAGAGAGGTACCCCTAGAACTCCAAGGGGTAGTGTTTGCTGCTGATCTGATGGAACTGCCGTTTGGGGAGTTCGATTTGATTCTCGGGATGGATTGGCTGGTTAAGTACCAGGCGAGGTTGGATTGCGCGGCTAAGCGCATGGTTCTTAAGACGGTTGATGGTGTTGAGGTCGCTATGATAGGTAATAGGAGAGATTACTTATCAAATGTGGTATCTGCTCTAAAAGCGGAGAAGATGGTCAGGAAAGGCTGTGAAGCGTATGTGGTTCATGTGTATGCCTTGGAGGCTAAAGAGTCTGCTGTCGAGAAGGTGCGTACTGTTAAGGAATTTGCTGATGTGTTTCCTGAGGAGCTTCCGGGTTTGCCGCCAGATCGTGAGGTAGAGTTCGGGATTGATCTGTTACCCGGGACTGCGCCAGTGTCTATTGCTCCGTATAGGATGGCACCAAAGGAATTGGTGGAGCTTAAGGCTCAGATCCAGGAGTTATTGGATCGAGGTTTTATTAGGCCAAGTGTTTCGCCGTGGGGTGCGCCGGTATTATTCGTTAAGAAGAAAGATGGTACGATGCGGATGTGCATAGACTACCGCCAGTTGAACAAGCTGACGATTAAAAACAAGTATCCGTTGCCACGGATAGATGACTTGTTTGACCAGCTAAAGGGTGCTGCGGTATTCTCTAAGATTGATCTGAGGTCTGGGTACCATCAATTGAAGGTTAAGGAGGCGGATATCCATAAAACAGCGTTTCGGACTCGGTATGGGCACTACGAATTCCTGGTAATGCCGTTCGGGTTGACTAACGCACCGGCAGCGTTTATGGATATGATGAACAGGGTGTTTCAACAGTATCTAGACCAGTTCGTGGTGGTTTTCATAGACGATATTTTAGTGTACTCAAGGACGGAGGAAGAGCATGATAAGCATTTGAGGGTGGTGCTGCAGATTTTGAGGGAAAAGCAACTCTATGCTAAGTTCAGTAAGTGCGAGTTCTGGCTTAGGGAAGTGACGTTCTTGGGTCATGTAGTGTCAGCAGAGGGGATTCGAGTAGATCCTCGCAAGATTGAGGCAGTTCTGGACTGGAAGCCACCTAGGTCAGTGGCTGAGATTCGTAGTTTTCTGGGTTTGGCTGGATACTACAGAAGGTTTGTTGAGGGTTTCTCGTTGATAGCAGCGCCGATGACTAAGTTGTTAAGGAAAGAGGTTCCGTTTGTTTGGACGGAGAAACAACAGGAAAGCTTTGACAAGTTAAAGAAGATTTTGACTGAGGCTCCGGTTCTAATTCAACCTGAGGCTGGTAAGGAATACACAGTCTACTGCGATGCATCACATACGGGTCTGGGTTGTGTGTTGATGCAGGAAGGTAAGGTTGTGGCTTACGCTTCTAGGCAGCTGAGGCCACATGAGGTCAACTATCCGACGCACGATTTGGAGCTAGCGGCTGTAGTTTTCGCCTTAAAGATTTGGAGGCACTACTTATATGGAGAGAGATCGATAGTCTACACGGATCATAAGAGTCTGAAGTATCTGCTGACTCAGAAGGATTTAAATTTGAGGCAACGCAGATGGGTTGAGCTGCTGAAGGATTACGACTGCTCGATTGAGTATCATCCGGGCAAGGCTAACGTGGTAGCAGACGCGTTGAGCCGTAAGGTCGTTTCGGACTTAAGAGCATTGTTTGCCCATTTGAGCTTGTATGACGACGGGAGTATTTTGGCAGAGCTGCAGGTTAAGCCTACTTGGGTTGAGCAGATCAGAGAGAAACAGTTAGAGGATGAGGTTCTGGGTGCGCGAAGGTTGCAAGTGCAGAATGGTGGTGTGGATGGTTACAGCTTGTCGAGTGATGAGGTTCTGTGTTTCCAGGGTAAGGCTTGTATGCCTAAGGATGTTGAGCTGAGGCAGAAGATTCTTCAGGACGCACATAGCAGTCCTCATGCTATGCATCCTGGAGGTAGCAAGATGTATAAGGATCTTAGAGAGCAGTTTTGGTGGCCTGGTTTGAAGAAAGAGGTGACAGAGTTTGTTGGGAAATGTCTGACTTGTCAGCAGGTCAAGGCTGAACATCAGTTGCCGTCGGGTTTGCTTCAGCCGGTGAAGATTCCTCAGTGGAAGTGGGAAAGGATAACCATGGATTTTGTCAGTGGGTTACCGCTTACGCCAAGCAAGAAGGATTCAGTTTGGGTAGTGGTGGATCGTCTGACTAAATCAGCTCACTTTATTCTGGTGAGGGTTGACTACTCACTTCAGAAGCTAGCAAAGCTGTATGTTTCGGAGATCGTGAGGTTGCACGGTGTGCCAGTTTCGATAATCTCGGATAGGGATCCCAGGTTTACGTCAAGGTTCTGGAAAGCACTGCATCAGGCTCTGGGTACTCGTTTGGATTTCAGCACGGCTTTTCACCCGCAGTCTGACGGTCAATCAGAAAGGGTTATTCAGATCTTAGAAGACATGCTGAGAGGTTGTGTCTTGGATTTCCGAGGTAGCTGGGAGGAGTTTCTACCGTTAGCTGAGTTTGCCTACAACAACAGTTACCAAGCGAGCATCAAGATGGCTCCGTACGAGGCGTTGTATGGTAGGAAGTGTCGCTCACCTACGTGCTGGACAGAGTTAGGTGAACGTCAGTTATTGGGACCCGAGTTGGTAGCTGAGACTGAAGACAAGGTTAAGTTGATTCAAGCTAGATTGAAGGAAGCTTCGGACCGGCAGAAGTCTTATGCCGATCTTAAGCGGAGAGATATAGAGTTTGCTGTTGGGGATCGAGTTTTCTTGAAGGTTTCACCTTGGAAGAAGGTTCTGAGGTTCGGGAAGAAAGGCAAGCTTAGTCCGAGGTTCATTGGGCCATATAAGGTGTTGAGGCGAGTTGGACCAGTAGCGTATCAGCTTGAGTTGCCAGCAGAGCTTAGGCAGATTCACGATGTTTTTCACGTTTCAATGCTTCGGAGGTATCGTTCAGATCCGTCGCATGTGGTAGCAGTGGAAGAGATCGAGGTAAATCCAGACTTGTCTATGGAAGAAGAACCTGTACAGATTCTTGATCGGGATGTGAAGGTTCTGCGTAGGAAGTCTGTGCCTTTGGTTAAGGTACTTTGGCGGAATCATGGCGTAGAAGAAGCGACGTGGGAACCCGAGGATACGATGAGACGGCAATACCCGCAACTCTTTTGACCAGGTAATTTCGAGGCCGAAATTATTTTTAAGGGGGGTAGAACTGTAATATCCCGGGTTAGGGGCTATATTTTTGTCATGGCATGTTTTGCATGTATGTAGTGTGCTGTGTTGTTATTTCGGTGTTTTAGGGGCTTTGGTGTAGCCTAGGTGAATGCCTGAGTGAATGGGAGAATTTTTGTTTTTAGGCTTTATAGGAGAGGAGCTGAGGAAGCTGGGGTTTAAGAATTTTAAATGAGGTTTTGTGGCACAAACAAGGAGCTGGCAGAGTGGCAAAGGGGGGCTGGGTATGGCGTCAACTTCAAGGAGTGGAGGTCCAGTGTTCGAGCAGCAGGAGTCCCCTTTTTGTCATCTATTTTGGACGGCATGGGAGTAGAGGTAGAGAGCAAATAGAACACTACCTTGGACCTAGTCTACTCATTCAAATGGAGAGTGGAGAGGGATTTTAGGAGGTTGACTAGTTCAACCAATTTGAAAGTGTGGCATGGAGTAGTTGGGGGGATTCTTGGCCGAATTTTGTGGGGTTGGAGTGGGGGTGTGTACGGTTTGGTTGAGGGGTGGGAAGTGTGCCGAAATGCACTTCTCATTTTGTGCATTTTCGGCCAAAAGCATTTGTGAAGAAGTCTTTTCTTTTTCTTTCTTTTGTCAAAAAGCAACCCGAGACTTCAGTGTATTTTCTCAATTTTCTTTTCGGATTGAATGACCAAACTCTATAGCCTTGCCGAAAATTTTATTCCTTTCCTTATTGTTTAAGTGTGGCCGAATGTTCAACCCCATCTCATCTCTTTTGTTCAAATTGTGCTATAACCGAGGTACTCTCTCTTCTTCAACATCCTCTTCTCTTTTTGAAGCTTTGATTGCCGAAATTATATTCTCCAAGACACCTTCTCTAAACCGAAAGTACTTTCAGTCTACCCACTCCTTCTCTTCTAAATATTCCATTGCCGAAATTCCCTCCTCATCTCACAAATTTTTATTCTTTTTCTCTCCTAAAGCCGAACCTAAGGGTGTTGAACACCTATAAGCCGAATTCCTTTCCTTCTTTTGTAGCCTTGGCCGAAATTCTCATCTCCCTTAATAGTTCCTTGGTGGCCGAATATTAGAAGAGTGGTGAACGTGTTGGGCTCTCAATTTCAGTCGATTGGTGTTGGGGGTAAGTCTTAGGCCGAATGGCCATATCTCCCTCTTTTGGTTCTTTGTTGGTTATGGTTTGATTATGAGCCGATTCCAGTCTTTGCTAATAAGAGAGAATCGTCGGTTTGGAAATCGATTCTGTTTTAGGGCCTTGTGATCGTGGTGGTGTTTAGAGGGGGCAGTCAATTGAAGCTTTGACTGCAAGTGGCCGATTGGTAAGTATAAGGGTAAGCAGTTGGTATATTTGTGTTAGTACAATTAGTTGATTTCGATTAAGGTTCAAGTGATTAATGATTCCATTTTCTTTTAGGTGGAGGCCGTTTGACAAAAAGAACCACTATTGGTTCGGGTGTTGGTTAGGAAGCAAACCAATAGCAAGGTAAGGGTGATTCGACAAACCCTTGTTGGTCTATATGGTGATGGCCGAATGTCTTAGTTGCTTAACCCCTATGTTTGGCCGATTGTAGGAGTCAGTACTCGAGGGATTTAGACCGTTTCGATTGGGTTGTAGACTCGTAACTATCAGGTGTGTAACTAACACACCTATACCTAGTAATATTATTATTAAACCTGCTTGCTTAAATAAAAATCATGACAGTGATGATTGAAATGATACTCTGATGGGTATGAGCCGGGACTCGGGTAAGTCAGTGTTATTATTATGAGTTATTGATGATCTGTATGATATCATGGTTATGGATATGTGACATGGGGTATGAGATTAGACAGATTGGCATGATATGCATGATAGTATGATATGCATGATAGTATGATATGCATGATTACATGAGTTTGGCATGTTGATGGGTGATACGAGAGGAGGGAGCAGTGGTATATTGTGCTGACGAGCACCAGTGCTTTGGTAGCACACTTTGTGACTTTGGGTCACCAGAGGTTTGGCACCTCCAGAGGTTTGGTACCTCAGCGTCTCGTCCCAGTGGCTCAGTACCACAGTGGGTTGGCCCCACAGATGATTATACGGGATTGACGCCAGTGTTTTGGTAACACACGATGGGTTGGCCCCATCACCAGATTTGTGACTACGGTCACCAGTGCTTTGGTAGCACATTGTGTCTTTGGGACACCAGAGGTTTGGCACCTCATTGCGACTTGTCCCTGTGGTTTGACCACCGTGGGTTGGCCCCACTTGAGATATGGGATCGTCTGCTAGTGTTTTGGTAACACACGATGGGTTGGCCCCATCATCATTGGATTTGTGACTTCGGTCACCAGTGCTTTGGTAGCACAACTGTGTCTTTGGGACACCAGTGCTTTGGTAGCACATTGACGGATATTGTGTCTTTGGGACACCAGTGCTTTGGTAGCACATTGTGACTATATGTCACCAGTGGTTTGGCACCACCAGTGGTTTGGTACCACACGGGGTAGATGAGGCGATATGGATGGTTAGGATCGGGTTGCATTAATCATGTTGCTATGTATGATGTGTGTTAGCATGTTGTTTCTTCGGGAGCGGGGTTTACACACTGAGTCACTCGACTCACCCTCTCCTTTGACATTTCAGGTGATTCGTAGATGCGGACTTGGAGCCGGGATGGACTCGGGGTGCTTATGCCATGCTGAATAAAGTCTTTACTCAGACTCTATATTTTGGGTACTTTAGTTATTTACTTTTATTTGGGTTTCTATTTGGATTTGTAAAAGGCCTTTTAAGTTATATTTTATGTTGCTTATGCTTTAAATTGATTTTTAATATGCTTAACAAAGTAACTTGGAATAAATTTTACTAAAATATGGAAAGATAAAGTTTTCACAACTAAAACGCAACGTGTTTTAAATTATACCATCGGGTATCACACAAAGTCTTTTGATAAACAAATACAAATGGTTTTCAATTCAAACTTGTAGTTCTTCTAAGTTTAAAAGTGTTTTATGTATCACTAAGAAACTAATAAGGTTTTAAATGGTAATAACTCGTTTTAACTACAAATTCTGGCAAAGTTTTCAAAATCCCTGGATTTCAAATACATCAACTGTTTTTCAAACAAGACTGCTCAAATCTGTTTCAAACACACTGTGTTTTCACTCAGCTTTTAAACGAGAAATCTAGTTTTCCAAAATGGTTTTCCCCGTAGCATACCAGATTCGGACGTGGTGTCTTGTCCGGGTTTGGGGTGTTACACTGTGTATGCGTTACCGATATAAGTTTGGTTTAACATATTGGCACTAAGTGTACGAGGACAATTATGTTTCGATAATAAACTAGCACTAAGTGTGCGAATAAATCAAAAGAATAGCAAAGATTGAACGAGATGTAATATCGAGCTATTGAGTAGCATGAATGGTGAGTAACTATGTGTTGATCAAGGTACGTTTGAACCTATGTGGTTGATGATAGTTTTAAATGTGGAATGAATAGATATTTGAGCATATGGTTGAGATTGATGATGTGCTTAATTGTGCATTTATCTAAGTGATGGTTTAATTATATGTGATGTGGTATTATTGAGTTGTATGTATTGTATTTCGTACTTACTAAGCTTTGAAAGCTTACTGTGTGATTTGTTTCTCTATTTTACAGTGCCAGTAAAGCTAGCTTGGATCCGGGGATCGTCAGCATCTCTATCACACTATCGGCAATCTATTTTGGTACTTTTGAAGATGTGTATATTTGAATATGGCATGTATAGGCTAGTTGTTTTGAAACATGTTTGAGATGTGTAAATAGCCATGTGATGTGGCTAGATAAATGTTGGTAATATGCATGAATGATTATGGTATATGAAGTATGTTTTGGTATGGCTAGATGGCAATGAAATGGTTTTAGGAATGGTAAATTTATTTATGGATTGATGCCATAGTGATTTAGTGAAATTGTGTAAGAATTATGCTTGGTTTTACAAGTGAATTGGTTGAGCTAATTATCATATAAGATGGTATGCTAGAAATGAGATTGAAATGGGTTGATATGATGAACATTGTGATGTGTTTTTGGTTACTTTTGATACATGGAAAGATGCTTAATTGTGCTTGTAGGGATGACCCTTGTGTGGGTGGCAAATTGGCCTTGAAAATGGAAAATATATTTGCCCACACGGTTGAGCACACGGGCGTGTGGCTCGACTGAGTCCTTAGTGGTTGAAATTCACAACAAGTCAGGATCGACCATGGGCTAGACAGATGGGCGTATGACTGGCCGTGTAGTGAAGTCAGTAGTGACCATGGGTGAGGCACACGGGCGTGTCCACAGCCATGTGGACAAGTTAGTATGTATGCTCTGTTTTGACATGGCTTAGAGACATGGACGTGTCGAGGCCTTGGGAGGCACACGGCCTACGCACATGGGCGTGTGACCTCTGCAGTTTTGAAAAATGTTTGAATTTCTGAGAATTTTCGTATGTATTCGGTTTGTTCCTGACCTCTTTCTAACACGTGTTTAATGTCTCGTAGACCTTGATAAGGAACTATATATTCGTATTTGCATATGATTGATTGGTGATTGACTTTGTGTTGATTAAATGGATGTGAAATGTTCTGATTGTTCGGTAATGCCTCTTAACCCTATTTCAGCTACGGTTTCGGGTTAGGGGTGTTACATTTTATTGGTATCAAAGCTATGGTTTAGTCGATTCTCGGACTAACGTAGCGTGGGTGAGTCTAGCTATACATGCCATATATATATTTGCGATAGTGTGATAAATCCTGACAGTTAAAAATGTGTTTTCGTATAGTAATGGATCCCGATCGAGCAGTTGCTGACGATGTAGAGAGGAACGTGCCTGCTCCCTCTCAAGGGACAGTGCCGGCCACATCTAGGCCGAATGATAATGGTGAGGGAGGAGAGGCTAAGCAAGCCTTCTTCTGAATGATGAGTGAGTGCTTTTCAGAGTTCATTTGAACGAATTCGGCTGCTCCACAACTTCCACCCCCACAAGCACCGGTTGTGCCACAAGTTATAGATCCGACCAGGTTGAATAAACCTCCTGTGGATAAGATCCGTAAGTATGTGGCTGAAGAGTTTAGAGCCACAACTGATGATAATTCCGAGAGAGCTGAGTTTTGGCTCGAGAATACAATTCGAGTGTTCGATGAGATGTCGTTGAACCCTGTTGATTGTATTAAATGTGCCGTTTCTTCATTGAGAGATACGGCTTATAATTGGTGAAAAACATTGACATCCGTGGTTCTGAGAGAGAGAATCACTTGAGATTTCTTTCAAACTGAATTTCGAAAGAAGTATATCAGTCTACGATTCATAGATAAAAGATGTAAAGAGTTTCTAGAGTTGAAACAGGGCCGTATGTCAGTTACGGAGTATGAATGAGAGTTTGTGAGACTGAGCCAATACGCGAGGGAATGTGTTTCGACTGAAGCTACTATGTGTAAACGCGTCATTGAAGGGCTGAATGAAGACATTAAATTGTTGGTTGGGATACTTGATATAAATGAATTTGTTGTGTTAGTTGAAAGAGCCTGTAAAGCTGAGGAGCTCAGAAAAGAAAAGAAGAAAGCTGATTCTGAAGCTCGAGATGAAAGAAAAAGATCGATGAGTAAGTTTTCTCAACCTTCAACGAAGAGATTTAGAGATGCAAGCAATCGTTCAAATGCTTCATTTGGACATCCGAGTAGAGATCGTTCGAGACAAAGTGTTGGTCAAAAAACTCAATTTTCGACTGAATCAAGTGTTAGCAGCGTTAAAAGCAGCAAGCCTGAGTGTAGACAATGTGGGAGACGACATGTGGGAGAATGTTGGGGCAAGTTTAATAATAGAACATGTTATAAGTGTGGATCACGAGATCATTTTATTCGAGACTGTCCAAAGTTAACTGAGGAAGAAAATGTTCAAAATGAGAGACCGAGTAATGTGACGGCTAGGGGTAGACCACCCAGAAATGCCGAAAATGTGAGTGAAAGTCAAAGAGGAACTACCGATATAGTTGTGAGATCGGAGGCGAGAGCACCTGCTCGAGCTTATGCTATATGTGCTCAAGAGGAAGCGTCATCTCTAGACGTCATTACTGGTACTTTTACTCTATTTGATACTGATGTGATAGCATTGATAGATCCAGGTTCTACTCATTCCTATGTGTGTGTGAATCTAGTATCAAGTAAGACTCTACCTGTTGAGTCTACTGAATTTGTGATTAGAGTATCAAACCCCTTAGGCAAGTGTGTCATGGTGGATAAAGTGTGCAAAAACTGTCCATTGATGTTTCGGGATGTTTGTTCTCTGGCTAATTTGATGTTGCTACCATTCGATGAATTTGATATTATTCTGGGTATGGATTGGCTTACTTTCCAAAAGAAAGAGAATTAATTTGAGAAATCAGAATGGTGAGATGGTTCGAATTGAATCCAATGATTTAAAAGGGTTACCAGCTGCTGTATCTGTGATGAAAGCTTTGAACTATGTGAGAAAGGGTTGCGAAGCATATTTGGCATATGTGATTGATACAAAAGTGACAGAAAAGAAAGTTGAATCTGTACCTGTGGTTTGTGAATTCCCTGATGTGTTTCCTGAAGAACTACCGGGATTACCTCCTATTTGGGAAGTTGAATTTGAAATTGAAATATTGCCGGGGACTACTCCTATCTCAATAGCTCCGTATAGAATGGCACCGGCCGAATTGAAAGAGTTGAAGTCTTAGTTGCAAGAGTTGACAGATAGAGGATTTGCAAGACCGAGTTTTTTCCCTGGGGAGCTCCTGTGTTGTTCGTGAAAAAGAAAGATGACATTATGAGAATGTGTATTGATTACCGCCAATTGAACAATGTGACGATAAAGAATAAGTATCCCCTGTCATGTATTGATGATTTGTTTGATCAGCTGAAGGGAGCAACAGTGTTTTCGAAGATAAATTTGAGATCGGGCTATTACCAGCTATGATTCAAAGAGTCAGATGTACCGAAGACTGCTTTCAGAACGAGGAATGGACATTATGAATTCTTAGTTATGCCTTTCGGACTAACTAATGCTCCTGCAGTGTTTATGGATCTAATGAATCAGATATTCAGACCGTATTTGGATCGTTTTGTTGTAGTGTTTATTGATGACATTCTGATTTATTCATGTAATGAGACACAACATGCCGAGCATTTAAGAGTTGTCTTACAGACTGAAACATCCTAAAAAGGGCCTATGCATTTTCGGTTTAATTGTATGAAATGACATATCTTATGTGTTATGAATATATTTTGAACATTTTTGGAAACCTGGAAATGTATGGAAATGTTAAGTTTAAAAGAGGAAAGTGAACATTTTTGGAAACTAAGAAAGGTAAGGAAATGATTTGGAAATGATTCAAAAGAGGAAAGTGAACATTTCTGGAAACTTGGAAATGTAAGGAAATGTTAAGTTTAAAGGAGGCAAATGAAAATTTTTGGAAACTTGGAAATGTAAAGAAATGTCAAGTTTTAATGTTTAAAAAAGAGGAAACTAAGGCAAGGTGGCCTTAAGAAAATTAGTAGGAGGAATTTGACACACAATCAGGCTTGGAAAAGTGGCCTGAAGATGTCACTTAAGGCCCAGGTGGGTGACGCCACAAGCAGGTATTTGGGCCAGGGTTCGAGTCACTTGGGAAGCAAATAAAAGAAGTTTTATTTTTGCTTCCAGAAGCAGAGAGGTGGACGGCATTAAGGCTCTTAAAAGAGGAGTTTTATTCTCTTTAAATTTTGGCTAAATAAAGGATAAATAAGGGATTTATTTATCATTATTTTCAAGAGATAATGGTTGGATTAAATTCTTTTTATTGTGTGATAATTAAAAGGATAAAGCTATCAAATAGAAGAGTGGTGGCCAAGTAAGGGATTCTGAGTAGTAATTTCGGCTATAAGAGGAAAAAAATAGGGCTACTCATCAATTTTTCTTCCTCCTCTTCTCTCTGCCGAATTTCTTAGTCCTCTCCTCTCTTTTCTTCTCTTTTATTTTGTCAAACCGAATATACCAATAATCTCTAGTGAAATCGATTTCTTTTAAGCTTCAAAAGCCGAATCTTTGTGACTCCAAGCAAGGGTGCAGTCGACTGTGGTATTAAGGTAAGAACAATGGATTTGGTTGTTCAATTTCTTTTTATCGAGATCTAGGAACTGATCCTCTTGTTGTCTCTTGGCCGAATATTAAAGGAGGAACTCCGGGATTTCTTTTTGATAGTTGTCGACTTCAAGAGAAGGGATCAATTTCGAGATTTAAGATTTGGAAGGTAAGCACATAGGTATATTCGGCCAAGGCCTATTTTGGATATCTAGATCTATTTCTTACTTTGTTTAAAAACCGAAACTAACCTACGATGTGATTTAATGTTTGGCCGAATACAAGAAGGAGTACAACAAGGTTTTCGGGATTTGAGTAATAGGGAAATCAGCAGCAAGGTAGGTTTTAAGTATACAAATCCTACTAGGATTGGGTTTTATAGCCGAATAGGCTTTATGCTAACATATTAAGGTTACCAAATGTAGGAATTGAGATCTAAATCAGTAGATCGATTTTTCGGGATTTCAAGGAATTCGTTAAGCAAATCAGGTGTGTACCCCACACTATCTTTAATACGTTTTATGGCAATATTTAATATAAGTATGTATAAGAATGTGAATATGGCTAAGGTACCCTAATGTGGTACAAAGTACTCAGGTACGTTTCCTACTCCTACTAGGATTACGAAATATGTTATATTTTAACATGTGAAAAGTGACATGAATGTGAATTTAAGTATGATATGCATGATATGAATAAAATAGGGCATTCGGGTTTTATGAGAAAGGGGAAGTGAATGTGGTGACTTCGGTCTCACTATCTGAATGTGGTGGCTTCGGTCACAATATCTGAATATGGTAACTTCGGTTACGTTATCTGAATGTGATGTCTCATGACACAATTATCTGGTGGCTATGCCACGAATTATATATGGGCGATGAGCACGTCGACTGCAGCGACTGCCTTCGATGGAGTGTAGCGGATGGAGGGTTGACTTAGTAGTCCCCACGGTGTGCAGGTTGGTACGGGGATGTGTAGCGGATGGCATCTAGGTATGGGTTCGGGATTGCATCATTATCTTGAAATATTATGTGAACATGATTTGTATGGTATGCCTAAATCTATTAAATTTTAGTGTTGGTTACACATTGAGTCTGTTTGACTCACCCCGTTGTGGGACTATTTTCAGGTGATGATCAGTAATGGACCGGGTTCGGCAGAAGATTAGGGAAGGCCATGCACAGCAAGAAATTTACGATTTGGACTCTTATTTTATTTTAAGTATTACAAATTTTAATTTTAGGAATATTTGATGTAATAAGGCCATAGTTGAATTTCTTTATTTTCTACTTTTATTTGTTATGACTGTGAACTATTATTAATTAATGGATTAAATAAATTATTTTAAATCAAACCCTAAATGTTTTGTCACCTAAAGATAAGGGATTTTTAATAAAATAAACTCGTTTTCAATTCAAGCCCAATTCAACAAAAACTTCTCTTTCAACACACATAGTTTTTCCAAAGTAATAAGCAAATTTTGAACCAGTTTCTTTCGAGGAACATACCAGATCCGGTTAAGGCTCGTGGGCCGGGTTTGGGGTGTTTCACAGACTCTGCGCGAGAAACAATTGTATGCTAAGTTTAGCAAATTTCAGTTTTGGTTGCGTGAAGTTGGTTTTCTAGGGCATATTGTATCAGCTGCGGGAATACGAGTTGCTCCGAGTAAGATCTCAGCTATTTTAAAATGGAAGCCTCCCAAAAATGTGTCTGAAGTCCGTAGTTTTCTGGGACTAGCAGGACATTATAGACGGCTTGTGAAAGGCTTCTCGATGATTGCGACTCCGTTGACGAAGTTGCTACAAAAAGATGTTAAATTTGAGTGGTCAGAAAAGTGCCATTAGAGTTTTGAGCAATTGAAAGCGTTGTTGATAAAAGCGCCAGTGTTAGTTCAACCTGAATCAGGTAAAGAATTCATAGTCTACAGCGATGCATCGTTGAATGGTTTGGGCTGTGTGCTGATGCAAGAAGGCAAAGTCATTGCTTATGCTTCGAGGCAGTTGAAGCCGCATGAAAAGAAATATCCGACGCACAACCTTGAATTGGCCGCGATTGTGTTTGCTTTGAAGATTTGGCGTCACTATCTATTTGGTGAGAAATGTCACATTTATACTGATCACAAAAGCTTAAAGTATTTGATGACTTAGAAAGAATTGAATTTGAGATAGAGTAGATGGTTAGAACTTTTGAAAGCCTACGAGCTTGTGATAGATTATCATCCAGGTAAAGCTAATGTTGTTGCTGATGCCTTGAGTCGAAAGTCTTTATATGCTTTGCGAGCTATGAATACTCAGATAGATCTATGTGGGGATGATTCAGTTTTGGCTGAGTTGAAAGTAAGGCCAATGTTTGTACGTCAGATTTGTGATGCACAGAAAAGAGATGCTGAAGTGATGGCTAAACGAGCTCAATGTGATTTGAATTCTGATTCAGAATATCAAGTTGATAGTGATGATTGTTTGATATTTAAAGATCGAATTTGTGTTCCGAAAAATTTAGAGTTAATTTAGCTGATTTTGAACGAAGCTCACAATAGTCGTTTGACTGTTCATCTGGGGGGTAAAAAAATGATAACGATCTGAAGTAGTTTTATTGGTGGCATGGTATGAAAAGAGACATTTCTGACTTTGTTTCAAAATGTTTAATTTGTCAGCAAGTTAAAGCTAAACATCAAATTCCATCCGGTTTGTTACAGCCGATCATGATTCCTGAGTGGAAATGGGAGAGAATCATGATGGACTTTGTGTCGGGATTACCTTTATCTCTGGGAAAGAAAGATGCAATCTGGGTCATAGTTGACAAATTGACGAAATCGGTTCATTTTGTTCCAGTGAGAACAGATTGTTCACTCGATAGATTGGCTGAATTATATATTGCTGAGATTGTGAGATTGCATGGGGTGCCACTATCTATTGTATCTGATAGAGATTCGAGATTTACCTCGCGATTTTGGAAGAAATTGCAAGAGGCTTTAGGCACAAAGTTGCATTTTAGTACTACATTTCATCCACAGACGGATGGTCAGTTCGAGTGGATTATTCAGATTCTCGAAGATATGTTGAGATGCTGTCTACTTGAGTTTGAGAGTATGTGGGAAAAACATTTTCCGTCGATTGAATTTGCGTATAATAATAGTTTTCAATCAGCTCTTTATGGTCGAAAATGCCAAACTCCATTGTATTGGACTGAGCTTAGTGAGAATAAGATTCACGGGGTTGATTTAATTAAAGAGACTGAGCAGAAAGTGAAAGTGATTCGTGATAGTTTGAAAGCGGCTTCAGATCGTCAGAAGTCTTATTCAGACTTGAAACAGAAAGATATCGAATTCGAAGTTGGTGACAAAATATTTTTGAAAGTGTCTCTGTGGAAGAAAATACTTCGATTTGGCCAAAAAGGTAAGCTGAGTCCGAGGTTCATTGGACCGTATAAGATCATTGAACGAATAGGGCCAGTTGCTTATAGATTGCTGCTGCCACTTAATTAGAGAAAATTCATAACGTATTTCATGCGTCGATGCTTCGACGGTACAAATCTGATCCGTCTCACATGATTGCTCCTACTAAAGTTGAAATTCAGTCAGATTTATCGTATAGTGAAGAACCGATTCGAATTTTGGCACGAGAGACCAAAGAGTTGCAAAACAAAAGAATTTCCTTAGTGAAATTGTTATGGCAGAAACACGGTGTTGAAGAGGCTACGTTGGAGCCTAAGAACGTTGTGAGAGAGCAATATCCACACCTATTCGCTGGTAAGATTTTCAAGGACGAAAATCTCTAAGGGGGGAGAGTTGTAACAGCCCGATTTAGACCCTAGTCAGAACACTGGTTTTGAGACCACAAATCCAAGCTCGTAAAAATATTTTATTATTATTTTCTGTGTTTACAGTATGTGAATTAGCCTGTGTGAAATTTCTGTGTGAAGATTTTATCAATTGTATGCTTAATCAGAAAAAATGACTTAATCACATAAAGTGTAAAATGCTGTGTGCTGATTGATAAGTGCTTAATTATTGTTGTCTTTATAATTTGGAGGATTTATATTGCAATTATCCCATTTTATAGTTAGTGGATGGTTAAAGGACATTTATAACCAACCATTATAAGTTTTAATGTTTAATTCATTAAGGGTAGAATTGGAAATCAATTATTAATGTTCTTATAACTAAAACAAAACAAAAAGAAGGCCATTTTTCTCATCTTCCTTCCATCGAAAATAGAAAAGAAGAATAGCCATCGAAGCTTTGTGATTTTCAGCACTTGTATAGCTTGATTCAAGGTTAGTTTTTGCTCGGTTTTTGATAATTTCTACATTTTTGCGATCGTTGCTTCGTGCTCTTTCAAACCCATGCTTAAATTTTAGAAATTGATGGTGATTTTGAGGTATTCCATAGATGAATGCTTGAGCTTTGTGATAGTTGTTGATAAATTATGAAAGATATGTGAATGATTAACATATTTTGTCTTGGAAGTTTTAGTGAAATTTAGTAATTTGAGCTTAATTGAGAAAAGTGTAAATTGGAGGACTAAAATGTGAAATAAATGAAATGTGTGGGCTTGTATTAGCATAGGAAGAATTCAGCTAAGCTTGTGTGAGTAGAAATTTGGTGTATTTTGTGATTTTGTGAATTAGGGACTAAAGTGTCAAAATGAGAAAATGTGAGGCCTATTTTGTAAAATACCCAAAATATGTGTGTTTGGACTAAATTGAATGAATTGGTGATTGTATGAGTTAATTTTGTATATGTATAGACCAAGAAAGGAGAGGTTCGGATCGAGATCGAGGCAAAGACAAAGTGCTCGATTAATTGACTGTTTCGGTATTTCGACATTCGAGGTAAGTTTGGATATAATACTAGTTGTTAAATTATATCTATGTGATGTGAATTGAAAGAATATATACATAATTATGAGATTAGAAATGCTATGTGCGAAACTGAAACAGATGGCACTAAGTGTGCAAAATTAGAAACGAGACAGAGATGGTTAGCACTGTGTGTGCGAAAAGATAGAAGCTTCGACTTATTGATTTGGCACTGTGTGTGCATTACCGGTATAAGTTCGATTTAACATATTGGCACTAAGTGTGCGATGACAATTATGTTTCGATCATAAAACTAGCACTAAGTGTGCGAATAAATCAAAAATAATAGCAAAGATTGACTAGATGTAATAGCGAGCTATTGAGTGGCATGAATGGTGAGTAATTATGTGTTGATCAAGGTACGTTTGAAACTATGTGGTTGAGGATAGTTTTAAATGTTGAATGAATAGATATTTGAGCATATGGTTGAGATTGATGATGTGCTTAATTGTGCATTTATCTAAGTGATGGTGTAATTATATGTGATGTGGTATTATTAAGTTGTATGTATTGTATTTCGAACTTACTAAGCTTTGAAAGCTTACTGTGTGATTTGTTTCTCTATTTTACAGTGCCAGTAAAGCTAGCTCGAATCCGGGGATCGTCAGCATCTCTATCACACTATCAGCAATCTATTTTGGTACTTTTGAAGATGTGTATATTTGAATATAGCATGTATAGCCTAGTTGTTTTCAAACATGTTTGAGATGTGTAAATAGCCATGTGATGTGGCTAGATAAATGTTGGTAATATGCATGAATGATTATGGTATATGAAGTATGTTTTGGTATGGCTTGATGGCAATGAAATGGTCTTAAGAATGGTAAATTTATTTATGGATTGATGCCATAGTGATTTAGTGAAATTGTGTATGAATCATGCTTGGTTTACAAGTGAATTGGTTGAGATAATTAGCATATAAGATGGTATGCTAGAAATGAGATTGAAATGGGTTGATATGATGAACATTGTGATGTGTTTTTGGTTACTTTTGATACATGGAAAGATGCTTAATTGTGCTTGTAGGGATGACCCTTGTGTGGGTGGCAAATTGGCCTTGAAAATGGAAACTATATTTGCCCACACGGTTGAGCACACGGGTGTGTGGCTCGACCGTGTCCCTAGTGGTTGAAATTCAAAACAAGTCAGATCGACCACAGGTTAGGTGCACGGGCGTGTGACTGGCAGTGTGGTGAAGTCAGTAGCTACCAGGGGTGAGGCACACGTATGTGTCCACGGCCGTGTGGACAAGTCAGTATGTATGCCCTGTTTTGACACGGCTTAGAGACACGGGCGTGTCGAGGACGTGGGAGGCACATGGCCTACGCACATGGGTGTGTGACCTCTGCAGTTTTGAAAAAGTGTTTAAATTTCTGTGAATTTTCGTATGTATTCGGTTTGGTCCCGACCTCTTTCTAACACTTGTTTAAGGTCTCGTAGACCTCGATAAGGGACTATATGTTCGTATTTGCATATGATTGATTGGTGATTGACTTTGTGTTGATTAAATGGATGTAAAATGTTCTGATTGTTCGGTAATGCCTCTTAACCCTATTCTTCATCATTTCTTCTTATTTTTGCTACAATTTCTATTCCTTTTCTTTTTCTTTCACTCTTCTATTGTGTAGGAACAAGCTCCACATTAACGACCGATTTGCAAGGAACTTATACAGGGAACAACAAGCATCCAACATAGTAAGGTTAAGGGTTTCGTTTCAAGTTCTACTGTTACATTGCATTGATTGGTGAAATACATTGCTTGAATTATTAGTTCATTTAGACAAACATATTAGAAAAATGCCTCCAAGAAAAGCTAGACAAACTAATGAACAAGAAGCACTGGTGGCCATGAACCCCTCTAATTTCCCAAACCGAACGTCAAATTTTTTTCTTAGAACTTTAAGGGAAGACGTTCGAACAAGAGAGGGGTTTCGAACTATCGATGGTCTTGTGTATGGAGATATGGGCATTGGTCCGATACCATAGGTGGGAGCATTTTTGCATAATCCCAAAGACCTCGCTGTAATCCCTATATTACAGGAATTCTATGCATGATTTAGGGATCGAGAGTCTAGGAGACCATACGATTTGCATACCATTCTACCTTGCGATGACGAGAGTGATGACGATGAGGAAGACGACGGGGAGGAGAAGGCCACAGAACAAGATTCCCAGGAGGAAGATGACGATTATGAGCCAGCATTTCAGCCGCAACAATCTTTGCATAAAAGGCCAATCATTCTCAGCCCAACTCAGCATGCCAATTTGTCGAGTGGGGGCTCCTCTCAAGGCAATGTTTCGGGCAAGGTAAAAGCTCCAATGAAGAGGTGGCAAACACCCCAATTTGATGATTAAAACTTTAATTTTTAATTTTTAATTTAGATGAATTTTAATTTTTTTTAGAATACGAGTAGGATAAAATTAATATATATATTTTTGTTTTGTGTAAATTTCCTATGCAAGAACACTAGAAGGAGAGCACTACATTTACGAGCATTAATGAACAATGGAGAAACCCACCATAAAACTACAATAATATCACAATCAATTGGGTAACTTCTTTCCTATATTCTTGAGGGCTACACATTAGGAGCAATGTGCTATCTAAAGTGTGGAGAGGGAGGGTAACATAGGAAGTTTATGCTTTTATTTGTTTTTCTTGTCAGAAGTGTGCTTGAGCTTGTAGAAATACAAGCAATTGGTTAAGAGCATGTATATGGGTTGGTTGTATTTACTGTAAATTTGACATGACTAATTAGTTCTATATATTACATTTTTAAATAGGCATTAAGTAATTAATTATACAAAATGATAGGAAAATATAGGGAAACAAGCATGCTAGTATGATTAATAGATGACTAGAGTTGTGATTACTTAATTGATTAAATTCATGAATATTGAGATACCTAGGGATGACCTAAGGCATTGTTTGGTCTAAACTAAGAGCCAAAAGCCAACCTTATGCATCAACCTTTAGTATCTATATTTGAGCCAAAATCACTTCTTGAAGAACTTTCATACAAAACCTGAAGCCCAAAGATATATTGTACTTATCCTTTTTCTTTGGTCTCTGAACTATACGAATATTAGATGCCAGGCCATACGTATTGAAGGATAGGTAGAGACATAACGGTGGTTTTGTAAAAACATAGTGAAATAGGAAGAAGTAGTGTGATACAGTGTTAAGCTAAAAAGGTGCAAATAAAGAAAAAAATATAAAAAGTCAAAACGAGTAGAAAAAGAACAAAATCAGTAAGAAAAGCATTAAGAGTGAGAAAACATTGAAAAAGTCAAAACATTGAAAAGTCAAAGTGACCCAAAATTAAGGTCACAACAATAGAAATACTCATTCATTAGTTCACAAAAACTCATAAGTTGACCTTAGTTGCTATTATTACACTATAACTTCCTATATGGAGAAATAAGAAAGATGAGAGAATAAGAGATAAGGCAGTGAACGATAAAAGGACACTAAAGGGGGTGAATAGGGAACAATACGATGTGCCAAACTAATTTCATGTTTGCAAACATTTTGATGCTCTATGTTATTCAATTCCATAACAACCTTAAGCCTTAGAACGTTACAAGCCGAAAATTCCTATTCCACCTAGGTAACTCTATTTCTGAGTGGATACTGTATTAAGTGATTGTAATAATAGTTGTTTATATTTTACTAGGTATAATCAAAAGCCCTATGTAATTTCTTGATGGACCAATATATTTGATGATCTTTTTGTCTATATACTTTGTAATATACTGAACTGAGGTATCTAAGGTTGATAGTGGTAAGTCCTTTACATATCATGCCAGAATTATGTGTGTTTATGATTACTCCTATTTACTTTGAAACTAATCTTTGTATCATACTTGCTCAAGGGTCGTCTTTCATATTTTCATTATTTATGTTTTCTTCCTTGAGGACAAGCAATGACTTAAGTGTGGGGGAGTTTGATTTGCTGCAATTCGTTGTAGCAGATTAAACTATTTTTTGTACTTAATGAGCTCGTATGAAAGCAATTTAGCTATGTTTTTATTTAGTTTTCGAATTTAGTTCATAGTTACTAAAAGGTGAAATTTGAGCTATTTATATCACATTGGGGGCCAAAGTAGGCCTAAAGGTAGGCTAACATATTCAGTGAGTGTGCAGGACACCATTCAGAGGCATAATGACATGAGGCTGCCCACGGTGTTGCAACACGGAACCTCAATGTCACAACATAGAGAAAAGAGTACTCAAAAGGAGTAGAATGCCTTCGGTGTCGCGACACAACCTTGAAATCAAACCAAAGCTCGTAAACTCCCATCAATGTCGTGACACCAATGTGACATGAAGAATTAATGAGCCAAGGGTGTTCTCATCTGCACAATGAACTTTAACTCAAAAGCAACGGCCAAATTAGGTCAATGATCAACGACCAACCCTAGGGATATAAATAGAAAGCTCTAAACACTTTACAAACAATTTTGATTTATTCAATTTTTATTCAATTTTCAATTCAGCTTTGTATTCAGTTTAGTTTTTAATTAAGTTTTCCATTCAGTTTAGTTTTCTTTTATTTCATTCTTCGCGGGAACCAAATTCTAGATTGTCATACTCATTAATGAATTATTGTTCACACCTTATTAATATATTATCAAGAATTTTCTCATCTTTGCTCTTGATTCCTGATCGTTGGAATCAGAGTCTTAAAATTTATAAAGAGAATGATCAAACCTGCAAACTAACTCTGACAACGATTAAAGGCAAGTGTACCTATCGGACAGTAGTATAGCTTAGGCAAGACCGGATTGTCGAACCCAAAGGAACTAAAAGTACTAATACTAACCTTCCTTTTATTATCTAGCCTAAAATAGGTGAAGTTTTTTAGACTTAACTACTACTAAGCTAAAGACGCAAAGACAAAAAGAATGAATTGGGAAATAACTTGAGGGAAGACTCAGTTGATTTAAGACGATACCCTCAGGAAGAATCCACCTAGACTTCACTTGTTATCTAACACTGAACCATATGATTTATTCACTTGACTTGATCTGTAGGACTCCCTAACGTATATTAAACCCTTTCTCGAGGTGAATAACGTCTAACCCTAGGTTAATTAACGAAAATCTCTTTCTCACTTAATAACCCCCTAGAATAGCAATAAATCGATCTATGGATTCCCATATTAGGTTTCACCCTAATCCGGCAAAATCTCGTCACCCTATCTCTAGGCGGGCGAATGACTCCGCTTTAATTATACTAGATCTATTCTTAAGCAGGGACTTTTGCTCCTCCACCTAAGAACATTTAACTTGAGTCAATATCCCGGAAACATTAACACAAGAATTAAGCGCACATAATTAAGAACAAATCAAGTATTTATCTTATAGTTCAGAAAATAATAACAAGATTCATCTAGGTTTCATCCCCTTCAGGTATCTGAGGGGTTTAGTTCATAACAAATAAAGAAAACATCTTAGAAGAAAAGATAAAACAAAACATAAGAAATCCATAAAACTCCCTGAAGGAATTCAAGGAGAAATCCGCCGTCTTGAGTAGAATTCCGGCTTCTAGAGATGAATCAACTGGCTATATTCGAGTGATTCCCACAACTCTGACCTTTTCGGCTTGGCTCCTTGGCCTAGCTAACCGCCCCCTTTCAAGTAACACTTAGGGGGTTTGTATAGGCTCTTGGAATGTGTTTCTTTGCCCCAAAGTATCCAAATCCAAATGAAATTGCACTTTGCCACGATAGGGACACGGCCATGTCACACGCCCATGTGACTAGTCTTCAAGTCCTGTTCGGACTTCTTTAATGAGGCACGGCCGTGTGACTCGGGGGTAAGGTCGTGTTCTAGATGATCAATGCGGCATGGCCGTGTGGGCTTAAGTCCAGGCCATGTGGATTTCGTGATATGGCCCATTTACTCCGTTTTGGGCCCGTTTTATGTTCTTTTCATCCTCGGGTGCTTTCTTGGGTATAAGACATGAAAAGAAAGGGTTAAGAGCACCTTTTTTATATCAATCGAGGCTTAAATCATCCAAAAGCATACTAAATGTGGGATTAAAATATGTTGTTTTTACGGTTTATCAAATGCTTTTATAATGTTTATCTTTATTATCAATTGCTTTTTATGTGTTAAATCCATGGGGACCTAATTCAATAGAGAGATTAAGTAGTGGATGTGGGATCGGTTAACTTCTATGAAGGGACTCTTAGTGGATCAGCTAGGTGGGATAGGAGAAACTTAAAACCCTAGGCTTGACGACCCTATGAAGTCATATAGGTGGGAGTGAACCCGAACTCGGTATTCCCCAGAAGTGAAAACCTTACCCCAATCCGGTTTGGACTATGATATCAAAAGATAAGTAGTTCTTTCTAACTCATTATGTTAGTGGAAGGCCGAGAGGCCCTGCTAGGTTAATGACTAGTTGATTGAGTAGAAGTCAAAATAGGAGTTAATCATGAATACTGAAACGAGGTAGTCTTCCATCGTTAAATTTGATAAAGTCTGCAATTTGTTTTCACCATAATTTTTATTATTTTTATATAGAATAGTTTCTCACCACCTTATAATTAATCGTAATATAATTAAATTAAATTACTAATTAGAACTATTAGCGTAGAAATTAATATTAGTTTAGTCTCGCCTCCCTAGGGTACAATCCTCGAAGTACTTCCATACTTCGTTGTAAACTATATTACAACTTGACCCGTATACTTGCGGACACCTCCTTAATTCCCATCCTTAGTAGTAGTATTCACACTTCCTACATTGGTACGTCGAGAGACGGTCACAATCCTAGAGTTTAATCTCTATTAGTCTAAGCCAACTAAATTAGGGTAAACCCTAAACTCTTAGTCAATCAATCCCACTTCCACTTGTTAATCACCCTAGGGCTCTTAAATCATGGCCATACTAGATGCAAATTTCCCTAACCAGATTTTAAACATTCAATTGAAACATAAAAATATAAAAGGGAAAAGAGAAATCTAGATCTAAAATTGTGTGTTGAAGATCGATTCGTAAAACCCTTGGAAAAGATGTTGATCATGATTCGATAAGAGCAGAAACGAAGTAAACAAATAGAATTGCAAAAAGAAACTAAAAATTAAACTTTAATTAAACTAGAAAGTGAATTGAATGTAAAAATCTCAATGTAAACCGTAATTCTAAGAACAAGAAAATTCAATAATTAAAAAAGATCCCTAATTCATTCTTGGGCACTAATATTTATAGTCTCTTTGTTAAATGAAAATATTAGGTACATTAAAGGCCACTAAGTATGTTAATTTGTAGTGCACAAACGAAAAACACCCTTGGCTGATAATTGGGCCTTGTCAGACCGATGTCCTGACACCCTATAGCTGGTGTCTCGACATTGAACATTGAGTACTCCCTCTATTTAGTTCGAAGTTGGCTATCGCGACATGGGGTAAATGTTTTCACGACATCAGTTGCTGAATACCCCTCCTCTAGGCTTGATGTCTATTGTTGTGACATTGGATTATTGCTGTTGCGGCATTGAAGGCTATGTATTCCTCCTTTTGGTTCGAATTTGGGTGTCTTGACATTGCAAGGTGATTTTTGTGACATTAGAGGTGAAATGCTTCCTTCGAGGTTTAAAGTTTTT
The DNA here is from genome assembly GCA_005393395.2 of Gossypium australe. Taxonomy (NCBI): domain Eukaryota; kingdom Viridiplantae; phylum Streptophyta; class Magnoliopsida; order Malvales; family Malvaceae; genus Gossypium; species Gossypium australe. Next base: position 61,407,382 of record CM016620.1, read on the forward strand.
TGTCACGACATCCTCTCTGAAACTGAAATTGGGCCTAGTAGGATTGAGCCCAATGGGCCTTAAGCGTAGTAGCGTTTAAAATTTTAGAGAACGGTATTAATGCATGTTAGACTTATTAGGTAAGTGATTTTGGAAGGTTAGAGGGCTTCTAGGAAGTCCCGGGATCAAATTTAGGCTTTAGGGAAATTTTGGTTTTAGGCGGAAAAAACCCTGGAAGTTGGCAGGTAGGCCTTAAGAATAAAAAGTGGAGGAAAATGACACAAGTGGAGTGTGTGGTGTAGTGGCAAAGTGACGCCACATAAGAGACAAGGGGGTGACGCCACAAGGAAGGAAGGAGGTCCAAGGTTCAAGTCTTGGCTTTTGCATTTTAGTTTCTTTTACTTTGGTCTTAGAATTTGGGCCATAGTTTATATTTAGTTGCGCATGGTTTAAGGCACAAGAGGAACTTGTGGCCAAGTGGTTAGCGGCATGGATTATGTTGCAAGGGAGCCTGGGTTCGAATCTCATGAGAAGCAATGGAGTATTTATTTTGCGGATTGGACGGCAAGAGTTTCAGTTGAATTTAAACTCTACTGACGAAGGGATCCCACATCGGAAAGATACAAAGAAGAAGGGTGAAGAGCTAGCTATATAAAGAGCATCCTAGGAGGAAGGTAAACACATCTTGGAGGGCTTTTGGGCACAGGACTGGTCGGAGCGCGGATTAACACCAGAGTCCTATCAGGTGTGTAACTCTCTCTACTCTAGCTATAGAGCGGCAAATGCCGAAGTGCCGATCACGGCAATAGTAGCCACACGAGCGTGCGAGCGCACGTGTGGGGCTTCGACGCGATAGTTGAGGCCATCAGTAGTATTCTTGTGGGTTGGGCTGCTTGGGCCACGATAGGCCGAAGTGGGCTCAATGGGCCCGTGGGCCCAAATGAGTAAATTATGTGATAGTGTAGTATATAGTGAACTAGACTAGGTGGAACTTATATACGTGGCTAGATTTGTGCTAGGTGGGCCACACGAGCGTGTGGGCCTAGATGGGCCGAAATCGGGTTTTAGACCCAATCGTTCGGTAAGGACCGGAAATGGTAGCTGAGTCGCTCGGGGCGACATTAGGCCTTTGGAAAGGCCATTGCAGGTGCGGATTTATGAAAATACCCTTGGTGGGTAAATTACGAAAATAACCTTGGTAGGTAAAATTACCGTTATACCCTTACAGGTTGATTAGCTTGATTATGTTATATTGGTTATTCTGATTATGATGGTAATTCATTTCATACGTTGTCTGATATGTTCATAATGATTACATTGTCATTTCATCATAATGTATTGTATGTGCATGGGGATCGGGATATGATTAATGAAGGAAAGGGTGTACATTTATGTACGTGGACTGATGTTAGCCTTGAGCTACGTCGTCGCTTGATGTTGGCTATGTGCTTCATCAAGGTGGGATGTTGGCTATGTGCCACATCGTGGACGAATGATAGCTGTGTGCATCACCGTGGATTGAGGATGACCTTGAGTCACCTTGTGGATACAGATATGTGGGGTCACTTAGGTGATCGGTGGCTATGCCACGACCTTGGGCAGCAGGTCTGCCAAGGAGGTGTGTAGCGGTTGGAGGGTGATTTAGTAATCCCCTGGTGTGTGCGGCAGGTACGGGGTGTGTAGCGGATGGACACTAGGTTGGGTTGGGGTTCATTTTGCATAATCATGTGTGGTATGTGGATTTATGTGGATTTGGGGCCAAGCCCATTTGTGGAATCATGTGGATTAATTGCATTGCATTCATTCTTGATATGCCATGACATTGGACTAATATAGTACTGTGGGCTTAGGCCCAGTTATCATGGTAAGGGGAATTACACACTGAGTCTCGATGACTCATCCCTCTTTTTAAATGTTTCAGGTAATCATTAGATCGCGGATTTGGGAGCCGAGGCAGACCTGTGGTGGCCCTGCAATGTTTTTCCGTAAACTCATTTCTTTTATTTAAACTTACTTTTAATTTTGGGATTTTGTTATGTAATAAGGCCTTTGGTATTTTATTTGATTTTCCTAAAATGATAATAAACCATTTTTATTCAAAATTACTTAAACTCGATTTTCACAAGAAATACAATTTTATTCAAATTAATAACAACTTTGTAAAATGGGCATTGAATGAATCGGCTTTTATAAACAAACCAAAAAACGCGGAGTTTCAAAAAGAATACAAACTTTTTTAACGAACACAGTTTTTTGACATTCCTTTCATGTGACACGCCAGATCCGGTCGTAACGTCTAGGTCGGGTTTGGGGTGTTACACAAGGCAGTTCATTGACTTATCAGCCTAAAATAATGTCTTGTACACTCAATAAACACATTAGTCCTTCCTTAGGCCCAGATTGGCCTAACAGGTCACAACACATACTAAAATGCTCATTTTATTGAATTCAAATATAAAATTACTAAATCGATAAACTAACTAAGAAGATAACAGAATACTTGAATACATGCTCATTAAGTGTTGAAAAGAACTTAATTTGCCATAATAAATTGCAGTAGATCAATATGTAATCTAAGTGTGGAGGGAGGGGGCTACATAGATTTTTTTTTTTTGCCTTATTCTATGTTTTATTCTTGTTAGCTTACTGTTTTAGGATATGTTAATGTGTTTTTAAAAAGATAAACTTTTCTCGGTTTATTGCTTTTTTGTGCATTGTGCATATGAATATTTGGTTCACTTGATGTAACACCCCAAACTCGGCCTAGACGTTATGACTGGATTTAGCGTGCTACATCAGGTGTTGTTTGAAAACCTTGTGATCGTTGGAAAACTCATTTTCAAATCAAAACTTTAACCGTCCAAAATCCCTTTTTTCGTTGCTTGTTAACAAAAGAAGTTTACTTGAGTTAATACCCTTTCAAAAATGCATGTATTATCTTGTTTTTTAAAAAAAAAACTGTGTCTGTTACAGAAATTTGATTTAAACAGTTGCAGAAACGTGATATTTTAAGAACAGTTGTTATTGTTTTAAAAATCCGTGTTTAATAAATTTGCAATAATTAAAGAAATCCCAAATAAAAGTTAAAAACAGTTCCAATGGCCTTATTACAAAAATTATTAAACCCAAAAATTAAAGTAAAGTAACCCAAAATGAATTAACTAAATTAACCCTCGAAAACATGCAGGACGTGTGGCCACCTTTGAGTCCCTCACAGCACCAAATCCTCTAAGGCTGGGGATTACCTACACAGTTAAAAGAAAAGGGTGAGTTACAAGAACTCAGTGTGTAATCCCTTTTAGTACCCCCACAGTCTGGGCCCGAGCCCAAACAGTGTCAGTCTGGGCCTAAGCCCTATTCAGTAGCAGTCTGGGCCGAAGCCCTACTCAATAACAGTCCGGGCTGAAGCCCTATTCAAAAACATTCTGGGCCGAAGCCCTATTCAATAACAGTCTGGGCCAAAGCCTTGATCGGTAACAGTCTGGGCCGAAGCACTATGATATGCAAATCAAATGTACCCAACCCAGTCCAACCAACACACCACCCTTACCAACTAGCACACCTATGGGGACCAAGTCAACCCACCCAACCAGCACACCAATAACGTAGACTAGCTGCTAATAACAGTATACATGGCTAAGCCACTAAATCAGTATAACGTGGCAATAACCACTAAATCAGTATGACATGGCAGAGCCACCAGTACAGTGCTACATCCAAATCTATAACCCAACCCATGCAGTATGCCATGTCATAAATAAATCATGTAAACAGTGCATCGTCATCATCATCAATCATACAATTACTAAACATACATTAACGATCCTACCACTAGAGGTAAAATGGTCACTAGGGGTAAAACGGTAATTTCGCCCCTCGGGGGTATTTCAATAATTTACCCATCAAGGGTATTTTGATAATTTACTCATTTACGGCCTTTCTGGAGGTGAACTGTCGCTTCGAGCGACACAGGCTTCAACTTGGGTCAAAACAGTGTAATTGGGCCTAAAGTCCAAATTTGGCCTAAACGGGCCCACATGCTCGTGTGGCCCATCTAGCTCATTTTCAGCTTCGGTTCTGTGAACTTCGCAGTCGCATCAAGCATTCAGTACTTACCATCAATTTTGCTCATGTGGGCCCGTTAATCCATTGGGCCCACTTAGCCCACTTCAGGTCATTCAAAGCCTATCACGGCCTAAGTCCACGAAAAAGATCGCGGCACACCCAAAGGTCTATCTTCATCATTAAAGGCCCGGTTTATCACTTCGAGCGCTTGCACGCTTGAGCGATCACAGTTTTTGGTATTCTAGCTTTATGGCATTTCGGCATTTAGCCGATTCCTAGATCATGGCAATGGCAGTTTAGACAGAAGTGTGAGGTTCCTCACCTGTTATAGATTGCGGTTCACAACACTTTCCAAGGCACCTGAGATTACAGTTAATCATTAATTAGTCTTTACCCTTGGTAATCCAAAATATAGTAATACTCTACCCACAGACTTTACTTACCAAGGATCGACAGACTCCTTGCTAAGGGGAGTATTCGACTTACACCTCTTGATCAAATAGTCGAGTCCCTAGCAAAAAGAACATATTAGAAACGTCGCTTCAAGGCAACAAGAGAAACGACCTTTTGGCCCCGAAGAACAAAAAACGCTAAAGAGAGAAAACCACCCCTCACATTCGGCCACAACCACAACTTACCAAACACTTCCTGAGATTCGAAGGCTGAAAGAATGGTGAGGAGAGTATGCTTGGACTCTAATAGATTCGGCCTACACCAAAAGGGGTCAAAGTTAAGAGTTTCGGCTTTTGCTATGTAAAGAGAGGGGACAAAAGGAAGAGATACGTTACCTTTAACTAGAGAAGGACCGAATGGAGAAGAGGGGTTCGGCAGCAAGGAGCAATGATCGCAAAAATGTTTTTGCAAAGAAGAAATAATAGTGTGAAGGGGAAATAGTAAAGAAAATGAAGGTGGAGGCTTAACACTTCGGCATTTAGCAAGAAAATGAAAGAGAAATAAAGTTGATGAAAAGTGAATAACTATAGGCAAAAGAAGAAAATGCACTAAAGGTAGAAATGTGCATGAAGAGGAGGAAATACCGCACCAAAACTTCAAAGGAGAAAGACCCAAAATGTACCAAAAGGGAGTAGTAAAACACAAAGAGAATTCAGTTTGCACTCACACTCAAATGGCCGAAATTGTCACCCAAATGCTATCCCCAAGCCGAAATCTCCCCCTAAGGCACACTCCCAAATTCGGCTACTACTCCCTCACTCCTCAACTCCTTGATTTTCTCCCCCCTTTTTCCCCCTACATTTGCTCCCCTTCATCCATTCAAATTATTTGACCAAGTCTCCAACTCCCTTAGTAGAATTTGATCCAAACTTAGCTACTTCCTCTCCCAATGCATAAAATAAATGCCTTTAATTGCTTGCCAAGGGGATCGAACTCCACTTCCCCTTGTTCCCTAGTGATGCCACCACCAACTTGCACCAGCTCAATTGTGTTAGTAGAACACATGCAAATTCCCTTAAGTCCTACTCCAACAGCCCCCTCCACTAAAGGGCCAAAAACAAAAATTTTTCCAAAGCTCAGACTCGAACCCAGGCCTCCCCGAAACCCCAAACACACTCAAATAACCAGCTAAGCAAGCACTTAATGTGATATACTATAATTGGCTCTTTGACTCATACAAAATTTGCATGATGATAGTTGAATTATATTCTTTTAAACTTAAAATTAGTTAATTCATTTAATTAGATTGTGTAATAGGGTATTGGTGGTAGCTATATGTCGAAGTATTTAACTTTATGACATGTGATAAATAGAAGTGTAGATGGATGTATACACACATCTTTGGAATTTGATGTTATTTATGGAATTGCAAATTCAAGTATGCTTTGAATTTATATTCATTGATATGTTTAAGAATGACCTAAGATATTGTTGATTTGTCGATAGGCTAAATGACTAACCTTGATGCTATGTTATCCCCAATTCCCATGATTTGAGCCTCTAATTATCCTTTCTTGATGAACCTATGTTTTTGGAAACCTTGAGCTTAAAATGAGTATGAAACTTAAACCTTCTCTATCCTATATTTGATTTGCACTAAGAAATGGATGTCAGACCATGGATATTGAGGGTTAGGTAGATACATTATGGTGGTTTCAAAATGAGTAATTGAGTGAAAAAGTGTGGAAATGGTTTAATATGGTAGGTAAAATTCTTGCTAAAATGTGCTTAAATGAATGATTTATGAATGAATAAAAGAAATGTGAGGGTTAAAAGCATAGTGAGTACAATAAAAGTATATAATGTGTGACCGCCGCCAGACGTACGAATGTCAATACTAGAAATACTGCAGCAAAAAGATAAATAATAAAACAATGGTGTTCGCAAGTATAGGAGTCAAATTGTAATACTATAAAGTGTTACAATGAAACACTCCAGGAAGTATTTCGACGATCATATCCAAAGGAAGTTGAATTAGATTAAAATTCGCTTTTTTACACTTATATGGCTAAACAGTAATAACCAAAAATTATAGTACGAAAAACCAAATTGAAGTTAAATAACAGAAATAAAATAAATTAGAAAAAAAACGAAAGAAAACAAATTAATAATCGAAATTAACCCAATTAAAGAACCAGAAGATTAACTTATGTTAGTGTTCCTAATTAACTTCAGAATTCTAGTTTTATCAAATTAGATATTAAAGAACAAGTTATTACCTTTTGACCTCTAATTAATTAATTAATTAATTAATCGTCCAATACTCACTTATCTTTCGACCTCATTTTCTTGACCGAGATAAATTATGATTTACTCAGTAAACTTATCTTTCAACCTCGTTTATCCTAAATTACTTTCTAGGGTCATCAAACCTAGGGTTTAATTACACATAATTTAAGCCAACTAATTCAAAAATTGTAACACCCTATACTTGATCCAATTTATCGAGCCTGAATATAAGAAGCCACAATACTTAAATAATTAACAAAAATTTTACAACTGGCAAAACCCGTACTGAACGTACTTCATATTTATTTATTTTCTTTCCTAAGTCAAAAGATTTGAAGGAAACGTTTACTAATTACAACACATTCTCAAAATAATTATAATACATTATGACTTAAATCTATGTTAAACTAGACTTAATCATGGCGTAGAGTACTATTTCCATATTCCTAAGAGTACCCTTCTGTATGTATAATATCGCTGTTCAAATTGCCATCTTCGCGTATTCCTGGCTTGGTCCTTCCTAGTGCACTAGTTCAATTCCAAGATCATGCATTACAAATAGACGACTATAAGTTCAACAGAACTTAGTGTGTCTCAACCAATATTACCTTTAAACAATGTGGTTGAATTCCTTGACTCAAGGATTCTGGACTTCCTTTCAGACTTTGGTAGATACTTTCTGATTCTTGGCGGATAACTATATGCCAACCTCTGCACTTGACCCCTTATACACATTTTGCTCGATTGGTGGATCACAGACTTCACACTTAATTGCGAATCCTATTTTAGAAATATCTTTGAAGATAGAATTTGGATACATTCCTCACAATGATGTACACACAGATACTACTATTGGTAGATTCTTATACTGGCTCTAACGGCTGTCAGTATTTCAATCACACCATATCTTAAGTATAACAAAACAATGAACCTATTCCAAAAAAATAAAATGTTTTAGATCATCCAATATAATCCCAGATGACCTCGATACATAACATGATAATTCCCAGGTTTGGCGGACACTTATACACCCATAATTACGAATATGCCAAGCTTTTTGTCCAAGTGGTTATTATGGCGGATTCATCAGTCGGGTACACTATCAAGAACTCTTTCCAAAAATGCCTTAAGGACAACCTAGATCTCACCACAAAAGTGGTCTAACAACTTATCACTTAGACATTATAGAATCACCATACAGGCTTTCTAGATGACTTGCCACCAAGGCTTCCTAAATAATATGCCACATAGACTTTTCAAGTAACTAGCCAGAAAGGCTTCTGAAATAATATGCCACATAGTCTTTTCAGATGACTATCCACAAAGGCTTTTTTGGTTTTCCACCAAGGCACCACATAAACGGTCATGTTTGGTGATATGGATTTACCTAAACTCAACATCGCCTGAGGTTTTCCCATCATCACCCTAGGATACACCGAATCCCTAGTAGACAATTGCAGCTCATCTGCCATTTCAGGAATATGCCATGCCCATGGTATTTCCACATATCTGCCACACTAGCCTTTTTTTCGTGTTTGTTGTCCTGCATTACATCATTTTTTCGTGTAGGGTTTAAGTTCTTCCTCTCCCAAATAGCTGATCCATTAAGAAAACCTTACATAATAATTAGTTAATCACACTTCCACTCACTAATCTCCTATAAGAGGATTAGTTCCTCATGAAATCCATAAATAACAAATCAAGAACAAGGTTTATGAGAATCCTGAATTGTATTGATTGATGTAAGTGTAGAATCCACAAGAGTTTGGTTGAATCTACAAATTGAATTATCTGAAGAACACGAGCAAAAAGAATTGACAACAATATAAAGTCTAAAAAGAAAGGAAAATTGAAAACTAAATTACAAGGGAAATTCTAAACTGTGAAAACTATCCCCTAACAAGTGCTAAATGAACCTATTTAGAGATTTAGGGTTGACCGTTGTCCTTAACCCTAAGTTTGCTGACATTTTCGTGTTAATTTTCATTGTGTGGGCCAAAACGCCCCTCGCTCATAATTGTTCCCGTATAGAGCCAAAACCATCTAGAATATCGCCCCTTCACTTTATATACTCTCGGTCCCCCTAATTTCCTTACCAAATCTAGGGATAGGTAAAAGAAAATCCAATGAAGATCTACGTTACTATTTGACCAGTCATAGGGAGGCTCAAATCAATCTAATTGATCCCGTTTTGACAACCAACTTGAACAATGAATATGCAAACTGAGTGTACTATACCTTGATGGTGAATCACATATGGCATGGTCTTAAAGACAATTAAGTCTCCTACAACTTTCTCGTACACTTGGTAGGCTCTTCGTGCTATGCCAAAACTCTAGGCGTAGTCTTTCTTATGTGTATTCTTTCTTCACATGAATATACCATGTAATTAAATCCTTAGATACCACTAACGGGCGAATGATTTAATGCTAGTATATGCTAATACAATAATTTGTCAACAAGCTAACAGGGTTGTGATTTATGCTTCCATAGTGCACCAAAAAAAAATTAACATGCATACCTCACTCGCCTTTTTGGATCTTCCATTTTTGGGGTGTGACAATTCTCTCCTTCTTCATGGAAATTTCGTCCTCGAAATTTTTACCAACCTAGTAACGCTATTACCAATGATGCGTGGCCAACTTCCTGGATCAAATGTAGTATACTGCTTCGCAAAATGCCAAAACATAATCATAACAGATTTCTTGTTCATGACGTACACTCTGGAGATTCTAACTGGCGTGAATTTAGAGGGACAATCTCGATTAATGAATTCCATGCTCGCAGGCATAAGTGGAGGGTACTCCCGTGTTTTTAAACATCCAATAGCCTTAGCCTTGACAAGTGCCGAGATGTGATTAAAGAATTCGAACAGTTGGCTTTGAAATTGAAACTTCTAACGTATACTTGATTCTTTATAAATATTGGGTGTTTGACACTTTCCTCCCAATTTTTTCTTTGCATTATTAAAGCCTTAATTTCTTTCTCTACCAAAGTCTCTTTGCTTCTTTTTGACTTCAGTTTGCAACTTTCTTCAGAGGTAATTATCTTTGTCTTTGTCTTTCTATTATTCAAAATAGTAAAAAAAAAACTTCACGTGGAAGAGGCCTTGCCCAAAGTAGCAGAAGCGAAAACCCTAGAAACATTGTCATGATTGAACCTAGAGGTCCTAATGGTACCCATCGCATGCTCGCTCCCATATATGAATGGAGCACTACTGAGGAAGAGCCGACTCAATACCTAAGGGCCAGAGGTATCATTCGTCCGAACTTTGCCTACGATTTCTATTTAGTTAAAGGGGAGTGTCACTAGAGCGACAACATTGAAGGCTTTACTCTTCCCTTCTTCCTGCTCAAGGTTGGGTTCCACTTGCCTCTTCACGCCTTCTTTTGTTTGGTGCTTAATAAATATGGCATTACATTAGGGCAACTCTCTGCCCTTTCCTGGTGGACATTGGTGGCTTATTTCATCGATTGCTGCTTGCTCCACGAGTTGTCTATACTTGGCATTTTCTAAAGGATTTATCAACTAAAGATTAAAAGGCAGGGTGCCTTGGTTGGGATAACCCATTTTAGCACACACTAGGGTTACGAGCCCATTGTCCAGAATTGGGCCTATGCAAACTCTAAGATATATAGATATTTCAACACTCTTTTATGTACACTTTTGCTAATTTTGAGTAAATAAATAACACTATCTGTGGTTTTTCACTTAATTTCATGAAATTTTATTATTTCCATGGGAACGTGTTAAGTTTGTGAATTTTACGTTAACTACATGTTATTTTGCTAATTTTTGGTAATAATTGGGCTAAGCTGTCAAGAAGCGTAAGCAATAACCTTGTCGTCCTACATCAAAACACATCTTCAACCATTTAAAGAAGCATCATTGTAAACAACAAACTCTTTTCGGATTTCATCTTGTGTTAGCACTGGTGCCTCTGTCAACATACTTTTCAACTTATCAAAACTTTGCTAACATTTCTCAAGCCACACAAAGCTAACATCTTTCTGTTATAGTTTCATCATAGTTAAAGTTTTTACCAAGAAGTTCTTAACTAACCGTCGATAATATCTGGCTAATACCAGGAAACTATGTACCTCAGAAACATTTCACAGAGGTTTTTTAGTTCAAAATAGCAAAAAATTTGCTCGGATCAACTCGTATCCCTTCAGCTGAAATCACATGACTGAGAAATCTGAATTTTTAAGCCAAAACTTGCATTTACTAAACTTGACATAAAGTTGTTTTTCATGCAAGGTTTGTAATACGATCCTATATGCTGGGTATGCTCAGAATCATTTCTGGAGTAAATCAAAATGTCACCAATAAAAAAAAAACAACAAACTTGTTAAGGTGAGGCTAAAACCCTGATTCATCAAATCTATAAATTTTGTGGGGCATTCATCAATCTGAATGGCATGACTAGAAACTCGTAGTGTCCGTAATGGGTTTTGAACGTTGTTTTTGGTACATCGACATCTTTAACTCATAACTGATAGTAACCAGATCTGAGATCAATCTTCAAAAACACTGTGGCACCTTTCAACTGATCGAATAAATCATTAAGAACAGGAAGCAAATATTTATTATTTACCATGACTTTTTTCAATTGTCACTAGTCTATACATAACCTCATCGACCCATCTTTCTTTTTCACAAACAAAATAGGTGCACCACAAGGTGATATACTCGGTCGAGCAAAACCTCAATCAATTAATTCTTATAACTGAGCTTTTAACTCTTTTAATTCGGTTGGAGCTATTATGTATGGAGCAATTGAGATCGAAGCAGTCCCTGGCATAAATTCAATAGCAAACTCAAATTCTCGCTATGGCCACAACTTCTCAAGAAAAACATATGTAAACTTGCAAATTGTTGTTACCTGATCAAATTTCAATTCAGATGCTTTGGAATCCAAGATATAAGCTAAAAATGCATAACAACCTTTTCAGATAAATTTATGTGCAAAAATTGATGAAATCATATTAGAAACACATTCAGACTTAGTAGATTCAACAAAAACCAATTCACCGCTCTAACAACTCAAATCAATCCATTTCTATCTATAATTCACTAAAGCATCATGAACAGTCAACCAATTCATTCCCAGGATAACGTCAAATTCATTAAATGAAAGTAACATCGTATCAGCCAGATAGGCATACCATTGAATTTTCAGTGGACACTGTTAGCAAACCAAATCAACTATGACACTCTGTCTTAAAGGATTCATTACTTTAATGACATACTCAGTTGACTCAACTAGTAGATTCTTTCCAGTTACTAACATAGTGCAACCATACGAATGTGTCAACATAGGGTCAATTAATGTATACACAATAATATCAAAGATAGAAAAGGTATCAGCAATAACATCAGGAGTTGAGGCCTCCTCACATACACGAATCGCATAAGCTCTGGAAGGAGCTCGAGCTTCATTTCGTACCGTTGAATCCTTGGTCCCACTTCTGCTAACTCCAGCAGTACCACTATTCCCTGGCTATCTACCTCTAGTAGTAGTAACAACAGGTTTTGCATTATGATTTTTGTTTGGCACAGTTTGATTCGGGCAATCTTTCTTGAAATGATTAGGAGATCCATAATTAAACTAGGATCGATTTTTCAACCTACACACTCCAAAGTTATATCGGCCACAATGGAAGCATACAGGTTTGTCTACATTTTAAACGTTGCTTGTGGTGGCTACTAAAGGCGTCAGTGATCTTATGTTCTTTTGTTTCAATTGATCTTTGCCCGAAAATCCAAATGGCGCTAAAAAATGGCTACTCGATTCTTTCATATTCTTCTATGGGGGAATAGAAAATGTTTCGGTTGAGTTATGTTTATTGAAGTCACGAGCTTTTGTCTCATTCTGTTTCTTGCCTTTGTAAACTTCTTTCTTTTTTTGAGCTCGATAAGACAATACTACAAATTCTCTAATTTCCATTGCACCAACTAACGACTTGATTTCATCATTTAAGTTGTCTTCAAAATGAATGCTGATTTCTTTCTCAATAGACACAACATCACTAGCATATTTACTGAGCTGAACAAACTCACTCTATCTTCCACAACTGATCTATTACTCTATTTCAGCTCAAGGAATTCACTTTTCTCCTTATTAAGAGACCTTTTACTAACATATTTCTTTCGGAACTTAGTTTTGAAGATTCCTAGTTAACATGTTCCTTAGGTACAACTGCAATTAAAGTCGTCCACCAATAATATATCTCCTTTCTTACCAATGACATGGCACATCTCATAACATCTACCGAAGGACATAACATTTCATCCAGAACTCTCTGTGTATGATGATAAGTCTAAATTATATAGGTTTATTTAGCACCTTTTCACTTGGAATTTCTGCATATCTCGAGCATTTCGATAGCTAATTGTGTAATTTTAGTTCATATTGAGACATTGTGCATAATTTTAGTGAAATTTGTAATTTTACATAATTTCACTTTATTATGCTACATTTTAAATTCTTGCTTAAATTGCTGCAATTGGACCATCAAATTGCTCAATGTTGGGAGCTATAATAAGGACACATATGCAAGAAAGATAATTATTTCATATTATGGATGGCAAGCTAATGAATTGGACTTAGAGAATTATTCTAACCCAACTTGGAATATGATTGCAGAAAAGAATTAAGTCTGTCTCCAATTAGGTTGCCAAACCATCCAATAGGAGGAGAAGAGCTGAAATTCGACAAAGACATGAAAAGCAGCCCAAAACGATTTTTGGAATAATTATGGCATGTGTAGAAAAAATCACATAATGGCCCCAACAAGTTGTCATGGTCACCGTCCAACCCTTCTCCTTGAATCAAGCAAAAATCGAGCACAAATCAAGCAACCAACAACTCCTTCCTAAGGGATGTCCATGCTATTTTTAGCAAACTTCCAAGCTCCATCTCAAATATAAATAACACTTTCCCTTCATCTTTCAAGTCATCCTTCAACACTCAACATTCTCTCATCTTTCTCTCCTCTCTTCCACACCTAAAGCTATCCATCTTCCCATTTTGTTTTAGCTAGTATTTTTTTGAGAGAAAAACTCTCTTGGCCGACCACCTTCAGGAGCAATTTTTCGAATGACCAACCATAGAAATTGGAGGAAGCCACCACATATAGTTTTCAGGGAATCACCAAATTCATCAAAAGTTTCTTCTTCCTTTATTTTTAATTTGTTCTTAGTTTTTAAACATATTTGCAAATTATTTGATTGGTTTTTCGTTAATGATGATTATTTAAATTGTTTCAGCTAGAATAATTGCAATGCTTTGATTAAATTCATTCAATTCATGTTTATATTGTTATGTACCTCAGTTGTTCATTCTTCCAATTAAAATCATTCATGTTATTCATGCATTAAAATATGTTTGAATCCATTAGAATTAGTTGCTTAAGCTGACCCAGATGGTGATTAATGGACACAATATTTGGAAGGTGCATGCTTAATTTATATCCAACCCAGAATAAGTAAAAGATTTGTACTGATTCCAAAGAATGCTATTACCTTGCATAACTTTAGGTTTATGTGATTAAATTGTTTCAAACCAACCCAGTCCCTGTTACTTCACATAAATTCTAAGGAGTCCTTAGTTAAATATTGCCATAGAAATATGCATGTTTTTCTAAGTATAAGACTTCGAAAGAACTTATATTAGATTCCAAGTTAATGAACGATCGAGTTGCCTTGGAATTTTTCCTAAACATTGTTAAACAAGATAAAGAATGAATTGAGTCGAGTGTTGTTGTTGTTAAAACTTCTGATTTGTTTCCAAACTATTCAACTGCATTTTAAACCATTTCATTACATACAGGTTAATTCATTCGCATATATTTGATTAATTAAATTTTAAAATCCATCACTTCAAAATATTGTTTTTTCTTAACCAACTTGTAAATATTAATTTTAAAATTATTGATTTAAGCACAGTCCCTGTGGAGACAATATTCTTTTTACTTACTTATTACTTGATAATGATTGTGTATACTTGTTAATTCCGTTGTGAACCTAGTTTTTGGCGCCGTTACCGGGGACTATTAATTTAATTATTATTTGTGAAATTAATTCTTACAATTTTGGTTTATATTTATTTTTATTTAATTAATATTTTATTTTTTGTAATTTTCTTTTCAGGTGTTTATTAGCATAGACCGAATCATCGATTTACTCCTTGTAGACCTTAAAATTGAGTGGGCATTTAGACAAAGGAGACTAGAAAGACTAGCCTAAAGACAAGCCACAAAAATGGACCTTGAAAATCAAAAAGAAGTTCAAGGGAATGGAGTTGCTAATGCTTGTAATTCAATCCTTATTACTGATTATAAGGATTGAGCTAGAAGGCAGTATGATGTTTCACTCTTTAATGAGATAAATTCAAAAATTAGGAGACTGGAGATCGAGGCAGTATAGTTTGAATTGAACATGTGATGCTCTAGATGCTTCAAACAGTGGGCCAGTTTAGTGGAATGCCTACAGAAGATCCACACCTTCACCTTCGACTGTTCATGGAGGTGAGTGATTCCTTCAAGATAGTCGGTGTAATCGAAGACGTATTAAGGTTGAAGTTGTTTCCATGCTCGTTGCGAGATAGAGCACGTGCATGGCTTAACTCATTGACACCTAGCTTAATCTCTACATGGCAAGAGCTAGCAGAACGCTTCTTGGTTAAGTATTTACCACCTAGAAAAAATGCTAAGTTGCGGAATGAGATAACCACTTTTCTGCAAATGGATGGCGAATCCTTAAATGAGGTATGAGAAAGATTTAAAGAGTTACTTTGTAAATACCATCACCACGAGATTCCACATTACATCCAGTTGGAGATATTTTATAATGGTTTCGACGCACACACTAGGATGGTGGTAGATGCTTTTGCGAATGATGCTCTCCTTTCTAAGTCTTATAATGAGACTTATGACATCATCGAGAGAATAGCCAATAACAAATGCTAGTAGTTGACCAATCGAGTAGCTTCAAGAAGACGAATAGCATGAGTGCATGAAGTGGATGCTCTCACTTCACTTGCTACTCAAGTATCCTTAATTTCTTCAATGCTTAAATTTTTTCTACTAACGACATAAAAATTGTTGCAGCTTAGCCATGAAGTCAATTTGACATTATTTCCTACGTATACTATGGGGACAGACATTCGTTTGACAATTTTCACCAAATCACAAGTCTGTTTATTATGTAGGGAATCAAAACTAGAATAGAAGTGGATAAGGACCACCGTCCAACTTCTATAACCCTTCATGGAGAAACCATCCAACCTTTTCTTAGAGTAATCAAGAAGCTGGACCAAACAACACCTACATGCAATATAGATCAAAGAAACCACCACAAGTTGAACCGACCAACAATTTGGAGAATGTTTTGAAGGCGTACATGGCTAAGAATGACACCTTAATCCAAAGTCAAGCAGCAATATTGAAAACTTTGGAGAACCAAATGGGTTAGTGATAACTCTTGAAATGAGTTATATTTCAAGCCTTTAGATTGAATTAATTGTTTGTAATTAAGTAAATATGTTTGCATTTTTAGATATTTTTAGAATATTACATAACAAAGCTTGGATTATGCTATACATGTTATTATTTGTTACTTCTATTATTGGGGAAGAAAGGTGTTGTTTTTGGTTGGCAGTAGGTACAGGATGAAGAAAAGAAGAGACAAAGGATAGGAAAATAAAGGAAGTGAAATATTTTCATGACAAAATATTGGTTAGATTGCCATTACGAATGCCATGGTAATTCTAGGAAGTTGGCGTAGCACTCAGTCCACATCACTCTTAGCCAGCTGTACTTGTACCAGATAAACCACCCTGAAAAAGAGGAAGTAAAAGGTGTGTGTTGAGAGGGAGGGACCTACCCTGTAAAGAAGGAAAGAAAAATAGGATTGAAAAAGGATCAGAGAGAGAGAAAAAGAGAGAAAAATGGTTTCTATCTCTCTGCATTAGATCCTCGTGAATTCTCAGAAAGAGTGGAGAGGGTAATAACTTAAAGAGTAGAAGAATTACAGATGCAAGGAAGGGGAAGAGAAATCTACCCTGGGTTTTGCATCAAATCTCATTATTAGAGTTAAAGCTGGAGTGGCAAAAGCTTCCTGCAGTTCTGCCTTTATTTTCTGATTTGAACTTTTGGTTCGTGAATTTAAACAGTGATGTTGAATGCTTTTATTATGGATCGAATGTTCAACCCATGAGTTGATTTTCTTTAGGTTGGAATTATTTTGGATGAATGTTTATTATTTGTAATGACCATGGTTTGAGTTTGAGTTTAATACTGTTTCATTCGGTTTGTGATTTTTTTAATGCATGCATGCAAGCTCTAGACATAGATGACTATGTAGCATGTTATTAAATCTGGTTTAATTTTGAAAAGATTAATTAGATTGGATTATAATCGGATGACACAGACAACTATTCGAAAGAATATTTGTATCACTCTAGACATAGAAGTTGCGATCTGTACAAGGAAAGGGAGAAAAATCTGAATATTATTCATAAGTTCTGTAGACATACAAAAACTTAGAAAGATAGCTCAATGTCTGGCTTTCAAAAGAAGTAGACTGCAGTAGTGATTTCCTTAGCAGTAGAATAGTCAAGATTTTTCCATAGCATTATTATGTTATAAAAATAAACCCAAGTAATTCCAACCTTTATCATTCAACCGTACAAACTCTTTCCCACTTATTCTTTGAGAATTGCCATAGCATTTTAATTGCCTTAGCATATTTTTAGATATATTTTATTTTATTAATCCTTCACTACTGATAAACCGTAAAAGTAACATATTTTAAGCCCACATTTAGTATGCTTTTGGATGAATTAAGCCTCGATTTATGTAAAAAGGTGCTCTTAATCCTTTGTTTTCATGTTTTGTACCCAGGAAAGCACCCGAGGATGAAAAGAACAAGAAACGGGCCTAAAACAGACCAAATTGGGCCAAAGAGGAAATCGACACAGCCTGGACTTAAGCCCACAAGGTCGTGCCACGTCAATCTACTAGAATACGGCCTGATCTCGATTCACACGGTCGTGCCTCATTAAAGAAGTCCAAGCACGGCTTGGCCACGATCCACACGGGCGTGTGCCATGGCTGTGTCCCTATCGCAAGAAAGAGCAATTTCATTCAGATTTGGACACTTAGGGGCGAAGAAACATATTTCGAAAGCCTATATAAACCCCCTAAGTGTTACCTGAAAGAGGGCAGTTAGCTAGGCCAAGGAGCCAAGCCGAAAAGGTTAGATTTGTGGGGAATCACTCGAAGGTAGCCAGTTAATTCATCTCAAGAAGTCGGAATTCTACTCAAGACGGCGGATCTCTCTTTCAATTCCTTCAGGGAGTTTTAGGGATTTCTTATGTTTTGTTTTATCTTTTCTTTTGAGATGTTTTCTTTTATTATTATGAACTAAACCCTTCAGATACCTGAAGGGGATGAAACCTAAGATGGATCTTGTTATTGTTTTCTAAACTATATGATAAATATTTGACCTGTTCTTAATTATGTATGCTTAATTCTTGTGTTAATGTTTCCGGGATATTGATTCAAGTATGATGTGCTTAAGTGGAGGAGCAAAAGTCCCTGCTTAAGAGTAGATCTAGCATAATTAAGCGGAGTTGATCGCACGCCTAGAGATAGAGTGACGAGATTTTGCCGGATTAGGGTGAAACCTAATATGGGAGTCCATAGATCGAGTTAATGCGATTCTAGGGGTTTTAATTAGAAAGAGATTTCAATTAATCAACCTAGGGTTAGACGTTATTCGCTTCAAGAGAGGGTTTAATATAACTTAGGGAATCTTACGGATCAAGTTAAGTGAATACATTCGTCTAGTTCAGTGTTAGATAACAAGTGAAGTCTAGGTGGATTCTTCCTAAGAGATTCGTCTTAATCAACTGAGTTTTCCCAACAGTATTTTCCCCAATTCATTTTTTTTTTATCTTTGCGTCTTTAGTTTAGTTGATAGTTAAATTTAGATTAGATAAACATTCACTTAATTCTTAGGCTAGATAATAAAAAGTGAGTTAGTATTAGTACTTTTGGTTCCTTTGGGATTCGATATTCCGGTCTTGCCTAAACTATACTACTATTCGATAGGTGCGCTTGCCTTAAAATCGTTGTCAGAGTTAGTTTCCAAGTTTCATCATTCTCATTATAAATTTTAAAGCTCTGATTTCAACGATCAATTACATTGCATATTTTTAGATATATTTGATTTTATTAATCCTTCATTACATTTATTTATCAATTAATCACCTTTTTTTGTATAGTTTAATTAGTCAGTTTCATAGTAATAGGATAACCAATTATTTTAGTCAACTTCGATCCCTGTGGAGACGATACTCACTCATCACTTTATTACTTGATTCTATGTGTATACTTGCACATGCGCATTACACATTCACATTTGCATCAACAATCAACTATCAACTTTGTTAAGAATGACGCCTTAATCCAAAGCTAAGCAGCAATACTGAAATTTGGAGAACTAAATGGGTTAATTAGCTACGAAGCTTCGCAATAGACCACAATGAGCCTTCCCAAGTGACACAGAAAATTCGAGGAATGCGGGTAAGGAACACAGCAAAAGAGTTTCTTTACGAAGTGGAAGGACTTTGGAGCCCAAGGTAGTTGACGTTGAAGATGAACCTTCCAAAAAAGAGGAGAATCAATAGTTGAAATTCCTACACCAAAGATGCGAGAGTTTGCAAATTATTAAGAGCTAAAATCTAAGCTTATAAATTATAATAGTCTAATATCTATGTAAGATGTAGAGACATTACCCCAAAATAGTTGTCCAGTCCAAGCCAAAGTTCCACAACCTCCATATCCTCAAGGACTCTAGCAACATAAGCAACAACAGGATACAAAATTTAGGAGAATTTTGGATGTATTGAAATAGCTACATATCAACAATCCATTGGTGGAAACTTTGGAGCAAATACCGAACTATGCGAAAGTTATGAAGGAATGTCTGTCTAAAAAGAAAAGGTTTGGGGAATTTGAAACTGCAGCCCCGACTATAGAATGTAGCTTATTTTTTCAAAATAGGTTGCCTCCTAAGTTGAAGGATCCAAGAAGTTTCACCATACCTTGCAATATTGGCGAATCCTATTGTGGTAAGGCTTTATGCGATTTGGAATCAAGTATCAACTTGATGCATATGTCTATGTTCAGATGATCAGGTATTGGTGAGGCCAAACCAACTATTGTTACACTCCAATTAGCAAACAGATCCATAGCGCATCCGGAAGGAAAAATCAAGGATATAGTGGTATGTGTTGATAAGTTCATATTTACTACTGACTTTATTATCTTAGATTTTGAAGCAGATAAAAAAGTACCAATCATCCTAGGAAGGCCTTTCTTGGCAACCGTGATGTGTCTAAAACTAACCATGATCACAATAAAGGCAAGCACACCTATCATTTATAGTATAGTTATGGTAAGACCGGTAATATCGTATTCACAAGGACCAAGAGTACTAGTAATTACTATCCTTCTACTATTTAGCCTAAGAATTAGAGTGGTTTCTTTAAAACTAAATCTTAATTAAAAACACGACAAAAAAAGAATTAAGAAAATACTTTTAGACAACTTATATGATAAATGCAATACCTAAGGAAGAATCCACCTAGACTTCACTTATTACTTTTGATTCATACGATTTATTCACTTAACTTAATCCGTAGAAATCCCTGATTTATGTTAATATCTCTTTCAAGACTAAGAACAACTGACTCTAGGTTGATTAATTGAAATCTCTTTCTAATTAAAACCCCTATTGTCGTATCAAATCGATCTACGGATTCCCTTATTAGATTTGACTCTAATCCGACAGATTTTCGTTATCTAGGGTTGCAATCAACTCAGCTTAATTGTGTTGATCTACTCTTAAACAGGGACTTTTGCTCCACTGAATAAGCACGTTCGACTTGAATCAATAACCTGAATTATCAAAACAAGAATAAGAACTCACAATTAAGAACAAGAACAAGTATTTATCTTATAAATCAAATAATAATAAGATCTGTCTTAGGTTTCATCCCCTTAAGTATTTAGGGAATTTAGTTCATACTGATAGAGGGAAACATATTAAAATAAGGAAAACAACAAAACATAATAAAACCAAAAAACTTCTAAAGAACTTGATGCAGTCTTGATGAGGATCCTTCTTTTGAGCTGCTCTGATGGCTGTCTTCGAGTATTTTCTGCCTTCTACTCGACGTGCCCCACTTAGGTTGCCCCCCTAAGGTGTTTATAAAGGCTTTGGAATGCCTTTCTTGGCCCACAAGTAGACTTTTCTGAATAGAACTAAACCTAGGGTCGGCAGGGACACGCCCGTGGTCGATAGTCCAGGCCGTGTTCGATCCTGTTTGTCACACACGCCGTGTGGTCTGCCCGTGTAGAGTGGTCCAGGCCGTGTAGGCCCATTTTGTCCCTTTTTGGCCCGTTTCTCATTCTTTTTGACTCCCTAAGCTCTCCTGAGTATAAAACATGAAATTAAGAGATTAGGAGCATCGAATTCATCAAATTCAATGGAAAATCATCCAAAATTAAGCCAAGTATGGGGTTAAAATAGGTGTAAATTATGGTTTATCAAACTGGCAGGACGATAATCAATGTACAGAAAGGAGAACTCACCATGCGAGTTCAAGATGAACAGGTGACCTTTAATGTACTTAAGACCATAAGATCTCCTGATGAGAATAAAGATTGTTCTGCTGTCTCTAAGGAAGATCCGCTGATTCCTAGAAAATTAGAATTCAATTATCCATTGGGAGGTATTTCAACTAACTCTCCACATCAAGATGAGGATGATACATGTTTGGCCTTGTTGGAAGCTAACTCAAAAGGATTCAGTTCAAAAGTTCAATTCAAATCATTAGAGCTATCATCATATGGGTGCAAGCAACCTAAACCATCAAAAGAAGAGCCACCCGAGTTAGGTGTACCAGTTTTAAAAGGCACGATAAGGGTATCGAGTGGACTATTGCAAATATTCAAGGTAATAATATTTCTTTTTGTACTCATGGGTTATTTGATATTGAAAAGGGATCTTGTAACATCCTTAAATCGGGGTCTCTGCATTTTTTTGGTGTGATTGCATGTGATAATATGCCTGCTGTACTAGTTTAAGGTGTTTTGAGGTCCAGGCATGACCTCGGGTTAGGCCTGAGTCATGGCTAAAATTTTTGTTTTAAGTATTTGGAAAGGGGAGCTAGGGAAGTTAGGGGTTAAGAGAGGTTGCTGGAGTGTTATGACACAAAAATTCCAGTGGCAAAGTGGCAAGGGAGGCGCTACTCAGGTACAAAGGAGGTGACGCCACAGGGAGCTAGGAGGGCCTTGGTTCGAGCTGCAGAAATCTCCCTTGTGCATTTATTTTTGACGCCAGGAACAAGGAGGTGGTGTGCTCAGGATGGACTCTCTTGGATAAGTGTTGAAGGAGTCAACACATTTGAAAGGTATGGTTGAGAGAAATTTGAGGAGTTTGATGAATTCAAACTCATTTGAATTGGTGGTCAAGAGAATTTCAAAGAGAAAACAAAGGGATGGAGAAGGGAAGTGTTTAGCCGAAATTGGGAAGGTGTTTTGGGCAAGTGTGCAATCGGTTTTGGAGAGTGGTAAGGAAGTGTGCCGAATTTGGGTTGCTTGGGGTGTGAATTTCGGCATTTTGGTGTGGGTTCATTTGCTTTTCGGTTGAGTTTTCTTCCTCTTTTGTTTAGGGTCAAACCGAAGCCTCATTTGTATTATTTTCTTCTCTACTTTCAGAAATTGGGGTGCTTGGCCGAATCATTTTTGTTATTTCCTTAAAGAGTCGAAACTTGCTTTCACCTTCTTTCTCTTTATTTTGCTCAAAAGCCAAAATCAATACTCTTTTCTCCATTCGACTTCTTCTCTCAATCTTCTTGTGCTGAAATACCCAACTTTCTTCTCTTCTTCCATTCGACAGCATCATTCCTCATCCCCTGTGATTTCTTCTTCCTTTATTCTCTTTTAGATTCATAAGCCGAACCTTCTTTGTTAGCCGAAACCTCTCTACTCTCCTCTTCTTGTTTAACCCTTTTGGCCGAATATTAGACAAGGGTAGATCTTTCTTTTTCTTCTTTTTCCTCTCGGGTTTGGTAGGTCGACTTTGATTTGGAGGAGGTAAGTTTGTTATGGCCGAATCTCTCCTATCTTCTTTTTTTTCTTTCTTCATCGACTCATATGATACAAAAGCCGAATTTTGGCATTTGGCTGCCATGATTCTTATGCATCCATGAAACCGAATTCTCTTGGTACTCATAGAATGTTCTTTCGGGTTTTGTGACAACAGATTCAGTGTTGGCTATTCGTCATCACACTTAGTCAATTTCGTTAGTGAGGAGGGTAAGTGCTTTTACTGTTTCAACATCTCCTATTATGTTAATACCGAAGGCTTTAACCCAATGATAGTAGTACTTGGCCGATTGTAGGGGGAGGCTCATCGTGTTGCTTCGGGATTTGGTTGGAAACCGAAGGGTGTTAAAGAAAGGTGAAGGCGAACGTTTGGGATCTTCGGGTTTCTATCGCTTTGTGGGTAGATCGTAGTTTCGAGATCTCGCTAGATTTGTGATTAGCCAGGTATGTAACGCTTACACACTTCATTAGTAATATGTGTTAATTATGTTTAATGTTAAAAGCCGAAATAGCCATTGAAACCAGTGTTATGCATTGTGGGTATGTGCGTGGACTCCGGGTAAGTCCCTTGTCGATTGATTATTGAGATATGTTGTTATATCATTGGATTATTTTGATGCTATGTGACATTCGTTTTTCAAGCATGATATCTATGACATGGAAAGTATGATCACTGATGGGGATGATGAGAGGAGGGGGAATATTGATTTAGACTGTCACCAGTGGTTTTGACCACATGGCGGGTTGGCCCCGCTTTTGATACTATATTCGTGACTAAGTCTCAGTGGTTTTGACCACACGTATGCTATTTGTGACTACGGTCACCAGTGGTTTTGACCACACATGGATTATTGTGACTCGTCTCAGTGGTTTGGTACCACAGTAGGTTGGCCCCACATGTTGATTACGGGATTGTCATCAGTGGTTTTGACCACACGGTGGGTTGGCCCCACCATATGATTTGTGGCTACGGTCACCAGTGGTTTTGACCACACTATATGATTTGTGACTACGGTCACCAGTGGTTTTGACCACACGGGGTAGACACAGGAGTTCGGATGATTAGGTTGGGTTTGCATGATTTGCATAATTACTTATGACTTGTGTAAGTGCTTGTTACTCTCGGGATGGGGATTTATGCACTGAGTCTCGGTGACTCACCCCTTCCCTTATATTTTGCAGATGAGGCTTAGATCGCGGATATGGAGCCGGGGAGGATTCGAGGTGGCCATGCACTTTGCTTTTGGGTTTCGTTTTAAACCTTAGTTTCGGTTTACATTTTCCTTAAATTTGGGTTTTGGATTTGTAATAAGGCCGCTAATTTATTATTTTGGGTCTTTATTTATCTGCTTTTACGTTATCATACTATGCTGAAGTTAAGTAACCTTGCACGCGCAAACAACCGGTAAAACCAATGTTTTAAAACTTATACTTCATATCGGGATTTTCAAACCTTACCATTGGGTAATAACATACACAAGATGACAACCAATTAACTTAAATGTTTTTCCAAATCTAAAGTTTCTACAAATTCAAATGCAAACGGTTTTAACTGGACTATGCTCAACTCACTCGAGTTTTCATAGAATCGAATAGTTTTCCAAAACTAGAAACGACAAACGGGTTTTCCAAAAATGAGTTTTCCCGGGGTTAAAGGCAACAAAAACATTTTCAACTATGCTTTACACAAGTTTTCTTCGAACCCAAAACGATAAAAGAGTTTTCAATAGAAATAAATCGGCAAACTTGTTTTATTCAAAGTGTTTTTCACTCTGTACATGCCAGATTCGGTCGTGGTGTGTTGATCGGGTTTGGGGTGTTACAATTTTGGTATCAGAGCCAGGTTCAACAGCTCAGCTGTGGGCCCGAGGCCCAAAATGTTTTAAAATGAGTTATGAAAGGTTTCAATGGGAAATATATGGTTGGGAAAGCATGGCACCGAGTCTCCGGCACCGATTCGCCCTGGTAAGTACCCCTGACTATTGTTTATATGCTTGTAATGATGATGCTATGACTAATAGTATTAGGGAATCACTTTAGAGACTGGAACCTTAGGATTGTGCGAACTTGCGAAAACGATCCCCGTATTAAGCTATTCATAAGATTGTGCCTTAATAACAGTGGAATAAGTCTAACGCATAAAACTTTTAAACCAGATCAATTCGTGAACAATAGTCATGAGTGCACGAGGACGTGGGCGTAATATACGTGGACGAGGTAGAGGTAGGATGGCTATATCTGAGCCAGCTGGGTCTGGCCATGGGTCAGGAAATGATGCACCGCCGCCGCCAGCTGTGGGCGCTGAGTTTCAGGAGTAGACGGGTGGTGATGACGCAATGTCACAGGCGATGCTGCGGGTTCTGGAGAGAGTAGCTGGAGCAGGTGGAGGTATGGGGGCTCGAAAATCTGTGTCCGAACGACTCCGGGCTAATGGCGCAGAGGTATTTAGAGGTGTATCTGGTGTGGCTCCCAACGAGGCGACATAACGTATCATGGACGACCTGGATTTTACGGCTAAGGAGAGGCTGAAGGGCATAGTATCTCTTCTCCGAGATGAGTCATATCAGTGGTGGCTCATGGTTAGAGATGGGGCAATGGCTGACGACATCACATGGGATTTCTTTAGGGCAGCTTATCAGAGGAAGTACGTCGGGGCTAGTTACATCGGCGCACAGCGTAAGGCGTTCCTGAGTTTGGTTCAGGGAAGTAAGACAATACCGGAATATGAGGCGAAATTTCTTCGGTTAAGTCGGTATGCACGTGGTATTGTGGGCACGGAGCATGAGCGCTATGTCAGATTCGAGGATGGGTTGAGAGATGAGTTGCGGATGGTGATTGCTCCACAACAGGAGAGAGAATTTGCAGTTCTGGTAGAGAAGGCCAAGGTTGCTGAGGAAGTGAAACAGTCAGTGAGACGGAACCAGGATAGGAGTTGGAATAAGAGGAGTTCTGGGTCGTCAGGGTCTGCCGGGAATTAGCAGAAAAAGGGCTAGATATGGTAGGCCGAATCAAGCTGCAAGGCCTGCTGCTGCTAATACTCAGTGGCCGCCACGGTGTGCTCGGTGTGGGAAGTCTCACACGGGGAAATATTGGACTGGAAACAGAGGGTGCTTCGAATGTGGATTGATGGGGCACTGAGTGAGGGATTGTCCGCAGAGGTCGGCTAGGCTTCAGTCTGGGGATCAGAATCGTACACAGTTCAGGAGGGATGGTCAGCAACCACAGAGGGGCCGTGGTTCGGCCAGAGGAGGTAATGGTTCTGGTAGAGGCCGAGGAGCACCGGGCAGAGGTGCAGGTAGTACAGAGGCAAGACAGCCTGGGTTGGTCTACGCAGCGAGGCGTCGAGAGGAGGACGATGCACCGGACGTCATAACCGGTACGTTCTTAATCTTTGGACTACCCTATATTGCTTTGATGGATGTTGGTTCGATGCACTCGTATGTTGACAGTAGCATAGTGGAAACCATGAACTTAGACTCTGAGGTTACTTCTAGGGAGATGACAGTAATAAGCCCTCTAGGTCACTCTGTAGAGGTAAATAAATTGTATAGGGATGTACCCCTAGAACTTCAAGGGGTCGTGTTTTTGGCTGACTTGATGGAACTGCCGTTTGGGGAGTTCGATCTGATTCTCAGGATGGATTGGCTAGTGAAGTACCAGGCCAGTTTGGATTGTGCAGCTAAGCGCATGGTGTTGAAGACAATGGAAGGTGAAAAGGTAGTGATGATAGGTAATAGGAGAGATTACCTATCCAATGTTGTCTTTGCACTGAAGGCTGAGAAAATGGTGAGGAAAGGTTGTGAGGCATTTATGGTGCATGTCTGTGCTTTGGAAGCCAAGGATTCAGGTGTGGAGAGTGTCCGGACCGTGAGGGAATTTGCTGATGTATTCCCAGAGGAACTTCCGGGTGTGCCTCCGGACCGTGAAATTGAGTTTGGTATAGATCTGTTGCCAGGAACCGCGCCAGTGTCTATTGCCCCATATAGGATGGCGCCGAAGGAATTGGTGGAGTTAAAGGCGCAGATTCAGGAATTGTTGGACAGGGGTTTCATACGGCCGAGTGTATCTCCTTGGGGAGCGCCTGTGCTCTTTGTTAAGAAGAAGGACGGGACAATACGGATGTGTATAGACTACCGCCAGCTGAATAAGTTGACAATAAAGAACAAGTATCCGTTGCCCAGGATAGACGACTTGTTTGATCAGCTTAAGGGTGCATCGGTTTTCTCTAAGATAGATCTTAGGTCGGGGTATCATCAACTCAAAGTGAAGGAGGCTGATATTCATAAGACGGCGTTTCGCACTCGTTATGGGCACGGCGAGTTTTTGGTAATGCCGTTCGGGTTGACCAATGCGCCGACAGCATTCATAGACATGATGAATCGGGTGTTTCAGCCGTACTTGGATCGATTTGTCGTAGTGTTTATAGATGACATTTTGGTGTACTCGAAATATGAAGGGGAACATGACGCGCATCTTCTGGTGGTTTTACAGGTTTTGGGGGAGAAGCAGTTATTCGCCAAGTTTAGTAAGTGCTAGTTCTGGCTTAAGGAGGTAACTTTCTTGGGTCATGTAGTATCAGCTGAGGGATTAGGGTGGATCCTCGAAAGATTGAGGCAGTGTTGGATTGGAAACCACCTAAGTCGGTAGCAGAGATTCGGAGTTTTCTGGGTTTGGCAAGATATTACAAAAGGTTCGTAGAAGGCTTCTCTTTGATTGTAACGCCGTTGACCAAATTGTTGAGAAAAGGGGTTCCGTTTGTGTGGTCTGAAAAACAGCAAGAAAGTTTCGACAAATTAAAGAAGATTCTGACAGAAGCTCCGGTTTTGATTCAGCTGGAAGCAGGGAAGGAATTCACGGTCTACTGTGATGCATCACATACTGGCTTAAGGTGTGTGCTGATGCAAGAGGGGTAAGTAGTGGCATATGCGTCTCGGCAGTTGAGACCTCATGAAGGTAACTACCTAACACATGACTTGGAGTTGGCTGCAGTGGTTTTCGTCTTGAAGATTTGGAGGCATTACTTGTATGGGGAGAAGTCGATAGTTTACATGGATCATAAGAGTCTGAAGTACCTCTTGACTCAGAAGGACTTGAATTTGAGGCAGCGGAGGTGGATCGAGTTGTTAAAGGACTACAACTGCTCGATTGAGTACCATCCTGGTAAGGCTAACGTAGTGGCTGACGCATTGAGCCGCAAGGTGGTAGCAGACCTGAGAGCGATGTTTGCTCACCTTAGTCTATATAACGACGAGAGTCTATTGGTAGAATTGCAAGTAAAGCCGACTTGGATTGATCAGGTTAAGGAGAGGCAACTAGTGGATGAGGTTCTGAGTTCTTGGAAGTTGCAAGTGCAAAGTGGTGAGTTGGAAGGTTGGGCAGGGATGGATTACTGTGTTTCCAAGGGAAGGTATGTATGCCGAAGGACGTTGAGTTGAGACAGAGAATTCTTCAGGAAGCTCATAGCAGCCCATACGCTATGCATCCTGGAGGTAGCAAAATGTATCGAGATTTGAGAGAATAGTTCTGGTGGCCGGGTCTTAAACGGGAGGTAACTGAGTTTGTGGGTAAGTGTCTGACATGCCAGCAAGTCAAAGCTGAGCATCAGTTTCTGTCAGGTCTGTTGTAGCCGGTAAAGATTCCGCAGTGGAAGTGGGAAAGGATTACGATGGATTTCGTCAGTGGGCTACCCCTTACTCTTAGCAAGAAGGATTCAGTCTTGGTGATTGTGGATCGTCTGAGAAAATCAGCTCATTTCATACCAGAAGTTAGCCAAGTTGTATGTGGCAGAGATAGTAAGGTTGCATGGAGTGCCAGTGTCAATTATCTCTGATAGGGATCCCATGAAACACCCAAAACCCGGCCCACGAGCCTCGACCAGATTTGGTATGTTCCTTAGGAAAAACGGGTTCAAATTCTTTTGTTACTTTGGAAAATTGTGTGTTTTGAAAGAAAGATTGCTTTTGGGTTGGGCTCGAGTAGAAATCAAGTTTATCTTATATTAAAAACCCCTTTAATGTTTAACTGATAAAATTCGTAGCATAATAAATAAAAGAAAAATAAAGTAGTTCAACTATGGCCTTATTACATCAAATAATTCCCAAAAATAAATTAAAGTGCTTAAATAGAATAAAAGTCCAAATAATAAAATTTTCCTTGCTGTGCATAGCCACCTTTAAGCTCCTGCCGACTCGGTCCATTACTGTTCTTCACCTGAAAAAGGTTCCCACAACGGGGTGAGTCAAACAGACTCAATGTGTACACAAACACTAAGTCCTAACAAATTCAGGCATTTCAAATCATACATGTACATATAGCATTTAAACAATATGATGCAGACCCGAACCCAAACCTAGATAGCCATCCGTTACACATCACCCGTACCAACCTGCACACCGTGGGGACTACTAAGTCAACCCTCCATCCGCTACACACCATCGAAGGCAGTCGTTGCAGTCGACGTGCTCATCGCCCTTATAAAATTCGTGGCATAGCCACCAGCTACATAGTTTGTGTCATGAGACACCATATTCAGGTTTCGTGGTCTTAGGTCACCACATTCAGATATCATGGTCTTAGGTCACCACATTCACTTCCCCTTCATATAACCCGAGTGCCCCATATCCTGCATATCATGCACATCATGCCTTAATTCACATTCTTATCACTTTTCACATGTTATATATAACATATACTCATAATCCTAGTAGGAGTAGGAAATGTCCCTGAGTACTTTTGTACCATAGCATGGTACTTAGCCATATTTTCACATTCATATTAACACATTCAATTTAAAACATAGCCAAGAACATATTAAAACTTAGGGTAGGGTACACACCTGATTCGCTTAAGGTTTCCAATCCAAATCCCGAGAAGCTTGATCTAATGCCTCTCTAAATTTAATCAATCATTTAATACTTAGCAAAGAGCCATTCGGCCATAAATCCAAATCCTAGTAGGATTAGTACACTAAAACTTACCTTGTTGTCGATTGACTTAAGAATCAAGTCCCGAAACTTTGTATTCTTCCTTTCTTGAAATCGGCAATCACTAGATTACTTGAATAGATTAGTTTCGGCTTTTGAATAATTAATAAAACACATCTATTTACCAAACATGGCCTTGGCCGAATGCTATAGACACTTACCTTGTGGATTTTAAATCCTGAAACTCACCGAATAACTAGGGAACACGCGGCCTATGGTGGACCTTCGGGAAAAGAACTTCTCCTTCCTTGTAGTCGACACTTAGTAAATCCCGAAAGATCTCTTCAAAGTTTCAGCGACAAGATATTAATGGGGTTAGTCCTAGATTTCGGTAAATCTTAAAAGAAAAAGGATGAAACCGAATGAGATCTTACTCTTACTTGGAGAAATCGACACACCCTTGCTTGAAGTCCCACAAAGATTCGGCTATGGAGACTAGATGGTGATCAAAAAGGTTTCGGCTTTTGGTGATAATGGATAATCGGCTATGAATCACTTATGTATCCGATTCCAACAAAGATGAAGAGAAAGAAATATAAGGCTTAGAAAGAATCGATACTAACTAAATTTTGGAAGAAGTTTCAGCTAGAACACAAAGTATTTCGGCTTGGCAAAAAGAGAAGAGAAGAGAGGAGTTGCACTAGGAAATTCGGCAGAGAGAAGAGTTGAAAGAAAGAATGAATGGCCCTCTTTTCCTCTAGTAGCCGAAATTACTTACTTAGAATCCCTTACTTGGCCATCACTCCTCTATTTTGATAGCTTTATCTCTTTAATTAAATTATCAATAATAATCCATCATTTATCCATCTGTTTGCCGAATTTTAACAACAATAAAACACCTCCCTTTAGTGCCTTGTTGCCGTCCAACTCTCTTGCTCCTTGTAGGAAAATAAAACTCTTTTATTTGCTTCCCATGTGACTCGAACACAAGCCCTCCTTGCACTGTGTATGGCGTCACTTACTGGGCTTTAAGTGGTGCCTCCTTGGCACTTTTCCAAGCTTGTTCTTGTGTCAAATTCCTTCTATTAATTTTCTTTAGGCCACCTTGCCTTAGTTTCCTCTTTTTAAACTTTAAAACTTAACATTTCCTTACATTTCCAAGTTTCCAAAAATGTTCGTTTGCCTCCTTTAAACTTAACATTCCTAAGCATTTCCTTACATTCCCAAGTTTCCAAAAATGCTCATAATACATTCATAACACATAAGACATGCCATTTCATATAATTAAATCAAAAATGCATAGGCCCACTTTCAGGATGTTACAGTTCTACCCCCTTAAAATAATGTCGTCCTCGAAATTACCTGACTGAAATAGGTGAGGGTATTGTTGTCGCATTGCCTCTTCTGGCTCCCACGAAGCTTCCTCCGATCCATGATTTCTCCATAATACTTTGACTAGCGGAACGGACTTCCTCCGTAATACTTTCACATCTCGTTCTAGGATCTGAATCGGCTCTTCCTCGTAGGATAAATCTGGCCTTAGCTCCACCTCTTCAACTGGAACCACATGAGATGGATCCGAATGATAACGACGTAGCATGGATACATGGAATACGTCGTGCATCTGCTTCAACTCCGGTGGCAACTCCAATTGATATGCCACTGGTCCAACTCGCTTCAATACTCGATAAGGTCCTATAAACCTTTGGCTTAGCTTCCCTTTCCGACCGAATCTCATCACCTTCTTCCAAGGCGACACTTTGAGAAACACTTGATCTCCCACATCAAATTCTATCTCTTTCCGTTTGAGATCTGCATACGATTTTTTGTCTATCAGACGCTTCCTTCAACCGTGCCCGGATTATCTCAACCTTCTCTTCAGATTCTGCCACTAACTCTGGACCCAAAACTCGACGTTCCCCTAATTCTGTCCAACACGTAGGAGTCCGACAGTTCCGTCCATACAACGCTTCATATGGTGCCATCCAAATACTGGCCTGATAGCTGTTGTTGTAGGCAAATTCCGCTAACGGCAAATACTCTTCCCAACTACCTCGGAAATCTATCACATAGCCTCTCAACATATCCTCCAACACTTGGATTACCCGCTCAGACTGCCCGTCTGATTGTGGATGGAAAGCCGTAGTGAAGTCTAACTTAGTGCCTAAAGCTTGATGAAGTTCCCTCCAAAACCGAGAAGTAAACCTTGGGTCCCTATCTGAGATGATTGACACCGGCACACCATGCAACCTTACAATTTCCGCCACATACAGTTTGGCAAATTTTTGCAAGGAATAATCAACTCTCACTGGAATAAAGTGCGCGGACTTGGTCAACCGATCAACTATCACCCATACCGAGTCCTTCTTAGTAGGCGTAAGGGGAAACCCACTAACGAAGTCCATGGTAATTCTCTCCCACTTCTATTGTGGAATCTTAATCGGTTGAAGCAATCCTGATGAAACTTGGTGTTCAGCCTTGACTTGCTGACATGTTAAACATTTGCCAACAAATTTTGTAACTTCTCTCTTAAGTCCAGGCCACCAAAATTGTTCCCTTAAATCTCGGTACAACTTACTTCCTCCAGGATGCATAGCATAGGGGCTACTATGCGACTCCTGAAGAATCTTCCACCTTAACTCCTGATCCTTAGGCATACAGACCTTACCTTTGAAGCACAACACTCCCTCGTCATTAATACCATAACCCTCCAACTCCTCGTTCTGTACTTGCTGTAGCTTAACACTTAATTCATCATCAACCAACTGTCCCTCTTTCACTTCATTTAACCACGTCGGCTTGACTTGCAACTCTGCCAACAGGCTTCCATCCTCATACAGACTCAAGTGTGTGAACATCACCCTCAGATCTGACACAACCTTCCGACTTAGGGCATCAGCCACTACGTTCGCCTTGCCCGGATGATACTCTATAGAACAGTCATAATCCTTCAGCAATTCCACCCACCTTCGCTGTCTCAAGTTCAATTCCTTCTGAGTCAACAGATACTTAAGACTCTTGTGGTCTGTGTAGATCACCGACTTTTCTCCATAAAGATAGTGCCTCCACACCTTCAAAGCAAAGACCACTGCCGCCAATTCCAAGTCGTGAGTGGGGTAGTTAACTTCATGTGGCCTTAACTGTCGAGACGCATAAGCGACTACTTTCCCATCTTGCATCAGTACACATCCTAATCCCGTGTGAGACACATCACAATACACCGTGAAATCCTTTCCTGCCTCTGGCTGAATCAAGACTGGAGCTTCAGTTAACACTTTCTTAACTTCTCAAAGCTCTCCTACTGCTTATCCGTCCATACAAAGGGTACTTACTTCCTCAATAACTTCGTCAAAGGCGCGGCTATTGACGAGAACCCTTCCACAAACCTTCTGTAGTAGCCTGCCAATCCCAAGGAACTGCGAATCTCAGCCACCGACTTTGGTGGTTTCCAATCCAACACTGCTTCGATCTTCCTAGGATCCACCCTTATTCCTTCTGCAGACACCACGTGTCCTAAAAACGCAACTTCCTTAAGCCAAAATTCACACTTGCTGAATTTGGCATATAGTTTCTTCTCCCTTAACACTTGCAACACAACTCGAAGATGCTCATCATGCTCCTCTTCAGACTTAGAATACACCAAGATATCGTTGATAAACACCACGATGAACCTATCAAAATAGGGTTGGAAAACCCGGTTCATCATATCCATGAACGCAGCTGGGGCCTTCGTCAAACCAAACGGCATTACTACTAACTCAAAATGCCCATACCTTGTCCGAAAGGCTGTCTTATGGATATCTACTTCCTTCACTTTCAACTGATGATATCCTGACCTTAAGTCGATCTTGGAGAACACTGTCGCCCCCTTAAGCTGATCGAACAAATCATCAATCCTTGGCAAATGATACTTGTTCTTGATGTTCAGCTTGTTCAACTGACGATAGTCTATGCACATGCGCATAGTTCCGTCCTTCTTCTTCACGAATAGTACCGGTGCTCCCCACGGAGACACACTGGGTCGGATAAACCCACGATCTAGCAATTCTTGGATTTGAGCCTTGAGCTCCACCAACTCCTTTGGTGCCATTCGTTACGGGGCAACTGACACAGGAGCTGTACCAGGCAGCAGGTCAATTCCAAACTCTACCTCCCTATCCGGCGGTATTCCAGGTAATTCTTTCGGAAACACATCTTCAAAGTCCCTTACAGTTCGAACTCCACCAACACCTTCTTCCTTTCCATCTAACGCACTTACGAAGGCTAAGAACGCCTTGCACCCTTTCCGCACCATCTTTTCAGCCTTTAGTGCAGAAACTACATTAGACAAGTAGTTCCTTCTTTCTCCTATCATTATGACCACCTCATCCTCCGGGGTCCTTAATTCCATTCGCTTAGCTGCACAGTCCAACACAGCTCGATGTTCCACTAGCCAGTCCATACCAAGGATGAGATCAAATTCTCCGAAGGGAAGTTCCATCAAATCGGCAGAAAATACTACGCATTGAATTTCTAAAGGCACTTTCCAAAAGATCTTATTCACCACTACAGTTTGACCTAGTGGGCTTACTACAGTCATCTCCCTATCCGAAAGTTTAGAGGCTATGTCTAGAGTCTCAACTACACTACATGCAACATAAGAATGGGTCGAGCCCACATCAATTAAGGCATAATAAGGCTTGCCATAAATAAGGAACGTACTGGTTATAATGTCCGGCGCGTCTCCATCCTCCCTTCGATGAACCGCATAAACCAAACCTGGCTGCCTTGCCTCAGTATTAGCAGCACCTCTGCCCTGTGTTCTGCGTCCTCTGCCAGCACCATTACCTCTGCCATTCGGACCACGACCTCGCTGAGGCTGCTGTCCACCTCTACCAGCCTGATTAGCATTCTGAACTGCTGGCCGACTCCCTTCTGGTTTCATAGGACAGTCCTTAATCATATGGTCCTTGGACCCACACCAAAAGCATCCTCCTGTCTTTTTCCAACATTCCCCTAAGTGCTTCTTCCCACACTGATCACAAGTACGATACTGCCGTCCTGTACCAGCTTGCTGACCTCGATGCCCATCAACTCTAGGCCTCTTATTCCCAGATGATCCAGACGATCCAAAACCTCTTTTTGGCCTATTTTGGTCAATGTTCTACCTGGCAGAATCCTTGATTCCCTCAGCTACCTTAGCCTTTTCCACTAATGCGGCAAACTCCCGCTCCTGATGTGGGGCTATCAACAACCTCAGATCATCCCTTAGTCCATCCTCAAACCGGACACATCGCTCATGTTCCGTTGCCACCACTTCTCGAGCATAACGGCTCAACCTCAGAAATTCAGCTTCATACTCTGCCACGGACTTGTTCCCTTGAACCAGCCCCAGAAAAGCCTTCCTTTGCTCATCAGTGTAATGCGTGCCGACATACTTCTTCTGATATGCCTCCTTAACATATTCCCAGGTCAGATCCTCAGCTGTGGCTCCATCCCGAACTGTGAGCCACCACTGATACGCTTCATCGCGTAGCAGTGCCACTATTCCTTTCAACTTCTCCTCAGGGGTCAGATCGAGTTCATCCATAATACGCTCGGTTGCCTCCAACCAATATTCAGCCGTACTGGGTGCCACCCCAGATACTCCTCGAAACATCTCAGCCCCATTGGCTCGGAGTCGCTCGGGCACAGATTTCCAAGCTCTCATATTCCCACCTGCTCCAGCCACCATTTCCAAAACTCACAGCACAGCCTGCGACACAGCATCGTCCCCCGTCTGAGCTTGCTGCTCAACACCAACAGCTGGGGGTGGTGGTGGCGGTGGTATCTCATTATTAGATCCTTGACCCGATCTAATGGGTTCCGACACAGTCATTCTTCCTCGACCACGTCCACGACGACCACGTCCTCTAGAACTCATTCTAATAACTGCGCTTTAATCTGATTAAGAAATTTTATGAATTAGCCTTTATTCCACTGATTACCCGCGAAGAAGTTTTATGGAAAGAATTTTAGGAGTGGTTCTTTTGTATTCATACATGCACACAGTCTTTACATTCATACATTCATCAATCAATTATGAACTTTCGTTCATTCAGAGAAATGTTGTAGTTTTCATTGTTGTTGTTTTTCCACTACCCAGGGGTATTTTCATAATTTCCCCTACAGGGGTATTTTCGTAAATTTTTTTTCAAAATAAGGTTCCTTGTGGATTTTGTCAATAAGGGTATTTTGGTAATTTTGCATTCCCAAGGTATTTTTGGGAAATTTTTGAAGTCTGAGGGTATTTCGGTAATTTTGGAACTCGGGAGTATTTTGATAATAAACCAGGGTAAATTTGTAAATCTTAATAAATCAAGGGTATTTCAAAATTTGCAAAACTTGAGGGTTCTTGTTGAGAATTTGTTTTCCAAATCGGTAAGGTTGCAAAATTTTGAAAACCAGGGTCATTTTGGTAATTTTGTAAGTTAGGGGCAATTTCGTAAATTTTCCAAGTTGGAGTATTTTAATATTCCGCAGAAGTAGAGTTTTTGAATATTTTATAAAATAAGGAAATTTTAATTAAATCGTGGGTAGTTTGGACATTTTCTAAACCAAGGGCATTTTTGTAATTTTACAACTAGGGGTAATTTAGTAATTTTTTGTAAGTCAAGAATATTTCAGAAAATTTTATAAAATCGTGTTGGCAATTTAAAAGGATAATTTTTAAAAGTTTTAAAACTAGGGTTTCCATAAAAATGTGGCTAATCCCTTTGGGTTTTAGTTACTGGGTTTAGCCTGTGACTGAGTCCTCTTGGTTAGGGTGAACCGAAGCTACGCACCAGGTAGGATTCCTGCGAAGAGGAGGTGAGTCACTAGGACTGCTTAAACACCAGGCTCTTCCGGATCCAATCCTAGACATGCGCACAATGGTTGCCACACCCTAACTCGGCGACTTAGACACAGGTTTGTTTTATTAAGCATTTAAGTCTTATGTAACTTGTTGGGGTAAGCTAGCCTTAGAGTTCAAGTACCTATCATACTAATTCTACGTTCCATTCCATTTCTACCCTTCTACAATTCATACTATAATTCACACAAAGGATAGGGGTACTTACCTGGTGGACTTCGGGTCGGAGACTTAGGTGCCATGCCAGAAAACCTGCTTTTCACAAAATTTTCATAAAATTTCTTTTGGGCCTAATTTTTGAAAACGTTTTGGGCCTAAAACCCAAGGCTGAGAGTTTAAAACTGGGCTCTGATACCAAATTGAAACACCCCAAACCCGGCCCACGAGCCTCGACCAGATTTGGTATGTTCCTTAGGAAAAACGGGTTCAAATTCTTTTGTTACTTTGGAAAATTGTGTGTTTTGAAAGAAAGATTGCTTTTGGGTTGGGCTCGAGTAGAAATCAAGTTTATCTTATATTAAAAACCCTTTTAATTAAGGTGACAAAATACTTAGAGTTTATTTGAAAAATAAACAAACTTAATCTTTAACTGATAAAATTCGTAGCATAATAAATAAAATAAAAATAAAGTAGTTCAACTATGGCCTTATTACATCAAATAATTCCCAAAAATAAATTAAAGTGCTTAAATAGAATAAAAGTCCAAATAATAAAATTTTCCTTGCTGTGCATGGCCACCTTTAAGCTCCTGCCGACCCGGTCCATTACTGTTCGTCACCTGAAAAAGGTTCCCACAACGGGGTGAGTCAAACAGACTCAATGTATACACAAACACTAAGTCCTAACAAATTCAGGCATTTCAAATCATACATGTACATATAGCATTTAAACAATATGATGCAAACCCGAACCCAAACCTAGATAGCCATCCGTTACACATCACCCGTACCAACCTGCACACCGTGGGGACTACTAAGTCAACCCTCCATCCGCTACACACCATCGAAGGTAGTCGCTGCAGTCGACGTGCTCATCGCCCTTATAAAATTCGTGGCATAGCCACCAGATACATAGTTTGTGTCATGAGACACCATATTGAGGTTTCGTGGTCTTAGGTCACCACATTCAGATATCGTGGTCTAAGGTCACCACATTCACTTCCCCTTCATATAACCCGAATGCCCTATATCATACATATCATGCACATCATGCCTTAATTCACATTCTTATCACTTTTCACATGTTATATATAACATATACTCATAATCCTAGTAGGAGTAGGAAACGTACCTGAGTACTTTTGTACCATAGCATGGTACTTAGCCATATTTTCACATTCATATTAACACATTCAATTTAAAACATAGCCAAGAACATATTAAAACTTAGGGTAGGGTACACACCTGATTCGCTTAAGGTTTCCAATACAAATCCCGAGAAGCTTGATCTAATGCCTTAGATCTTAGATCTCGACATTTAATCAATCATTTAATACTTAGCAAAGAGCCATTCGGCCATAAATCCAAATCCTAGTAGGATTAGTACACTAAAACTTACCTTGTTGCCGATTGACTTAAGAATCAAGTCCCAAAACTTTGTATTCTTCCTTTCTTGAAATCGGCAATCACTAGATTACTTGAATAGATTAGTTTCGGCTTTTGAATAATTAATAAAACACATCTATTTACCAAACATGGCCTTGGCCGAATGCTATAGACACTTACCTTGTGGATTTTAAATCCCGAAACTCACCGAATAACTAGGGAACACGCGGCCTATGGTGGACCTTCGGGAAAAGAACTTCTCCTTCCTTGTAGTCGACACTTAGTAAATCCCGAAAGATCTCTTCAAAGTTTCAGCGACAAGATATTAATGGGGTTAGTCCTAGATTTCGGTAAATCTTAAAAGAAAAAGGATGAAACCGAATGAGATCTTACCCTTACTTGGAGAAATCGACACACCCTTGCTTGAAGTCCCACAAAAATTCGGCTATGGAGACTAGATGGTGATCAAAAAGGTTTCGGCTTTTGGTGATAATGGATAATCAGCTATGAATCACTTATGTATTCGATTCCAACAAAGATGAAGAGAAAGAAATATGAGGCTTAGAAAGAATCGATACTAACTAAATTTTGGAATAAGTTTCGGCTAGAACACAAAGTATTTCGGCTTGGCAAAAAGAGAAGAGAAGAGAGGAGTTGCACTAGGAAATTCGGCAGAGAGAAGAGTTGAAAGAAAGAATGAATGGCCCTCTTTTTCTCTAGTAGCCGAAATTACTTACTTAGAATCCCTTACTTGGCCATCACTCATCTATTTTGATAGCTTTATCTCTTTAATTAAATTATCAATAATAATCCATCATTTATCCATCTATTTGCCGAATTTTAACAACAATAAAACACTTCCCTTTAGTGCCTTGTTGCCGTCCAACTCTCTTGCTCCTTGCAGGAAAATAAAACTCTTTTATTTGCTTCCCATGTGACTCGAACACAAGCCCTCCTTGCACTGTGTATGGCGTCACTTACTGGGCTTTAAGTGGTGCCTCCTTGTCACTTTTCCAAACCCGTTCTTGTGTCAAATTCCTTCTATTAATTTTCTTAAGGCCACCTTGCCTTAGTTTCCTCTTTTTAAACTTTAAAACTTAACATTTCCTTACATTTCCAAGTTTCCAAAAATGTTCGTTTGCCTCCTTTAAACTTAACATTTCTAAATCATTTCCTTACATTTCCAAGTTTCCAAAAATGTTCACTTTCCTCTTTTGAAACTTAACATTCCTAAGCATTTCCTTACATTCCCAAGTTTCCAAAAATGCTCATAATACATTCATAACACATAAGACATGCCATTTCATATAATTAAATCAAAAATGCATAGGCCCACTTTCAGGATGTTACATCCCAGGTTCACGTCAAGGTTCTGGAAAGCTTTGCATCAGGCGTTAGGTACGAGGTTGGATTTCAGCACGGCTTTTCATCCGCAGTCTGATGGATAGTCAGAAAGGGTAATCCAGATTCTAGAAGATATGTTAAGGGGTTGTGTTCTGGATTTCAGCGGTAGTTGGGAGGAGTATCTACCATTGGCAGAGTTCACTTATAACAACAGTTATCAGGCGAGTATTCAGATGGCACCATATGAGGCATTATATGGACGGAAATGTCGCACTCCTACGTGTTGGACAGAACTAGGTGAACGGCAGATGTTGGGTCCAGAATTGGTTGCGAAAACAGAGGATAAGGTTAAGGTGATTCGAGCTCGTCTGAAGGAAGCGTCAGACAGGCAGAAGTCTTATGCCGATCTTAAGCGTAGGGATATAGAGTATGCAGTAAGGGACAAGGTCTTTCTGAAGGTATCACCATGGAAGAAAGTGTTGAGATTTGGTCGGAAGGACAAGCTAAGCCCTAGGTTTATCGGGCCGTATACGGTGTTGAAACAAGTGGGATCAGTAGCCTATCAGCTCGAGTTGCCAGCAGAATTAAGTTAGATTCACGACGTGTTTCATGTTTCAATGCTTAGGCGCTATCGATCAGATCCGTCACATGTTGTGCCAGTTGAGGAGATAGAGGTGATCTCAGACTTGTCTTTCGAGGAGGAACCAGTACGGATTTTGGATCGGGATGTCAAACTTCTGCGTAGGAAGTCAGTTCCCTTGGTAAAAGTATTATAGCGGAACCATGGTACGGAGGAGGCCACGTGGGAACCAGAGGATGTGATGCGGCAGCAATACCCTCAGCTCTTCTGACCAGGTAATTTCGAGGCCGAAATTATTTTTAAGGGGGTAGAACTGTAACATCCTTAAATCGGGGTCTCTGCATTTTTTTGGTGTGATTGCATGTGATAATATGCCTGCTGTACTAGTTTAGGGTGCTTTGGGGTCCAGGCATGACCTCGGATTAGGCCTGAGTCATGGCTAAAACTTTTGTTTTAAGTATTTGGAAGGGGGAGCTAGGGAAGTTAGGGGTTAAGAGAGGTTGCTGGAGTGTTATGACACAAAAATTCCAGTGGCAAAGTGGCAAGGGAGGCGCTACTCAGGTACAAAGGAGGTGACGCCACAGGGAGCTAGGAGGGCCTTGGTTCGAGCTGCAGAAATCTCCCTTGTGCATTTATTTTTGACACCAGGAACAAGGAGGTGGTGTGCTCAGGATGGACTCTCTTGGATAAGTCTTGAAGGAGTCAACACATTTGAAAGGTATGGTTGAGAGAAATTTGATGAGTTTGATGAATTCAACCTCATTTGAATTGGTGGTCAAGAGAATTTCAAGGAGAAAACAAAGGGATGGAGAAGAGGAGTGCTTAGCCGAAATTGGGAAGGTGTTTTGGGCAAGTGTGCAGTTGGTTTTGGAGAGTAGTAAGGAGGTGTGTCGAATTTGGGTTGCTTGGGGTGTGAATTTCGGCATTTTGGTGTGAGTTCATTTGCTTTTCGGTTGAGTTTTCTTCCTCTTTTGTTTAGGGTCAAACTGAAGCCTCATTTGCATTATTTTCTTTTCTACTTTCGGCAATTGGGGTGCTTGGCCAAATCATTTTTGTTATTTCCTTAAAGAGCCAAAACTTGCTTTCACCTTCTTTCTCTTTATTTTGCTCAAAAGCCGAAAGGAATACTCTTTTCTCCATTCGACTTCTTCTCTCAATCTTCTTGTGCCGAAATACCCAACTTTCTTCTCTTCTTCCATTCGATAGCATCATTACTCATCCCCTGCGATTTCTTCTTCCTTTCTTCTCTTTTAGATTCATAAGCCGAACCTTCTTTGTTAGCCGAAACCTCTCTACTCTCCTCTTCTTGTTTAACCCTTTTGGCCGAATATTAGACAAGGGTAGATCTTTCTTTTTCTTCTTTTTCCTCTCGGGTTTGGTGGGTCGACTTCGATTTGGAGGAGGTAAGTTTGTTATGGCCGAATCTCTCCTATCTTCTTTTTTTTTCTTTCTTCATCGACTCATATGATACAAAAGCCGAATTTCGGCATTTGGCTGCCATGATTCTTATGCATCCATGAAACTAAATTCTCTTGGTACTCATAGAATGTTCTTTCGGGTTTTGTGACAACAGATTCGGTGTTGGCTATTCGTCATCACACTTAGTCAATTTCGTTAGTGAGGGGGGTAAGTGCTTTTACTGTTTCGACATCTCCTATTATGTTAATACCGAAGGCTTTAACCAAATAGTAATACTTGGTCGATTGTAGGGGGAGGCTCATCGTGTTGCTTCGGGATTTGGTTGGAAACCGAAGGGTGTTAAGGAAAGGTGAAGGCGAACGTTTGGGATCTTCGGGTTTCTATCGCTTTGTGGGTAGATCGTAGTTTCGGGATCTCGCTAGATTTGCGATTAGCCAGGTGTGTAACGCTTACACACATCTTTAGTAATATGTGTTAATTATGTTTACTGTTAAAAGCCGAAATAGCCATTGAAACCAGTGTTATGCATTGCGGGTATGTGCGTGGACTCCGGGTAAGTCCCTTGTCGATTGATTATTCAGATATGTTGTTATATCATTGGATTATTTTGATGCTATGTGACATTCGTTTTTCAAGCATGATATCTATGACATGGAAAGTATGATCACTGATGGGGATGATGAGAGGAGGGGGAATATTGATTTAGACTGTCACCAATGGTTTTGACCACATGGCGGGTTGGCCCCGCTTTTGATACTATATTCGTGACTAAGTCTTAGTGGTTTTGACCACCAGTGGTTTTGACCACACGTATGCTATTTGTGACTACGGTCACCAGTGGTTTTGACCACACATGGATTATTGTGACTCGTCCCAGTGGTTTGGTACCACAGTGGGTTGGCCCCACATGTTGATTACGGGATTGTCATCAGTGGTTTTGACCACACGGTGGGTTGGCCCCACCATATGATTTGTCGCTACGGTCACCAATGGTTTTGACCACACTATATGATTTGTGACTACGGTCACCAGTGGTTTTGACCACCAGTGGTTTTGACCACACGGGGTAGACACAGGAGTTCGGATGATTAGGTTGGGTTTGCATGATTTGCATAATTACTTATGACTTGTGTAAGTGCTTGTTACTCTCGGGATGGGGATTTATGCATTGAGTCTCGGTGACTCACCCCTTCCCTTATATTTTGCAGATGAGGCTTAGATCGCGGATATGGAGCCAGGGAGGATTCGAGGTGGCCATGCACTTTGCTTTTGGGTTTCGTTTTAAACCTTAGTTTCGGTTTACATTTTCCTTAAATTTGGGTTTTGGATTTGTAATAAGGCCGCTAATTTATTATTTTGGGTTTTTATTTATCTGCTTTTACGATATGATACTATGCTGAAGTTAAGTAACCTTGCACGCGCAAACAACCGGTAAAACCAATGTTTTAAAACTTATACTTCATATCGGGATTTTCAAACTTACCATTGGGTAATAACATACACAAGATGACAACCAATTAACTTAAATGTTTTTCCAAATCTAAAGTTTCTACAAATTCAAATGCAAACAGTTTTAACTGGACTATGCTCAACTCACTCGGGTTTTAATAGAATCGAATAGTTTTCCAAAACTAGAAACGACAAACGGGTTTTCCAAAAATGAGTTTTCCCGGGGTTAAAGGCAACAAAAACGTTTTCAACTATGCTTTACACAAGTTTTCTTCGAACCCAAAACGATAAAAGAGTTTTCAATAGAAATAAATCGGCAAACTTGTTTTATTCAAAGTGTTTTTCACTCTGTACATGCCAGATTCGGTCGTGGTGTGTTGATTGGGTTTGGGGTGTTACAGATCTATCGAGGGATAGAAGAGTTTGATCCAATCTCAAGTATTTGATCTTGGGAAACTTGAATCTCAATTGGTAAAAGTAAGGATCATTTATCCCACCTATGACATTTCGTGGGTGGAACCTATACCAAAAAAAGAAGGAATCACAGATAATATGTTGATTTCATTAAGGACAATCACGTGTAGGTAAATTTGTGTGAATGATAGAAAGTTGAGCAAAGCAATGCAAAAAGACCATTTCTCGCTGCTATTCCTTGACCAATTGTCGAACATAATTGCTGGGCAAGATTATTTTTTCTTTCTAGATGGGTATGATTGGCATACAATGAATGGTCGTTTGACATCACCTCGGTCAGTGACGATCTCCAATGACATTGAGGGAGTTCTCTTCACTTTTTCTATTGTTATTTTAGTTTTAGTTTTTTTTCATTTGAATAAAATGGCGGACTTAGCAATTTTTTTTCTTGAATTAGTACATTAAATTAATTATGTCTAAGGAGATTGGAACTTAAGCGGGACCATTCGTGACCCCTCCAACCTTTCCTAGGAAATTAATTTGATGTAATTCTTCGAGAAAATTTCTCTAGGTAGCCTAAAAGGAATTTTAATTTTACTTTTAATTTTATGTTCAATAAGAGGGTCAAGATTGGCCAAAGTACTAATATGTTTCTCTATTTAGTTTTATTTTAGTTCGGATAATAAAATTTTTTAGTTTCGGCTTGAGGCCCAGAACAATGAAGAGAAGGAAAATACCTAAATATTTGCCACCCTTAAGCTTTCCCAAAACCTTAAAATTGCCGCCACTTATTTCTCTCCATGCCTTGCCGCACAAGT
This sequence comes from Gossypium australe, assembly GCA_005393395.2. NCBI lineage: Eukaryota > Viridiplantae > Streptophyta > Magnoliopsida > Malvales > Malvaceae > Gossypium > Gossypium australe. Next base: position 61,451,654 of record CM016620.1, read on the forward strand.
CTTTCCTTAGCTAAATTTTTGCCCTATTTTACCACTATAAAAACCCCTTAATACCATCTTTTTTTTTTCAAAACACTTAAGCCATTAGCCCTATTTTTTCCTTTAGTTTCTTCCCTCAATCACCGGCCTCAAAGCTCAAAAGCTTTCTCCCTAATTTTTTTTTCTTTTTGCTATTGCATTTCTCTTTGTCGCAGTATATCTCCCCTATCACCGCCTCAACTTTGCTTCACTGTAGCAACCAACCCATTCCTAGTCGAGTTTTGTTGCAACCTCCACATTCAACCTTTCCCTTTTGCCGCCACAAAGTCCTCACCACAACTCCATTGTCGTTGCACCATTCTTATTTTTATCCCTAACTCCTTGTCAATTAGCCATGACTCGAAAGAGAACTAGATCTTCAAAAACTTCTGTTGAAAACCCAATTGTGATTTAAGATGAGGAAGCAATAGAAAATTTTGATTTCATCTTCAAAACTCAACCCAAGATGCCAGAAAAATGTTTCAACTTTGAAAGCATTGATAAGATGATTGTAGCATTGTCAATTCAGAAAACAATTGAGGTTTTAAAGTGGAATCAATTTTGTGATGCACGATCTTTTCCTGAAGAGGAATTAGTACGAGGATTCTACGCCAATCTAATTGTGCCAAATGCTTATGAAGTTCTTTTTCGTAAAAAGAAGCTACCCCTTACATCTAAATCCATTAACGATTTGTTTAATGTACCTGATGTTGAAGAAGGTGAATACTCTTCCATGACGAAAAATATCAATTGGGATTTTCTTCAACAAGTACTTAATGTTGTTGTGAATCTGGGGTCCCAATGGATTATAAGAAAATAATATAGTCACTCTTGCCAAAGGGAGTACTTAAAACTAGTGGCTAAGGTATGGTTCTACTTTGTACGATATAGCTTCATGCCTGTCTCACATAGTTCCACCATATTGATGGAACAAATACTTTTTTTTGTATGCAATTATGATATAAAAGTCCATCAATGTAGGGAAATTTATTCTCAAGGAAATCTGAGATTATGCTAAGAAAAAGGTAGAAAGTGCTTACTTTTCATCATTGATTACTTCACTTTGTTTGCAAGCACAAGTTCAGTCAAAAGCGAACCTCAAAGGTCGTTATGTTCAAGGCTACATAATAAGACACGATCTTTAAAGGTTAGTGGAGAATGTTGAATAGTTGAATCAAACCAAGCCAAATGAACCAGAATCTGACGATTCATCAACCAAATCTGAAACAGAAATTGACTCAATAACTGAATCAAGAAAAGCAGAATCTAAAAGAGAACCAAATAGCCCTGCACTAGGAATGGAACAAAAAAATACAGAACTAGTTGAGCGAAATGTTAAGCCAGAGTTGACTATTCCGATGACCACTTCTTCAAACACCATCAATAAATCAGAATTTCCAACTATGATGGATATGTGGAAATTTATGCATAACCAGCAACAGACTTATTGGAAATATGCAAAAATTAGAGATGATTCCATAATGAATACTTTTAAGAATTTCTCTGATAGTTTCATTCTTGAGTTTCCAGATCATGTTTTTGAGTCATGGGATCAAGATTCAAAGCAAGAAGAGTTTGGGAATTCAAGCAAGAAAGGGAAGGAACAAGACAAAGAGGATGATACAAATGAATAAAACGGGGATTTCTTTTTCATTTTTGTAGTATTCTTTTTAAGACAATTTTATATTTACTTTAGGAATATTTTATCTTATGTACAATACAATTGAATAATTTGCAATTTATGAATAAACTAAGTCGATGCATTTCCATTAATTTTGTTCTCTAGTAAAAAGGATATTAGTGTGGTAATGCGAATGTACATGTCTAAGGATTGAATTTTTCAAGAAAGACTTGGTACTTAAGCAGTCTTCATGACTCACCTCTCTTTTCTAAAATTCTACTTGGTGTACAGTTCTTATTCACTACTTTGTTATTTTGCAATAAGGATATTACTTATTTTTAAAAGGGGGTAAGGGCCAATCTTGCATGATTTTTTTTTAAAAAAAAAATTTCACACATAAGTATGTTGAAATAAAGTAATGCTCAGAAAAAGATTTTTGTTAATAAGTTAGCTCTTATGCAAGTATCAATTCTTATTTTATTTAAGTTCTTTTTATAGGTTAGCTCAGTTATGATATGCTTGTGTTTTTCATTAGTCTTATCTAGTCTTTGCCATGAAAATTTATGTTCCTTAGAAATAGACATGCATGAAGGTTTAAGTCTTTAGAATTGTCTTAGTAACTTTCTTGAGGCGAAATCCTAGTAGGCATAAGAATTTGAAAATGATATAGATACATTTTGTTTGGATCGTTTGAGCCTTTCAAGCCTACCATATTTTTAATTAACCATTGAAACTTTTCTTTAAGCTTTATGGCCTTTGTTATTTGATTTACCTGCATCATAAGTCATCTTACCTTCTTTTCATAAGTTTTACCTTATCTTTGCACCAATTTTAAACTTTACTTGTTTTGGTGAAAAAACTCTTGAGAAAGAAGTCAGAATGAGGTATATGCTTCAAAAAAAAAAATGTTCAGAAGCATGAGTTCAAAATTATGTTTGGGGTGTTAATGTAACACCCCTAACCTGTATCCATCACCGGATTAAGGTTACAAAGTATTACCGAAATTTACAGTACAAACGGGCAGAATTTTGAACATTTCATAACATATCAATATTCATAATAAAACCAATCAAAATCATACATATTGTCCCTTATACGAGCCCTCGAGGCTGTAAATACGCGTTAGAAACAAGTCGGGACTAAATTAGAAACTCAGAGAATTTTTCGGAAAACATTAAAAATTTTCAAAGCTGCAGGGGTCACACAGCCGTGTGGCCAAGCTGTATGAATCACACAGCCAAGAGAGACGCCCGTATCTTAGGCCGTGTGGGCATTCGAAATAGGGACACACGGCCGTGTCCCAGCCCATGTCTGTGCCCGTGTAACTCTCTGACTTGGTCACACGGCCAAGCCATATGCCCATGTGCTAGGCCGTGTACCCCTTCAAAGTAACCTCACACGCTCGTGTGCCAAGTCGTGTGATAGGCCATGTAACAGCCTGACTTGCAACCCTTTGAAAGCTACAGGGAAACATGGCCGTGTATCACACACGGCTGAGACACACGCTCGTGCTTTGCCCATGTGGACGAAAATAGGCTATTTTACAAGCCATTTTTCTCACCCAATTTGGCATGTACCTACAACCATAATTACACATACTTACAAGCCATATCAAGGCATCCAAATCAAGCATAAACAAACCTTAAACATATGATATATTCACATACAAACAATATGCCCTTAAGCACCTCAAATGACAATTCATAGCATGTATAATTATGTACATAATTTGACCAAATAAGCCAACAACCTTTCAAGTAATTTGCTTCATTTCATTCCATTTAGCTTACTTACCAAAACATACCAAAACTTCTCAATTTGTACAAATTATACCATTCTAAACTAACATCAAAATACATATATGCCTTCCACAACAAAGCACCAATTTACAACAACTATATGACATATCTAATGTGCAAATTCAATAATAATTTCATTTTTCCATAATTCAACCACATATCAACCGTATTAAGGCAACTTATACACATCCAAAATATACCAAACACAAGCCAAACAAATTATCAACCAAGCATAGGCCAACACTAGGCCAAATAACCTATACATGCGAATTATAACCAAAATTAAACCAACCGAAAGTACCAAAAGAGCCGATGGATAGTGTGATATAGCTCCGACAAGCTTCAAACCCGAACGAGCTTTCGATTCACTAAAAACACAAAAAATACACCGAGTAAGCATTTAAGCCTAGTAAGTTCGTATAACATAGAATTTAACTTACCATTTAGTCACAATTTAGGTAAGTAAACATAGCATATCCCAAGTCAATTTTGCCAAATGCCTAAGCACATATTCATCAACATGTTAGCCATGTAAAACAGATATAATAGCCAAATAACATGGATGAACATAACCACTAAACAAGTTTCATATACATGTATCATCCATTTCATGTTTCAATATATCATGTAATATCATTTCCATGTATTTCATGTATATACCTGTAATAGTTCATATCGAACTCATATCATCTCGTAACAGAACATTGCCCATTGAACCATTTAGAATATTGTTGGATACTTGAGATAGCTTACACATAGTGTGCTAAACTGTAATCCGTCAATTCCTGTACATGTATGCTTATACGAGCTATGAATTGGTATGTTCTCACGAGCTGGAAATCGGTAAGCTTATACGAGCTGAGAATTGGTAAGATCACATGAGCTGAAATCAATAAGCTCATACAAGTTGTGGTGTGTTCGCAACACATGTAGGACCACAACCAAATCAGTAACCCTAATGACATGCCATTTGTATCCTACGAATTCCTAAAGTTCAAACGGGGCTCGGTAATCGTCAAATTTAATTGGATATGCAATCGGTATTTATACATGTGAAATTATACAAATCACATACATATAATTCAATTAAAACATATAAATACTCAATTTAATTACACAAACTTACCTCGACAAGTACACGTAGAAATGGAGGCGATTAATCCGAGATTTTTTCTTTGCCTCGATCTAACTCCGTACGAGGTCTTACTAGATCTATATGGATAAATTTTAATCCAATTCAATATATTTCACATTCAATTTAGTCCAACACACATTTTTGGCAAAATTATTATTTTGCCCCTATACTTTTAATTTCTTTGCAATTTAGTCCCTAGTTTATAAAAATGGAAATTTACACAATTTCACCACAGCCCACCATGGCCAAATATCAAATAGATCCATATCGTGTACTATACTTCAACTATTTCACAATTTCACCATGTAATATTTCCTATTTTTCAATTTAGTCCCTATTTGACAATTTTACTAAAAATTTCTTTACAAAGGTTGTTTATCTAACAACAACCATTCATTTTCTATCATCAAAATTCAAAAATTAAGCGTGTTCATCAATGGTAAAACCCTAACAGTTTAACAGTTTCACAAATTAGTCCTCGGGCTAGCTAGATTAAGCTACAACGATCCTAAAAACATAAAAATAATTAAAAATAGGACAAAAATCTTACCTAATTGGACAATATTAGCATGGCCGAACCCTAGCATCCAAAAATGGTTTTCTTCTTTGTGAAAATCAGTTGAAAAAGGTGATAATGGAAGATGATATTAAATTGTTTTATTTATTTTATCATTTATTACTATTTTACTTAATTAACCTTTATAAACTTTAATAATTACACAAAATGCCAAGCCATTATAATCCACTATCACTATTATGGTCTAATTACCATATAAGGACCTCCACTTTAAAGTTCTATAGCTATTTAATACCTTTAGCTATTAGATCTCAACTTTTGCACTTTACACGATTTAGTCCTTTTTATCAAATTAAACATGTAAACGGTAAAATTTCTTAACAAAATTTTTATACGGTAATACTATCATGCTTTAGACCATAAAATAATAATAAAATATTTCTTTTGACTTCAGATTTATGGTCTCGAAACCATTGTTCTGATTTCACTAAAAATGGGTTGTTACAGTTAACCCAATTAATAAGGTGGATTGTGCTATGAAAATCCAAGGCAAGTTTAGGGTGTTAGCCTAAAAATCACTTCTCTTTATCCGTACATTGAGCCTAGCCCCATTACAACCTTATAAAATACCTATTGATTTTGAAAATTATGTCAACTATATTAGTGGAAAGAAATTACTAAGTTCAACATATAGAGACCATTAATTAAACCTTAGGATCGTTTTGTCTAATTAGATAAGGAAATTTTGTTGAATGGTGGATTTTATATATGAATTTGAAATGCATGCAAATTATGACTTATGTTAACATTTTATTTTACTTAATGTTGGGAATAATATTTACATGTGAGCGACTTATCAGCAAGAAGAGTTTGTGAGCACAAATCTCTTGATGCATGGTTATGTGAAAAGTTGATTCTGCTGAAATATTGTGCAAAATTGCCTTAAATGTTTGCTTCGCATGAAACATTACTCTGGACAAGTAATGTATTAAGTTTAGGAGTGTGATAAGTCTAAATTATATAGGTTTATTTAGAACCTTTTTACTTGGAATTTATGCATATCTCGAGCATTTAGATAGCTAATTGTGTAATTTTAGTTCATACTAAGACATTGGTCACAATTTTAGTAAAATTTGTAATTTTACATAATTTCACTTTATTATGCTACATGTTAAATTCTTGCTTAAATTGCTGTAGTTGGACCATCAAATTGCTCAATGTTGGGAGCTATAATAAGGACACAAATGCAAGAAAGATAACTATCTCATATTCTGAACGACAAGTTGATTAATTGGACTTAGAGAATTGTTTTAACCCAGCTTGGAAGATGATTGCTAAAAAGAATTAAATCTGCCTCTAATTGGGTTGCCAAACCATCTAATAGGGGGAGAAGAGCCTAAATTCAGCAAAAACATGAAGAGCGACCCAAAACGAATTTTGGAACAATTATTTAAGGGCCCCTACATGTGTAAAAAGATCAGATAATGGCCCCAACATGTTTTCATGGTCACCGTCCAACCCTTCCCCTTGAATCAAGCAAAAATCGGGCACAAATCAAGCAACCAACAACTTCTCATCCCACAAATCAAGGTCGGCCATGGATGGGAGATTCCTAAAGGATGTGCATGTTATTTTTAGAAAACTCCCAAGCTTCACCTTAAGTATAAATAGAACCTTTCTTTCACCTTTCAAGTCATCCATCAATCCCTCAACACTCAACATTCTCTTATCTTTCTCTCCTCTTTTTCACGCCTAAAGCTCTTCACCTTCCTATTTTCTTTTAGCTAGCATTTCCTTGAGAGAAAAACTCTCTTGGCTAGCCACCTTGAGGAGCAATTTGTAAAGGAGCAACCGCGGAAATTGGAGGTAGCCACTACGAATATTCTTCAGGGAATCACCAAATTCATCAAGAGATTCTTCTTCCTTTATCTTTAATTTGCTCTTAGTTTTTAAACATGTTTGCAAATTGTTTGACTGCTTTTTCATTAATGGTGATGACTTAAATTGTTTCAGCTATAATAATTGCAATGCATTGATTAAATTCATTCAATTCATGTTTATATTGTTCTATGCCTCAGTTGTTTATTCTTCCAATTAAAATCATTCATGTTATTCATGCATTAAAATATGTTTGAATGCACTAGAATTAATTGATTAGTCCGAACCAGATGGTGATTAATGGACACAATAATTGGAAGGTGCATGCTTAATTTATATCCGACCCAGAATAAATGAAAGGTTTGTAATGATTCAAAAAGAATACTTTGCATAGCTTTAGGTTTATGTAATTAAATTGTTTCAAACCAACCTAGTCCCTGTTACTTCACATAAATTCTAAGGAATCCTTAGTTAAATACTGACACAGAAATATACATGTTTTCCTAAGTATAAGACTTTGAAAGAACTTATATTAGATTCCAAGTTAATGAATGATCGAGTTGCCATGGAATTTTTTCTGGAACATTATTAAACAAGATAAAGAATGAATTGAGTCGAGTGTTGTAATTGTTCTAGCTTATTCATGTTATTGTTTTTAAACCTTGTGATTTGTTGCTAAACCATTCCATTGCATTTAGGTTAATTCATTTGCATATTGTTGATTAATTTAACTTTAACATCCATCACTTCAAAATATTATGTTTTCTTAACCAACTTGTAAATATTAATTTTTCAATTATTGATTTAAGCATAGTCCCTGTGGGGACGATACTCTTTTTACTTGCTTATTACTTGATAACGACTGTGTATACTTGCACATTCCGTCGCGAACCATATGCTCTAACCAGTATTCAGCTCTAGCCAAATCGTAAAGCTTAGTAAGTCCATAAAAACAAAACATCACATACTTGTAAATTTAATTACAAATCATACGTAACGTAAACTAACAATCCTTTGTTGTATTTCATCATTTCAAAAATCCAAAATAATCAAACCTGGATGATTCATATCACCAAAACATAACATGTCATTAATCATATACCTGATATAATTCATCACATCTTCCCATTCCATTTCCATTTGAATAGTTAATTGTTTTGCTAGGAGAACAATAGTAAATTGACTTCGGATACACGGGAGAGTGATGCTCACACAAGCTGACAGAAGGACATTAGTCAATACATGATGTTGCTCAAACAAGCTTAAGAGAATCCACAACACGTGTAGGATCTCAAGCCATCAGTATGGTATCCACCACCGGTACATAATACCTACTATATAAAACACTGACACAAAGTGCCTACTATTACAACACCGGTACATAGTACTTGCTGGATATAAATGGCACATAGCCAACACCGATACATAGTACCTACTGAATATAAACTCTAATGACATGTCATTTGTATCCTAGCTATTCACTAAGTTTACGCAGGCTTAACCTGTTATACCGAGATCATTCCATTCTCAAATTTACCTTTCAAACCATATCATCTATTTCATTACCGTTCAATAGATCATAATATCATTCAAATTTATATAATCAAACACATAAATTAATCAAGACATCAACAAACATAATAAACATAATATGAACTTACCAAAATACGATAGCTACCAACACTCGATGACAACTACTTGACGACTTTTCCTTTCCCCTAATTATCAACCGTGTAACACCCCAAACCCGGTCAAAACGCTACAACCGAATCTAGTATGCTACAGGAAAGAAAATTTTAGAAAAACTAACTAAAAATCATGAGTTGAGAAAAATTTGGCATATCACTATGTCTTTGACGGAAATTTAAAACAAGTGTTTAACTTGGGCCGTAATATAGTTCAGGTTTCTTAAACAAAAATCGAATTTTAAGAAAATTCCATTAAGCGATCAATTGAAAACAATATCGTGGTTTTAGTTGAAAATTTGAGTCAATTTGTTACTAAAAACCCGTCATTAATTAACCGATTATAAAATCGTAAATTCAAAGTTTTTAATTTTTAGAAAGCACCCACTTTGACAATTCATTAGACATGCCATAACAATTTCATTAGTAAACCCAAATTAACGTTTAAGTGGCCTTATTACAACCCCAAAATCCAAACTTAAATACTAATAATCTAAAATAAATATTAAAAATAAAATTTCTTAAAGCATTATGCATGGCCACCTCGAGTCCACCTCGGCTCCATATCCGCGGTCTGAGGGTTACCTGCAAAATTTAACAGAAGAGGTGAGTCACCGAGACTCAGTGTGTAAATCCCCATCTCAGTGAGCATTGGGCTCTCACACAAATTCATATACTATGTGTGTATGTAATGCAGCCCAACCAACCTATTATGTCCAACCTCCATACCTCCTGAGTCTACCCAATATCTGTGGCACCTAGCCACTGGTGGTACCTAGCCACTGGTGGTTCCAAACCACTGGTGACAAATGTCACAAAATATAATACGTGGGGCCAACCCACTTTTGGTACCAAACCACTGGTGACAATCCCTTAATGAATATATGTGGGGCCAACCCACGGTGGTACCAAACCACTGGGACGAGTCACAGAATTAATATATGTGGTACCAAACCACTGGTGGTTCCAAACCACTGAGACTTAGTCACGAAATGTAATATGTGGGGCCAACCCACTTGTGGTACCAAACCACTGGTGACAGTCTAAAAATCATATTTTCTCCCTCTTCACGTCATACCCCCAAGTCCATGCCATGTTTAACAGTTAATATGATATGATCATGCTTTCAAATGAATAACAATCAACCATTTCATTCATACATACCTTTCCTAATAACAGAGCATAATGAAACTTACCCGAAGTCTTCGATCTAACCCTCAAAGGTATTTTAGTGACCAATATCGTCACTTCGGCTTTTAGTCATAACAGTTAATAACATAAATAATATACGAAGTGTGCGAGAGTTACACACCTGATAACAATTAACACAACGCTCTCTATGTCGACACTATCGCTAACAGGAACTACTGCTATCTGTCTACTACTCTGCTCAGAAGTCGGCCCACAACCCAGTGGCCAATCCCAAACAGCAAACACCGCGCGCTTCTTGAACTTTGGAATGGATACCACGGGTACCCTCTCCTTCTCAACTAGACCGGCACTTGTATCCATGGAGAGAACCCTAATTAGTTACTCAAAAGAAACACTGATTGTCTAAACGAAAGATTGCTTTAGGTATACTATACGAATATAACCTAGCCGAAATGAATAGAAGAAGAACCCCTTACCTTTACTTCAAACGAATCACACCAGAAGATTCGGCTTGCACTCCCGGAAAAAAGGGTGATTTGATTCAGCCTTTACCCAAATCGATAGTTGTCCCAAACAATGAACGGCAAAACAAGGAGTATTCGGCACTTGATATAAAAATAGGAAAAAGTAAGAGTTTGAAGAAAAAGAAGAAAGGTAATGGTAGTTTCGGCTATGAAGAAAATGGATATCCAATGGCCTTGGAAGATTCGACTAACATCCAAAGAAACAAAGGGAAAAGAAGAGAACAAAGAGAAGAAGATGAGAAGCAGATTTCGGCTTTGACAAGAGAGAAAGTGAGAGTTGTCTTAGATACGGTTATGGTGTTTCAAAAGAAAAACAAAGAAGGGGAAAGGGAATTCGGCTTTGTAGAGAAAATAATAAGAGAAGATAAAAAAATATGGAATGTGCAAGTCAAGAGAATTTCGACAAAGATGGGAGATTTGTGCTTCAGAGAAAATGAGAAGAGAATTGAAACTCAACAACAAAAAAAGAAACCCTTTGAATATCCTAGGCACTTTCGGCATATAAGGCAAAAACACTTATCACTCGGCACCAACTTACTAAGAGCTCTCGGTTGACAACACACCCACAACAAGCCGAAAACCCCCAACCCAGGTCTCACATAGCCGTCACACCCCTCTTCCCCCACTATCCAACTTTCGGCCAACTCTCAAACACCAACCCCTTCCTAGATTTTCTCCACCGAATGCTCACCATCACCTATTCAAACCGATTGACCACTTCAACTCCCCCCATCACCTCTCATCCATCCATTTCAAACTCATTTGACTTATTCAACACCCCATCTTTAAGGTCCCTAGCCGAATCTACCACCTCCCATCTGACTTCAAAAACAAAATTCCAAAATGTAACCCAAGCTACTCGAACCTGTTCACCCTCCTTGTGGCGTCACTACAAGTACCCCAAGTGGCACCTCCTTGCCACTCCACCAACTTTTTTTTGTGTCAACCAAACTTACTTTAATACCATTAAGGCCCAACTCAACTAGCTTCCCCCAAAGTGCCTAACACAGAAATTTCCAGCAAGGCTCAAGCTTAACCCCAAGCCTTCTCGAGGCCCCCAAACACACCAACACAACACACAGAACATAACATACACACAAAAACACATCAAATGCACAGCCCCCAATTCAGGATGTTACAAACCGACTGGCCCATTTCTTGATCTAAATATAATAATTTTATTCAATTAATCAATTCAAATATCATAAAATACTTAAATTGACATATTTGACCCTTTATCAACTTTTTACGCTTTTACCTTTTAATCAATTTAGTCCCTAAACTTGAAACTTTCAATTCAATCACAATTTAACCCAAACAAGACCAGCCAAAAGTCCCCTTATAGCCCATATTCATCATATTTTTATAAAAATTTCTTGTAACTTTACTATTTTAGCAATTAAGCCCTTAAACTTTAAAATTAACTAAAATCACTTTACAAAATAATCCTATTCAACTATCAAGATTAATAATCTACCATTAAACTTCAAAAACATCACAAATTCATCAATGACATATTTCAAAACATTTAACTATTTTACAAATTAGTCCCCGAGTTAGCTAGATTAAGCTACAACGATCTCAAAAACATAAAAATCACTAAAAACGGGTGAAAATACATACCATGAACTTGGATTTAACTTGGCCAAACTTAAAGGAGTTCAACAATGGGGTTTCGATGGTGTTAGCCGAACATGAAGAAGATAAAGTTATGTTTTATTATTTTATCTTAGTTAATCATTTTATTTTTTTACCAAAATATCATTAATTCTTACATAATTTTAACTAAAACATATATATCTACCGTCCAACATTTTAAACATTGTTAAATTAACATATAAATCCATTCATTTATGCTTTCATAATTATTTAGCACAAATAAACTAATAGCGATTAACTTTTACAGCTTTTACAATTTAGTCCTTTTTACTTAATTAACTATCTAAACGTTAAAATTTTTTAACCAAAATTTAATACGACACTATAATAACTATATAAATATTAAATAAATAATAAAATACTGACTAATTAGAATCTTGCTCTCGAAAATACAGTTTTTGACACCACTGAAAAGGGTTGTTACAAAATAGTTCGCCTAGGGTAAAGTAAAAAAAATTAGTCCAAACTCGCGAATTAAACTTAGCTCACACACAAATCCTTACCGATCTGACTTGATCAACCCACCAAAATTTAGGTCCGCCAAATTAGGGTGTGATAATACTTTAGTGGAATGACTTCATGACTAAATAATGTTGTAATTAATAGTCAAAGACTGAAACTTAATTACAAACTATTTGAGCCCGAATTATATATGTCCAATTGGTCCCTACGCTAGTTCAAGATAGCCAAAAACGAATTCCACTTAAAACTAATAATATGAAAACAACGAAGTAAGAGAAATAGATCTCATATATCACTTTCCGCAATGAATGTGTTTTCTCGCTAAGTACAAAAGATAACTTAGAAATTAATTTAATTTCTTTAAATTATTATTTAATTAAATAATTGAAGTTCAAATTAAGAATTATGAATTAGTCATCTTGGATTTGTTGAATAAGACAATTAAGTATATTTCCTTATAGATTCTAGTATTGTAAAGTTTCTATGACTTTAATGAGATTAGTATAGTAAAGTGAGAAAATAATTTAATTGAGAAATTATTTTAGTTAATTTATTTTATTAAATAAATAATATTTTGGACAATAAAAAATGGATATTGGGTTGAATAAATTATAAGTGTTGGATAAAAGTTCAGATAACACATACAATTGGACTCAATACATGAAAAGCCTAATAAGGTATTGTGGAACAAAAGGAGTGACAAATCCTAGTATCCCATAGGGAATGTCACTACCCTACCTCTTCTACTTGGAGTAGAAATTGTGTTCTCTATTAAAATGTTATTATTTAACTAGACCTTATTCAAACAGAACTCTTATATTGAATCTCTATAAATAGGAACTATGTGTTGAACTATTTACACATTTTACATTAGCGCCATTATTCTATCAGAAAATAATGAAAAATTATTTTATAGAATAGATTCTATTTTTAGGGAAAACGCATAGTTACCAGTTGAACAGAGAATTAACTTTCCTATTGAAAGTTAAACAAAGTTTTCATTCTATGAGATTGGTTTCTGATTGTTTGAGCCCACAGTCAAAGCAATTTTTGGTTTGAGAATAGCAAAGAAGGTATTTCAGTAGAAAGTCAGGGTTGACTTAAATGCCTCGTGCAAAACATAAATATACTTTCTGTTAAGGGTTTATTGCTATAAATATCACAAGGCATAATTTTAAAGAAAAAATTTAAACTTCCTCTATGCCTAAAAACACTATTGAAACACCCCAAACCCGGCCCACGAGCCTTGACCGGATCTGGTATGCTCCTCGATGTAAACCGGTTCAAAATTCTTTTGTTACTTAGTAAAAACTTGTGTGTTTTGAAAGAAAGATTGTTTTGGGTTGGGCTTGAGTTGAAAACGAGTTTATTTTATATTGAAAACCCATTTATTTCAGGTGACAAAATATTTAGAGTCTATATTAAATTAAATTGACTTAATCTTCAATAATTAAAATTTCGTAACATAGTAAATAAAACAGAAATAAAATAGTTCACTATGGCCTTATTACATCAAAATAATTCCCAAAATTTAAATTCAAATACTTAAAATAAAATAGTCCAAATAAAAATGAGTTTCTTGCTGAGCATGGCCATCCCTAAGCTTCTGCCGGCCCGGTCCATCACTGATCGTCACCTGGAAAAAAAATATTCCCCAACGGGGTGAGTCAAACAGACTCAATGTGTAACCAACACTAAAACTTAACAATTCAGGCATACAATATCATATCACATACTTATTCATATAACAGATATAAAATAATGATGCAACCCGAACCCAAACCTATATGCCATCCGCTACACATCACCCGTACCAACCTGCACACCGTGGGGACTACTAAGTCAACCCTCCATCCGCTACACACCATCGAAGGCAGTCGCTACAGTCGACGTGCTCATCGCCCTTATAAAATTCGTGGCATAGCCACCAGATACAATTTTGTGTCCTGAGACACCATATTCAGATTTCGTGGTCATAGGTCACCACATTCACATATCGTGGTCTTAGGTCACCACATTCACTTCCCCTTTCATATAACCCGAATGCCCCATATCATTCATATCATGCATATTACATAATTTCACATTCTTAACACTTTTCACATGTTACATATATAACATAATTTCATATTCCTAGTAGGAGTAGGAATCGTACCTGAGTACTTTTGTACCATAGCATGGTACCTTAGCCATATTCACATTCTTATAAACATGCATATATTAATTATTGCCATAAATCTTATTAAAAAGTAGTGTGGGGTACACACCTGGTATTTAACGCTTTCCTGAAAACCCGAAAACTCGATCTAACGCTTTAGATTCTTAACCCCTACATTCGATCAATCACTTAATACTTAGTAAAGAGCCACTCGGCCATAAATCCAAGTCCTAGTAGGATTTGTATACTTAAATCCTTACCTTGCCGATTTGTTTACTAATCAAATCCCGGAATGTTATAGACCCCCTTCCTTGTAATCGGCTGGTATTGAATCCCTTCATAGATTAGTTTTCAGCTTTTAAATCATGTAAGAAAATAGATCTAGTGCTAAAATAAGCCTTGTCCGATTGCATATATATACTTACCTTGTGGATTTTAAATCCCGAAAGTCACCGAATAACTAGGGAACACGCGGCCTATGGTGTACCTTCGGGAAAAGAACTTTTTCTTCTTTGTGGTCGACAGCACCTAATTCCTGAAACTTCCTTCAAGTAGTCAGCCATAGATATTAATAGAATTAGAGTCTTAATTTCGGCCTAAGAAAAAGAAATAGGATGATGACTTATAGATCCTTACCCTTACTATCGAAGTCGACACACCCTTGCTTGAAGTCCCCCAAAGATTCGGCTATGGCTTTGTTTCTTAGCAAGCTTTCAGCTTTTGGAACTTAACAAGAAATCGGCTAGAGGATATCTGTGTTGTCGATTTATCAAAAGAAAAGAGAGGGAAAAGAGTCCCTTGAGAATTCGGCAATGGTGGACTAAGAAGAAGGAGAATTCGGCTAAAACAATTAGAAGAGAAAGAATGATGATTTGCAGAGAAAGAAAGAATTCGGCAGAGACTTAAAAAAGAATGAAGAATGAATAATGGCCTTAATTTCCTCCTTTGGCCGAAATTATCACCAAGAGCATCCCCTATTCGGCCAACACTAGCAAATTCCTAACTTTTCTCCTCATCTCTTCATTAAAAATTAATATAAATAATCCTCTTTTATCTCTTCTTTATCCATCAAAATAAAAAGGAATAAATCCACATTTATCCACCTATTTAGCCGAATTTTAAAGAGAATTAAACTCCTCCTCAAATGCCTTGGTGCCGTCCAACACTATCCATGCTTGCAGCAAAATAAAACTCTTTTAATTAGCTTCCCACGCGACTCGAACCCTGGCCCAATTGCACATGTTGTGGTGTCACTTGCTAGGCCCTTAAGTGGCGCCTCCAAGCCACCTTACCAAGCCTAATTGTATGTCAAGTTTCCTCTACTAATTTTCTTAAGGCCACCTTGCCTTAGTTTCCTCTTTTTAAACTTTAAAACTTAACATTTCCTTACATTTCCAAGTTTCCAAAAATGTTCGTTTGCCTCCTTTAAACTTAACATTTCTAAATCATTTCCTTACATTTCCAAGTTTCCAAAAATGTTTACTTTCCTCTTTTGAAACTTAACATTTCTAAATCATTTCCTTACATTTCCAAAAATGTTCATAATACATTCATAACACATAAGACATGCCATTTCGTATAATTAAATCAATAATGCATAGGCCCATTTTCAGGATGTTACAGTTCTACCCCCCTTAAAATAATTTCGTCCTCGAAATTACCTGACTGAAATAGGTGAGGGTATTGCTGTCGCATTGCCTCTTCTGGCTCCCATGAAGCTTCTTCCGATCCATGATTTCTCCATAATACTTTGACTAAAGGCACTGATTTTCGTCGTAACACTTACACATCTCGTTCTAGAATCTGAATCGGTTCTTCCTCGTAGGATAAATCTGGCCTTATCTCCACTTCTTCAACTGGAACCACATGAGATGGATCCGAACGGTAATGACGTAGCATGGATACATGGAATACGTCGTGCATCTGCTTCAACTCTGTTGGCAACTCCAACTGATACGCCACTGGTCCAATTCGCTTCAACACTCGGTATGGCCCTGTGAACCTTGGGCTTAACTTCCTTTTCCGACCAAATCTCATCACCTTCTTCCAAGGCGAAACCTTAAGGAATACTTAATCTCCCACATCAAATTCTATCTCTTTCCGTTTGAGATCTGCATACGACTTTTGTCTATCAGACGCTTCCTTCAACCGTGCCCGAATTATCTCAACCTTCTCTTCTGATTCTACCACTAACTCTGGACCCAAAACTCGACGTTCGCCTAATTCCGTCCAACACGTAGGAGTTCGACACTTCCGACCATACAACGCTTCATACGGTGCCATCCGAATACTAGTCGGATAGCTGTTGTTGTAGGCGAACTCTGCTAGAGGCAAATGGTCCTCCCAACTTCCTCGGAAATCCATTACACAGCCTCTCAACATATCCTCCAACACTTGTATTACCTGCTCAGACTGCCCGTCTGATTGTGGATGAAAAGCCGTAGTGAAGTCCAACTTAGTGCCTAAAGCTTGATGAAGTGCCCTGCAAAACCGAGAAGTAAACCTTGGGTCCCTATCTGAGATGATTGACACCGGAACTCCATGCAACCTTACACTTTCTGCCACATACAGTTTTGCCAACTTCTGTAGAGAAAAATCGACTCTCACTGGGATAAAGTGAGCGGACTTAGTCAATCGATCCACTATAACCCATACCGAGTCCTTCTTAGTAGGCGTAAGGGGAAGCCCACTAATGAAGTCCATGGTAATTCTCTCCCACTTCCATTGGGGAATCATAATTGGTTAAAGCAATCCTGACGGAACTTGGTGTTCAGCCTTAACTTGCTGACACGTCAAACACTTGCCAACCAATTTCGTAACTTCTTTCTTCAGACCAGGCCACCAAAATTGTTCCTTTAATTCTCGGTACAACTTACTTCCTCCAGGATGCATAGCATAGGGGCTACTATGCGACTCCTGAAGAATCTTCCGCCTTAACTCCTGATCCTTGGGCATACAGACCTTACCCTTGAAGCACAACACTCCCTCGTCATTAATACCATAATCCTCCAACTCCTCGTTCTGTACTTGCTGTAGCTTAACACTTAATTCATCATCAACCAACTGTCCCTCTTTCACTTCATTCAACCATGTCGACTTGACTTGCAACTCTGCCAACAGGCTTCCATCCTCATACAGACTCAGGTGTGCGAACATCGCCCTCAGATCCGACACAACCTTCTGACTTAGGGCATCAGCCACTATGTTCGCCTTGCCTGGATGATATTCTATCGAACAATCGTAGTCCTTTAGTAATTCAACCCACCTTCGCTGTCTCAAGTTTAACTCCTTCTGAGTCAACAAATACTTAAGACTCTTGTGGTCTGTGTAAATTACCGACTTTTCTCCATAGAGATAGTGCCTCCACACCTTCAGAGCAAAGACCACTGCCGCCAATTCCAAGTCATGAGTCGGGTAGTTAACTTCATGAGGCCTTAACTGTTGAGACGCATACGCGACTACTTTCCCATCTTGCATCAGTACACATCCTAAATCCGTATGAGAAGCATCACAGTATACTACAAAATCTTTTCCTGCCTCCGGCTGAATTAACATTGGAGCTTCAGTCAAAACCCTCTTGAGCTTCTCAAAGCTCTCCTGCTGCTTATCCCCCCACACGAAAGGTACTTCCTTCCTCAATAACTTCGTCAAAGGCGCGGCTATTGACGAGAACCCTTCCATAAACCTTCTGTAGTAACCTGCTAATCCCAAGAAACTACGAATCTCTGCCACAGACCTAGGTGGTTTCCAATCTAGCACTGCTTCAATCTTTCTAGGATCCACCCTTATCCCTTCTGCAGACACCACATGACCTAAGAACACAACCTCCTTCAGCCAAAATTCACACTTGCTGAATTTGGCATAGAGCTTCTTCTCCCTTAACACTTGTAGAACAACTCGGAGATGCTCATCATGCTCCTCTTCAGACTTGGAGTACACCAAGATATCGTCGATAAACACCACGACGAACCTATCCAAGTAAGGTTTGAAAACCCAGTTCATCATATCCATGAACGCAGCTGGGGCGTTTGTCAATCCAAACGGCATCACAACAAACTCAAAATGCCCATACCTTGTCCGAAAGGCTGTCTTATGGATATTTGCTTCCTTCACTTTCAGCTGATGATATCCTGACCTTAAGTCGATCTTTGAGAACACTGCCGCCCCCTTAAGCTGATCGAACAAGTCATCAATCATTGGCAAAGGATACTTGTTCTTGATGGTCAGCTTGTTCAACTGACGATAGTCTATGCACATGCGCATAGTTCCGTCCTTCTTCTTCACGAACAAGACCGGTGCTCCCCATGGAGACACAGTGGGTCGAATAAACCCACGATCCAGCAATTCTTGGATTTGAGCCTTGAACTCCACCAACTCTTTTGGTGCCATTCGATACGGGGCAATTGACACAGGAGCTGTACCAGGCAGCAATTCAATTCCAAACTCCACCTCCCTATCTGGGGGTATTCCTGGTAATTCCTCCGGAAACACATCCTCAAAATCCCTTACCATTCTAACTCCACTAGCACCTTCTTCCTTTCCATCTAACGCACTTACGAAGGCTAAGAATGCCTTGCACCCTTTCCTAACCATTTTCTCAGCCTTCAACGCCGAAACTACATTAGACAGGTAGTTTCTTCTTTCTCCTATCATGATGACCACCTCATCTTTCGGGGTCCTTAATTCCATTCGCTTAGCTGCACAGTCCAACACAACCCGATGTTCCACTAGCCAGTCCATACCAAGTATGAGATCAAACTCCCTAAAGGGTAGTTCCATTAAGTTAGCCCGAAAGTTCACTCCCTGAATCTCTAGAGGTACACTCCGAAAGATCTTATCCACCACTACAGTTTGGCCTAATGGGCTTACTACAGTCATCTACCTATCAGAGAGTTCAGATTCTAAGCCTAGTGTCTCGACTACACTACATGCAACATAAGAATGGGTCGAGCCCACATCAATTAAGGCATAATAGGGCTTGCCAAAAATAAGGAACGTACCGGTTATGACGTCTGGCGCGTCTCCATCCTCCCTACGGCGAACTGCATAAACCAAACCCGGTTGCCTTGCCTCAGTATTATTATTAGCACCTCTGCCAGGTGTTCCACGTCCTCTTCCAGCGCCATTACCTCGGCCATTCGGACCACGACCTCGCTGAGGCTGCTGTCCACCTCTACCAGCCTGATTAACATTCTGAGCCACCGGTTTATTCCCTTCCGACCTCATTGGACAGTCCTTAATCATATGGTCCTTGGACCCACATCTAAAGCATCCTCCAGTCTTTTTCCAACACTCTCCTAAGTGTTTCTTCCCACACTGATCACAAGTACGATATTGCCCTCCAGTACCAGCTTGCTGACCTCGCGCCCATCAACTCTAGGCATTTTCTGAGTATTCCCAGAAGATCCAAATCCTCTTCTCTACTTATTCCGATCAGTATTCTGCTTCACCGTGTCCTTAATCCCTTCCGCTATTTTAGCTTTCTCTACTAATGCAGAAAATTCCCGTTCCTGATGTGGAGCAACTAACAACCTCAGGTCATCCCTTAATCCGTCCTCAAACTGGACACATCGTTCATGTTCCGTAGCCACTACGCCTCGAGCATATCGGCTCAACCTCAGAAATTCAGCCTCATATTCTGCCACGGACTTGTTCCCTTGAACCAGCCCCAGAAAAGCCTTCCTTTGCTCATCAGTATACCATGTGCCAACATATTTCTTCTAATATGCTGCCTTAACATACTCCTAGGTCAGATCCTCGGCTGTGGCACCATCCCGAACTGTTAACCACCATTGATACGCTTCATCGCGTAATAGTGCCACCATTCCTTTCAGCTTCTCCTCAGGGGTCAGATCGAGCTCATCCATAATGCGCTCGGTTGCTTCCAACCAATATTCAGCCGTACTGGGTGCCACACCAAATACTCCTCGAAACATCTCAGCCCCATTGGCTCAGAGTCGCTCGGGTACAGATTTCCGAGCTCCCATATTCCCACCTACTCCAGCCACCATTTCCAAAACTCGCAGCACAGCCTGTGACACAGCATCATCCCCCGTCTAAGCTTGCTGTTCAACACCAACCACTGGGGGTGGTGGTGGCGGTGGTATCTCATTATCAGATCCTTGACCCGATCTAACGGGTTCCGACACAATCATCCTTCCTCGACCACGTCCACGATGACCACGTCCTCTAGAACTCATTTTTAATGACTGCGCTTTAATCTGATTAAGAAATTTCATGAATTAGCCTTTATTCCACTGATTACCCGCGAAGAAGTTTTATGGAAAGAATTTTAGGAGTGGTTCTTTCGTATTCATACATGTACATAGTCTTTACATTTATACATTCATCAATCAATTATGAACTTTCGTTCATTCAGAGAAATGTTGTAGTTTTCATTGTTGTTGTTTTTCCACTACCCAGGGGTATTTTCGTAATTTACCCTACAGGGGTATTTTCGTAATAATTTTTTTTCAAAATAAGGTTCCTTGTGGTTTTTGTCAATAAGGGTATTTTGGTAATTTTGCATTCCCGAGGTATTTTTGGAAATTTTGAAATTCGAGGGTATTTCGGTAATTTTGGAACTCGGGAATATTTTGGTAATAAACCAAGGTAAATTTGTAAAGTTTAATCATTCAGGGGTATTTCAAAATTTATAAAACTTGAGGGTTTTTTCTTTTTTGAAAATTTGTTTTTCAACTCGGTGATGTTGCAAAATTTCTGAAAACCAGGGTCATTTTGTTAATTTTGTAAGTTAGGGGCAATTTCGTAAATTTTCCAAGTTGAAGTATTTTAATATTTCGCAGAAGTAAAGTTTTTGGATATTTTATAAGGAAATTTTAATTAAACCGTGGGTAGTTTGGACATTTTCTAAACCAAGGGCATTTTTGTAATTTTACAACTAAGGGTAATTTAGTAAATTTTTGTAAGTCAAGAATATTTCAGAAAATTTTATAAAATTGTGTCGGCAATTTAAAAGGATAGTTTTTAAAAGTTTTAAAACTAGGGTTTCCATGAAAATGTGGCTAATCCCTTTCGGGTTTTAGTTAGTGGTTTAGCCCATGAATAAGTCCTCTTGGTTAGGGTGAACCGAAGCTACGCACCAGGTAGGATTCCTGTGAAGAGGAGGTGAGTCACTAGGACTGCTTAAATACCAGGCTCTTCCGGATCCAATCCTAGACATGCGCACAATGGTTGCCACACCCTAACTCGGCGACTTAGACACAGGTTTGTTTTATTAAGCATTTAAGTCTTATGTAACTGTTGGGGTAAACTAGTCCTAGAGTTCAAGTACCTATCATACTAATTCTACGTTCCATTCCATTTCTACCCTTCTACAGACCACAATATAAAATCACACAAAGGTTAGGGGTACTTACCTGGTGGACTTCGGGTCGGAGACTTAGGTGCCATGCCAGAAAATCTGTTTTTTCCATAAAAATTTTCACAAATTCATTTTGGGCTTTATTTGAAAACGTTTTGGGCCTTAAACCCAAGGCTGAGAGTTTAAAACTGGGCTCTGATACCAAGCTGAAACACCCCAAACCCGGCCCACGAGCCTTGACCGGATCTGGTATGCTCCTCGATGTAAACCGATTCAAAATTCTTTTGTTACTTAGAAAAAACTTGTGTGTTTTGAAAGAAAAATTGTTTTGGGTTGGGTTTGAGTTGAAAACGAGTTTATTTTATATTGAAAACCCATTTATTTCAGGTGACAAAATATTTAGAGTCTATTTTAAATTAAATTGACTTAATCTTCAATAATTAAAATTTCGTAACATAGTAAATAAAATAGAAATAAAATAGTTCACTATGGCCTTATTACATCAAAATAATTCCCAAAATTTAAATTCAAATACTTAAAATAAAATAGTCCAAATAAAATTGAGTTTCTTGCTGAGCATGGCCATCCCTAAGCTTCTGGCGGCCCGGTCCATCACTGATCGTCACCTGAAAAAAAAATATTCCCTAACGGGGTGAGTCAAACAGACTCAATGTGTAACCAACACTAAAACTTAACAATTCAGGCATACAATATCATATCACATACTTATTCATATAACAGATATAAAATAATGATGCAACCCGAACCCAAACCTATATGCCATCCGCTACACATCACCCGTACCAACCTGCACACCGTGGGGACTACTAAGTCAACCCTCCATCCGCTACACACCATCGAAGGCAGTCGCTGCAGTCGACGTGCTCATCGCCCTTATAAAATTCGTGGCATAGCCACCAGATACAATTTTGTGTACTGAGACACCATATTCAGATTTCGTGGTCTTAGGTCACCACATTCACATATCGTGGTCTTAGGTCACCACATTCACTTCCCCTTTCATATAACCCGAATGCCCCATATCATTCATATCATGCATATTACATAATTTCACATTCTTAACACTTTTCACATGTTACATATATAACATAATTTCATATTCCTAGTAGGAGTAGGAAACGTACCTGAGTACTTTTGTACCATAGCATGGTACCTTAGCCATATTCACATTCTTATAAACATGCATATATTAATTATTGCCATAAATCTTATTAAAAAGTAGTGTGGGGTACACACCTGGTATTTAACGCTTTCCTGAAAACCCGAAAACTTGATCTAACGCTTTAGATTCTTAACTCCTACATTCGATCAATCACTTAATACTTAGTAAAGAGCCATTCAGCCATAAATCCAAGTCCTAGTAGGATTTGTATACTTAAATCCTTACCTTGCCGATTTGTTTACTAATCAAATCCCGGAATGTTGTAGACTCCCTTCCTTGTAATCGGCTGGTATTGAATCCCTTCATAGATTAGTTTTTGGCTTTTAAATCATGTAAGAAAATAGATCTAGTGCTAAAATAAGCCTTGGCCGATTGCATATATATACTTACCTTGTGGATTTTAAATCCCGAAACTCACCGAATAACTAGGGAACACGCGGCCGATGGTGTACCTTCGGGAAAAGAACTTCTTCTTCTTTGTAGTCGACAGCACCTAATTCCCGAAACTTCCTTCAAGTAGTCGGCCATAGATATTAATAGAATTAGAGTCTTAATTTCGACCTAAGAAAAAGAAATAAGATGATGACTTATAGATCCTTACCCTTACTATCGAAGTCGACACACCCTTGCTTGAAGTCCCCCAAAGTTTTGGCTATGGCTTTGTTTCTTAACAAGCTTTCGGCTTTTGGAACTTAACAAGAAATCGGCTAGAGGTTATCTGTGTTGTCGATTTATCAAAAGAAAAGAGAGGGAAAAGAGTCCATTGAGAATTCGGCAATGGTGGACTAAGAAGAAGGAGAATTCGGCTAAAACAATTAGAAGAGAAAGAATGATGATTTGCAGAGAAAGAAAGAATTCGGCAGAGACTTAGAAAAGAATGAAGAATGAATAATGGCCTTAATTTCCTTCCTTTGGCCGAAATTATCACCAAGAGCATCCCCTATTCGGCCAACACTAGCAAATTCCTAACTTTTCTCCTCATCTCTTCATTAAAAATTAATATAAATAATCCTCTTTTATCTCTTCTTTATCCATCAAAATAAAAAGGAATAAATCCACATTTATCCACCTATTTAGCCGAATTTTAAAGAGAATTAAACACCTCCTCAAATGCCTTGGTGCCGTCCAACACTATCCATGCTTGCAGCAAAATAAAACTCTTTTAATTAGCTTCCCACGCGACTCGAACCCTGGCCCAATTGCACATGTTGTGGCGTCACTTCCTAGGCCCTTAAGTGGCGCCTCCAAGCCACCTTACCAAGCCCAATTGTATGTCAAGTTTCCTCTACTAATTTTCTTAAGGCCACCTTGCCTTAGTTTCCTCTTTTTAAACTTTAAAACTTAACATTTCCTTACATTTCCAAGTTTCCAAAAATGTTCGTTTGCCTCCTTTAAACTTAACATTTCTAAATCATTTCCTTACATTTCCAAGTTTCCAAAAATGTTAACTTTCCTCTTTTGAAACTTAACATTTCTAAATCATTTCCTTACATTTCCAAAAATGTTCATAATACATTCATAACACATAAGACATGCCATTTCGTATAATTAAATCAACAATGCATAGGCCCATTTTCAGGATGTTACAACTATATTCTAAATCGATTTTTCCAACACTCTCAAGCTACAATATCTACTAGTTCTTCCTCATATGAAAAGTATAGTTGAACCTTAATAGACTCCACTAAGACAACATGTGAAGGATCTAATTTGCATCTTTGAAGAATAAAAAAATAGAACACATTGTGAGTTTGTTCTAACTCCAACAGTAAAGCCAAATGGTATGCCATAGGGCCAACTCTTTCCAAAACATCGTATGGACCTATAAATTTTGGACTCAATTTCCTTTTTCGTCCAAATACATCACTTTCTCCCACGAAAAGACTTTCAAGACCATTTTGTCCCCCACTTCATATTCGATCTCCCTTCTTTTCAAATTAGCGTATTATTTGTGTTTATTCGAACTACATTCAATTGATCTATGATCAATCGAACCTTTTCCTCTATCTCATGAAGAAATCCCAATCAAACCATTTTTCTCTCTCTAAGTTCCAGTCAACACAATAAAGTATGACACAATTGATCATATAAAACCTTATAAGGACCCTATAACAGTCCAGTTTATACCCTAGTCAGAACAGTGGTTTCGGGACCACAAATCCGAGTTTGTATAATATTTTAATATTATATTCGGTGCCGTTGATATGTGACTAAGTATGTGGTAAATTTCCGTGAACTAATTTGTCTGTCTGTGTGTTTAATTTAAGCAAAGGATTGAATTGCATTGATTTGTAAATTAGCATGCTACATGAAAAGGTGCATATTTGCCATGTCTTTAAAAGTATGGAGGATTTATATGGCAAATTTACCTATTACCTAAGTTAGTGGACGGCACAAGTATTAAAATGGCCTTAATTCTTTTGTTATATATGTTTTATTATAAGGATAATTTTGTAATTAGTTTAACACTATGTTTTGTAATAAAACAAACAAATGAAAGTGGATGTTTATCCTCATGTCTTACCACCGAAAATCAAAGAAAGAAAAAGAAGAAAACCTTAAGTTAGGTTCGGCCATTTCAAGCTCAAATTAAGGTGAGTTTTGACTTCGGTTTTTGATAATTTTTACGTTTTTGCAATCGTTGTTTTGTCTACTATCAAGCCCATGTCTCAATTTTGTGTATTGATGATGTTTGCGAGATATGCCATTGATGATATGTTGAGCTTTGTAAGGAATTTAGTTGTTAAATGAAATATTTGAACTAGATGAACATACTTTGTTCTTGAATTTTTGATGAATTTAGCTAATTAGGGCTAAATTGAAAAAATAGTAATTTGAGGGACTAAATTGCAAATTTGATGAAAAATATAGGCTTGTATGTGATGTATGAACATTCGTCTAAGCATGAGAATGTAATGATTTTGTGAATTTGATGTTTTAAGAAAAATGGACTAAATTGATAAATTGTGCAAATTTAAGGGTTAAATTGCAAATAGCCCTAAATGTGTGTCCTTGGATTGAATTGAATAAATTAGTGAATAAAAGGGTTAATTCTGAATATGTTTAGATCAAGAATCGAGGAAAACAGACCTAGATCGCAGGAAAGCGAAATTAACCGAATAGTCGTTTCCATTTCTGTTAAATCGAATCCGAGGTAAGACCACATCTAGGACGTTGGCATTGATTTGAGATTTTATGTAAGACCTCGTCTGGGACGTTGGCATCGGTATGATTCTTACGTGTAAGACCATGTCTGGGACATAGGCATCGTATTGATTCGTGTAAGACCCTGTCTGGGACAGTGGCATCGATATCCGAGTGCATATAAGACCTCGTCTGGGACGTTGGCATTGTACGACTATTCCAAGCTTTCTGAGTATCCTACTAGATTCCTTACGGTTCAACGGGCAAGTTTGTGATACGAATGGCTATGTAAATAGTGAATCTATTTTAGGTACATTGATTTATACACTAAGTGTGTATATAAGGTAAGTACCTATGTGATCTTACTATGATGATTATGTATATTGGGATAACAATATGATATCTGAAAGTAAGCATGAAAGAGCTATGTTATATACAACTTTTGAATTGGTGAATGTGGCAAATATGGTCAAGTATATGGACCAAAGCATATATGTGATAGTTTGCTAAGTAATTATGATGTGCCAACGTACCTATGTGCATATATGCCTTCCATGCTAAGTTTGTTTGTATTATGACTTACTAAGCTTTTGGAAAGCTTACTCTACGTGTGTGTGTTTCCTCTGTTTTATAGGTTGTCAAAGCTACTGAAGGCTCGGGACCGTCAAGGATCGTCATCACACTACTAAACTCATTTTGGTACACTTTGGAAATGTATATAGTTAGATATCGCATGTATAGGCTAGTATTTGGTATAAGTTTGTTATATGAACTTTGCCATGTGATTTGGCTATTTATGAGTTGAGAATTTGCTTAAATTAATGTGGTAAGTGAAATATGTTTTTGGAATGGTTATGTGATCTATGAATTGGTCAATTTTTTGGTAAGCATTTGGTTGAATTATACTTGATATACATATGTTTTGGTCTTGGAAGTTGGCATGATTGAAATAGATATTGAATGTTTAGATTGAATGGTTATTTTGGTTGTCTAGTATGCATGAAATATGTTGGTAAATATTGCTTGTAGGTAAGACCCAAGTGGGTGGCATTTTGGCCTTGAAAATGGCCTATAATGTCACACGGTTGTGGCACACGGGCGTGCCTAGTGACCGTGGGCGTAAGTCAATATAAGGCCTAAGAGCACACGGCCCACGGCACACGGATGTGCCTGGTAGCCGTGTGGTTTTATAACATCCCGAAATTGGGCCTAGTAGGATTGGCCCAATGGGCCTTGGGCACAGGAGTGTTTAAAATTTTTGAGAACAAGAGAATGGCATTATTGCAAATTGGACTTATTAGTTAAGTGAATTTGGAAAGTTACAGAGTTCTAAGAAGGCTCGGGGTTGAATTGAGGCCTTAGCAAAATTTTTGTGTTTAAGCATTTTAAGGAGAGAAGGTAAATGAAATTAAGGCTTAAGGAAATAAATGCATATTTTGTTAGCATAAATGAGCATATGGTAAAGAGGTTATGGCATCAAGTGGAGAGCATGGAGGGAAGGGGTTCAAATCTCATCTAGTGCAATTTGTGATTAATTGTTTTTATGCTATTCATCCATAGTGTCGGCCATGGTGGTATTTTAGGCAAGGAAGACTTTTTAAATTATGGAAAGGTGGCTAAGGATTATGGTAAGGAGGAAGATAAGGGATAATGAAGGAAAGAATCAAAAGAAAAGGAAAGATAAGGGAACATGTTGGCTTATAGTGTGGAAGGTGTTTTTTGGTTAATGTTCATCTTTTGGAAAAGATGATAATGGTTTGGGAGAGGGTTTTGGTGATAGCCGAATTTTCTATAGGAATTGGCAAATTTTTGGTGCATGAGAGGTATTTTTTCTCTTTGAGCAATTTGTGTCTCTTTTCCAAACTCTTTTCCCTTTTGCTTTGGCCGAAATCTCCTAGTCCATTTGTCCATTTTTCTCTTCTGTTTTGGCCGAAATCTTCTTAATTCTTTTCTCATCAATAGCCGAATTTCAATCATCTTCCCTTCTACATCTTGCGAGTTGAACACATCTTCTTTGATCGAATCGGTAAGTGGCTCTATTCTATCATTGTATTTTCTTGTCTCCATGCCGAATTTTGTGCCATTGTCTTGGGATGGTTTTCTTAACCGAAAACATCATTTCTTCTATTTTCTCTAAACGTGATCATCTTTCCTCTCGTAGTGTTCTAGTGTGTGCGGTCGTAAAGCACATTCTTGCCGATTCCTCTCTAGTCTTAAGTCAATCGATTGAAGTCGGATCTATCATCATTAAGGTAATGGGTTCATTTTTTGGATTTTTTTGTTATATCTCTATTTGGCTATGTTGCAAATTGGATTGAAGTTTCGACTAATCGATTATGTTTTAGGGACGAAATCACTCGATATATTCTATTTGCTAATCCATCGGCAATAGTGGTAAGTGATTCAAGTGTAAGTAATACATTGGGTATGAAATCTTTTGGAAGTCCGAGGCTAACTTTTGGTTGGAATTTGTTCTAGGGTCAACGAAGAGTGGTTTTTAGGAAATCCTAATCAAGGTGTGTAATCCTGTACTTTCCGAATACATGTTTGAAATGGTGTGTAATCTCACACTTTTCTGAAAATTTGCATGAAATATTCTGTGATTCGGTCGAAATACCGAAGAAAACCGGAAACCGGCATCCGTGACCACTCGGGAGTGCGTATATCCGTAGTGGTAACCGTATTTTAGCAATGAAACAGTTTGGTCAGCAGTAGTGATATGATTTAGAAAAATCACGAAAACTAGGAGAAAGGGAATTAATAAGTGAATAAGACATTTAATCAAAGCTTATTGTTTCTATTTTGATATAAAAGAAACGGAGAAAGAAAATGAATCTTATATTTTGAGATATCTTAATTTTAGTGAGACTGGTTCTGATTGACTTCGTGGTTCCCTGATGTGTCTTGGAAAAATCATATAAAATTGTACAAAGTGTATTATGGGTTATAATTTATATGTATAGATTCCTTAGTGAGCCTATTTTCATTAGAAACAAGTGGGAGTGGTATATAAAAACCGTACAGTGAGATATTTGAAATTAAGTTAAGAGAGGTCAGAATCATTGGATAGTGAAACAAGGGAAACTTTAAGGAATAAACTGTACTAAATGGTTAAGCCAAAAATTCTGGAAAAATTGTAGTAAGAAGATATATGAGTCTAGTTTCAAGGAAAATTTACGGATTTAAATTTTGAGTTTTCTAACTCGAGTTATTGTTAATTTAGTCAGTATGACACAGATGGACAGTTTTAAATTTTTATGCCCACATTAGTAGTTAAGTCTAGGTTGCGAATTACCAAATTACCCTTAGTGGGTAAATTACCGAATTACGATAATGCCCCTAATGGGATGAATTGATATATTGCCTTAATGGGCTGATTTGATAAGATTGCCTTAATGGGCCGATTTGATAGATTGCCTTAATGGGCCAATTTGATATAATTTGCTATATGGGTCGATCTGATAATTTGCTATATGAGCCGATTTGATAATTTGTTATAATGGGTCGTACTTTTGATAATGAATATCCAAATAAATTACTGTTGTTATTGTAAAAACAATTATGAATTGTTATGCATTATATACATGATTTTGCATGGGATGGGATAATATTGAAGAGAAGTTCTGGTGGCTCTGCCACATAATTGTGGTGGCTCTGCCACAAATCTGTATAGTGGCAATGCCACGTAAATTCTGTTATTCTGGTGGCTTGTCCACAATTAAATTTGTTATAAATGGCTTAATGCCTGCGATTGGTGTGTTGGCGGGTTGGGTTGACTTGATCCCAATAGGTGTGTTGGTTGGTACGGGTGGTGTGTAGCGGATGGATTACTAGGTTTGGTTTGGGAATTGCATTTCATACACATGTTATATTTGATACATTATTATTGTAAATGGGCTTCGGCCCAAGTTATTGTTTTATGGGCTCAGGCCCAAGTTTTTGGTAAAAGGGTTCAGACCCAATAGATGACGGTAAGGGGATTTCACACTGAGTTCTTGTAACTCACCCCCCTTTCTTTCTTAATCCTTGTAGGTAGTGCTCAGTGACGAGGACTTGGGGCCATGGATGACTCGGTGGAGGCCATACTTCAGAAATGGTGTTTCTAACTTTATTAAATCTCCTTTTTCGTTTATTTCGTTGCTTTTACTATTTGGGTTTTAAAGTTGTAATAAGGCCTCTGGGATATTTTATTTGGTTTTATGTTTAGCTGTACTTATTATTTTTCTGCGTTATTTTAAAAGGGAATTTTTCTAAAATCATAAACAACGGTTTTCCATAAATTGATTAACAAATGATTTTCATAACAAATTTTTACAAATGATTTAACTCGGAAATTCTCTTTCAAATTATTGATGACATTTTCAAAAGTCACAGTTAAAGTTCACTACCTCTATTTTCGACTCATCAATCAAACTCTCAAAAATACTTGTATTTTATCTATGTTTCGGCAATGTTTTCAAAATGTTTCTGCAACTCTATTTCCAAACGTCATATTTTCGTAAATTGTTTATTTCAAATATGTTTTCGCAACCAAAAAGGTTTTTAAAGATAATTACGTTTTCAAGTAGATAACAATTGCTTAAGTGTTTTGGGTTTTAACAAAGAGGCTGTAATTCTCAAACAAGTTTTTAACAATCGCAAAGATGGTTTTGAAAAAAAAAAAAAACACTTCCATGTGACACGCCAGATTCGGGCCTAACTTCTAGGTCGGGTTTGGGCTGTTACAGGTTTTGACAGGATCGACCACGGCCAAAGTACATGTGTGTGCTTGGTGGCCGTGGAGCAAAGGTCAATTTCGACCACGATGAGGACACACGGGTGTGTCTAGCAGCCGTGGGAGGCACACGGCCTACCCACACGGGCGTGTAAGCCCTGAAACTTAGAAAAGTTTTAATTTTCCATGAAATTTTGTATGTGTATCGGTTTTGTCCCGACCCAGTTTCTAAGCATGTTTTAGGTCTCGTTGATCGTATTAAGGGACATTATGTTTGAGATTAATGGATAAATGTATGAACTTCTGAAAATGTTTTTGATTGGTCCGGTAACGCCTTTAACCCTAGTCCAACGATGGATATGGGTTAGGGGTGTTACATTTGGTTGGTATCAGAGCTACGATTTAGCTAATTCTCGGACTAACGTAACGTGTCAGAGTCTAGCTATACATGCCATATATCTGAATTGTGATAGTGTGATAAATCCTGACGTATAAAATGTGATTTTCGTATAGTAATGGATCCCGAAAGAGCCGTAGCTGACGCCATAGAGAGTAATGCGCCTGCTCCCGCGTAAGGGACAACGCCTTCTGATTCGAGACCGGCTACTAGCGGTCAAGAGGGAGAAGCTAAACCAGCTTTCTTCCAGATGATGAGTGAGTGGTTCACTCAATTTGTAAAGAATAACCCGACTATTTCGCAACCCCCGCCCCCGGTTAATCCCCCTCAGACATCTGATATACCTCTGACTGCAAATCTGAATCCGTGGAATAAGCCTCCGGTTGACAAGATCCGTAAGTATGGAGCCGAAGAGTTTCGGGCTACTAATGATGATGATGCTTAAAGGGCTGAATTCTGGTTAGAAAATACTATACGGGTATTCGACGAAATGTCTTTGACTCTAGAAGAATGTATAAAGTGCGTTGTGTCATTACTCCGAGATGCAGCTTATCAATGGTGGAAAACTTTGATTTCTGTTGTTCCGAAAGACCGAATTACATAGGACTTCTTTCGGTTCGAGTTCCGAAAGAAATACATCAGTGAAAGATTCATCGATCAGAAACGGAAGGAATTTCTGAAACTAAAATAGGGTCGAATGACTGTTTCAGAATATGAACGAGAGTTCGTGAGACTGAGTTAGTATGCTCGGGAATGTGTATCATCTGAAGCTATAGTGTGCAAAAGATTCGAAGATGTTCTTAATGAAGATATTCGCTTGTTAGTTGGGATATTAGAAATAAAAGTGTTTGTATACTCGTTGATCGAGCGTGTAAAGCTGAGGCACTCGGGAAATATAAAAGAAAAGCTGAATCTGAAGCTCGAGATATGAGAAAGAGATTTCAGAGTAAATCATTCCAGTCTGCTCCGAAAAGATTTAGAGATAATCAAAGTCGTTCCAAAGATAATGTGGGACATTCGAACAGAAATCAATCTAGACTGCAAATGAGTTCCAAAACCCCAGCAACTTTAGTGGCCAGTGTTGGTAATGTCCGGACTGAGAGACCTGAATGTAAACATTATGGAAAAAGGCATCCGAGAAGTTGTAGACTTAATGACAAAGTTTGTTTCAGATGTGGATCACTTGATCATTTTATCCGTGATTGCCCTGAGTCTGTCGAGGCAGAGACTATTCAGAATCTGAGATCTGATAATGCACCTGTAAGAGGTAGACCTTCGAAGAATGTAAGAAATGTCAGTGGTAGTCAGAGAACTACGAGAGACAATGTTGCCAGATCTGAAGCTAAAGCGCCTCGCAGAGCGTATGCTATCCGAGCTCGAGAGGAAACTTCATCTCCAGATGCTATAACGAGTACTTTTACAGTTTATGATACTTCTGTGATTGCATTGATAGACCCTGGTTCTACGCATTCATATATATGTATGAATTTAGTATTCAGCAAGACTTTGCCTATAGAGCTACTGAGTTTGCTATAAAAGTATCAAACCCCTTAGGTAAAAATGTCCTTGTTGACAAAGTATACAAGAACTGTCCGTTAATGTTTCGAGATATATGTTTCCCTGCTGATCTGATGCTTTTGCCATTTGATGAGTTCGATATTATTTTGGGTATGGATTGGTTGTCTTTGCATGATGCTGTTGTGAACTGTAAAAGAAAAACTATTGATTTGATATGTCCAAATGATGAGATTGTACGAGTTGAGTCTAATGATTTGAATGGATTGTCTGCCATGATATCTATTTTATAAGCTCAAAATTATGTGAAAAAGGGTTATGAGGCATATTTTGCTTATGTGATTGATTCGAAAGTATCTAAGAAGAAAGTTGAATCAGTGCCTATTGTTTGTGAGTTTTCTGATGTGTTCCCTGAAGAGTTACCGAGTTTGCCTCCGATTCGGGAAGTTGAATTCGACATTGATCTGTTTCCTGGTACAACACCTATTTCGAT
This sequence comes from Gossypium australe, assembly GCA_005393395.2. Classification (NCBI taxonomy): domain Eukaryota; kingdom Viridiplantae; phylum Streptophyta; class Magnoliopsida; order Malvales; family Malvaceae; genus Gossypium; species Gossypium australe. The sequence continues at coordinate 61,485,032 of CM016620.1, forward strand.
AGCTCCGTATAGAATGGCACCCACAGAGTTAAAAGAGTTAAAATCACAATTACAAGAATTGACAGATAGAGGGTTTGCTAGACCGAGTTTCTTGCCTTGGGGTTGTAACACCCTAAACCCGATCAAAACGCTACGACCGAATCTGGTATGTCACAGGGTAAAACGTTTTTGGAAGGCAAGTCTGTGGAGTCAATTTGCGAAGAAAACACTTAATCTTATGAAAACCAAAGTTGCGTTAAGTAGTTTATTAAAATCATCTCAAAGTTTGTTTTAAAGAGAATCGAGTTGACTTATCGTTGTTACAAGTTCACTTATTTACCCGATGGTAAAGTTTAGGAAAAATCTCGAAATTTATTAAGGTTGTGAAAACATTCATTTTATAATTTCTTTACTTGTTAGTCATGCTTTAATGTTTAACACAAATTCAAATAAATAATTAAACCCAAAGCAAAATATAGATGGCCTTATTACACAACCAAAACCCCAAAATTTAAAATAAAGTTAAACCGAAATTTAACCGTTTAAAATGAAGCCAACTATTGAGCATGGCCACCTCGAGTCCATCCCGACTCCATATCCGCGATCTAGGAATTATCTGCAAAATCTAAAGGAAGGGGTGAGTCATCGAGACTCAGTGTGCAATTCCCCATCCTGAAGATAACAAGCCCTTACACAGTTCATAAACAAGTATGCATGCCATGCAACCCAAAAACCTAACCATCCGAAACTCCTGATTCTACCCCGTGTGGTACCAAACCACTGGTGGTGCCAAACCACTGGTGACCCAAAGTCATAAATAAACATATGTGCTACCAAACCACTGGTGGTGCCAAACCACTGGTGACCCAAAGTCACAAATAATCATATGTGGTACCAAACCACTGGTGGTGCCAAACCACTGGTGACCCAAAGTCACAAATAACCATATGTGGTACCAAACCACTGGTGGTGCCAAACCACTGGCGACCCAAAGTCACAAATAATCATATCTTCCCCCTCCTCTCATCATACCCATGCAATATGACATAATAATTCGTGTATGCAGTATGTCATGTATGCTAACATATATCAAATATAAGTATAACATGAATTACCATCATAATCAGATAGACATAAAACAACATAATCACGCTAATCACCCTCTAAGGGTATAACTATAATTTTACCTACCAAGGGCATTTCATAATTTACCCACCAAGGGCATTTTCGTAATTTATCTTTCAGGAGTATTTTGGTACTTTACCCTTCCAAGGGTATATCAGTAATTTCGCACCTGCAATGGCCTTTCCGAAGGCCTAATGTCGCCCCGAGTGACTTAGCTACCATTTTCGGTTGTACCGGACTATTGGGCCTAAAACCCAATTTTAGCCCATTCGGGCCCACACGCTCGTGTGGCCCACCTAACACAAATCTAGCCACGTATATAAGTTCCACCTAGTCTAGTTCACTTTATACTACACTATCATACAATTTATTCAATTGGGCCCATGTGCCCATTGGCCCACTTCGGCCCATCGCGGCCCTAAGCAGCCTCAACCCACAAGAATACTACTGATGGCCTCAACTATCGCGTCGAAGCCCCACACGTGCACTTACACGCTCGTGTGGCTACTATTGCCGTGACCGGCACTTCGGCATTTGCCGCTCTACAACTAAAGTAGAGAGAGTTACACACCTGATGGGAATCTGAAGCTGCTAAACTGCGCTCCGAGCACTCCTTTGCCCAACGCCAACCAGGTATGTTAACTCTCCTCCTGTAATGCTCTTTATATAGCTAGCTCTTCACCCTTCTTCTTTGTATCTTTCCGATGTGGGATCCCTTCATCAGTAGAGTTTAAATTCAACTGAAACTCTTGCCGTCCAATCCGCAAAATAAATACTCCCTTGCTTCTCATGAGATTCGAACCCAGGCTCCCTTGCTACATAATCCATGCCGGTAACCACTTGGCCACAAGCTCCTCTTGTGTCTTAAACCATGCGCAACTAAATTTAAACCTATAGCCAAATTCTAAGGTCCAAGTAAAAAGAAAACCAAAATGCAAAAGCCAAGACTTGAACCTTGGACCTCCTTCCTTCCTTGTGGCGTCACCCCCTTGTCTCTTATGTGGCGTCACTTTGCCACTACACCACACACTCCACTTGTGTCATTTTCCTTCACATTTTATTCTTAAGGCCTACCTGCCAACTTCCAGGGTTTTTTTCACCTAAAACCAAAATTTCCCCAAAGCCAAAGTTCGATCCCGGGACTTCATAGAAGCCCTCTAACCTTCCAAAATCACTTATCTAATAAGTCCAACTTGCATTTAAGCCGATCTCTTATTCTCCAAAAATTTAAACGCTACTACGCTCAAGGCCCATTGGGCCCAATTCTTCTAGGCCCAATTTTAGGATGTTACAGATCTACCCTCCTTAAAGAAATTTCGTCCTCGAAATTTCCAGCTAACTAACAGTCGTACAACCTAACTTACAACACTACGCCCACGCTGCGCACTCTAATTCTAATAACACTAATATACTTTTAACTAGAATTTAGAACTCCTACACATACTCAAAAACACCTAGCCATTAAAACAGACGAATATTTCATACGCAACCACCTCTATATCCGAACATCACATCCAAACCAAACACACAGAATAGATACCAGAAATACAGCATATAACAAAGCAAAGTATTAGGAAACTTACAGTGCAGATTGGTGCCGGAGACTCGGGTGCCATACTTCCAGAAAACAGATATATATTTTTCTGAACCATTTTCCAAACCATTCTTTGAAAACACTTTTGAACCCAAACCCACAGTCGAGTTTTTGGAACCTAGGCTCTGATACCATAATTGTAACACCCCAAACCCGGTCAAAACGCTACGACCGAATCTGGTATTTCACAGGGTAAAACGTTTTTGGAAGATAAGTCTGTGGAGTCAATTTGCGAAGAAAAGACTTAATCTTATGAAAACCAAAGTTGCGTTAAGTAGTTTATTAAAATCATCTCAAAGTTTGTTTTAAAGAGAATCGAGTTGACTTATCGTTGTTACAAGTTCACTTATTTACCCGATGGTAAAGTTTAGGAAAAATCTCGAAATTTATTAAGGTTGTGAAAACATTCATTTTATAATTTCTTTACTTATTAGTCATGCTTTAATGTTTAACACAAATTCAATTAAATAATTAAACCCAAAGCAAAATATAGATGGCCTTATTGCACAACCAAAACCCCAAAATTTAAAATAAAATAAAATCGAAATTTAACCGTTTAAAATGAAGCCAACTATTGAGCATGGCCACCTCGAGTCCATCCCGGCTCCATATCCGCGATCTAGGAATTATCTGCAAAATGTAAAGGAAGGGGTGAGTCACCGAGACTCAGTGTGCAATTCCCCATCCTGAAGATAACAAGCCCTTACACAGTTCATAAACAAGTATGCATGCCATGCAACCCAAAAACCTAACCATCCGAAACTCCTGATTCTACCCCGTGTGATACCAAACCACTGGTGGTGCCAAACCACTGGTGACCCAAAGTCACAAATAAACATATGTGGTACCAAACCACTGGTGGTGCCAAACCACTGGTGACCCAAAGTCACAAATAATCATATGTGGTACCAAACCACTGGTGGTGCCAAACCGGCACCACTGGTGACCCAAAGTCACAAATAATCATATGTGGTACCAAACCACTGGTGACCCAAAGTCACAAATAATCATATCTTCCCCCTCCTCTCATCATACCCATGCAATATGACATAATAATTCGTGTATGCAGTATGTCATGTATGCTAACATATATCAAATATAAGTATAACATGAATTACCATCATAATCAGATAGACATAAAACAACATAATCACGCTAATCACCCTCTAAGGGTATAACTGTAATTTTACCTACCAAGGGCATTTCATAATTTACCCACCAAGGGTGTTTTCGTAATTTACCTTTCAGGGGTATTTTGGTACTTTACCCTTCCAAGGGTATATCAGTAATTTTGCACCTGCAATGGCCTTTCCGAGGGCCTAATGTCGCCCCGAGCGACTCAACTACCATTTTCGGTTGTACCGGACTATTGGGCCTAAAACCCAATTTTAGCCTATTCGGGCCCACACGCTCGTGTGGCCCACCTAACACAAATCTAGCCACGTATATAAGTTCCACCTAGTCTAGTTCACTTTATACTACACTATCATACAATTTATTCAATTGGGCCCACGGGCCAATTGGCCCACTTCGGCCCATCGTAGCCCTAAGCAGCCTCAACCCACAGGAATACTACTGATGGCCTCAACTATCGCGTCGAAGCCCCACATGTGCGCTCGCACACTCGTGTGGCTACTATTGCCGTGACTGGCACTTCGGCATTTGCCGCTCTACAACTAGAGTAGAGAGAGTTACACACCTGATAGGAATCTGAAGCTGCTAAACCGCGCTCCGAGCACTCCTTTGCCCAACGCCAACCAGGTATGTTAACTCTCCCCCTGGAATGCTCTTTATATAGCTAGCTCTTCACCCTTCTTCTTTGTATCTTTCCGATGTGGGATCCCTTCGTCAGTAGAGTTTAAATTCAACTGAAACTCTTGCCGTCCAATCCGCAAAATAAATACTACCTTGCTTCTCATGAGATTCGAACCCAGGTCCCTTGCAACATAATCCACGCCGGTAACCACTTGGCCACAAGTTCCTATTGTGTCTTAAACCATGCGCAACTAAATTTAAACCTATAGCCAAATTCTAAGGTCCAAGTAAAAAGAAAACCAAAATGCAAAAGCCAAGACTTGAACCTTGGACCTCCTTCCTTCCTTGTGGCGTTAACCCCTTGTCTCTTATGTAGCGTCACTTTGCCACTACACCACACACTCCACTTGTGTCATTTTCCTCCACATTTTATTCTTCAGGCCTACCTGCCAACTTCCAGGGTTTTTTTCACCTAAAACCTAAATTTCCCCAAAGCCAAAGTTCGATCCCGGGACCTCATAGAAGCCCTCTAACCTTCCAAAATCACTTATCTAATAAGTCCAACTTGCATTTAAGCCGATCTCTTATTCTCCAAAAATTTAAACGCTACTACGCTCAAGGCCCATTGGGCCCAATTCTTCTAGGCCCAATTTCAGGATGTTACAGGGGTGCTCTTGTTTTGTTTGTGAAAAAGAAAGATGGCACGATGAGGATATGTATCGATTATCGTCAATTGAATAAGGTGACAATAAAGAATAAATATCTGTTGCCTCGAATAGACGATTTATTTGATCAATTAAAAGAAGCTACTGTATTTTCTAAGATTAATTTGAGACCGGGATATTACCAGTTAAGAGTTAAAGATTCAGACATTCCGAAGACAGCTTTCAGAATGAGGTACGGGCATTATGAGTTTTTAGTTATGCCATTCGGACTAACCAATGCTCCTGCTATTTTTATGGATCTAATGAACAAAATTTTCAGACCGTACCTCGATTGATTTGTTGTGGTGCTCATAAATGACATCTTGATTTATTTACGTGATGAAAATGAGCACGTTGAACATTTAAGAATTGTTTTGCAAACTTTGAGAGAAAAGCAATTTTACACGAAATTTAGCAAATGTGAATTCTGGTTACATGAGTTTAGTTTTCTGGGACATATTGTATCAACTTCTGGAATCCGAGTGGATCCGAGTAAGATTTTTGCTATTCTGAATTGGAAACCTCCGAGAAATGTATCTGAAGTCCTTAGTTTTCTGGGTTTAGCTGGTTATTATCGTCGATTTGTAAAAGGATTTTCAGTTATAGCTAGTCCGTTAACTAGATTACTTCAGAAGGATGTTAGATTTGAATGGTCAGATAAATGCCAGAAAAGTTTCGATCACTTGAAAACTCTGTTAACAGAAGCTCCAGTGTTAGTACAACCAGAACCGGGTAAAGAATTTGTTATATACAGTGATGCTTCGTTGAACGGTTTGGGATGTGTTTTGATGCAGGAAGGCAAAGTTATAGCTTATGCATCGAGACAATTGAAGCCTCATGAAAAGAATTATCCGACACACGACCTTGAGCTTGCTGCAATTGTGTTTGCACTTAAAATTTGGCGCCATTATCTGTACGGTGAGAAATGTCATGTGTTTTTAGATCATAAAAGTCTAAAATATCTGATGACTCAAAAAGATATGAACCTGCGTCAAAGAAGATCGTTAGAGCTGTTAAAAGATTATGAGCTCGTGATAGATTTTCATCCGGGTAAAGCGAACGTTGTTGCTGATGCGTTGAGTAGAAAATAATTGTTTGCACTACGTGCATTGAATGCTCAGTTAGATTTGTCTGATGATAGTTCTGTGTTAGCTGAGTTAAAAGTGAAACCATTGTTTATACAGCAGATATGTGATGCTCAGAAATCTGATAATGAGTTATTAACAAAACGAGCTCAGTGTGATTTGAATTCTGAATCTGAATTTCGAGTTATTGATGATTGCTTCAGATTTCGAGGTCGTATCTGTGTTCTGAGAAGTCCGGAGTTGATTCAGCTGATTTTGTGTGAAGCTCATAACAGTCGTCTATCTGTTCATCCGGGGAGTACGAAAATGTATCATGATTTGAAAGGACACTATTGGTGGTTTGGTATGAAACGAGACATTTCTGACTTTGTTTCGAAATATTTAATCTGTCAACAAGTGAATGCTGAACATCAAGTTCCGTCTGGTTTGCTACAGCCAATTTTGATTCCTGTATGGAAATGGGATAGAGTGACAATGGATTTTGTTTCTGGTTTGCCCCAGACTCCGAGAAAGAAAGATGCGATTTGGATCATAGTTGATCGATTGACGAAATCTGCCCATTTTATTCTGGTAAGATCTGATTATTCACTTGATAGATTAGCCGAGCTTTATATTTTTGAGATTGTTAGATTGCACGGGGTGCCACTATCCATTGTGTCAGATAGGGATCCGAGGTTTACATCGAGGTTCTAGAAGAAATTGCAAGAGGCTTTAGGTACGAAACTGAATTTCAGTACAACTTTTCATCCATAAACAGATGGTCAATCCGAGTGGATCATTTCGATTCTTGAAGATATGTTAAGATGTTGTATACTTGAGTTTAACGGTACGTGGGAACAATATCTGCCATTGATTGAATTTACATACAATAACAGTTTTCAGTCAATTATCAAAATGGCACCTTATGAAGATTTGTACGGACGTAAATGTCGTACACCTCTGTATTGGACTGAGCTCAGTGAAAATAAGCTACATGGGGTTGATTTGATAAAAGACTTAGAACAAAAAGTGAAACTGATCCGAGATTGTTTGAAAGTAGCATCTGACTGTCAGAAGTCTTATGCAGACTTGAAACGAAAAGATATAGAATTTGAAATCGGTGACAAAGTATTTATAAAAGTGTCTCCGTGGAAGAAAGTACTCTGATTCGGACGTAAAGGCAAATTAAGTCTGAGGTTCATCGGACCGTATGAGATCATTGAACGAGTTGGACCTATTGCATATGGATTAAGGTTGCCCTCTGAGCTAGAAAAGATACACAATGTATTCCATGTCTTGATGCTCCGTAGATATCGATCTGATCCATCACATGTGATTTCTCCGACTGAAATTGTAATCTGATTTGATATGACATATGAAGAGGAATTGATCCGTATTTTAGTTCGTGAAGTGAAAGAGTTGAGGGATAAGAAAATTCCGTTAGTGAAAGTATTGTGGAATCGACAAGGAATAGAAGAGCCTACGTGGGAGCCCGAAGATTCAATGAGACAGCAATATTCGAATCTGTTTAACGGTAAGATTTTCGGGGACAAAAATCCCTAAGAGGGGAGAATTGTAACAATTCGGTTTATACCCTAGTCGGAAGAGTGGTTTCGGGACCACAAATCCGAGTTTGTATAATATTTTAATATTATATTCTATACCGTTGATATGTGACTAAGTATGTGGTAAATTTTTGTGAGCTAATTTGTCTGTCTGTGTGTTTAATTTGAGCAAAGGATTGAATTGCATTGATTTGTAAATTAGCATGCTACATGAAAAGGTGCCTATTTGCCATGTCTTTGAAAGTATGGAGGATTTATATGGCAAATTTACCTATTACCTAAGTTAGTGGACGGCAAAAGTACTAAAATGGCCTTAATTCATTTGTTATATATGTTTTATTATAAGGATAATTTTGTAATTAGATTAATAATATGTTTTGTAATAAAACAAACAAATGAAAGTGGATGTTTATCTTCATGTCTTACCACCGAAAGTCAAAGAAAGAAAAACAAGAAAACCTTAAGTTAGGTTAGTCCATTTCAAGCTCAAATTAAGGTGAGTTTTGACTTCGGTTTTTGATAATTTTTACATTTTTGCAATCGTTGCTTTGTCTACTATCAAGCCCATGTCTCAATTTTGTGTATTGCTGATGTTTGCGAGATATGCCATTAATGATATGTTGAGCTTTGTAAGGAATTTAGTTGTTAAATGAAAGATTTGAGCTAGATGAACATACTTTGTTCTTGAATTTTTGATAAATTTAGCTAATTAGGGCTAAATTGAGAAAATAGTAATTTGAGGGACTAAATTACAAATTTGATGAAAAATATAGGCTTGTATGTGATGTATGAACATTCGGCTAAGCATGAGAATGTAATGATTTTGTGAATTTGATGTTTTGAGAAAAATAGACTAAATTGATAAATTGTGTAAATATGAGGGTTAAATTGCAAATAGCCCTAAATGTGTGTCCTTGGATTGAATTGAATGAATTAGTGAATAAAAGGGTTAATTCTGAATATGTTTAGATCAAGAACCGAGGAAAATGGACCTAGATCGAGAGAAAGCGAAAGTAACCGAGTAGCTGTTTCCATTTCTGTTAAATCGAATCCGAGGTAAGTCATTATGCAAATAAACGTATTTGTATTGAACTGTGTATGCTCATAAGATTATTGTTAACTATGAATGCTTATGAGATGATCTGTACATGAATTCTGAAATAAGATCGATATAGTGACAATGTCCGCAAAGTCCCGTACGAACCTAGGAATAGATAGGATTAGCCATGTCATGACATATGTATCTGTTCTATTTTTATCATGTAAGACCACATCTAGGACGTTGGCATTGATTTGAGATTTCGTGTAAGACCTCGTTTGGGACGTTGGCATCGGTATGATTCTTACGTGTAAGACCATGTCTGGGACATAGGCATCGTATTGATTGGTGTAAGACCCTGTCTGGGACAGTGGCATCGATAACTGAGTGCATATAAGACCTTGTCTGGGACGTTGGCATTGTACGACTATTCCGAGCTTTCTGAGTATCCTACTAGATTCCTTACGGTTCAACGGGAAAGTCTGTGATACGAATGGCTATGTAAATAGTGAATCCGTTTCAGGTACGTTGATTTATACACTAAGTGTGTATATAAGGTATGTACCTATGTGATCTTACTATGATGATTATGTATATTGGGATAACAATATGATATGTGAAAGTAAACATGAAAGAGCTATGTATATATACAACTTTTGAATTGGTGAATGTGGTAAATATGGTCAAGTATATGGACCAAAGCATATATGTGATAGTTTGCTAAGTAATTATGATGTGCCAATGCACCTATGTGCATATATGCCTTCCATACTAAGTTTGTTTGTATTATGAATCACTAAGCTTTTGGCAAGCTTACTCTGTAATATCCTTAAATCGGGGTCTCTGCATTTTGTGTGTGTTGTAGGTGATGATATGTCTGTGGTGTTCGTTTGGTATGTTTTGGGGTCTAGGCATGACCTCGGGTTAGTCCTGGGTCATGGCAAAAAATTTTGTTTTAGCACTTCAGAGAAAGGGCTAGGAGAATTAGGGGTTAAAAGAATTTATTGGAGGTTTTAGGCACAAGAAATGTCTTGGTAAAGTGGCAGGAAGGCGCCACTTAAGGCTTGGAGGAGGTGACGCCACAGGGAGCAAGGAGGACCTTGGTTCGAGCTGCAGAAATCCCTTTTTGCTCATTTATTTTTGACGCCACAAGCTAGGAGAGGTGTACTCAGGAGGGACTCTATTGGATGTGTTTGGATGAAGTCAACTTGTTTGAAATGGATGAAGGGGAGAGATTTTAGGTCTTGGACTCATTCAAACTTGTTGAATGAATGGAAGGGAGGATTTCGTGGAGAAAAAAGGGAGAGTTTGAGAGGGGAGAGTGTGCAGTTGGAATTGGTAAGGTGTTTTAGGCAAAGGGGCAATCGGTTTTGGGGTTTTGGTGGTGGCCGAATATGCTAGGGAAGGTAGCTAAGGTCGGCTAGTTTTAGAAGGTTTCTCATTTTTGTGTAGTGTCAGAACCGAACCCCCCAGGGTGCATTTTCTTTTCGGCAAGCTTTGTATTTGGCCGAACCATCTTGCTATTCCTTTGTAAGAGCCGAAACTCTAGTGGTTATTCTCCCCCTTTCATTTTCGGTCCTCATTGATTAGCCTTCCCATTGCCGAATTCACCTTGTAGGTTTTTCTTCTTCTTCTTATTTTGTTCAAAACTGAAACCACCATTGTTCGTCTTCTCTTCCTCCTATTTTTGCTCAAGCCGAAACTTGACCCTCACATCTTCATCTCCATTCTATTTTTCTTTCTCTCAACTCCATTGCCGAAACTATCCTCTCTCATTTCACTTTTCTTTTCCTCATCTTTTTCGAAACCAAATCATCACTAAAGCCGAATACCTTGCCCAAAAGCCTTCTCTTCTTGCATTTTCTCCTTTGCCGAATTCTTCTTCTTCTTCTTCTTCTTAGCATTATTCTTCTCCTTCTTCTATTATCATTTGGTTCAAAAAGCCGAAACCTTGTTGATCTCTTCTTGGCCGAATATTGTGTTCTTAAACCCCTCTTTTCTTGAGTTTTTTCTCCATCATTTCAAGTGCCGAAATCGAATCTCTTGGTAAGCAATTTCTTTTTCTTGAATGATTTGGGGTAATGCCGAAATCATGTTTTCTTTGTTATTTCTTCAATCGTTGATACTCGGGATCTTAATCCCATTCTTGTTTCTTGTCATAGCCAAAACCCCTAACACCAATAGGGGGTGCCGATCTTTGGAGTTTAGAGGCCGAATCAGTCATTAAGGTAGGTGGTGACAAACTCGTTTGGTTTCAGACTATGGCCGAATAGCCTTTGGATTCCTAATGATGTGTTAAAACCGATTGTAGGGAGGAGTACAACCCGAACCAGTGGATCTTCAGGATTTGATTGCTGATCTAGGTAAGGGTTCTTGTGGTTTGAATCTATTTCTTATGCGTTCAAAAGCCGAAGGCTAACCATTTGTGGGTGCTAGTGTTTGGCCGACTGCAAGGGGGACTCATTGTGCAGCTTCGGGATTTGGTCGGAAACCAAATCGGCTCTAGGTAAGGAGTTGTCTTCATGTGTTATATTTTTGGGATTTTGTGGATAAGCCGAAGGGCTATTAGCTTAATAGTGTTGTGCTTGGCCGAAAGTAGGGGAGTGTCGTGACGTCATCTTGTGTGAACTTTCGGGGTTCATTGGTTGTGAGTTACGCTTAGAGCCTCGGGGTTTCGTCGACTTAGGCGTTATGGATCCTGTTGTTAGCCGAACGTTAGGGGGGATTGGATCTAAGATCCCAGCCCCTAAGTTCAAGAGGAGGGCAGTGTCGGCTGTTCGCGATTGGCCACCTGAGTATGGGCCGGCATCGGAGCAAAGCAGTAGACAGATAGCGGTAGTGTCGATTAACGATAGTACCGACGTAGAGAGCATAGTCTTACGTGTAATCAGGTGTGTAAACGCTTACACACTTTATTAGTATAACCTGCTTATTATGTTACTGCTTAAACCTTTGTATTCAGTGATTATGCCCTGTGGGCATGAGCTTGGAAACCGGGTAAGTCCTCTGCTATGTGATTTTTGATATGTAACCTCATTCTTTGTTAAATACTATGCTATGCCTTATTGCATGATACATGATATTATGGCACGTATGATATGAGCATTATGATGATGGGATTGATGAGAGTAGGGGGATGATTATTTGGACTGTCACCAGTGGTTTTGACCACAAGATGGGTTGGCCCCATCATCGGATTTGTGACTACGGTCACCAGTGGTTTTGACCACACAATTAGTATGATTTGTGACTAGTCCCAGTGGTTTTGACCACCAGTGGTTTTGACCACACGATTGATATTTGTGACCACGGTCACCAGTGGTTTTGACCACATATTGATATTGTGACTTGTCCCAGTGGTTTGGTACCACAGTGGGTTGGCCCCACATGATATATTACGGGATTGTCATCAGTGGTTTTGACCACACGATGGGTTGGCCCCATCACCGATACATTTGTGACTTCGGTCACCAGTGGTTTTGACCACCAGTGGTTTTGACCACACGAGGTAGTTAAAGGAGATTGGATGGATAGGTTATGCGGTGCATGATTTGCATGTTTTACTGATGATCTGTGTAAGTGCTTGAACTATCGGGTTGGGGATTTATACACTGAGTCTCGGTGACTCACCCCTTTCCTTATATTTTGCAGATGAGGCGTAGATCGCGGATTTGGAGCCGAGGAAGACTCGAGGTGGCCATGGATCTTAGTTGGTTTTGATTTTAAACTAGTATTTCAATTTCAGTAATTTTCCTTAAATTTGGTTTTGGTTTTGTAATAAGGCCGCTAAGTTTATTTTGGGTTTTTGTTATTGCTTGCTTTTATTCTGCTTATCTGCTACATGTGTTGGATTTATGGACTTGATAAAATTAACCGGTAAAAAGCAATGCTTTCTATCTATATCTCTTCGGGTTTTTCAAACGTTACCATCGGGTAACAAAGTTCACAAGATAATAAGGTAACTTTGATGTTTTATAACTCAAATTTTCAGATCACTTTAAAGGCAAATGGTTCTAACTTGATTTTACTTACCGCGCTCAGTTTTAATAAGAACCCAATGTTTTCTAAAATCGGCAATCACAAACGGGTTTTAATCACGAGTTTTCAAACTACTAAAACAACTTCAACATCAATTATCATTGAGTTTCCTAAACCCTAAAACAAAACAAGAGTCTTCTTTTAAATTTTTCGACAAACTTGTGTTTTTCAAAATGTTTTCACTCCGTAACATGCCAGATTCGGTCGTGGTGTGTTGACCGGGTTTGGGGTGTTCATACTCTGTGTGTGTGTGTTTCCTCTGTTTTATAGGTCGTCAAAGCTACTGAAGGCTCAGGACCGTCAAGGACCGTCATCACACTACTAAACTTATTTTGGTACACTTTGGAAATGTATTTAGTTAGATATGGCATGTATAGGCTAGTATTTGGTATAAGTTTGTTATATGAACTTAGCCATGTGATTTGGCTATTTATGAGTTGAGAATTTGCTTAAATGAATGTGATAAGTGAAGTATGTTTTTGGCATGGTTATGTGATCTATGAATTGGTCAATTTTTGGGTAAGCATTTGGTTGAATTATACTTGATATACATATGTTTTGGTCTTGGAAGTTGGCATGATTGAAATGGATATTGAATGTTTAGATTGAATGGTTATTTTGGTTGTCTAGTATGCATGAAATATGTTGGTAAATATTGCTTGTAGGTAAGACTGAAGTGGGTGGCATTTTGGCCTTGAAAATGGCCTATAATGTCACACGGTTGTGGCACACGGGCGTGCCTAGTGACCATGGGCGTAGGTCAATATAAGGCCTAAGAGCACATGGCCATGGCACACGGACGTGCCTGGTAGCCGTGTGGTTTTGACAGGATCGAACACGGCCAAAGTACACGGGCGTGCTTTGTGGCTGTGGAGCAAAGGTTAGTTTCGACCACGGGGAGGACACACGGGTGTGTCTAGCAGCCGCGAGAGGCACACGGCCTACCCACACGGACGTGTAAGCCCTGAAACTTAGAAAAGTTTTAATTTTCCATGAAATTTTGTATGTGTATCGATTTAGTCCCGACCCGGTTTATAAGCATGTTTTAGATCTCGTTGACCGTATTAAGGGACATTATGTTTGAGATTAATGGATGACTGTATGAACTTCTGAAAATGTTTCCGATCGGTCCCGTAAAGCCTTTAACCCTAGTCCGACGACGGATACGGGTAGGGGTGTTACAGACCCATTTGACCACTTGATAAACCATAAAAGTAACATATTTTAATCCCACATTTAGCATATTTTTGGATGATTTATCCCTTGATTTGTGTAAAAAGGTGCTCTTAATCCTTTCTTTTCATGTCGTATACTCAGGAAAGCACCGGAGGATGGAAAGAACAAGAAACGAGCCTAAAATGGACCAAATTGGGCCAAAGTGGAAATCGACACGTCCTGGACTTAAGCCCACAAGGCCGTGCCTCCCTGATAAACTAGAAAACGGCCTGATCTCGATTCACACGGTCGTGCCTCGTTAAAGAAATCCGAACACGGCCTAAAGACGATTCATACGGGTGTGTGCTACACTCGTGTCCCTGTCGCCGGAAAGATGAGTTTCACTTGGAAAAGGATACTTAGGGGCAAAGAAACCTATTTCGAAAGCCTATATAAACCCCCTAAGTATAACCTAAAAGGGGGCGGTTAGCTAGGCCAAGGAGACAAGCCGAAAAGGTCAGATTTGTGGGAAACACTCGAAGATAGCCAGTTGATCCATCTCAAGAAGCCGGAATTCTACTTAAGACGGCGGATCTCTCCTTCAATTCCTTCAGGGGGATTTAGGGATTTCTTATGTTTTGTTTTATCTTTTCTTCTGAGATGTTTTCTTTTATTATTATGAACTAAACCTTCAGATACCTGAATGGGATGAAACCTAAGACAGATCTTGTTATTGTTTTCTGAACTATATGATAAATAATGTTTTGTTCTTAATTATGTGTTCTTAATTCTTGTGTTGATATTTTCGGGATATTAATTTAAGTATGATGTGCTTAGGTGGAGGAGCAAAAGTCCCTCCTTAAGAGTAGATCTAGCATAATTAAGCGGAGTTAATCGCACGCCTAGAGATAGGGTGACGAGATTTTGCCGGATTAGGGTGAAACCTAATATAGGAGTTCATAGATCGAGTTAATGCGATTCTAAGGGTTTTAATTAGAAAGAGATTTAAATTAATCAACCTAGGGTTAGACGTTATTCACCTCGAGAGAGGGTTTAATATAACTTAGGGAATCTTACGGATAGAGTCAAGTGAATACATTGTCTAGTTCAGTGTTAGATAACAAGTGAAGTCTAAGTGGATTCTTCCTAAGGGTATCATCTTAATCAACTGAGTTTTTCCAACAGTATTTCCCCAATTCATTCTTTTTGTCTTTGCGTCTTTAGCTTAGTAGTTAGTTAAATTTAGATTAAACAGCAACTTTACTTATTTTAGGCTAGATAATAAAAAGAAAGTTAGTATTAGTACTTTTAGTTCCTTTAGGTTCGACATTCCGGTCTTGCCTTAACTATACTACTGTTCGATAGGTGCGCTTGCCTCAAAATCATTGTCAGAGTTAGTTTCCAGTTTCGATCATTCTCATTATAAATTTAAACTCTGAAATCGACGATCAAGTTTTTTGCGCCGTTACCGGGGATCTAAAATATTAAGAAAGCTCTATTTTTATTACTTTAGCCATTATTTTTATTTTCCGCAATTTACTTGTATTTCAGGTTAAATTTTCGTTTTGCTAATTGTCTTTCTTTCTTTTCCCTAGCAGGTACCTCTAGTTTATGACAAGAAGGAACCCGAAAGGACCATTAGTATACGACAGTGATATTGAAGCTACCGCTCGTAGGAATCGCAGAGAAATTAGGCAGGCCCTAAATTACACAGAAGAAGAGCGAGAAGGCAGATCCAATCCTACTGAAGGGATGGACGAGAATAATCCACCACCACAAGATGTGGCAGAAAATAATGTTCCGCATACTATGTATGATTATGCTAAACCTCATTTAATAGGAGCAGAATCGAGTATTGTTAGGCCTGCTATAGCTGCTAATAATTTTGAATTAAAGCCTAACACTATAGAAATGATTCAACAATTTGTTCAATTTGATGGTTTACAGGACGAAGACCCAAATACTCATATAGCAAATTTTTTAGAGTTCTGTGATACCTTCAAAATAAATGGCATTTCTGATGATGCCATACGTATTCGGTTATTTCCCTTTTCATTAAGGAATAAAGCCAAACAGTGGTTAAACTCGTTACCACGAGGGTCAATCACTACATGGGATCAAATGATCGAAAAAATTTTATTAAAATATTTCCCACCGGCCAAAACGGCCAAATTACGGAATGATATCTTTTCTTTTGTGCAGATGGATTTAGAGACATTATACGACGCATGGGAGATATTCAAGGATCTCTTGAGAAGGTGTCCATACCATGGTTTACCCTTGTGGCTCCAAGTCCAAACTTTTTATAACGGTGTGAACCCCTCAACGAGGCAACTAATTGATTCAGCCGCCGGTGGAACCCTGAACAACAGAACTCCTGAAGCAGCCTAAGAGTTTATTGAAGAGATGTCACTGAATAACTATCAGTGGTAAGTTACAAGGACAAAACCAACAAAATCAGCCGGAGTTTTTAACCTCGACGCAGTAACCATGCTATCAACACAGGTAGAGATGATGAATAAAAAGCTTGATAATTTGTGTTTTTCGCATGTATATCCATTAATGCAGTGCGACGCAAGTGGAACTGTGGCAAATCATGAGTACCCACCCTACCAACCGGGCATAGAAAGCTAACAAATGAACTATATAGGTAATAATTTCAGATCTAATAATAACCCGTATAGTAATACTTATAATCCAGGTTGGAGGAACCACCAAAATTTTTCAGGGGAGGTCAAGGAAATCAAAGAAATCAAAGACAACAACCTCCTCAAAATTTCCAAAACCATCCCTATCCACAGGAGAAGAGGTCGAACCTCGAAGAGATGCTAACAAAATTCATGGCAGCCATAGAAACCCGTCTCTAAAAAATCGAGACAACGCTCGATAATCAACAAGCATCAATCAAAGTGTAATATCCCGGGTTAGGGGCTATTTTATTGTGTCATGTTTTGCATGTGTTCAGTGTGCTGTGTTGCTGTTTGTGTAGTTTCGGGGATTAATTGTAGGCTAGGAGTGTGCCTAAGTAGGTAGGAAAATTTTGGTTTTTGGGCTTAGGTGAGAGGAGCTGAAAGAGCTGGGGTTTAAGAATATTATTTGGTGTTTTGTTGCACAAAAGAGGAGCTGGCAAAGTGGCAAGGCATGTGCCACTTGGGGCTTGAGTGTGGCGTCATCTGTAAGGGGGAGAAGTCCTGAGTTCAAGCTGCGGAATTCTCATTTTGGGCTTCCATTTTGACGGCATAGGAGGGAAGAGTTGTATGTAGTTTAAATTCTACTTTGGACCAAGTCAAAAGTTCAAAAGAAAGGTGGAGAGTAAATTTAGGAGGGAGACTTGGTAAACTCATTTGAAATGAGTGGTGGTGAATGCATGTGGGGGATTTGGCCGAAATTTAGGGGTGTTTGGAGTGGGGAAGTGAACGGCTTGGTGTGGGGAGTTGGTAGCCGAAATGCATTCTTGCATTTTTGGCATTTTCCTTGGCAATTTCGGTCACTTTAGGTTGAAACCATTTTTCTCTTTTGATCTTTGTTAGCCGAATTTTCCAAGGTTTTCCTCTTATCTTCTTCACTTCTTGAAACCGAAAGACCAAAGCAATCATACATTGCCGATTTCCTTTTCATTTCTTTTGCATTTAGCCGATTGTGCATTTGTTTCTCTCAACATCTTTTGTGCCGAAACTAGCTACCTTCCACTTCTCATAATCCATTCTTTTCTCCTAGGGTACTTGTGCCGAAACTCTCACCTGCTTCAAACCGAATCCTTCCATTGTTTTCTCCATTCATCTTCCCATTTCTTTGTGCCGAAACCACAACCACTTGCATCTCAAACTTTTACTTTCTTTTCTTATACATTATTGCCGAAACTTCATTCTCATCTCCTAATTTCTTTTCCTTCCTTTTTTTCCATTTAAAACCGAATATTGGGGTGTGTTAAACACTTAGGCCGAATCTTCTTTTATTTTTGGTTTGCATCTTAGCCGAATCTCTTCTCTCCTAGAAGTCCTATTTTGGCCGAATATTGGGTGTTGGTAAGCTCTTGGCCGAATGGCCATTCCTCTTTTCTCTCAAGTGTTATGTCGATTTTGGTTTATGGAAGAGGGTTAACCATTCGTTTAAACATCTCATGTTAGGGCAATCAGAGATTTCAAAGCAGTCATTTGGAGCCTTTCCCCTTTGTTAATCGATTGGTAAGTAAGGGGTAAGTGATTGGTATTAGTATTGTCCGTTCAATCTTTTGGTTTCGATTAAGTCAAAGGTGATTAGAGATTAACTATTTGTCTTTATAGGGTGCCGATTGTTGGAAGGAGAACCACTATGGTTCGAGGTTTGGTAGGAAACCAAACCATCTACAAGGTAAAGATTAAGCGATGCACCTTTTGGTTTATTTTGGTCATGGCTGAATGGTCTTGGTTACTAACCCCTGGGATTGGCCGAAAAGTATGAGTTCTAATACTTGGGTTGGTCGATTGTTTTAGGTGCAGAATAATCAAGGGGCTATAGATCGATTCTCTTAGTATTAAAAGACTGCGTTTTACAGGTGTGTAAACTAAAACACACTGATGCTTAGTAATATATATATTGATAACCTGTTTGTATAAAGTGAAACAGTGGTGATTGATATGATACCCTATTGGGTATGATCATGGATTCGGTAAGTCAGTGTTATTATGAGCTTGCTAATGACCTATATGATACCATGACTATGGATGTATGTGATATGAGATATGATGTTGAACATATTGGCATGAGAGCATGACTTACATGATATGCACTAGTATGGCATGTATGGGTGATATGAGTGGAGGGGGATTATGATATCCGTGTCTTTGGGACACTGTGTCTTTGGGACACCAGAGGTTTGGCACCTCCAGTGGTTTGGTACCACAGATGATATTTGTGACTTTGGGTCACTAGAGGTTTGGCACCTCAGCGTCTCGTCCCAGTGGCTTAATACCACGGTGGGTTGGCCCCACGGTTGATTATACGGGATTGACGCCAGTGATTGGGTATCACACGATAGGTTGGCCCCATCATCGGATTTGTGACTGCGGTCACCAGTGATTTGGTATCACACTGTGTCTTTGGGACACCAGAGGTTTGGCACCTCATTGCGACTCGTCCCTGTGGTTTGACACCACCTTGGGTTGGCCCCACTTATGAGATACGGGATTGTCGCTAGTGATTGGGTATCACACGATGGGTTGGCCCCATCATTGGATTATTCGTGACTTTGGGTCACCAGTGGTTTGGCACCACCAGTGGTTTGGTACCACACGGGGTAGAAAAGGTGACACGGATGGTTAGGATCGGGTTGCATTAATTATGTTGCTATGTATGATGTGTGTTAGCATGTTGTTTTATCGGGAGCGGGATTTATGCACTGAGTCATGCGACTCACCCTCTCCTTTGACATTTCAGGTGACACTTAGATGCGGACATGGAGCCGGGATGGACTCGAGGTGCTCATGCCATGCTTAATAGAGATTTGTCAGACTTTATAATTTGGGTACTTTAGCTTGCTTTTTATTATTTGGGTTTTGTTTTCGATTGTAAAAGGCCTTTAAATTATGTTTTTTATGTTTACGTTTAAAGTTGATTTTTAATATGCCTTAACAAAATAATTGGGTTTGGAATTTTACTAAAACTTGGAAAGACAAGGTTTTAAAAAAAACTATAACGCAAAGTGTTTTAAACTATACCATCGGGTATCTCACCATGACTTTGCATTAGAAACTCAAACGATTTTCAAATCAAAACTCGATTTTCTACCAAGTTAAAATGTCTTAAGTAACACTAAGAAACTATTTGAATAATGAAAGGGAATAAACTCATTTTAACTACATCTTTTGGTTAAGTTTTCAAAATTTTTGGGTTTTCTAAATACACCACCTGATTTCAAACAAGCCTACTCAAATTTTCTTCAAATACACTATATAGTGAAGTGTTTACATCCTGCTTTTAAACGAAAAACCTAAACCTCTCAAGTACGTTTTCCCTATAACATACCAGATTCGGTCGTGGTGTATTGACCGGGTTTGGGGTGTTACAATTGTGGTATCAGAGCCAAGTTCAAAGGCTCGGCTGTGGGCCCAAGGCCCAAAATGTTTTAAAAGTTTGTTTTGATAATCGTTGTTTTTTTAAATATATGGTCTGTAAGGCATGGCACCGAGTCTCCGGCACCAGTTCGCCCAGGTAAGTACCCCTTACTATTGCTGGTGATTTGTTGGATATGATGTGATTTGATGATTAGCAATAGTGTGTTACTTTAGAGACTGAAACTGATAGGACTCTGTGAACTTGCGAGAACAAATCTCCTTAAAAATTCATAAGACTTGCTTTAAAACAGTGGAATAAATACTGATGCATAAAACTCTTTAATCAGATACGTAGAGATATTAGACATGAGCACTCGAGGCGGACGTGGTCGCAATACTCGTGGTAGAGGTAGGGGTAGGATGACGGTTTCTGAACCCGTAGGATCTGGGCAGGGGTCAGAAAATGAGATACCGGTTCTGCCACCAGTTGGAGGTGGTGAGTTCCAAGATCAGACTGGGGATGACGCAGTGTCACAGGCGATGCTGCGGGTGTTAGAAAGAGTAGCTGGAGTAGGTGGTGGCGCAGGAGTTAGGAAATCTGTGCCTGAGCGACTTCGGGCAAATGGGGCCGAATTCTTTCGAGGTGTATCTGGTGTTGCTCCTAGCACTGCTGAATATTGGCTGGAGGCAACTGAACGGATCATGGATGATCTGGATTTGACTGCTGAAGAGAAGCTGAAGGGCATCGTATCGTTGCTCCGGGATGAGTCATACCAGTGGTGGCTCACGGTTCGGGACAGTGTGGCAGCAGAGGATCTGACATGGGATTATTTCAGGACTGCATATCAAAAGAAGTACATCGGAGCTAGTTATATTGACTCCCAGCGAAAGGCATTTCTGAGGCTGGTTCAGGGGAGTAAGTCTGTTTCTGAGTACGAGGCTGAGTTCTTGAAGCTGAGTAGGTATGCCAGGGGCATTGTGGCCACTGAACATGAGAGGTGTGTTCGTTTCAAGGATGGCCTGCGAGACGAGTTGAGACTGCTGATTGCTCCTCAGCAGGAGCGCGAGTTTGCTGTCTTAGTTGAGAAGGCTAAGGTAGCCGAGGGTGTTAAAGAGTCAGTGAGGCAGGGCATGGACAGAAATAGGCATAAGAGGAGCTTTGGGTCTTCTGGATCGTCGGGCAATCCGCAGAAAAGGGCTAGACCGAGTGGGCCGAATCAGTCTGGTAGGTTTGTTGCTGCTAGGCAGGGACCGCCGCAGTGTGATCAGTGTAGGAAATCCCATTGGGGTGGTTGCTGGACTGGAGGAAAAGGTTGCTTCGAGTGTGGTTCTCTGGATCATCGCGTGAGGGACTGTCCGCGTAGGTTGGCTAGGATTCAGTCTGAGAGTCAGGGTCGTAATCAGTTCAGGAGTAGTGGAACGCCACAGCAGAGGGCCCATGGTAATGGCAGAGGTGGTAATGGTTCTGGTCGGGGCCGTGGAGCACCGGGCAGAGGTGCGGGTAGTTCTGAGGCCAGACAGCCTGGATTAGTGTATGCTGCGAGGCGCCGAGAGGAGGGCGACGCACCGGACGTCATAACCGGTACGTTCTTGATCTTTGGTTCTCCTTATACTGCTTTGATTGATGTGGGTTCAACGCACTCTTATGTTGCCAGTAGTATAGTAGAGACCATGGATTTAGACTCTGAGATATCTTCTAGGCAGATGACTGTAATTAGCTCTCTAGGTCACTCTGTAGTGGTAGATAAGCTGTATAGAGATGTACCCCTAGAACTCCAAGGGGTAGTGTTTGCTGCTAATCTGATGGAACTGCCGTTTGGGGAGTTCGATCTGATTCTTGGGATGGACTGGTTGGTCAAGTACCAGGCGAGGTTGGATTGCGCGGACAAGCGCATGGTTCTTAAGACGAGTGAGGGTGATGAGGTGGCTATGATAGGTAATAGGAGAGATTACTTATCTAATGTGGTATCTGCTCTGAAAGCGGAGAAGATGGTCAGGAAGGGCTGTGAAGCGTATGTGGTTCATGTGTATGCCTTGGAGGCTAAAGAGTCTGCTGTAGAGAAGGTTCGTACTGTTAGGGAATTTGCTGATGTGTTTCCTGAGGAGCTTCCGGGTTTGCCGCCACCCGCGAGGTAGAGTTTGGGATAGATCAATTACCCGGAACTGCGCCAGTGTCTATTGCTCCGTATAGGATGGCGCCAAAAGAGTTGGTTGAGCTTAAGGCTCAGATCCAAGAGTTATTGGATCGAGGTTTTATCAGGCCAAGTGTTTCGCCGTGGGGTGCGCCGGTACTATTTGTTAAGAAGAAAGATGGTACGATGCGGATGTGCATAGACTACCGCCAGTTGAACAAGCTGACGATTAAAAACAAGTATCCGTTGCCACGGATAGATGACTTGTTTGATCAGCTGAAGGGTGCTGCGGTATTTTCGAAGATCGACTTGAGGTCTGGGTATCATCAGTTGAAGGTTAAGGAGGTTGATATCCATAAGACAGCGTTTCGGACTCGGTATGGGCACTACGAATTTCTGGTAATACCGTTCGGGTTGACTAACGCACCGGCAGCATTCATGGATATGATGAATAGGGTGTTTCAGCAGTATCTGGATCAGTTCGTCGTGGTTTTCATAGACGACATCTTAGTGTACTCAAGGACAGAAGAAGAGCATGATGCGCATTTGCGAGTGGTGCTGCAGATTCTGAGGGAAAAGCAGCTCTATGCTAAGTTTAGTAAGTGCGAGTTCTGGCTTAGGGAAGTGACTTTCTTGGGGCATGTATTGTCAGCTGAGGGGATTCGGGTAGACCCTCGGAAGATTGAGGCAGTTTTGGATTGGAGGCCGCCTAGGTCAGTGGCTGAGATTCGGAGTTTTCTGGGTTTGGCCGGATACTACCGAAGGTTTGTTGAGGGTTTCTCGTTGATAGCAGCGCCGATGACCAAGTTGTTAAGGAAAGAGGTTTCGTTTGTATGGACTGAGAAACAGCAGGAAAGCTTCGATAAGTTAAAGAAGATCTTGACTGAGGCTCCGGTTTTGATTTAACCTGAGGCTGGTAAGGAATTCACAGTATACTGCGATGCATCACATACGGGATTGGGTTGTGTGCTGATGCAAGAAGGTAAGGTTGTGGCTTACGCTTCTCGACAACTGAGGCCACATGAGGTCAACTATCCGACGCACGATTTGGAGCTAGCGGCTGTAGTCTTCGCCTTGAAGATTTGGAGGCACTACTTGTATGGAGAAAGATCAATAGTCTACACGGATCATAAGAGTCTGAAGTATCTCCTGACTCAGAAGGATTTGAATTTGAGGCAGCGTAGATGGGTTGAGTTGCTGAAAGATTACGACTGTTCGATTGAGTATCATCCGGGCAAGGCTAACGTGGTGGCAGACGCGTTGAGCCGTAAGGTTGTTTCGGACTTAAGAGCGATGTTTGCCCACTTAAGCTTGTATGACGACGGGAGTATTCTGGCGGAGCTGCAAGTTAAGCCTACTTGGGTTGAGCAGATCAGAGAGAAACAGTTAGAGGATGAGGTTCTGAGTGCGCGAAGGGTACAAGTGCAGGATGGTGGTTTGGAGGGTTACAGCCTGTCTAGTGATGAGGTGTTATGTTTCCAAGGTAAGGCTTGTATGCCTAAAGATGTTGAGCTGAGGCAGAAGATTCTTCAGGACGCACATAGTAGTCCTTATGCTATGCATCCTGGAGGTAGCAAGATGTATAGGGATCTTAGAAAGCAGTTTTGGTGGCCTGGCTTGAAGAAAGAGGTGACAGAGTTTGTTGGGAAGTGTCTGACATGTCAGCAGGTCAAGGCTGAACATCAGTTGCCGTCGGGTTTGCTTCAGCCTGTGAAGATTCCTCAGTGGAAGTGGGAAGGGATAACCATGGATTTCGTCAGTGGATTACCGCTTACGCGAAGCAAGAAGGATTCAGTTTGGGTAGTGGTGGATCGTCTGACTAAATCAGCTCACTTTATTCCGGTGAGGGTTGACTACTCACTTCAGAAGTTGGCGGAACTGTATGTGTCAGAGATAGTAAGGTTGCACGGTGTGCCAGTTCCGATAATCTCGGATAGGGATCCCAGATTGACGTCAAGGTTCTGGAAAGCGTTGCATCAGGCACTGGGTACTCGATTGGATTTCAGCACGGCTTTTCACCCGCAGTCTGACGGGCAGTCGGAAAGGGTCATTCAGATCTTAGAGGATATGCTGAGAGGGTGTGTCCTGGATTTCAGAGGTAGTTGGGAGGAGTTTCTACCATTAGCTGAGTTTGCCTACAACAACAGTTATCAAGCGAGCATCAAGATGGCACCGTATGAGGCATTGTATGGTAGGAAGTGTCGCTCACCTACGTGTTGGACGGAGTTAGGTGAACGTCAGTTGTTGGGACCAGAGTTAGTTGCTGAGACTGAAGATAAGGTTAAGTTGATTCAGGCTCGATTGAAGGAAGCTTCGGACCGGTAGAAGTCTTATGCCGATCTTAAGCGGAGAGATATAGAGTTTGCTGTGGGGGATCGAGTTTTCCTGAAGGTCTCACCTTGGAAAAAGGTGTTGAGATTCGGAAGGAAAGGCAAGCTAAGTCCGAGGTTTATTGGGCCGTATAAGGTTCTGAGACGAGTTGGACCAGTAGCGTATTAGCTTGAGTTGCCAGCAGAGCTTAGTCAGATTCACGACGTATTTCACGTTTCGATGCTTCGGCGTTATCGTTCGGATCCGTCACATGTGGTAGCAGTGGAAGAGATCGAGGTAAATCCAGATTTGACCATGGAGGAAGAACCTGTGCAGATTCTAGATCGGGATGTAAAAGTTCTGCGTAGGAAGTCTGTGCCTTTGGTTAAGGTTCTTTGGCGGAATCATGGTGTGGAGGAAGCCACGTGGGAACCCGAGGATGTGATGAGACAGCAATACCCGCAACTCTTTTGATCAGGTAATTTCGGGGCCGAAATTATTTTAAGGGGGGTAGAACTGTAATATCCCGGGTTAGGGGCCGAGCATGTTGTTTTATCGGGAGCGGGATTTATGCACTGAGTCATGCGACTCACCCTCTCCTTTGACATTTCAGGTGACACTTAGATGCAGACATGGAGCCGGGATGGACTCGAGGTGCTCATGCCATGCTTAATAGAGATTTGTCAGACTTTATAATTTGGGTACTTTAGCTTGCTTTTTATTATTTGGGTTTTGTTTTGGATTGTAAAAGGCCTTTAAATTATGTTTTCTATGTTTACGTTTAAAGTTGATTTTTAATATGCCTTAACAAAATAATTGGGTTTGGAATTTTACTAAAACTTGGAAAGACAAGGTTTTAAAAAAAACTATAACGCAAAGTGTTTTAAACTATACCATCGGGTATCTCACCATGACTTTGCATTAGAAACTCAAACGATTTTCAAATCAAAACTCGATTTTCTACCAAGTTAAAATGTCTTAAGTAACACTAAGAAACTATTTGAATAATGAAAGGGAATAAACTCGTTTTAACTACATCTTTTGGTTAAGTTTTCAAAATTTTTGGGTTTTCTAAATACACCACCTGATTTCAAACAAGCCTACTCAAATTTTCTTCAAATACACTATATAGTGAAGTGTTTACATCCTGCTTTTAAACGAAAAACCTAAACCTCTCAAGTACGTTTTCCCCATAACATACCAGATTCGGTCGTGGTGTATTGACCGGGTTTGGGGTGTTACACAAAGGGATTGAGAGCCAAGTTGGAGAACTTACTAAGTCAGTTGGACAACTTACTAAAATAGTTTCTGAAATTCGATCAGAGATTTCTGAACGACCGCAAGGGCATCTACCAAGCAACACTGAGATTAACCCAAAGGAGCAAATCCAAGCCATCACAGCTCATGATAGTATAGGGTTAGATAAATCTAATCCAATACAAGAAAATGAGGTAGAAGAAGGTAAAGTTGAGGTAACACAAGAAAAGCCAAAACTGGCAATCAAGAAGTACCAACCTCGCATTCCTTATCCCGAAGTGATGAAAAGAGACGATATAGAGGAACAGTTCGTAAGTTTCTTAAACTTTTAAAGAAATTACATATCAACTTACCTCTTCTCGAAGCTCTTTCACAGATGCCAGATTCAAGGAAATTTTTAAAACAACTCTTGACGAACAAGCGTAAGTTAGATGAGGAGCTACATGTGGAATTAAACACAGTATGCTTAGTAATGTTACAAAATAGACTACCGCGGAAGCTAAAAGATCCAGGGAGTTTTACAATTCCATGTTTAATTGGTAGTTTAACTGTTGATAATGCCTTAGCTGATTTAGGGGCAAGCATAAATGTCATGCCTTATAAATTGTTTAAACAGCTAGGTCTAGGGAAACCCAAACAAACTAGGATGAGCATTCAATTAGCTAATAAAACTATTAGAATTCCTAGAGGTATTATCGAAGATGTTCTTGTAAAAATTGATGAATTCGTATTCCCAATAGACTTCATCGTTTTAGACATGGATGAGGACAACACGATCCCCCCTAATTTTAGGAAGACCATTCTTAGCAACTGCCAGAACTAAAATTGATGTTGATGCAGGCAAACTTATACTTTGTGTAGGCGAGGAGACAATCACTCTTCAAGCCCTCGACTCAGCTAGAACATCAAGTAACCAAGGTGAGAATGTAAATTCTATTAATAACCCTTCGGTTAACCCTTCTTTTCAGGAAACACCACAAGGTTACAAACCTGAGCCGAATCATGGACCTCGTGCCAACAAGGAAGAATTATATGAGGAACGAAGCTTTAAGATCGACAAATTACAAGAATGGATGACACACTTTAAAGAGGAACCAAAACCGTACAAAGTAAAACCGAATGAGCCCCCAGAAGAGCTCATAGGAACATCAAACCACTTCAAAATAGGAGACCAAGTACTGTTAGATAAAGCAGATCCTCGCATCACCATGTCAGACCTGAAAGCAAACAAAGAAATCCCTCTTAAGGTACACAACATTTTCTCATACGGAACAGTCGAGGTAAGCAATCCTATATTCGGCACTTTTAAGGTAAACGCTTCTCGACTTAAATTTATCAAGAAAATAGAACTGAAAGCGTGAGGGAAGATATTCAAACTTTTAAACCACCTTGATTTTTGCAAATACGAGGAAAGTCTAGCTTAAGACTATAAACGAACGCTTCTCGGGAGGCAACCCGAGCACTAACCCAATTTACTTTCACATTTGTTTTCATTTTATTTTCTTTTCTTTTCCTTACTTCTTTCTGAACACATAGTTGTAAACTAACCAAAAACGCAGATTCCTTGGCCACACGGCCTTGCACACGGCCGTTGCCGTGGCTGTGTAGAAGTACAGAATCACCATACTGACATAGCATGTAACATCCAGGATTTAGGGTCTTGCATGTTATCTCGTAATTGTGTGTTCTTGTGTGATGCATGGTTGTTTGAGTGTGTTTGGGGCTTCGAGAAACCTTGGGGTTAGGTAGGAGCCTTAGAGGAATTTTGGTTTGAAGCTGATAAGGGGAGAGCTAAGGGAGCTAGGCCTTAAGGGATTTAAGATGGTGATTAAGGACACAACAAGTGGAGTGGTGGAGTGGCAAGGAGGCGTCATTTGGAGTGCAGGGGAGTTGCGTCAAGGGGAGTTCCAAGGGGGAGGAGGTTCGAGCTGCGGAGATAGCATTTTGGAGTTCATTTTTGCGTCAGGAGGAGGAGGAGTTGGAGTTGGCGTGGGCACTTGAAGGATGGAGGTTTGAAAGGGTCAAGTGATTTGGATAAGTGGTGGAGAGGATTGTTAGGAGGGTGACTTATTCAAACTTGTTTGAATGGGTGGGGGAGGAAATTTAGGAGAGAGACAAGGGATATGGAGAGAGGTGTGAGAGTTGGCCGATTTTGGGGTTCTAGGGGGTGGCATTTTCGGTCATGTAGAGGGGGGTAGGTGCCGAATTTGCTTAGTGGCTGTAGTGGGCATCTTTTGTTTTTTTCCCCTTCTCTAGGCTTGTGTCGAAAAATGTTAGTCAAAGCTCTTCAATTGTTTTCTCTCCATATGACCAAAAGCCGAAAGTGGGAGTGATCTTTGGGGTGCATTCTTGATTCATCTTCTCTTCTCTCTACTTCTTCTCTAAGCCGAACCATACCCCCTTCCTATTTTCTTTTTCTTTTCATACCTGTGGCCTCAAAACTCACTTCATCATTAAGCCGAATCTTTTCCCCATAGCCGAAACCTCTCAAAACCCCAACCCTCTCTTCTCCTTTCTTTTGCTAAAGCCGAATAACCTTTCTATACCTTGGCCGAATCTTCCATTCACTATTACTCTTCTCCCTTTTTCATTTCTACTTTCTTTACTTCTTCTATTTGGATATTTCCTCAAGCCTCATCTCTGTGCCGAATCTGCCTGAGCCGAATATCTCTTGGATGGTGAGTTTTCTATTCTTTAGGAATCGTTCTCATCTCCTTTCATTTTGGTTTGCCGAAACCAAATGGTTAACCTTGGTTCTTGGGTGTGGCCGAATCTTCATAGGGCCTTAACTTTGTGTCTCTTTCATTTGTAGCCAGCATAAGGGAGCATTAGGGGTCTCTCGGGTTTCGATTATTCAAAGGTAAGGAGGTTATAATGTTCGGCCGAAGGCCACTTCTTTTGTTCATAGGTGTAAGGCCGAATCTAATGTGGGTTGTGTAGGTATTTCGAGATCGTTAAAGCGTAAGCGAATAGCCTTCGGGATTTGGTCGACTTTGGTAAGGGCATTCTTTCATCAAGCATTATTTAGTTTTGTTTAGATCTAATGTAACATTTTAACCCGGGTCTTCTAACCAAAGACTTTGTTTGATGGATTCGAGTATCAACCAATGAGAGAAAGGGGTTGGACACGTAGTCCCTACCCCTAAATTCAAGAAGCAGTCAGTTTCTGCGGTTCGGGATTAGCCACAATGGTGTGGGCCAGCTTCGGAGCAGAATCGTAGGCAAATAGCGGTAGTGTCGATTAGCGACAGTGTCGACATAGAGGGCGTGGTATTACGAGTTATCAAGTGTGTAATTAACACACTGTTTATTTATTTGTTTTAATTAAAATATATGTATTGTGTGTGGTAGCCAAAACAGTGGCTGTGGTGGATTTATTACCCATATTGGGTAATCCGGTAACTAGGTTAGTATACTACCTATGTTGAGGGTGTGGTTAATAATTGCGGATCTATGTAAGTATGTCATATATGCATATCCGATATGTTCATATGGTATATTGCCATCTCATTATAATATGCTATATGTGCATGGGGTTCGAGATATATTGTATAAGGGGAAGTGTGTACATTTATGTACGTGGATTAGTGATGGCCTTGAGCCTCACTGTGGATTGATGTTGGCCTTGAGCCTTATCGTGGATTGATGTTGGCCTTGAGCCTCATCGTGGATTGATGATGACCTTGAGTCTCATCGTGGACACTTGTGATTTAATCACGTGGATCAGTGGCTAGACCACTAAGTGGACTTTGAGCAGTGTACTGCCAAAGAGGTGTGTAGTGGATGGAGGGTCGATTTAGTAATCCCCTGATGTGTGGTGGATGGATATACGAGTGGTGTGTAGCGGTTGGATACTAGGCTGGGTTGGGTTAACACTTTGCATCATTATGCGTGGTATGTGGTTTATGTGGATTTGGGCCAAGCCTATTTGTGGAATCGTGTGGATTAATTGCACACTGAGTCTGGTGACTCACATTGTTTTCAAACAACGCAGGTAATCCATAACTCGCTGGACCGGGCTGGAGTGGATTCGAGGTGGCCATGCAAGGGCTGTTTTTTTATTTTTATATCTATTTTAAGTTTTTAAATTACTTTATGGGATATTTTTATTGTAATAAGGCCATTTTAACTAGTTAGGATAATATGGTTTTAAGAAGGATTTGATATCGGTTAATTAATTAAAAATGTCTCTTAAGAAATTGCAACTTGGAAGTAAAATTGGTGTTTTTTTCAAAATTCGGATTATTTATAACCAAGTTGTTTTCTCAAAATTTTTCGCGCAAACAACGATTTAAACTTTACACAATTCGGAAACTCTTACTCGTCGATAAACTACTACTTTCCAACGGCAAACCTCTTATATGCAAGTTAATTATTTTAGAACTCAAAAATTGTTTCACTTTCAAACAGAATTCTTTTCAACATTTCTTTTCTTTTCCCCGTAACATTTCGAATTCGGCCGTGGTGTTTTGGGCCGGGTTTGGGGTGTTACAATTTGGTATCAGAGCCCAGATTTTAAACTCGGCCTATGGGTTTTGAGGCCCAAAACGTTTTCAAAGTTGGTATATAAATTTAGCCTGAAAGAAATTTTTCGTGGAATAGGATTTTGTGAAGGCATGGCACTCGAATCTTCTGGCCCAGGTCCGCCAGGTAAGTCTTCTAACTGTTGATTGAATTGAATGAAAGTGGTTATGTGGTGCATTGTTGTGGACACTAGGATTTAAGACATTCTCTTTAGAGACTGAAACCTTTAGGGATGTGTGCTCTTTCCGAAAGAATAACTTGGAATTCTACATCATAAAATTTCTCCTTTAATCAACAAGTGGAAAGAAAGCTAATGCGTAAAATTTCTTAAAACGGATTAAAACGCGATGATAGACATGAGTTCTAGGGGACGTGGTCGTAATGCGCTTAGGCGTGGTAGAGGCAGAATGGCTATATCGGAATCGGTTGGGTCTGGTCATGGATCAGGGAATAAGCCGCCGCTGCCAGCTGCGGAGGCTGAATTTCAAGATCAAACGGGTGGAGACGACGCAGTTTCTCAGGCTATGCTACGGGTTTTGGAAAGAGTCGCGGGAGCGAATATGGGTACTGGGGCCCAGAAGTCCGTGTCTGAGCGACACCGAGCGAATGGAGCCGAGATATTTAGGGGTGTCTCGGGGGTAGCTCCGAACGTGGCGGAGTACTGGTTAGAGGCAGTTGAGAGGATCATGGATGATTTAGACTGCACTGCTAGGAAAAGCTGAAGGGCACTGTTTCTTTACTTCGGGATGAGGCCTACCAGTGATGGCTCACCGTCAGAGAGGGTACTCTGGCTGACCAGGTGGATTGGAATTTCTTTAAAGTGAAGTTCGAAGGGAAGTACATAGGGGCTAGTTATGTGGACGCACAGAGGAAGGCGTTCCTGAACCTAGTGCAAGGGAGTAAGTCAGTAGCAGAATATGAGGCAGAATTCTTGCAACTGAGCCGGTACATCAGAGGGATGGTTGCAACTGACTACGAGCGCTGTGTGAGATTTGAGGATGGGCTGTGAGATGAGCTACGGGTGTTGATAGCTCCTCAGCGGGAAAGGGACTTTACAGAAAAAGCTCGGATAGCTGAGGAGGTTAAGCAAACAGAGAGGCAGAACAGAGATAAGGACAGAGGCAGGAATAAGAGGAGTTTCGAACCGTCAGCATCGTCTGGGGTTTTTTAGAAAAAGCCTAGGGTTGAGGGTCCTGCTCGCGTTTCTATGCCAGCTGCTGAGAATCAGTTTCGTCCGTATGCTCAGTGTGGAAGGTCTCATGTAGGAGAATGCTGGGGAAGGAGTAAAGGGTGTTACAGATGTGGGTCGAAGGATCATTTGGTTAAGAACTGTCCTCAGGACATGGCTGGGACTCGGACAGTAGGACAGGGATATGTGCAGCTAGGAAGGGGTGGTCAACAAGTGTCGAGAAGTCGTGGTCCAAACCGAGGAGGGAATGGTTCTGGCCGAGGCCGTGGAGCACCGAGCAGAGGTGCTGGGAGCTCAGATGCAAGACAGCCTGGGTTGGTTTACACAGCCAGACGTCGTGAGGAGGGGGATGCACCATATGTTATCACGAGTACGTTTCTCATTTTTGGGTTACCCTTTACTGCTTTAATTGATGCTGGGTCGACTCACTCCTATATTGCTAGTATGGTGTCTGGAACCTTGAATGTGAATCCTGAAATTGTCTCTAGGAAGATGACAGTACTTAGTCCTTTAGGGCAATCAGTAGTGGTAGATAAACTTTTTAGAGATGTGCCTTTAGAAGTTCAGGGGTCAGTGTTTCCGGCTAACTTGATGGAGCTGCCGTTTGGGGAATTTGATTTGATCCTAGGCATGGACTGGTTAGTAAGGTATCATGCGAATTTGGACTGTGCTGCATGTCGTTGAAGACTCCCGAGGACAATGAGGTTTTGGTGATAGGTGAGAGGAGAGACTACTTGTCTAATGTAGTGTCTGCTCTTAAGGCAGAGAAGATTGTGAAGAAGGGGTGCTTGGCTTTCTTAGTGGTTGTTAGTGCTTTGGATGCAAAGGAAGCAGCTGTAGGGGAGGTTAGAACAGTGAAGGAGTTTGTGGATGTTTTTCGGGAAGAACTTCCAAGGTTGCCTCCGGATCGTGAGGTGGAGTTTGGAATCGACATGCTGCCAGGTACAGCGCCACTGTCCATCGCTCCTTACAGGATGGCTCCGAAGGAGTTGGTTGAACTTAAAGCCCAGATCCAAGAGTTGTTAGATCGAGGTTTCATTCGACCCAGTGTGTCTCCATGGGGAGCACCGATCTTGTTTGTAAAGAAGAAAGACAGATCTATGCGTATGTGCATAGATTATCGCCAGTTGAATAAACTGACGATCAAGAACAAGTACCCACTGCCGAGGATAGACGACTTGTTTGATCAGCTTAAAGGGGCTGCGGTCTTTTCGAAGATAGATTTGAGGTCGGGATATCATCAGCTTAAGGTGAAGGAAGCAGATATTAACAAGACGGCTTTTCGGACTCGATACGGGCACTATGAATTCCTGGTAATGTCGTTCAGGTTGACGAACGCACCAGCTGCGTTCATGGATATGATGAACCGGGTTTTCCAACCCTACTTGGACCAGTTCGTCGTGGTGTTCATAGACGACATTCTGGTATATTCTAAGTCAGAGGAGGAGCATGATGCGCATCTTCGAGTAGTGCTGCAGATTTTAAGGGAGAAGAAGTTGTATGCCAAGTTTAGCAAGTGCGAATTTTGGTTAAGAGAAGTTACTTTTCTGGGTCATGTGGTATCTGCAGAAGGGATAAGAGTGGATCCTCGGAAGATCGAGGCAGTGCTGGATTGGAAACCACCTAAATCGGTGGCGGAGATTCGCAGTTTCTTGGGGTTAGCAGGTATAGCGACACCTTTGACTAAGTTGTTGAGAAAGGATGTACCTTTTGTGTGGTCGGACAAGCAGCAGGAGAGTTTCGAGAAACTAAAAAGGGTTTTGACTGAGGCTCCGATTTTAATTCAGCCTGAAGCGGGGAAAGATTTTGTGGTGTATTGTGATGCTTCTCATACGGGGTTAGGTTGTGTTCTGATGCAAGAAGGGAAAGTTGTTGCCTATGCATCTCGGCAGTTAAGACCACATGAAGTCAACTATCCGACGCATGACCTGGAGTTGGATGCGGTGGTTTTCGCTTTGAAGGTGTGGAGGCATTATTTGTATGGAGAGAAGTCGGTGATCTACACGGACCATAAGAGTTTAAAGTATCTGCTGACTCAGAAGGAGTTGAATTTGAGACAACGAAGGTGGGTGGAGCTGTTGAAGGATTACGACTGCTCGATTGAATATCACCCGGGGAAAGCGAATGTGGTGGCAGATGCGCTAAGCCGTAAGGTAGTGTCGGATCTGAGAATGTTGTTCACTCATCTTAGTCTTTATGATGACGGGAGTTTGTTAGCGGAGCTGCAGGTGAAGTCGACATGGTTAAGTCAGGTAAAAGAGAAACAGTTGGTGGATGATGTTTTGAGTGCTAGACTTCTGCAAGTGCAGGATGGGGGATTAGAGGACTACAGTGTGAACAGTGACGGAGTGTTGTGTTTCCGTGGTAGGATTTGTATGCCAAAAGATGTGGAGTTGAGGCAGAAGATTCTTCGGAAATCGCATAGTAGCCCTTACACTATGCACCCTGGAGGGAGTAAGTTGTATAGGGATCTACGAGATCAGTTTTGGTGGCCTGGATTGAAGCGGGAAGTTACGGAATTTGTGGGGAAGTGCTTGACGTGTCAGCAGGTCAAAGCTGAACATCAAGTGCCTTCGAGGTTGCTACAACCGGTGAAAATTTCGCAGTGGAAGTGGGAGAGAATCACGATGGATTTCGTTAGTGGGCTTCCTCTTACACCTACTAAGAAGGACTCAGTATGGGTGATTGTGGATCGGTTGACAAAATCTGATCATTTCATACCTGTTCGTGTTGATTTCTCTCTGCAGAGGTTGGCAAAGCTGTATGTAGCGAAAATTGTGAGGCTACATGGGGTGCCAGTATCGATCATATCAGATAGGGACCCTAAGTTTACGTCGAGGTTTTGGAGAGCGTTGCGTCAAGCATTGGGCACCGGGTTGGACTTTAGTACGGCATTTCATCCGTAGATGAATGACCAGTCTGAAAGGGTAATTCAAGTGTTGGAAGACATGTTGAGGGGATGTGTTATCGACTTTAGAGGTAGCTGGGAGGAATTTTTGCCCCTAGCAGAGTTCGTATACAACAACAGTTATTAAGCTAGCATTTGGATGGCGCCGTATAAAGCATTGTATGGGTGGAGGTGTCACACTCCTACCTGTTGGACAGAACTGGGTGAACGTCATGTGTTAGGTCCAGAGATAGTGGCTGAATCAGAAGAGAAGGTTAAAGTAATCCGAGCACAGTTAAAGGAGGCATCTGACAGACAAAAGTCGTATGCGGATCTTAAGCGGAAAGAGATAGAATTTGCGGTGGGTGGCCATGTGTTTCTGAATGTTTCGCCGTGGAAGAAGGTGATGAGATTTGGACGTAAGGGTAAGCTGAGTCCCAGGTTTATAGGGCCTTATCGGGTCTTGAAGCGGGTTGGACCAGTGGCGTATCAGTTAGAGTTACTTTCAGAATTGAAGTAGATGCATGATGTGTTTCACGTCTCGATGCTACGATGTTACCGATCGGATCCATCTCACGTGGTGCCAGTAGAGGAGGTTGAGTTAAGGCCAGACTTGTCTTATGAGGAGGAGCCGATTCAGATTTTGGAGCGAGATGTGAAGGTGCTACGGAAGAAATTAGTTCCTCTAGTCAAGGTGTTATGGCGGAACCATGGTTCAGAAGAAGCTTCGTGGGAGCCGGAGGAGGCAATGCGACAGCAATATCCTCACCTATTTTAACCAGGTAATTTCGAGGCCGAAATTTCTTTAATGGGGTAGAACTGTAACATCCGGGATTTAGGGTCTTGCATGTTATCTCGTAATTGTGTGTTCTTGTGTGGTGCATGGTTGTTTGAGTGTGTTTAGGGGCTTCGGAAACCTTGGGGTTAGGTAGGAGCCTTAGTGGAATTTTGGTTTGAAGCTGATAAGGGGAGAGCTAAAGAAGCTAGGCCTTAAGGGATTTAAGGTGGTGATTGAGGACAGAACAAGTGGAGTGGTGGAGTGGCAAGGAGGCGTCATTTGGAGTGCAGGGGAGTTGCGTCAAGGGGAGTTCCAAGGGGGAGGAGGTTCGAGCTGCGGAGATAGCATTTTGGAGTTCATTTTTGCGTCAGGAGGAGGAGGAGTTGGAGTTGGCATGGACACTTGAAGGATGGAGGTTTGAAAGGGTCAAGTGATTTGGATAAGTGGTGTAGTGGATTGTTAGGAGGGTGACTCATTCAAACTTGTTTGAATGGGTTGGGGGAGGAAATTTAGGAGAGAAACAAGGGATATGAAGAGGGGTGTGAGAGTTGGCCGATTATTGGGTTCTAGGGGGTGGCATTTTCGGTCATGTAGAGGGGGGTAGGTGCCGAATTTGCTTAGTGGCTGTAGTGGGCATCTTTTGTTTTTTTCCCCTTCTCTAGGCTTGTGCCGAAAAGTGTTAGTCAAAGCTCTTCAATTGTTTTCTCTCCATATGACCAAAAGCCGAAAGTGGGAGTGATCTTTGGGGTGCATTCTTGATTCATCTTCTCTTCTCTCTACTTCTTCTTTAAGCCAAACCATACCCCCTTCCTATTCTCTTTTTCTTTTCATACCTGTGGCCTCAAAACTCACTTCATCATTAAGCCGAATCTTTCTCTTCACTTTCCCCATAGCCGAAACCTCTCAAAACCCCAACCCTCTCTTCTCCTTTCTTTTGCTAAAGCCGAATAACCCTTCTATACCTTGGCCGAATCTTCCATTCACCATTACTCTTCTCTCTTTTTCATTTCTACTTTCTTTACTTCTTCTATTTGGATATTTCCTCAAGCCTCATCACTGTGCCGAATCTGTCTGAGCCGAATATCTCTTGGGTGGTGAGTATTCTCTTCTTTAGGAATCATTCTAATCTCCTTTCATTTTGGTTTGCCGAAACCAAATGGTTAACCTTGGTTCTTGGGTGTGGCCGAATCTTCATAGGGCCTTAACTTTGTGTCTCTTTCGTTTGTAGCCAGCGTAAGGGAGCATTAGGGGTCTCTCGGGTTTCGATTATTCAAAGGTAAGGAGGTTATAATGTTCGGCCAAAGGCCACTTCTTTTGTTCAGAGGTGTAAGGCCGAATCTAATGTGGGTTGTGTAGGGATTTCGAAATTGTTAAAGCGTAAGCGAATAGCCTTCGGGATTTGGTCGACTTTGGTAAGGGCATTCCTTCATCAAGCATTATTTAGTTTTGTTTAGATCTGATTTAACATTTTAACCCGGGTCTTCTGACCAAAGACTTTGTTTGATGGATTCGAGTATCAGCCAAGGAGAGAAAGGGGTTGGACACGTAGTCTCTACCCCTAAATTCAAGAAGCGGTCGATTTCTGCGGTTCGAGATTGGCCACCGGGGTGTGGGCCAGCTTCGGAGCAGGATCGTAGGCAAATAGCGATAGTGTCGATTAGCGACAGTGTCGATATAGAGGACGTGGTATTACGAGTTATCAGGTGTGTAATTAACACACTGTTTATTTATTTGTTTTAATTAAAATATATGTATTGTGTGTGGTAGCCGAAACAGTGGCTGTGGTGGATTTATTACCCATATTGGGTAATCTGGTAACCAGGTTAGTATACTACCTATGTTGAGGGTGTGGTTAATAATTGCGGATCTATGTAAGTATGTCATATATGCATATCCGATATGTTCATATGGTATATTGCCATCTCATTATAATATGCTGTATGTGCATGGGGTTCGGGATATATTGTATAAGGGGAAGTGTGTACATTTATGTACGTGGATTAGTGATGGCCTCGAGCCTCACTGTGGATTGATGTTGGCCTTGAGCCTTATCGTGGATTATTCTCAAATCCCTGAATTATTCCTTGTTCCCAAAGTAAGTTTCTCATAGTATGACTAGAATGAAATTTCCTTTGATTTATGATTTTTATTGATGTGTTTTGGATTAAGTAATTGATAATTGTGCATTGATGATTAAATTTGAAGAATACTAGAGAATCAAGCATGATAAGTCTATTTTTCAAAAATTTTAAAATTTTTAGGTTGTCTACCTGAATCTGAATGATATCTTGAAATTTGAAATTTACGAGGTTGATATCAAATACCCATAATTTTTGTGAGATTTTGAGCCTTATAGAGCATATATTCTTTTTCTTGCTCACTTTATTGATTATGAGTGTGTCAACATTGAACTGTTATTCTAGAACTTGCCTCGATTATACATGTTGAGACCACACCTATGATTTGATATACAGAGATGATTAAGGCACTTAGGTTTTAACCCACTCACTCCACTAAAAACCTACCTCCATAATTAACCCCTAGTGAACCCCGTTGATCCTAACAACCCTTTTTATTGACTCACCCATTAATATTACCCCAAAACCCTTTGCATTTGTTATCACCATTTTCTTTTGACTACCCTTATATCGAGATTTGATTTGATTAGTTACCTACTTATATTATTTCAGTAGCTGAATTTATCCTTTATTATTTGATTTGTTCTTAAAAAAATCGAAGTATATTCAGTATTAGTATTATGAAAAGTGAGCTGATACAGTTAAAGTCTATTTATCAAAAGAAAAGCTCGTATTATTAGGGTTATTACTTTTCAGTTGATGTAATTATCATCTCAGTATTTCTAGATAGGTAACTTGTCAATTCGATCTCGATTCTAACCTTCTAATTCAGCCTTTATCCACACCGTTAACCCTAGCCCCATTACAACCCTAATAAAGACCTTTTGATCTGTTTATCATCTCATTTTACAATGGTGGAGATTTGATTTTCAGACAAGCCTATGGGATTAACTTTTCAGGTTCGACTTATGAGTACTTGATTTTGAACCTTAAACACTTTGAGTGATTTGAGTGAATCTTTTGTGAGGATATTAATCCTTGTCAGTTTTGAATTAAAGGTAATTATTTAGATAAGGGGAGACACCTACGTTTTCGTGATACAAATGTATGACTTATATTGTTTGAATCTTTAGGATGCTTTGAGTTAAATTATCCATGTGTAAATTATCTATGGATTATGATGTGACATTGTTGATAGGAATTATGAATTATGGAAAGTTCGTTTTAATTGTAAGTTGAAAATTTTGCTTGAGGACAAGCAAAAGCTTAAGTGTTGGGGCATGTGATAAACCGTAAAAGTAACATATTTTAATCCCACATTTAGCATACTTTTGGATGATTTATCCCTTGATTTGTGTAAAAAGGTGCTCTTAATCCTTTCTTTTCATGTCTTATACTCAAGAAAGCACTAGAGGATGGAAAGAATAAGAAATGGGCCTAAAACGGACCAAATTGGGCCAAAGTGGAAATCGACACGGCCTGGACTTAAGCCCACACGGTCGTGCCTCCCTGATAAACTAGAACACAGCCTGATCCCGATTCACACGGCCGTTCCTCATTAAAGAAATCCAAACATGGCCTAAAGATGATTCAGACAGGTGTGTG
This sequence comes from Gossypium australe, assembly GCA_005393395.2. Classification (NCBI taxonomy): domain Eukaryota; kingdom Viridiplantae; phylum Streptophyta; class Magnoliopsida; order Malvales; family Malvaceae; genus Gossypium; species Gossypium australe. Next base: position 61,523,842 of record CM016620.1, read on the forward strand.
CCATGCCCGTGTCCCTGTCGCCGGAAAGAAGAGTTTCACTCGGAAAAGGATACTTAGGGGCAAAGAAACCTATTTCGAAAGCCTATATAAACCCCCTAAGTATAACCTAAAAGGAGGCGGTTAGCTAGGCCAAAGAGCCAAGCCGAAAAGGTCAGATTTGTGGGAAACACTCGAAGATAGCCAGTTGATCCATCTGAAGAAGCCGGAATTCTACTCAAGACGGCGGATCTCTCCTTCAATTCCTTCAGGGGGTTTTAGGGATTTCTTATGTTTTGTTTTATCTTTTCTTCTGAGATGTTTTCTTTTATTATTATGAACTAAACCTTCAGATACCTGAAGGGGATGAAACCTAAGATGGATTTTGTTATTATTTTCTGAACTATATGATAAATACTTGATTTCTTCTTAATTATGTGTTCTTAATTCTTGTGTTGATATTTCCGAGATATTAATTCAAGTATGATGTGCTTAGGTGGAGGAGCAAAAGTCCCTGCTTAAGAGTAAATCTAGCATAATTAAGCAGAGTTGATCGCAAGCCTAGAGATAGGGTGACGAGATTTTGCCGGATTAGGGTGAAACCTAATATGGGAGTCCATAGATCAAGTTAATACGATTCTAGGGGTTTTAATTAGAAAGAGATTTAAATTAATCAACCTAGGGTTAGACGTTATTCGCCTCGAGAGAGGGTTTAATATAACTTAGGGAATCTTACGGATCGAGTCAAGTGAATACATCATCTGGTTCAGTGTTAGATAACAAGTGAAGTCTAGGTGGATTCTTCCTAAGGGTATCGTCTTAATCAACTGAGTTTTTCCAACAGTATTTCCCCAATTCATTCTTTTTGTCTTTGCGTCTTTAGCTTAGTAGTTAGTTAAATTTAGATTAAATAGCAACTTCACTTATTTTAGGCTAGATAATAAAAAGAAAGTTAGTATTAGTACTTTTAGTTCCTTTGGGTTCGACATTCCGGTCTTGCCTTAACTATACTACTGTTCGATAGATGCGCTTGCCTCAAAATCGTTGTCAGAGTTAGTTTCCAGGTTCGATCATTCTCATTATAAATTTAAAACTCTGAAATCGACGATCACCACTCAACTAAAAATTGTTATTATACACAAACTCCACTAATGGCAAAGAATGCTCCCAACTAACATTGAAGTCAATGATGCACACTCGAAGCATATCTTCTAGAATTTGTATAACATGTTTTGACTGACCATCTTTCTACGGATGAAAAGCAATATTGGAACTTAATCTCATAGTCAAGAACTCATGAAGCTTCTTCGAAAATCTTGCCTTAAACTGAGGATCACAATCTAAAACAATTCGCACCAGCACACCATACAATCTCAATATCTCCGCAATACATAATTCAACAAGCTTCCCAAGAGATTAATCCATATGAAGAAACCAGGTAATGATTCTATTTGGTCAATCGATCTATTGGGAACTAGTGCCCTAAGTGTAGTTGTTTCATCATTAATGCTTGTAATTTTTTAAATATATTGGTTAATAAAATTCCATTGTTAAAATTATTATCTTTTTGTATTTGTCTTAGATGATTTTTTGATTTACTAATTACCTAGCGTCTAACAAATCTCAAGTTGCATCAGTTCCTAATCTAAACGGTCCATAGTCTGAAGAATAAAAATTGAGAAAATTGATTCAATGGACTATTATGTTGTCTATAAAGTCCAGTTGTGGAGATACCTTGTCTTGGGTATCGGAGTGGATGAGTCCCAGAAAGATAGTGTAATGACCCAAAATTCACGGGCATCGAAAAAGTACATTATCGGGCCTTTGTCTTAGTAAACTAAACTCATAAATAATTATTAAAAACATTTATGAGTCTAGTGGTGTGTCTAATTAGGTTTCAATTAAGTGAATTTAGCTTAATTAAGAGTAATTAGGAAAAAGGACTAAACTGAAAAAAGGGTAAAATTTGAATTATAGAATAAAGAAAAAATGAAGGGACTAAATTAGTACTTAAACCATAAGTGCCAAGTGTGTGGTAATAGTGAAATACATGTGGAATAATAATAAACATATATTAGTAATTATTATATATTTACTTATAATATAAGTAAATATATTATATTATATTATATTATATATTATTATATTATATAATTAAAAGAAAATAAAAGAAATAAAGATAGAAAAAGAAAGAATAATGAAACGAAACAGAGAATAACAAGGGAGAAAGAAAAAGGAAAGAAAAGAAAAAGGGAAAAACTAGGGTTTTGAAGCTTTAAGCTTTAATTGGTAAGTCAATTAAGTTTTTTTCTTTTAATTTTGATGTTTTAGAAGCTTTAGAACAAAGTTTTGTTGAAATTGAGTTGAAATTTTGAAAGTTCTTAGATTTTTTAACATGATTCATGTTGGACAAATTGTTAAATTAGGGGTTTGATTGATAGAATTTCTAGTTAGAATTGATAAAATGATTAAATTGTAAAGTAAGCTATAAGTTTTTTGTTAGAGGGATTAAATTGAAAGAAATTTGAAATTAGGGTTATCATGAACATTAGATAGTTAAGTTGAATTTGGTAGGAAGGTGAGTAGAAATAAAGTATGAATTGAGTTAGAAAATAAATGAGTTTAATTAGGGCCAAATTGAAATTAAGGTAGAAATTGAATAGAAATTCAATTAATTAATATAAATTAGTGTTGTATTAATAGTGTAAATTACTTTAATTTTCGTAGCTAGCAAAGAACCAGAGGCATCGACTCAAAAAGGAAAGGAAAAAGTTATCAAGGAGTAACACGAGAAAATCACGGTTTGTTTTACTATAATCCAAATTATTTACTATTAAATGTTATTTAAATTATGTAGTTGATAAGTAAATTATGAGGTAAGTGTATTATTGAATTGTATGAAATTGAGTTATATAATTAATATGTATTGAAACTGAATTGCATGTGGATTGAAATGGAAAATGTATTGAGTTGAATTGTATATTGAATTGAAAGTGAATTTGATATGAAAGTAAAATTTAATTGAAAATTGAATACCCTATTAACTATTCGGGCTGAGTCGGATATAGTTGGCATGCCATAGGATTGAAAGGATTTGGGGATTTTTTTGGCTTGGATGAGGAGACACTGTTGTCACTATATTTTTTCGGACTATCTGAAGAGGCACTTAGTGTTGTTCTGGTGTGTTTGGGTGGATTATTCTAGTGTGTTTGGTTGGATTATTCTGGTGTGTTTGGGTGGATCATACTAGTGTTTTTGAGTAGATTATTCTGGTGTTTTTGGTTGGATCCATGTATCCGCCAAGGTCCGAGTCTTGTTAATAGGGGTAAATAAATGAAATGGGAAAATTGAATGAGTTTGATCGATTGATCTACTGAAAGTATGAAAAAGTGGAATTATAAATTGAAATGTGTTTTGAAATGTGAATTGAAATTGAGATATGAGATTTGCAAGCATGAACCTAAGGTTCATGAATTGATTGAAGATTCGAATTGTTGATATATGATATCAGTTTATGAATTATTATAAATGAAGTATTAATTTGAAAGTAAATTAATTCTTATGATTTACATTGTTACATATTTGATGCTTATAGAACATTAATGTTAATTAGTTTGAATTATGGTAATACCACTGAGTATAGACATACTCAGCATATGGTTGTTTCTGTAACACCCCTTACCCGTATTCGACTCCGCTTCCGGGTACGAGGTGTTACCGGACTTATTAGCAAGCAATCATACAAAACCGAGACATGACTTTCCACTTAAATTTAAAACTTTTCATAAACAGTCATATCGCCCCTCAAACGAGCCTATGAGGCCCAAAACATACATAAGGAATAGTTTGAGACTAAACTAAGAACTTTAGAAACTTCTAGGAAAACTTAGAAAAATTTTCATCAAAAAGGTCCACACGCTCATGTGGGAGAAGGGACACGCCCGTGTGGCATATCACATGCCCGTGCTTCGGGCAGTGTCAAAAATAAGGGACATTCTGTTTATGACGTCATCAACCAAACAAGGTCACACGGCCAAGGCACACGCCAGTGTCCTTAGGCCGTGTAGCGAATTAAATTCCAAAAATTAAGTGCAGACTTCACACGGCCGGAGCAAATGCCCATGTCCTATGGTTGTGTCTTCCACCCGGTTGAGACACACGGTGGTGCCTCAGCCAGTGTGATTACTACTGGGCATTCTGTTTTGCCAACTTAGGGTGCAGGGGAACACACGGCCGGACTACACGCCCATGGAGCAAGCCGTGTGTCACACACAACATAGACACACCCGTGCGGACAAAATAAGGCTATTTACCAAGCATTTTTACCACCCATACTTGCACCAACCTACACAACATCAAAACCACACCAATCCAATATATATATATATATATATATATATAAATTCAAGGCACTTAATATAACATAACTAAGTGGTTCACCATTATCAATCATCCAAAATCTGTAACACCCCTAACCCGTATCCGTCGCCAGATTAGGGTTACGAGGCATTACTGCACATATCACAACTTGGCATAGTCAAATATATCATCTATCAACTTTTAGTACACTTGACTAACAAAAATCCTTCCCTACTATTAATTTGTCTAGTACATAAATAAAGCTTGTTTATTTCACCAAACATATACTAGTCATTTGTTTAATCAACTTTGCCACCCAATTCACATGCATCAAAACTTTAACTACCATTTTTTAATAAGCATAACTTTAAACAAACAAACATGTATTATGAGCATGAACTTTCAAATTTACCAAGTTAATACATTATCCTATATCATTTCCTAATCCAAGTATATGATATATAACATCAATATATGTGTACCTATGAATGGCAATCCATTTCAGCAAATGACAAGGGATATCATTCATTTGGTCATTAAAGCCACTTTAATCGAATATACTCACATCTATATTTAACATACCTAAGCAAGATATCATATAATAAGCAAGATATCATATAACCAAACTAAGTATACATGTATATATAAGCATGCTTAAACTTTGTATAATCAAATTTAACACTTATCTAACTTTCCATACCAAGTGCTAGTACATCTAAACAAGGTATAGATCATTACCGTATCAAGAGCATAGTCGAGTTAATAAGATCAATTCCTTACCTCTCAAAATCCGAGAATTCACATAAATTTGTAAATTATACTCATGCACATTATATTACAAGCTTGTCAAATTCAATTCATCAATTCAACTAATAATATCATAATATGGCCGAACATACATACTTAATTGTTAAGCAATTATTCCAAGCTAATATGCGGTTTTAAAATATGTATCTCCCTATTAATCATCCATCCATCCATAATTCAAACAAATTTCAAATGCACAAATATTAACTTCCCAAGTACTACCCTATTGTTTCGAAATGCATAAATGTAACCTACTATCAACCACGCATAATCAACCATGCAACCATCACATACATACTTACATTACCAAACTATATTTCTATAATGAGCTAACATCATGATCAAATACATTTAAGACCAAAACACCATAATTTAGCAATTTTCGCATGGTTATACATGTATATACAAGAACAAAATTTCCTTGATTCAAACCTAGTCTAGCCTATACATGCCTTTAGTTCAAAAACCAAGTTTTAAAATACCAAAATAAGTCGATAATGTGGATGACTTCATTGACGATCCCCTGAGCTCGTAACTTGACCAAAATCTATAAAACAGAGTAACAAACACACAGACTAAGCATTCTTAGCTTAGTAAGTCTTTAGCAAACTTAACAAATCACTTGGATGTTTGATTATATAAAACCAAACAATATATATATATAACATTAATAAGATAGCATAAGCATATAGAATGCCCTAACCAATGCCAATGTCCATACACAGTAAAACATATTTTCATTAGCTACTTTAAATGTCAAACTTATCAATTGCATCTCAATTACTAAGTATATATATATTTATATATATATATATATATATATATATATATCTCCATATACAATCAAATAACAAATTCCATATAGATAAAAAGTAATCCCACATAACCGTAGGTATGTATGAATATAGTCTCACATATCCAATAACACATTTATATTTATATAATTCACTTAACCCAATGTATATACTTAGAATTTCACATAGCCGATTGTATACAATTATATCTATGTATATATATGTATATACATGTACCTCCTTTAAGCAATTCTCATATTTACAAGTAAACAATATCCACTTAACATAATTTATCCACATATCCAATCAACCGAAAGTACAAGCACATTTATTCCGTCAATTTATTTGCTCATTGGCATCACATATATCATATACATATATAGATACATACCTTATGGCCGAATTTAACCAAAATCATACACATAAGCTTTAGCTTACTCAATTTCTCCCATAGCTTAATCATTTCGTAAATCTAAGCTTGGAATATAACTCACCGGTATAAAACCTGCTAGGTATAAGCCTGAACCATTCATCGGCACTAAGCCTGCTAGACCCGAGGTCTGATATTCAATCACCGGCATTTAGCCTGCTAGGCAATAAGCCTGATATATTTCACCAGCACAAGGCTTGCTAGGCTCGAAGCCCAAACATCAATATCATTGAGCTATCTCATACACATTGATTATATCAAATATCACAGGTATTCCACATAGTTCATACGGGTTTTCACATGTTATAACTCGATTAAATTAAACTTAATTTCATCATTACAACACTATATCACATTCGGCCTTGCCTATTTCTAATCCATAAATTCAAATTCAGCACATTAATCTAAGTTTCAATCGATACTAACAGTATTAAATTGCTTAAAGACTTACCTCGGCTATCGTCGGACGACAAAAACCGACTAGTCGATTACTTTAGCTTTTCCCCGATCCAAGTCCTTTTCCTTTTGCTCTTGATCTAAATATGTTCAAATTAAGCTCATTCAAATACACTTCAATTCAATTTAGTCCTAAAACACTTAAATGGACAAATTACCATTTTGCCCCTAATGTTTCACACCTTTACAATTTAGTCCTATTTGCACAAAACACAAAATACACAAAATTTGATTTCACAACCTAAGGGCCGAATATTCATAGAGTTTATACAAGTCCATTCATTTCATTTATTTTGCACTTTAACCCCTCAAAAATTTATTTTCTCAATTTAGCCCTATTTAGCTAAATTCATCAAAAATTCAAGAACAAAGTATGTTCACCAATTACATATCTATCATTTAACACATAAAACATCACAAAATTCATCATAACATCAATGGCATTTTACACAAACATCATCAATTCATGAAATTGAGACATGGGTTTTAAAGCTCTCGAAGCAACGATTACAAAAACGTAAAAATTATCAAAAACCGAACAAAACTAACCTTGGATTAAATCAAAATGGTTGCCGAAATGTTAAAGAACATAAAAGCTTCTTCCTTTGTTATATTCGGCACTTAAAGATTATGATAGCTAATGTTTTTGTTTTATTTTTTAACATATAATAAGTTTATTTTTAATTTACATTTCTAACCTTTTATAAAAAAATAAACATAACATAATTTCCAAGGTCATTTAAGACCATGTACCGTCCACTATCCTTAAAATGGGCTAATTATCCTTCAAGGACCTCATAATAAAAAGCCACTATCAAGTTAGCACTTTACTTTTAAGTTGTAACTTTTACAACTTACGCGATTAAGTCCTTTTATTTAATTAAGTACACTAACAATCAAATTTTCATACGAAACTTTCATGCATACTAATTCACATATAATTAACACAGAAAATAATATTCAAAAATTTTTCGGACTCGGATTCGTGGTCCTGAAACCATCGTTCCGATTAGGGTCAAATTCGGACTGTTACAAAATCACATACAACATATCATCATTCAACCATCAATAACCACAGGCCATGTCGTAATGGCATTGGCACATAGTTGCATAAATGAATAGGTTTACATCTAATTAATCATTATGAGCTACATCTCATGGATTTATACAAAATGTAACGCCCCAAATTTGGGCCTAAAAGGAATGGGCCTTGAGTGTGGGATCAGCTAGGAGACTGCACATAAAAGTTTATGTGTGTAAGAAAATGACACAAATTTTCTTGGTTGCTTTAATGGCTAAGTGATTTGGTGTGTTTGGGAGTGTTTGAGAAGCCTGGGTTCAAGTCTTGGCTTTTGCAAAAATTTTAAGTTTTCTCTTAAATGAACCTGGACACTGGCACTTAGGCCTTATTAGTAATAGTGCTTATTTTATGACACAAGAAGAGCTTGTGGTCTAATGGTAAGTGGCATATTCAAGGTTGCAAGGGAGCTCAAGTTCAAGTCTCATGATGCGCAAGGGAGTATTTATTTTATTTCCTTGCAGCATGAGAAGTGGAGTTGGACTGAAACTCTGTCAGGTGAAGTTTGAATTGGTCTTAGAGGGTTTTGTGGAGCAAATCAAGGGGGAGATTGGGGAAAAAATCAAGGAAATTCAAAAATGGGAGGTTGGTAGGGTGTTTTGGCTGATTGGGACTCTAAGGTTTAGTGAAATTCGATTAAGGGCAAGTGAGGGAGCATTTTTGACACTAGAAGGAGGGTGCCAAATGGTCTTTGGGATTTTTTCTACCATTCGGGGTTCCTTTCGGGTTTGTGTTTTCGCTATTGAAGTGACCAATTTTTCCACTACTTTCCTCCTTCCTACAATTGCCAAATAGGTAACCTTATTTTTTGTTTCTTTTTCTTTCTTTGCTTTGCCGAAATCCCTTTCCTCTCCACTCTTGGTTATGTTTCTTCTTTTCCTTCTGAATCCTTCCCCTCTCGGCCTCCCTTCTAAACCAAACCTAATCTCCATTTTCTTCTTCTCTGCTTTCCACTCTCTTCCAATCATAGCCAAATTCTTCATAAGGCTTTTTGTGTACGTTCAGTTTATCATCTTTCCCTATTGTGCTTGGCCGAATATACCTAAACAATTCGGACTGATTCCATCATCATCAATTTTGGTAAGTCTTCCAACTTTTTCCAAGTGAGTTATTTCATTAGCACTGTGTTTCCAAGCCACGCTTATTTTGTTCTTAGGGTTCTAAAATCTCTAGAAGAGAAATGGAGGTTTTTGATAATATGTTGCATAAAGAGATATCAATGGTGGCGAGTAGTAGCCATTCTGAGGGAGGATCAGGAATGGTGCCAACTGAGAATGGGCACGTAGCCCCTGCCCCCAAATTTAAGCAGCGTAAAGTGTCAGCTGTTCGGGATTTTCCGCCGGGGTGTGGCAGGGTGGCTGCACCAATCTCTGGATCAAATGGGCAAACCACAATCGACTGATCTAGTCAACGAAGAGGTAATCTGTTGGACAAGTATTTTTGGTAGAGGCTGTTTTTGGTAAATTGATTGGGATTCGATTAACCTGATTGACAAGTGATTAATGGACTGCCTTGATTGAATATAGATTGGAGTTCTCGTGGATCATTCACACATTTTGCAATCAGGTGTGTAATCACACTATCGTTTTTGTGAGTCGGCAAAAGCCGAAAAGCTGAAACTTTGACATTTAAGGCCTCACGAGCGTGCGATCGCTTGTGTGGTAAACCGAGCCCACAAATCATGGGTGATAGACTGTAAAGGCCACCACGAGTGTTCTCGTGTTCTTGTGCCATTATGGGCTTCGTTTGGTTGAAATGGGCCGTTTGGGCTCAATGGGCTTGTGGGCCTCACACGAAATAAATCCACGATAAGTGGCAATTACTGAACTGGGCTATAACATTCACATAGACGTGACTAAGTTTGGCCTAAGTGGGCAACACGAGCATGCGGGCCCACTTGGGCTGAATATTGGGCTTTGGGCCCAATTACACCGTTTTGATCATATATGTTATCTATGTTGCTCGAGGCGACTGTAGACCTTTGGAAAGGTTGTTAAATGACTGAAATACCCCTAAGGAGTAAAATGACTGAAATACCCCTAACGAGTAAAATAACCGTAATGCCCCTATAGAGTAAAATGATCGTAAAGCCCCTGTAGGGTAAAATGACCGTAAAGCCCCTATAGGGTAAGATTACCGTAATGCCCCTGTAGGGTAAGATGACCGTAATGCCCCTGTAGGGTAAAATGATCGTAATGCCCCTGTAGGGTAAAATGATCATAATGCCCCTGTAGGGTAAAATGATCGTAATGCCCCTGTAAGGTAAATAACTATTTTGCCCCTTGAGGGTAAATGACTGACTTGTGCTATGATTTGACTGTGATTTTATGACTATGGTTTGATTGACTTAACTGTGAACGATATGACTGATTCTGAGCATGGCATACTGCATACATGACATACTGCATGGGGTTGGGATACTGTTATGGAGGAAGTGTACTGTTACTGGTGGCTTTGCCACATATACTGTTACTGGCAACTCTGTTGCATTTTTATTACTGGCAGCTATGCTGCAATATTAGTTAGTGCCGCAACTGGTGCTACATAAGGAGTGTAGGGATGGGTAGGTCTATTTAATTCCCCACAGGAGTGTAGGATTGGACAGGAGACGGAGTGCAGGGTTGGTATGGGTATTTATGCATTGCATCTACTGGTTCTGATATTGAGATGGGCTTAGGCCCACATAGATGTGATATGTGATATTTGATATGGGCTAAGGCCTATCCGAGGCTGATGGGGGCTAAGGCCCAATTGCCACCATTACTGTTAAAGGGCTCTTGCCCAGACTGATTCTGTGTCTATATACTGATTGTTTCTTTAATAAGGGGATTACACACTGAGTTTTCATAAACTCACCCCGTTTTTAACCTTTCAGGTAATCCCCAGCGTTAGACGGTTCGGAGCTGCAAGGGACTCGGAGAGGGCCATACAACTACACAAGTTTTATTCTGTTTAGCTCATTTACTTAAGAATGAACTTGTTGGTTCGGGTTGTAATAAGGCCTTTATAATTTTTGGATTTTAAATTTTGGGATTTGATTTGATTGTGATTTATATCTGCTAGAATTAGAACACAGTTTTCCAAAACAATAATTGTTTTCTAACACTACGTTTTCGCAACTCAATTTTTAAATATCATGTTTTCGTAAATCATTTGTTTTAAATTAAGCTTCCGCAACAAATAAGCTTTTAAAGGTAATAACATTTTAAAAGGGAATAACTTTTTAATAAACCATGATTGAAAATAAACAAACGCAAACTGAGGTTTGTACTAGTTTTAAATGGCAAGAACTTTTAAATTTCAAGAAGGGTTTTAAATGAAAACATAGATTTTGAAAAACACTTCAATGTGACGCGCCAGATTTGGCCCTAACGTCTAGGCCAGGTTTGGGGTGTTACACAAAATGAATCAAACATCATCATAAGCCAACACATTTAGCTAAACCAATATGACACATAACCAAAAAGACCAAGTCCCTATACATGCCATAATTCAATGTAAATCTCAATATACCAAAATGTGTGGATAGTGTGGGTGATCCTCTGACGGTCTCCGTATCCCGAGCTGGCTTTTTGACACTATAAAACAAGGAAAAAGAGAAGGGAGTAAGCTTTAAGCTTAGTAAGTCTATGTGTAAACAATGAACATCATACCACATATCAATCAAGGACATTACAAACTAATCAAGAATAATTTAGATCATTGTAGTTGTACTTACTCATTTTCCAATCTTACCACATTCCAAATACATATCGTAAACATTGCTCACATTTACATGCACTTATACCCTACACTTGTCATCACACAATCACACATAATTTCACTTAGTGAAGTTTCTCGATGAAGACTTCGGAATAATACCAAATACATAGTGGTTTTGCGCACAGCCCACCATTAATAAATAACACAGTGGTATCGCACACAACCCACCAATAATAAATAACACGGTGGTATCGCACACAACCCAACAATAATAATAAATACGGTGGTACCGCACACAGCCCACTGATAATAAATACGGTGGTATCGCACACAGCCCACCAATAATCACTTATTCACGGTGTTTATCCATATCATTTTCCTATTCCGAAGGTTCATCCGGAAATTTCCTCACTTCCCATCATTTTAATAGATATCAATAATATTTATCCACATTTCACATAATACTTTAATATGTAAAAACATAAGTAAAGAGGATGTATCATTTAAATATAAACTTACCTCGATACAAAATATGTCAATTTGTAATTTAGTCCGAAACCTTGTCTTTTCCTCGGTCAAGGTTGATTCCACGTTCTTCTTGATCTATAACTATATATTTAACTTATTAAAAACCACATTAATCAATCACTCCAAAAATTCCTATTTTAGCAAAATTACCATTTTGCCCCTAGACTTTCACAAAATTATGATTTTGCCCCTAGGCTCGTAAAATGAAATGTGTTCATTTTTCACACACTCAAGCCTAGCCGATTCATATTCCCTCTTATAACAACTCACAATTCCAATTATTTCCCACATTTACCACCTATTTTACAACCTTTACAAAAAGCTCCTTTTAAGTGTTTTCATGAAAAATCCTTTCACAAAAGTTGTTTATTTAACAAATAAGATTCGTTTTCTTCCATAAAACTTCAGAAAACAACACTAATGCTCTCATGGAAAACCCCTAGACTTTCAACCATAGTGCAAAATAGTCCTCTCATTAGCTAGCTTATGCTACAAAGGTCCCAAAAGTATAAAAATTATTAAGAATGACCACCAAAATCACTTACTTGCAAGGAGTGTAAGTTTCTGAAAATTTCATGCTTCCAAACCCCTATTCTTGAGTGAAAAATCAGTGGAGGAAGAAGATGATAGGAAAAGACGATAGCTTTCTTTGTTTTATTTTTTATTCATTTAGTCACCTAATGTCACCAAACCTTGACCAAATTTAATTTTCTTGTCTCTATGGCCGGCTATCACCCTTAGAATGGTCTAATTGCATATTAAGGACCTAAAATTTATGGTTCTATAGCTATTTGACACCTTTAGCTTATAAAATAAAACTTTCACACTTTATGCGATTTAGTCCTTTTTCACAATTAAGCATACAATCACTAAAATTAATTCACTAAAATTTTCATGCACTCATATAATCATGATATGACACATAAAATACTATTAAAAAAATTTCTCCAGCCTCAAATTAGTGGTTCTGAAACCACTTTTTCAACTAGCCCCAAAATCGGGCTGTTACACCTCTCCCCCCTTTAGGGATTTTCGTCCCCGACAATCTTACCGATAAAAAGGTTTGGGTACTGTTTTCTCATGGCTTCTTCCAGTTCCCACGTAGCCTCTTCTACACCATATTTTTGCCACAACATTTTCACTAAGGTTAGTCTTTTATTCCTCAACTGTTTAACCTCTCGAGCCAAAACCTTAATTGGTTCCTCTGCATAGGTCATATCCAGTTGTATCTCAATTTCTAATGGAGGAATTACATGCGAAGGATCGAAACGATATCTTCACAACATTGACACATGGAACACATTGTATATTCTTTCCAACTCCACCGGCAAAGATAACCGATATGCTACTGGTCCAATCCTTTCAATAATCTCATACGGCCGAATGAAACGCGGACTCAATTTGCCCTTTCGATAAAATCTCAATAGTTTCTTCCACGGGGATACTTTCAAAAACACTTTATCACCCATCTGAAAACTATTTCTTTTCTTTTCAAATCCGCATATGACTTTTGTCGGTCTGAAGCAGCTTTTAGACTATCACGGATCACTTTCACTTTCTCTTCAGTTTCTCTAACCAAATCAACCCCGTGAATTTGCTTCTCACTAAGCTCGATCCAACACAAAGGAGTTCGACACTTGGGACCATATAATGCTTCATACGGTGCCATTTGTATACTCGACTGATAACTGCTGTTGTAGGCAAATTCAACCAAAGGTAGATATTTTTCCCAACTACCTTCGAACTCTAAAACACAGCATCGGAGCATGTCTTCGAGAACCTGAATCACTCTTTCAGATTAATCATCAGTTTGCGGATGGAATGCGGTACTAAAATTCAATTTCGTACCCAAGTCTTCTTATAACTTTTTCCAAAACCTCGAAGTAAACCTCGGATCTCTATCTGAAATAATGGACATAGGCACCCCATGTAATCTCACAATTTCGGCAATAACAGCCAACTTGTCAAGTGAGTAATCAGTACGTATTGGTATGAAGTGCGCCGATTTCGTTAATCTATCAACGATAACCCATACGACATTTTTCTTTTTCGTAGTCGTAGGTAACCCTATTTCAAAATCCATCGTGATTCGGTCCCATTTCCACTTGGGAACCATCACTGGCTGAAGTAAACCTGAAGGTACCTGATGCTCGGCTTTCACTTGTTGGCAGATCAAACACTTTGTCACAACCTCAGAAATGTCTCTTTTCATACCCGGCCACCAATACAACTTCTTCAAATCATTATACATTTTTGTACTGCCCGGATGTACTGAAAAACAACCACTGTGTGCCTCATGTAAAGTTTTCTGAATCAACTTATCATCTTTCAATACACATACCCTGTCACGGAACATCAAGCAATCATTTGGCCCAATTCGAAAATCTAAATCACTACCCGATTCACACTGAACTCTTTTAACTTGCAATTCCTTGTCTTTCTTTTGAGCTTCAAAAATTTGTTGATGAAATAACGGTCTAGCCCTTAACTCGGCCAAGATCGAACCGTTGTCAGAAAAAGCCAAACTTGTACTCATAGTTCTCAAAGCATACAAGGATTTTCTGCTTAAGGCATCTGCGACTACATTCGCTTTCCCGGATGATAATCAATCACTAGCTCATAATCTTTCAATAATTCGAGCCACCTCCGTTGTCGCAAATTCAAGTCCTTCTGGTTCATCAGGTACTTCAAACTTATGTGATCAGTAAAGATTCGGCATTTCTCACCATACAAATAATGACACCAAATCTTCAAAGCAAAGACGATGGCGGCCAATTCCAAATCGTGCATCTAGTAATTCTTTTCATGCGATTTTAGCTGTCTCGAGGCATAAGCTACTACTTTGCCCTCTTGCATCAACACACAACCAAGACATTTAATGGCGCATCACTATAGATCACAAACTTTTTTCCTGACTCAGGTTGTACCAAAACCAGCGCTTCAGTTAATCGTGCTTTCAACTTCTCGAAACTTTGTTGACATCTATCGGTCCATTCAAACTTAACATTCTTTTGCAACAAAGTCATCGGAGAAGAAATCATCGAAAATCCCTCGACAAAACGTCGATAATACCCAGGTAAGCCCAAAAAGCTTCTAACCTTGGATATATTCTTTGGCGGTTTCCAATCCACTATCGCCGAAATTTTGCTCGGATCAACCCGAATACCATCACTTGAAACTATATGTCCCAGAAATCCAACTTCACGAAGCCAAAACTCACTTTACTGAACTTAGCAAACAATTTCTCCTCTCGTAGAATCTGCAATACCGTTCTTATGTGTTCTGCATGCTCGGACTCATCTCGGGAATAAATCAATATATCATCCACAAACTTGTCCAAATATAGTCGAAAAATTCGGTTCATCAAATCCATAAACATAGCTGGTGCATTAGTTAAATCGAAAGGCATCACAAGAAATTCATAGTGTCCATACCTTGTTCTAAAAGTAGTTTTCGACACATCAGATTCTTTGACTCTCAACTAATAGTAGCAGGATCTTAAATCTATTTTTGAGAACACGGTTGCTCCCTTCAGTTGATCGAACAAATCATCAATTCTCGGAAATGGATACTTATTCTTTATAGTTACCTTGTTAAGTTGACGGTAGTCAATGCAAAGCCTCATTATTCCGTCTTTCTTCTTTACAAATAATACGGGAGCACCCAGGGAGAAAAAATCGATCTAATAAATCCCTTACCAGTCAACTCTTGCAGCTGAGCCTTTAATTCTTTCAATTCGGTCAGAGCCATTCTATACAGAGCAATGGAGATCGGTGCAGTCCTAGGTACCAAACCGATAATAAACTCAATTTCTCTAACTAGAGGCAACCCAGGTAATTCTTCCGAGAATACATCTGGAAATTCACAAACTACTGGCACAGATTCAACCTTCAACTCAGACATCTCAATATTCAACACATATGCAAGGTATGCTTTACACCCTTTTCTCATACACTTTTGATCAGACATATAGGAAATCACCACAAGCATCTTATTTGAGTCATCTGCTTCAACCCAAAGAATCTCACCATTTTCACATTTCAACTCAAAAGTTTTCTGTCTACAATTTACCTTAGCATCATGCAATGTCAACCAATCCATGCCCAAAATAACATCAAACTCGTTAAATGGAAACAACATCAAATTAGCCAGAAAATAGTGACCTTGAATAGTCAAAGGACAATTCTTGCAAACCTTATCTACTAACACATACTTGCCTAAAGGGTTTGACACCTTAATCACAAATTCAGTCAATTCAACAGATAATTTCTTACTATTTACCAAATTCACATAAACATAAGAATGAGTGGATAAGGGGTCAATTAATTCAACAACATTAGTATCATAAAGAGAGAATATACCAGTAATCACATCAGGGGATGATGCATCCTCACGAGCTCGTATGGCATAAGCTCTAGCAGGTGCTCTCATTTCTGACCTCGCAGCTGAATCCTTTATTATACTTTTACTAATAGCTCCACCTCCAGCATTCCGCGGTGGTCTACCCCTGCTAGTAGTGTTACTCGGTCTAACACTCTGAAGTTTCTCTCCTTCAACATTCTCAGGACAGTCTCTGATGAAATGTTCTCGAGAACCACACTTGTAGCAAGCTCGGTTGTTTCCCCAACACTCTCCAATATGTTGTCTACCACACTTCTGACACTCGGATTTATTATACTTCACATTACCCACACTTGCCATCAAGGTGGCTTGAACTCTAGAGCTTGAATATGTTTTACCACGATCTCAGTGTGAATACTCAACTGAAATGGTCATCCGAGGATTCGTTTCTTTAGACCTCTTTGATTGGGATTGGAATGACTTACTCATCGGCCTCTTCCTTACATCTCGAGCCTCAATCATAGCTTTTCTCTTTTCTTTATTCAGCTCTTCGGCCTTGCAAGCTCTATGGACCAATACCACGAATTCTTTCAACTCTAAGATCCCAACTAACAATCTAATATCCTCGTTTAGCCCATCTTCAAATCTCTTGCACATAATAGCTTCGGTAGACACACACTCTTGAGCATACTCACTAAGTCTGACGAATTCACGTTCATACTCTATCACAGACATTTTGCCTTGCTTCAATTCGAGGAACTATTTCCGTTTCTGATCGATGAATCGCTGACTTATGTATTTCTTTCGAAACTCCTCTAAGAAGAAATCCCATGTCACTCTCTCTTTCGGAACTACAAATATCAGTGTTTTCCACCAGCGATATGCCGAGTCCTTCAGTAATGATACAACACATTCTAAGCTTTCTTCGAACGTGCAAGAAAGTTCATCAAATACCTGCATAGAATTCTCAAGCCAGAACTCTGCCTTCTCGAGATCATCATCTAAGTTGGCTCTAAATTCCTCGGCCCGTTGTTTTCGAATCTTATCAACAGGGGGTTTAGTTAATCTTACTAAATTAATACCTTGAAGAGCTACGGGGACCGGCTTAGGTATAGGAAGGGGTGGAGGAGGTTGAGCATTAGGATTTGCTCGAACAAATCCAGTATACCAATTACTCATCGTATGGAGAAAGGCTTCCCAAGCCTCCTCTCCCTGACCTAAGGTCTCAGGTCTACTTTCTACTGGCACGGTTCCTTGCGCCGGAGCCGACGCATTACTTGCAGCATCATCAGCAGCAGTTCTGTCGAAATCCATTTACTATATGAAAACATAGTTTGACATTGTCAGGAGTCACCACACTATCATAATATATTTATGGCATGTATAGCTAGAATCTCACACACGCTACGACAGTCTGAGAACTGACTAAACCATAGCTCTGATACCACTAAATGTAACACCTCATACTCGTATTCAATTTCACTTCCGGGTACGAGGTGTTATCGGACTTATAAGCAAGCAATCATACAAAACCGAGACATGACTTTCCACTCAAATTTAAAACTTTTCATAAACAGTAATATCGCCCCTTAAACAAGCCTGTGAGGCCCAAAACATACATAAGGAATAGTTTGGGACTAAACTGAGAACTTTAGAAACTTTTGGGAAAACTTAGAAAAATTTTCATCAAAAGGGTCCACACGCCCATGTGGGAGAAAGGACACGCCCATATGGCATATCACATGCATGTGCTTCAGGCCGTGTAAAAAATAGGGGACATTTTTTTTATGACGTCATCAACCAAACAAGGTCACATGGCCAAGGCACACGCTCATGTCCTTAGGTCGTGTGGCGAATTAAATTCAAAAAATTAAGTACAGACTTCACATGGCCTGAGCACATGCCCATGTCCTATGGTCGTGTCTTCCAGTTGAGACACACGGACGTGCCTCAGCTCTTGTGATTACTACTGGGCATTCTGTTTTGCCAACTTAGGGTGCAGGGGAACATACGGCCGGACTACACACCCATGGAGCAAGTCGTGTGTCACACACGGCCTAGACACAGACCCGTGTGTCTACCCTTGTGGACAAAATAAGGCTATTTACCAAGCCTTTTTGCCACCCGTACTTGCACCAACCTACACAACATCAAAACCACACCAATCCAAATATATATATATATATATATATATATAAATTCAAGGCACTTAATATAACATAACTAAGTGGTTCACCATCATCAATCATCCATAATCACATACAACATATCATCATTCAACCATCAATAACCACAGGCCATGTCATAATGGCATTGGCACATACTTGCATATATGAATGGGTTTACATCCAATTAATCATTATGAGCTACATCTCATGGCTTTATACAAAATGAATCAAACATCATCATAAGCCAACACATTTGGCTAAACCAATATGACACATAAACAAAAAGACCAAGTCCCTATACATGCCATAATTCAATGTAAATCTCAATATACCAAAATGTGTGGATAGTGTGGGTGATCCTCTGACAGTCTTTGTATCCCGAGCTGGCTTTTTGACATTATAAAACAAGGGAAAAGAGAAGGGAGTGAGCTTTAAGCTTAGTAAGTCTATATGTAAACAATGAACATCGTACCACATACCTATCAATCAAGGACATTACATACTAATCAAGAATAATTCAAATCATTGTAGTTGTACTTACTCATTTTCCAATCTTACCACATATCATAAACATTACTCACATTTACATGCACTTATACCCTACACATTGTCATCACACAATCACACATAATTTCACTTAGTCAAGTTTCTCGATGAACACTTCGGAATAATACCAAATACATGGTGGTTTCACACACAGCCCATCATTAATAAATAGCACAGTGGTATCGCACATAGCCCACCAATAATAAATAACACGGTGGTATCGCACACAGCCCACCAATAATAATAAATACTATGGTATCGCACACAGCCCACCAATAAATAAATACGGTGGTATCGCACACAGTCTACCAATAATCACTTATTCAAAGTGTTTGTCCGTATCATTTTCCTATTCCTAAGGTTCATCCGGGAATTTACTCACTTCCCATCATTTTAATAGATATCAATAATATTCATCCACATTTCACATAATACTTTAATATGTAAAAACATAAGTAAAGAGGATGTATCGTTTACATATAAACTTACCTCAATACAAAATATGTCAATTTGTAATTTAGTCTGAAACATTACCTTTTCCTCGGTCAAGGTTGATTCCACGTTCTTCTTAATCTATAACGACATATTTAACTTATTAAATAACCACATTAATTAATCACTCCAAAAATTCTTATTTTGGCAAAATTACTGTTTTGCCCCTAGACTTTCACAAAATTACGATTTTGTCCCTAGGCTCATAAAATGAAATGTGTTCATTTTTCACACACCCAAGCCTAGCCGATTCATATTCTCTCTTATAGAAACTCACAATTCCAACTATTTCACACATTTACCACCTATTTTACAACCTTTACAAAAAGGTCCTTTTAGGTGTTTTCATGGAAAATCCTTTTACAAAAGTTGTTTATTTAACAACTAAGATTCATTTTCTTCCATAAAACTTCAGAAAACAACACTAATGCTCTCATGGAAAAACCCTAGACTTTCAACCATAGTGCAAAGTAGTCCCCTCATTAGCTAGCTTATGCTACAAGGGTTCCAAAAGTACAAAAAATATTAAGAATGACCACCAAAATCACTTACTTGCAAGGAGTGTAAGTTGCTAAAAATTTCAAGCTTCCAAACCCCTATTCTTGAGTGAAAAATTGGTGGAAGAAGAAGGTGATAGGAAAATATGATAGCTCTCTTTGTTTTATTTTTTTATTCATTTAGTCACCTAATGTCACCAAACCTTGAACAAATTTAATTTTCTTGTCTCTATGGCCTGCTATGACCCTTAGAAAGGTCTAATTGCACATTAAAGACCTCCAATTTAAGGTTTCATAGCTATTTGACATCTTTAGCTTATAAAATAAAATTTTCACATTTTATGCGATTTAGTCCTTTTTCGCAATTAAGCATGCAATCACTAAAATTAATCCACCAAAATTTTCATGCGCTCATATAATCATGATATGACATAAAATACTATTAAAAATAATTTCTCCAGCCTCGGATTAGTGGTTCCGAAATCACTATTCTGACTAGCCCCAAAATCAGGCTGTTACAGTTTTCGTGTGCAGATTAGTAGAAGTCAAAGATCCCGGTTCAGCATCCAAATCGATCCCGACCTCAGCACAACCTTGGTGATGTAAATTTTCCTTTTTGGGTAAAAGTGGCATGTACTAGGTGTTGTATAGGTCACATGTATATGTCTTGTAAATTTTTTGTTGTAAAGAATGGTTTATAATGTTTGAGTTGGGATTTAATGAGAATGAATGAAAGCTTTTATGATACACTTAACATATTTGTTATAAGTAAAAAGTGGAAATGAATGATGAATATGAATTAATCTTAAATGATATTATGAATATTATTGGTTATATTATTAAGTCAATGTTTTAGGCATGATTTAGGTATATTGAGTGTGCAAATGTATTGGTTGAAATATTGGTATTGGATTGGTTTCGGTTTGAATTTGCAGGATTGGCTAGGTTAGTATAAATGGCTCATATAGAGTTCACACAGCCTAGCATACGGGCGTGTCACCAAACTGTGTGAGACATACGGCTAGTACATAGGCGTGTGGTCTGGTCGTGTGTCCCCTGCAACTTAAATTTTGGAAACAGAATACCCAGATTTTAGCACACGGGTAGAGACACGGGCGTGTATCTCAGTCGTGTGAAGGACACGACCTTGAACACAGGCGTGTGTCATGGCCGTGTGAAAATTGCACTAGATTCGAATTGAAAATAAATCCACACGGGCTAAGCATACGGGTGTGTGGCTTGGCCGTGTGAAATCAAATTGTTCATGAACAATAAGTCAGAGAGTTACACGGGTAAAGGACACGAGTGTGTCCTGGCCGTGTAAGCCACACAGTATGTCAACACGGGTGTGTCATGGAGACACATGGGCGCGTCCCTGACCCACACGGGCGTGTGAGCCCTGCATCTAGGAAAAATTTTAAAAATTCACGAAAAAATTTTCGGAGTACTCAAATAAGTCCTGTTCCACTTCTAATACGTGTTTTGGGCCTCGAGGGTCCATTATATAGTTTAATGATTAAATTATACTTGTATGTTAATTTATTTATGAATTATTTGTAAATTGTCCGATATGTTCGGTTATGCTTTGTAATCCTGTTCCGACGACAGTTTAGGGTTAAGGGGTGTTATAGATAGAGACATGGGTGTGATTGTCTAGACTGACAATACATCGGACAAGAGCCAAGTTGATTTTATCCTAAATCTGTTTATGAATTTGTTCACTTGTGATGCTCATGGTGTGACTGACTATGTATATGCAAATCATATACTTTGATATATTAAAAGGCTGTGTTTAATTGCTAATAGAGTTGAAAATTGGAATGTTGGGTAGCTATAGACACCTAATTTTGTCCTGAGCTTGCAAGTTCAACTTGAGTTTCAATATGATCAAAGGGCCATGAACTTCCTATTCCGAGCATGAATGTTTCAATTCTAAAATTAAATTGTTATCAATTTAATTTTAAAAAATAAAGGTTAAATTGAATTCTTCTACCTTAAATTTTAAGAATTAAAATTGAATTAAGCTAAATTTTATTTAATTTTGGTTTCAATCAAGTTGAAATTAATCATAAATTATTTCTAATTTAATTTTATTTTTGGTCAATCACGTCACTATCTGTCTTTGTGATGCAATCTGCAACTTTATTGACTTCTCTCTGAATATGTTTGAACTTAACTTCCCACGATTTCAAACACCACCCAAGAAGTTTCAATAGTTTTAACAACCTTAGATTTTGACTTTGTGAATATTTGGATATCCAATTATAGTTGTTTTTGAAAAATAATAATAAAATCAAAATTTTGTTTAAAATTAAAATTGAAGGTTTTTTTTAGAAAAAAATGTTTTGGGGCTGGGGCTTAAAATTGATAGATTGTTTAAAATTTTAAAGCACAAATCACTTTTAAAAAAATGAATTAATTCTTTTTAAAAAAATAGTTTTAAATTGTTTTTAAGCCTAAATTCAATATTGAAATGGTAGTCCAGTTTGGGGCTTAAATCAATTTGCATCCCATTTTCTTATTTAAGCCCTTTTTAAAAAAAAAATGTTAAGACCACTTGGTTTAAGTCCAATTCACAATTTTGATCCAAGTCCATTTCAGATTTCAGAGCTTAAAGGCCATATCATTTTCATGATCCAGGATTAGGGTAGAAACCCTTGTAGTTTGGCAGCCAGTGTGAAGTGTGAACACATGAAAGGAAGAAAACATTTTTCAGCCATTTCATCTTCAACAGAATCAGTTAAAACAATAAACGAATTGCCAAAGCATTTCTACAGAAAAAACAAATCGAAGCCAGATTAATCCACTAATAAAATTCATCATTAAGAGTTAATAACAATTAGAGAAACAATATTTATTCATGAAAAGAAAAAAATAAAGAAAAAGGAGTCAGTGGTCAGTCAGCAGCATAATATAGTCAACAGTCAGGGAGTCAAAAACAAAGAAAAATCGAAAAAAAAGCACAGACCCTTTTCATCTTTTTTGGAAAGTAAACCTTTCATTTTTCTTGATCCTTTAATTTCTTTTCTTTTTGGTTTCATGCACGAATAAAAGGAAAGGAGGTGGCTTCACCACACCGACGGCCCTCAGCCACCACGTAGCCCACATCCCCTAATTTCCAAAAAACACTAAAAAAAGAGAGAAAATGTTTTTTTTCTTTAAAAAAACCAGAAGCTTTTCTTAGTTTCCTTTTTCGTCCTTTTCTTCTTATGTTTTCGTTCCCTAATTTTGTGGGATGAAAACGACATCATCAATTTGAAATCCAAACGTGAGAACCAAAGCATTCAAGATCTGGTTTCCAGATCTGGAAAGATAAAAAAGAAGAGAAAAAGTAATAACTTATATTTTAGCTTTCAATGTACTAAAAAAGGAAAAAAAAACAAAAAAGAGAGTTTTCCCGACCACTGCGTACGGTGTTCTGCTACCGGAAATCAAAGACCTTTGGGATCTCCGGCGCCAGAACCGTCCAAGAAAAATTGAGAAGGGCAAAGGAAGAAATAGAGAAAATAAAAAGAAATAAAGACGATGGTTTTTTCCAATGAAAAAAAGAAATAGTTAAGTCAGATTTTTAGGTTATATAGTCGGGGGATTGAGAAAATCGCAACTCAATCCCCCCGTGTTTTCATGTTTACTTTTTCGGGTTTCCCTTTGAAATAACAACAATAGTCCTTATGATTTCCAATTCAATTCGAATTTCAAAATCTTGGCTAGGAAAATAAAGCCTTCATTCTTTCTTTCTTTCTTTTTTTTTTTTTTTTAATTTTAATTTTAATGTAGTGTTTTTTCTTATATGGTTTGAAATTAAAATTTCAATTTCTTAAGAGGAATAAATTTTTATAGTTACATAAAATAGAACCTTCTATTATTTTTCTTATTAAATTATAGTAATTTCCTCTTTTTATCATGCATTTTTTGTTGAATAAGTGTGTTAGTTGGTACATTTTAGCATAAATATTCCTAAGGTTATATTTCGATTATTTGGTGATTCTTGTCATTTTACTATTTAGGAGTTATCTTGGTAATTTGTTGATAAATTTAAGTCTAGAGTTCAAGTTTTTTATTTATTTATATTTGATTTGTTAAGATTTAAAATTAGATGTTTTATCACTTTTTTTAGCCTCTGATTTGTTTAAAGAGTGGATTTTAATTCATAAATTTAACACAACAAAAACTTTTAACTTTTTAATGGGAGATATCTATAAGCAACAAATCTAACTCAAATTCTCACCAAAATAAATTTTATTTGGAAAATAATAAATTTTACTAATTTTCGACAAAGTAACTACACTCAATGATGTGTTTATTTAACTTAGCTCATAGTACTTATTTATAAGAAAATTTTACAAGAGTTTTACTTGAACAAGAAAAGATAAAATAATAATATTTAATAGAAAACACAAATTTCCCCTAAAAATCTATATACGTGGGTGACACACCTTATCTAGGAACTTAGGATGGACTCAGTTTTGGGCTTTTCAAGTATTAAGTATAATTATATTGTTATCCAATATTTGAATTAATTCATAATTTATCTAACTCAATAACTAGTTTTCTGTTACAAATTTTTTTTACTTATTTAATGAAAATAATTTTAATTAATTCTTTCAGTTAAATCATTTTTTCAACCTAATTCTAGATCCGTTAAAATTGTAATGACTTTACTATACTAGAATCTATGAGTAAATAAATTTAATTTTCTCGTTCTAAAAAACTGCGATGACTACTTAATTTAGTTTTAAATTTGAACTTCAATTAAAAATTAATTAAATAATAATTCAAAGAAATTAAATTAATTCCTAAGTTATCACTTGTTCCTAGTGAGAAATTGCATTTACTGCGGATATTGATACATGCAATTCATTTATTTTTTTTCATCATTTTCATCCATTCAGCATATTGACACTAAATGCAATCCATAAGGGGTTGTGTTAAACTAGTGGATAGATTTATTGGACATACATAATTACAACTCAAATAATTTGTAATTAAGCTCTGGGTCCTCACCTGTTAATTATAACATTATTTGATCATGGACTTAATCCAATAAAAGTACCATGATTGAGTTCTCCCTTATTATATACCATTATAAAAGCAACTTATAATTATGTCGTTTGATGAGCTTGTCATTAGTGTGTTACCCTTACAAGATATTCTTTTTCTCTTTAGGTTAAATTCGTTCACCTAATATGATTCTATTTTATCTGACAGTAACAATTGCATCTTCCTCTATGAAAAAAAATTCTATTACTAATATATGGTAATAAAACCATTCGCCCTAGACAAATGATCCATGTGATCTGCCACAAATCGTAATGGCAATTAAAGTATTTTTCGGTACTTCACGAGCTTGTTTTCTAGTCATTTTAATGTCTTTTATTACATTTTCGCTTTTCTTTGTTTAGATTCAAAATATTGCAAAATAAGTGTTTTTATGCATTATTTCGAGTTAGTTGACATATAGGGTCAATATCGGCCTTTAGGTAGTTTTAACGATCTATTTGAGTGTGTAGGATACTTATTTTGAGGTCTAAAAGCAGTAGAAATAATAGTTGAGTCGCAACACAAGTTTACAGTGTTGCAACATAATCGAGCCAATTAAGAATTTTACACTAAAAATTGTATGTCGCGGCATAGGTGCGACAAGGGGCAGAAATTAAGTAAGGGTGTCTTCGTCCACATAACTCATATTTTATGTGATTAAGGCTTGTATTTGACTTAATTAGAGCTGCTAAACATTGCCTATAAATAGTTAAGTTGAGGTAAAGCTAGAGAGGAAAGCCATCTTTTGGTTTTAGTTTAGTAGGTGTATGTTTTTAGTTTAAGTTTATTTTTTTTATTTTAAAACATTTTTATTCTATGTTATTTGACTTGGATTCGATTTGAGTCCAAGTCCTTGTTATTTTAGATTTTGGCAATTTTATTTCACTTATTGTTTGCAATCGATGAGATATCGATCATTGTTAAATGATTTCACGATTCCGAGCACATCAAGTTCATCAAACGAACAATTTCTATCTTATTCTCTCTTACATTAATTTGTGTTGTTTCATGATTAATTTAATTGAGGAAAAGATGGTTGTTAAGTCGATGAGTGGCTAGATCCTTAAAGAGATTAACGAGTGGATGTGTTAGTGATTAATAAAGACATTACAGTTTCCCAAAAAAGTTAGTTGGTATAAATTCATGTGTGTTTAAACCCTAGGACTGACGACCCTAGGAAGTAATATAGGAAAAACGAGGTCAAGATATAAGTTTACCGAGTAAATCGTGGATTTATCCTGGTCGGGAAAGTGAGGTCGAAAGATAGGCGTGTATTGGTCGATTAGTTAATTAGTAGAGGTCGAGAGGTAATACTGGTTAGTTAATAACTAATTCCTGAATCAAACCCGAATTCTAATGTTAATTGCAACCACTGAAGCATAAATCTTCTACCTATTAATTGACAATTTTCGTTTTTTAACTTTGTTTTAGTAGCTTAGTTTTTATTTTACAACTTTAATATTTAATATTAATTTTTGTAATATGATTTTTAGTGATTATTGTTTGGACTTGCTAGTGTAGACAATATATTTAGATTGAATTCAATCTCCCTTGGGTAGATCCTCAGATTACTTACTAGTGTTCCATTGTAACACTAAGCTATATTACAATTTGACCTGCTCGCTTGTAGATACCTCACTTATTTTATATACTTTTATTTGCACGATTTTACTGTAAATGTTTGCATGTTTGGAGGTGGTCACCATGGTCACGTTTCTCTTTCATCAATCATGCAATGACAGTGAGAGGATATCATTTACCCTATATCAAGCTATGAATTTTACTATTGTAAGTAAAGTTGTGTCATACATAAGTCGTATACCTAACATACCAGCTTTTAGCTTTATTACCAATTTAACTCAGGCTTTTAATATATTAAAGTATACGAGTTACATCATATAGTCAGTTACTTACTCAGGTTTAAGGTAAGTCGCACCATGAATGTCACAAGTGAATAAATTCATAAATGAATCTAGGATAAATGCAACATAGGTCATATCCGATGCATTGTCAGTCTAGATAGACAACAAAATGGTCCCTTGAATTATTTTGCTCAATTTCAGTGATGACAAGCTATATAGATTGCTTACTATATAAGTTACCTTTTCATGTCACAATCTAACCACATGGGGCAACCTAATATTAGTTAGACATTAGATAATCAATGAGCTAATATTTGCTTATATATTTTTCTTTTCATGCAAAAACCACTGATAACTAATATACAATAGATAATAATTTAAATAATGAGATTTTAGTAACCAATCTGTTCAAAAAAAATACAAGCATTAATGACGAAATAAATAACTAAGGGAACTAGATTCCAACAATCTCCCATTTGCCTTAGTGAAGTAAACAAATCATGTTTTGCATACTTGTTCCCTCTACATGTTTTTCAAAAGTCCTAGCCACTAAATTCCTGTAAATGGATCCACAAGGTTGTCCTCTGATGCAACTTTGACTACATCCACTATTCCATTTATCACTGTTATCGTATTGTGTGATATTTTGATCAATGTGTTTTATTCATTTATGATTTTCGATTTCCTTAGTATTAGCTATTGTCGCATTGTTATTGTAATCAAATTTGATAGTTTTTCTCATACCAAGAATGACTTTGAGATCTATTAAGAACTTCCAAAGTCAGACTGCTTCTCTTGTTGCCTTAAAAGCAACAACATATTTGACCTCCATAGTGGAGTAAGTAGTACAACTTTACTTGACACTTCTCTATACTATGGCTATTGGAAGAAATCCAGTTCAAAAATGGTTTTTTTTGTACAACGAAAAAATAAAAATTTGAAAACTAAGCCAGATTGTGATATTTATAGCAATAAACATTTTCCCAAAATCGCACCTGTGTTTTGGGCTAAATAAATCCTTACTGTTCCTGGCTTTCAACTGAACAACCTTATGCACTATTCTTCTACCAGTAACTGCTTCAAGTGTGGGCTTGAACAAATCCAAATCAAACACAGAACCAAAAATTATTTACTTTACTTTCAATGGGAAAGTAAAACTCTCTCTCTAATATCAACTGGTAGAATTGTTATTCTCAAAAAAAATTTATGCCTAGAAATAAATTCTTACTATTTTGAGGTAGAATAACAATATCTCAAAGTTGTATATCTCTTGTTACTTTTTTAGCCTTACCAGTTCCATCAATTTATAGAGAGAAGAAGTGAAACCCTTACTGGATGAGTAGAAGTCTCTTTAATAGAAAAATATTCTCCTAGTTGAATGATCGCCTCTAAACGTGTTATTGTTTAGGGTATAAATAACACACAAAAAACATATATAATTGAATCGACGGTGTCCACAAGTATACGAGTCAAATTTTAATATACTATGTGTGTTACAATAGAACACGGGGAGGTATTCCGAGGATCGTACCCAAAGGAGGATGGACTAAATCTATCAAAAATCTCTTTACAATAATAAGTCTAAATAGTAGTGATTAAATTGCATATTACGATAAATCATAAAAAAGGTTGAATATTAGAAATTAAATAACTAAAATAAACAAGAAACAAAATAAAAAAAAATGACCAAATCAATCAAACCAATTAGGAAGATAACTCGTTTAAGGGGTTGTAATTATTTTTGGATTAGGGTTTTAGAGTGGATTAGCTATTGACTAACAAATTATTACCTCTGGGCCTCTAACTGCTTAATTATTTGGTTGATACTCGCTTATCTCTCGACCTTACTTTCTCAACCATGATAAATTACGATTTACTCGACAAAACTTATCTCGCGACCTCGTTTAACATATTATTACTTCTTAGGCTTACCAAGCCTAGGGTTTAGGAACGCATAATTTAAACCAACTAATCCTATCGGGAAACCCTAAACCCCCCATTAATCACGTCGCCATCCACTTGTTAATCTCCCCTAAGGGAGTTAGCCACTCATGGTATTCATAGTCTCGATTTCAACTGAAATAGACATGTAAATAAACACAATTAAATCTAAAGAGAAAAGAGATGTAGAAATAATCTTGTTGATTTCGATTGAAGCATGGAGTAATGAATCTCTTGATTGGAAAAACGAATCTTGCCGCTTGTAAAGGCAAATAAACTAAAATACTTCAATTGAATAAAAGAATTCTTGGGTCGAAACTGATTCCAAAAAGAAAGAACCCCGAAATACTTAGGCACTATGTCAGGTCTATGTCGTGCCATATTCCATCTATGGCGTGACACGACAGTGATTTTATTCTCTCTTGGATTCGTGTCATGCTTTAGCGGCTCAAGAAGATTGTGCATCACTCGTCCCATGATCCTACGTCCATTAGGCCTTAAGTTAAGCATCCTACACACTCAATTACACAAATTGGAACCACCAAAGGCCCGTGTTGGCCTAATAGGTCACTAATACTCACAAAATGTGTAAAAACACTTATTTTATTAACTTTTACTACTAAAATACTAAAAACCAAAAATGCAATAATGAATAATAGAAGTGCTAGAAAATAAGCTTCTTAAGTGTGAAAATATACCGAGACTACTACTAAATTTGACGTCAAAGCAAATACCCCCACACTTAAGTCTTTGCTTGCCCTCAAGCAAACTCAACAGAAACAAAATAAAAACAAAAAACAAACTAAACTGAAAATAGGAAATAAACATGCAAGAAAAAAATGCACTTGAGCTAGCTTGATACAAGAAATTAGATAGAAATATATTAACAAGATAATGTAAATAAACATATAATTCTAGAATGATATACAATTGACTCACAATTTCTAAAATTAGAAGGATTAGTTCATTGAATTACAAACCAAACAAATAAATGAGTATAAGTATCCATCAAAACAAATATACAACTATACAATTATGATCAAATGAATATAAGTTGTAAAAACATCAAAGCTTTGCACAATGTCATCCAAATAAAGTACCACCTAAGTCACATAAGACTTTTCGACTTGTAACGTTCTGCAGCTTAGGATGGTTCGAAATTTAAAGAACAAGCTTGAAAAAAGGGTTAAGCACAAAAGTAGTTTGACACATTATATTGGCCTCAGTACTCCCCTAATATTCAGATAATCTCACTACCTTATATCCACTTATCTCACCTTCCTTATTTCTCCATTACTAAGGTCTAGTATAGTATTCATTAGTACAATCATCTATGTAACCTCCCTAACCCAACTTAGACGTTATGGCTAGATTGATAAGGCTACATTAGCCACTGAAATGGCTAAGCTAACTTACGTTACTTTTGAAGACTTTAAATAAACTCATTTTAGAGAAAAATCGTATTTGCACTCTGAGTTAGCTTAAAAGAGTTCATTTATTAGATAATCTATACTTAAGACTCATTTTATTATTGATAATGTTGTTTAAGAAAAAAAAAGTTTGTTTATCACTCTTCTTTATAAAAACTCGATGTTAAACTAATGCAGTAGAAAAAACCATTTTTCAAGTCATTTTGGAAACTTAGTTGCCTTATCGATTTGTTTTTCAAAACCGGTTCATTTTCAATGCAGCTCAAATTAGGGAACAAGTTTCAAATTTTACTTAGGCCCAATATCATGCATTTTTCAATTATTATGCTTGAGTAATCCATGCATGCAAAAATCCCCAAAAGAATATTTACCGAGCCACAGACCATAAATAATTAAAAAATTACAAACCAAAATTGATAGAGACTGATTAATACTTATTAAAAATAGTCTGAGGTCCAAGGTGATTCTCTGTATGCCGAGTTCGGTCCTAGTTTCGAGGTTTACCTGAAAAGTTAAAACACTATGGGGGGTGAGCTTATGAAAGCTCCATTTGAGTGGAACAATTATTTAAACAGACATAAATATCGAATACAGTGAAACAAATTAGCTTTAACAGAACAACATAGAACCATCATTGGAATTTCATATCATTACATAGCCATTATCAAATTGATGTCAAATGGTGTATGAGCATGGGTCATCATTCATTTGAGTAACAATCATTAATTTCGATACCATCCAATACAAAACAATACAATACATAGCATAAACCAATAACATTCGAAAATGTGGTGCACATGATGCAATGCAAAATGGTTCCTACCCAAACCATCCACTACACACCATGAGTTCCCCAGAACCCGTCATCCGAAATTCAAAACATTATTGGGTTAATCCCATTGTGGTTAAAACCACCAATAAGAATATGTAGAAAATTCTGTCAGTAATGATATAGACAAGCTGCCAGAAAAAATACAATAAATCGTTGTTCCCTTCAGTACTCTAGGTGTAGTGCATTGACTACGTATAAATGCAAACTTAATATTCCGCTGGTACTCCATGGAACTCCTCTGTCATCCACAAAATATCTCATTCCAATGCAAAGGCAATATGTCACACAAACTCATACATAATCATATCTCAATAATTTTCACATTTATTTGACATGTTCTATATGCCCTCAATAATCACATACTTTCAGTAAATGGAAACAGTGTTCCAACTTTTAAATTACCATTAAGATGATATCATTCAACATTACACAATTTTCACACACTTTTACGATTTTCCAATATGCATGTATAGGAACCTTTCCAATATAACATAGCAAACTATCCATGCAATTATATCATGCATAAACTCATATCTCAACAAATCATGCTATATATACAATCAATATAATACCAAATAACATAATCATGCATCACAATGTCATTCACAAAGTCACACTTCAAACTAGCAACTTTGCTAACATTATTAATCTTTTAGGGCCAGAAACATACTTGGTTCGACCACTTACAAAATTAATTATTTGGCTATTAAGGCAATATAATCAGCAAGCTAAATTGTAACGCCCCAAAATTTTAATTTTTGATTTCGTGTATGTGTGACACATAATGTCCCAAGTTCAAGCCTTACTTGGGTAAATTTTGGTATTTTTTATAAATAAAGCTTTAACCTTGTGCAAAGGGCTTAAGTTTAATTGTTGGTAAGTTTATATCAGAATGAGCTTGCTAGTTTGGTGGTTAAGTGGAGTGTTGGAGTGTTCGAGGTACTGTGTTCAATTCTCTGTGATGGCGTAGAGATAGTATTTTTGCTCCAATTTCGGCTAAGAGTTGTGTTGGGGCAAAATTCTCAGTGGTTGTGGTTATCAAAAAATAATCTGATTATCTTTTTGCTACAAAAAAAAGAGATTAGAGTTTCGGTTTTCTCTCCAATTCCCCAAACTTTTTCTGATGTTTTCTTCTTCTTCTTTTTTTCCCTCCTCTGCCGATTCTTTCCCCTAGTTGCTGTCGAAATTTCCATTATTTTTTCCCCTTCCGTTTCTTTCTTTTTTTTTCCAATTGATTTGGTTGTTCATCATTGGTTGCGCTTGTTCGGTAAGTAACAGTTTTGTCTATTGTTAATCGTTCTTGGTTAATCTCTAAAGGGGGGATTCCTTTTTGGTGTTTAGGAGTTAATCAAGGGGCTGGTGGTTTTGAATGGACGCTATGATTGTGCGAAGTTGTGGTTACTCAAGCGAGGTAAGGGTTTTGCTAGGTTTTTAGTCGAGTTCCTTCTGAAATTGGTTGATTAAAAATGAATTAAGTAATTATTTTGGAGATATGTTGGTCAATTTTTAGGTTCTGGAGCTTAGGAGTGCTTACGCATAAGAAATTATACCAGGTGTATACTCGAAATGCAGAAAACAGGATTCGGTGAAAAGCCAAAATTGCTTGTTGTCGAGAAATAAGAGAAATAAGAGAAAATGATGTGAAAAATTGTAGAGAAAGGAAATAAGGGTGTTATAAACTTGGAAATCAACATTTTGCACTAAAATAGTTTTGGACAGTAGTAGTAGTCTAACTTTGAAAAATCATAACAAATAGTGGGAATTGAGTTAGAGGTTGAATAAAATATGAAATTAAATTTTATTGAGCCTAGTTTTTCATGGAAGAAATAGTGTAAGCAATGGAAATGTAAATCATGATATATAATAAATTTTGTGAGACAAGGTTAGAATGATTTCGGGTTCCCTGTTCTGACTTAGGAAAATCATCAAAAATTTTAAAAAAATAATTATGGGCTTAAATTTATATGTTTAAATCCTTAATGAGTCTATTTTTAAGAGAAATAAACAAAAACATCATATAAATTTCGTACTAAGAGATAAATAATTTTTAGTAAGGAAAGGATGAAGTTGTCAAACAGCAGAATATGGATAACTTTAAAGATTTTACTGTACTTATTTGATAAACTATAAATTCTAAAAATTTTATGGTAGAAAGGTATTTGAGTCTAGTTTCAAAAAAATCAAGCGGATCTTAATTTGGAATTCTGTAGCTCAAGATATAAATAATTTAGTGATAATGACTCAAGTAGACAGCTTTGAATGAACATATAAGTAAATAGTGAAAACATATATGAGTATTGAGCTAGCATGGGTTGCTTTAAAAATGGATCACACGGTCAATGCCAATTTGGGCCGAGTGGGCCACACGGGCAGATCACATGGGTGCGTGGGCCCATTTTTTACCGAAATATTTTTAAGGTTGCACGGGTCGCCCAAGTCGACTGTGAATCTACTGTAGGGTCCATAAGCGCTACTTAGACGCCTAAATGTGTGAAATTGACTGAATGATATCTGTACTGGGCATGTTAACATTTGAACTGAATATATGTACTGAAATTGCATAATAGCATGTCATCCATTGTGTGTTGCATTGCATTGGGTTGGGGGTTGTTATTCGTAGGAAGTGTACTAAAAGCTTTAAGCCTAATTTACTGGCAGCTTAGCTGCAAACTACTGTATTGTGCCGCATTCGGTACTACTTGGAGTGTAGGGATAGGTGGGTTGATTATATCCTTATATGGAGTGTAGGGTTGGACGGAGATGGTGTGTAGAGGCTGGTTGGGTAGGATTTTTTACACTGTACTGAGACTGTGCATTTTTGACACTGTACTGAGATGGGCTAAGGCCCAAACTATCATTGATACTGAAAAGGGCTTAGGCCCAAGACTGTTCAACTGTGCACTGTGAATATTGTTTGTTTGTTTGTTTGTTTCTGTGGGATTACACATTGAGTTTACGTAAACTCACCCTTTTTGTTTAATGTGCACAGGTAATCCCCAGACTTAGACGGATCGGTGCGACGGAGGACTCAGCGGTGACCACAGTAATTTTTGGACTTCATGGTTTTCAATTTATGATTTATGATTTGATTATTATTGTAACACCCCTAACCCGTATCCGTCGCCAGACTAGGGTTACGGGCATTACCGGATAAGTCATAACTTCTGTACAATTGATTAAATCTTAGCTAAACATCTTTATCAAATAATTCAATTATAAACAGACAAATCACACATATATAATACTTGCTTAATACTTTAATCCAAATCATATACAATATAATCATCAAAAAACACAAAATGACCCTGAAATGTACATTACGACAATGTCACACAACAATACCAATTTCATATACCACAATCGACAAGTTGATCTTAATATGTGAAGTTTATAAACAAGTAAACCATTTGTAACTGATTAATAAAGTAATCCCACTTCCAAAGTCAATTCGTTTTAATTACTAATGAAAACACACCCTATGATCAAAACTTTATACTATATGTTCAAGATACATAAGTTCATTACATTATCATAGACGCAATTAATAGCTTAGCCGAATATACAAGAACATATTCATAAGAATTTCATGAACATTACATGACTTGTATTAAACTTAAATAGAACCAATACTCAATCAAATCAACTTTTACCTATAGCTAAAGACATATATAGATAGACATATATATATATATACCTCATATACCTGCTCATTTGTCATATTCGAAATATAAACTTAATTAACTAGTTCATCTAGCACATAAGTTACAATTAAATATTTCTCTTTAGCTTAGCCGAACTCACATGAATATTGCATAACATGTTTCATGTTTCATAAAATAATTAAGGTTAACGCACATACAAAATTTTCAATTGATACCTATCCAATACCCACTTGTCTTCCATACATAACTTAACTATGACCGTATATAAACATCCATATAATCCTTGCATCATAATAACATAAACATATACAACATCCGATCATTACAATTCATATGTCTCAACCTCAAACTAGCACAAGATAAAAGCCATATTCGAATGGCTATATTACTAATAAAACAAAATCTCCAACCCAAACATGAATGTTATCCATCCTGTACTTATTAAACCCAAAGCACATAGAATCATCTTAGCCGCAAACATACCCTCTATATAACATACATCAACCTAGATATGCATGAACAGGCCAGGGATAAATTTGCCAAGAACCAAGCACATTAAGCATTCAACCATTCACACATATAACTAAGCTTAACTTTCGAAATCCAACCATTATGTCATTGAGCATAAAAACTAAAGTTAACCAAAGGAAATAAGCCTTTTTCACAAGGCTAGGCTATACCAATATACAAGCCAAAACTCATTGGTTTTACAACTTAGTCTAACCTATACATGCCTTTGATTCAAAAACCAAGTATATATATAAGTACCAAAAAGGGATTGATAGTGTGGTTGATTCCTCTGATGATCCTTGGAGCCCGTAGCTTGAACGAAATCTATAAAACAGACAATGTGCACACACAAGGTAAGCTCACTAGCTTAGTAAGTCTTAAGCAAAAACATATTCACATACAATTAATTAAGCATTTTTAAACAACTAACTCATGACATTAAATAAGCATAACTTAACTATATATATATATATATATATATATATATATATACATTACAGCCGAATATGTATATATAATATCCACATATAAAACACCAACTTGTACACATCCATATACCTTTACAAATACCTTTGACTACTTATGCATTCATCTAACCAAATCTTTCTTATCATTTCATTTACTCAATAACATCACATACATACATATATATATATATATACATTATATATACATGTATATTCGTATAACACTTGAGTATGAATAACACATACCTTGTAGCTGAATTAACAAATTCAGCTCCACACGCTTAAACATACTTAATTCATTTCATAAATTCATTAGCACATAATCAAATCTTGAATCTCACTAGTTAGAACCTGCTAATATTACCTTGAATCTCACACACCGGCACTAAGCCTGCTGAACTCAAAGTCCAAAGTCAAAATACCGGCATTAAGCCTGCTAGGTAATAAGCCTGAAATATATCACCAGCACGAAGCCTGCTAGGCATAAAGCCCGATACAGATCACCGACACAAGGCCTACTAGGCATAAAGCCCGATACAGATCACTGGCACAAGGCCTGCTAGGCTTAAAGCCCGATACAGATCACCAGCACAAGGCCTGCTAGGCTCGAAGCCCGAATATCAATATGATTAATATTTCAATTAACATTTCATAATGTTAACTTCACAACAACTCATATATCACATATCACATTTATACATCAAACCCAATACATTTATTCACATCACATTAAATAAAATTACAATCAATCCAATTTAGTACCCTTACATTCGGCTACTTCATGGATTCATGCTAAAAATATTCGAATTTAATCATTCATTAGATTCATAAATAATTCTTTAACATATATTCGCTTAAGGACTTACCTCGACTGTCGACGGACCGCGTAAACCGGCTATTCGATAACCTTCGTCTTTCCCCGATCCAAATCCGTTTTTCTATGTTCTTGATCTAAACATATTAAAATTCAGCTTATTCAAGTACATTTCATCTCAATTTAGTCCCTAAGCATATAAATATGTAAATTACCATTTTACCCCTACTATTTCACATTTTTTACAACTTAGTCCTAATTGCACAAAACACAAAATACACAAAATTTCAATACAGTACCTTAGGGCTGAATATTCATAGGGACTATACTAGTCCATATCTTTCATTTATTTTGCATTTTAGCCCCCTCAAAAAATCATTTTTTCAATTTAGCCTAAAAATACTCAAATTCACCAAAATTTCCAATACACAATATACTAATCTTTAACATATCTTTAAAATAAAATCATCAAACATAAAAAACTACATAAACACATCAATGGCCGAATATCAAGCATGCTTAGATTCAAAAATTTCAACATGGGTAAGCTACCGTTTGAAGCAACGATCTTAAAAATGTAAAAATTATCAAAAACCGACTAAAAACTCACCTTGAATTTTAGCCTAGAATTGCCGAAAATCAAAAGGATTCAAAGCTTCTTTCTTTCTCCAATATTCGACCAAGGAAGAATTAAAAGATGATAGCTTATTTTTTTTATGTTACTTTAACATATAATATGTTATTTAGCTAATTACTTACTTAACCTTATAATATAAAATTTCATAACATATAACTTAAGGTTATTCTTGTCATAAACCACCCACTAACTTAAAAATGGGTTATTTACCCTTTTAATACCTCATATTAAAAAGCCACTATCATTCTAGCACTTTTCACTATAGTTTGCAACTTTTACATTTTACGCGATTAAGTCCTTTTTCTAAATTAAACACACAAACGATTAAATTTTTCTACGAAACTTTCACACACATTAATTCACATATAATAAACACATAACATGTCATTTAGAAGATATTTCAGACTCAGATTCGTGGTCCCGAAACCACCGTTCCGATTAGGGTCAAGTTCGGTCTGTTACAACTCTCTCCCTTAAGGATTTTCGTCCCCGAAAATCTTACCGTTAAACAAAGTCGGATGTTGTTGCCTTATTGAATACTTAGGCTCCCACGTAGACTCTTCAACTCCGCGCCTATTCCACAGTACTTTCACTAATGGAATTATCTTGTTTCTCAACTCTTTCATTTCCCGAGCTAATATACGGATCAGTTCTTCCTCATACGTCATATCGGGTCGGATTTCAATCTCAGAGGGAGCGATTATATGTGACGGATCTGATCTATATCTACGAAGCATCGAAACGTAAAATACGTTGTGAATCTTTTCTAATTCAGAGGGCAACTTCAATCTATAAGCAACAGGCCCAATACGTTCAATGATCTCGTACGGTCCGATGAATCTCGGACTTAGTTTGCCTTTCCAACCAAATCGGAGTACCTTCTTCCACGGAGAAACTTTCAAGAATACTCGGTCTCCAACCTGAAACTCAAAGTCTTTTCGCTTCGAATCAGCATAGGACTTTTGAAGATCTGAGGCAGCTTTCAAACTATCTCTGATAATAGCTACTTTCTGTTCTGTCTCTTTAATCAAATCAATCCCGTATATCTTATTTTCACTTAGTTCGGTCCAGTACAACGGTGTACAAAACTTGCGGCCATATAGAGCTTCGTAAGGTTCCATTTTGATACTAGATTGAAAACTGTTATTATAAGAAAATTCAACCAGAGGTAAGTATCTTTCCCACGTACCTTCAAACTCAAGAACGCAACATCTCAACATGTCCTCAAGTATCTGAATGGTTTGTTCAGACTGACCATTTGTCTGCGGATGAAAAGCTGTACTAATGTGAAGTTTAGTACCTAAAGCATCCTGCAATTTCTTCCAAAATCGTGACGTAAATCTCGGGTCTCTATCCGAAACAATGGAACTCGACACACCATGTAATCTCACAATCTGTGATACATACAATTCCGCATGTTTATCGAGTGAATAGTCTGTACGAACTGGCACAAGGTGAGCTGATTTGGTCAGTCTATCTACTATAACCCAAACTGCATCTTTCTTACTCGGTGTCATAGGCAAACCGGATACAAAATCCATAGTAATTCTATCCCATTTCCATTCAGGTATCATGATTGGCTGAAGTAACCCAAAAGGCACTTGGTGCTTGGCTTTTACTTGTTGACAGATTAAACACTTCGAAACAAACTCAGATATATGTCGCTTCATGCCAGGCCACCAATAGAACTGTTTCAAATCATTATACATCTTCGTGCTACCCGGATGTATCGACATTTGACTATTATGAGCCTCGTTTAAAATCATCTGAATCAAATCCACATTCTTCGGAACACATATTCGGCCTTTGAAATTCAAACAATCATTTGCATCAATTCGAAACTCTGACTCTGTATCATTTTCACACTGAACTCGTCTAACAATCAAGTCTTTGTCAATTCTTTGTGCATCACAAATTTGCTGAATAAACATCAGTCTTGCTTTCAACTCGGCTATGATCAAACCATCACCAGACATAACCTTATGTGTGTTCAACGCACGAAGAGCAAACAATGATTTTCGACTTAAGGCATCTGCAACAACGTTAGCTTTCCCCGGATGGTAGTGAATCACTAATTCATAGTCTTTCAACAGTTCTAACCATCTGCGTTGTCTCAAGTTCAAATCTTTTTGAGTCATTAAGTACTTCAGACTTTTATGATCTGAATAAACATGACATTTTTCGCCGAACAAGTAATGACGCCATATTTTCAAAGCGAAAACAATAGCTGCTAGTTCTGTAGCACCCCAAACCCGGCCCAAACACCACGACCGGATCTGGTATGTCACTAAGAAAATTTTGGAAAACATGTCGTATTTTCAGAAAATATTTTTCTAAAGTTTATCCTTTTATTCAAAAAAAAATAAATAGTTGATAGTTTAAATAAAATATGCCTTTATGAATTAAAAACCCAAATTTAAATACATGCATTAGTTCAATAAGAATTTAAATAACTAAAAGTAATTAAAGCCCAAAATAAAACAAAATATAAACTAGTGGCCCATGGCCTTATAACAACGAGATTTAAAATCCATTAATTAAAAATATAAAATAATAACTTGAGTCTTTTTGCTGGATCCAGATGTTCTTTTGCATGGCCACCTTACGCTCCTCTCCAGCCCGGTCCAATGCACTAGGTGCTACCTGAACTATTAATTAATTGGTTGAGTCGCGAGACTCAGTGTGCAACCCTCACGCACCATTAGATGTGGCCTTAGCCCCATAAAACAAAATAAACAGTTTAATATACATAATAAAAATTAATATGCAAGCCCAACCCAAATCCTAGGGTTCCATCCGCTACACGCCCCCATACCAGCCATTCACACCATTGGGGATTTCTACAATCAACCCACACTGCTACACGCCTTGATGGCAGTCTTGCTGCTCATCATCAGATCACGGCCGTAGCCACTACAACAGATCACGGTAAAAGCCGCTACAGCAGATCACGATAAAAACCGCTACAACAGATCACGGTAAAAACCACTACAACAGATCACGGTAAAAACCGCTACAACGTATAACTTCCTCCTTTCATCAACCCAACCCATGCAATCATAAAAAATCAATATACTTATATCATTTAATCAGAACATTCACTAACCTGGTGATTTGCTTTTACCCTCTTTGGGTTTCCATCATTAAGCTGGAATTTCGGCATTTATCAAGACATATAAAACTTATAATCATATATTTATCAAACAGATCTAGATGGTGTGGAGAATTACACACCTGATTAATGTCGATACCCTTGCTAGACCGATCTATAACTTTGCTCAAAAAGCCGGAAAGATGTGAAAATAGGCGTCTCCTATATTCGGCCATAGTTAGTATTCTACCCAATTTTATATATATGAATAAACAAATCCTCTTACCTTGAAATCCTGAATGTAACACGATTCTATAACTTAGAGATCTATGAGTTTTGGCTTCTAGGAAAAATCTCGGAAAGATGATCTATCGCGCTTTCGGCTTTTGAAAGAACTAAAAATTGAAAAGATGGCTAAGGGAGATTCAGCCAATGAATATTAAGGAGAAGAATAGGTGTATTTTCGGCTTTTGAATCAAAGTGAAGATGAGGGAATAGGCTTCGAGATTTCGGCTTTTGCAGAGAATGAAGAAGAAGATGGAACTTTATGAGTTTTCGGCTTTTACTCAGAGAAAAAGAGAAAAGAATGAGATAAAAACCCCAAATGCCGAAATTGAAGAGATATTCCCCCTATTTATAGAAATTTCGGCACTTACCTAACCTTGCAGATAAATCCTATCTTTTCTCTTTTATCTTAATCTACTGGCTCATCTAAAAGAGACTTAATTATCTTTAACTCCTCCCTCCTTTATCAGCATATTATCCACATATTTTAAACATTAAAATCCCTAAATTTTAGCCTTTATCTGCTTATTATCCTCATAAAATAAATTCCTAAATAATAGCCTTTATCTGCTTATTATCCACATATTTTAAACATTAAAACCCCTAAATTTTAGCCTTGTTCCCATCCACTCCACCTAATCCTAATGCCCAAAATTTAGCTAACTTAAATTAAAAGAATTGGGCTCCATGAAACTTAAATTTGGGCCCCTTACTCCCTTGTGTGGCGTCACCTCCTAAGATTGGGCCACAAGCCCACTTTGGTATTTTAAACATAGATACTACCTTTTAAACCCTATAATGCCCAAACAGATAATTTTAATCAAGGCCTCTGCCTAAGCCTGAGCCCAATTTGGACCCCTAACACTTAAATTAACACATTAAACATATCCACCCA
This sequence comes from Gossypium australe, assembly GCA_005393395.2. Taxonomy (NCBI): domain Eukaryota; kingdom Viridiplantae; phylum Streptophyta; class Magnoliopsida; order Malvales; family Malvaceae; genus Gossypium; species Gossypium australe. The sequence continues at coordinate 61,565,482 of CM016620.1, forward strand.
TTAAACGCATAGGCCCAAAAATTCAGGATGTTACAGTTCTACCCCCCTTAAAGAAATTTCGTCCTCGAAATTTCCAACTAACTATTAATCGTACTACCTAAGTCCCACTACCATGCTTTCGCTGCGCACTCCAATTCTAAACCCTAAATAAACACTTAGTATTCTATGGTAGAGTACGCACCGGTATTCACATCTAGAGCGTCCTCGTCTCCTTGTACTCATGCTATCGGTTCGCGTTTATCTGATTAAAATTTTTATGAATTATTGGTTTTCTTCCACTGATTATCCACGAATAGTCTTATGATTAGTAGTTTTAAGAGTAGTTCTTTCGAATTCGCAATTCAGTCTCAAGTTCACCTTTCTTAGTTCTAAGAACTACATACATTCAACTGACGACATCCATACACCCACATTCAATACATAGGGGTATTTTCGTTATTCCACTACCCAGGGGTATTTTCATAATTTTATCCTACAGGGGTATTTTCATAATTTTCAAAATAGGGTTCCTTGGTGATTTTGTGAAATAAGGGTGTTTTGGTAATTTTGCAATTCGGGGGTATTTCGGTAATTTTGAAGTCTAGAGGTATTCCGGTAATTTTGAAATCCGGGGTATTTTAGTAATTTTGAAATCTAGGGGTATTTTGGTAATTTTGAAATCCGGGGGTATTTCGATAATTTTACAAATCAGGGGTATTTTGGTCATTTTGTAAAAATAATGTGGCTGGTCCCTTTCGGGTTTTAATTATAGATTTTGGCCCGTCAACAAATCCTCGTGGCTAGGGTGAACAGTCACTACTCACCAGGTAGGATTACAACGAAGAGGAGGTGAGTCACTAGGACTGCTTAAGTACCAGGCTCTTCCGGATCCAATCCTAGACATGCGCATGCCTGTTGCCACACCCTAGTCTTGCGATCGTTTATGGGTTTGTTTAGTGAAATTAAATCTTATGAGATTTAAGGAGTTGTTTCAGCTAAGCCTAGAGTCCATCAAGTTCTAATCTAACTAATCTACGTCCCATAAAGCCCATCAAGCCCACATATTTATATCACACAATGGTTCAGAATACTTACCTGGCGGACTTGGGCCGGAGACGCAGGTACCATGCCGAGAAAACCATCCTGTATCACTTATAAATATACATGTTTCAAAAACCCATTTTTAGAAAACATTTTGAGCCCAAGAACCCCAAAGCCGAGTTTTGAACCGGGCTCTGATACCAATTTGTAACACCCCAAACCCAGCCCAAACACCACGACCGGATCTAGTATGTCACTAAGAAAATTTTGGAAAACATATCGTATTTTCAGAAAATATTTTTCTAAAGTTTATCCTTTTATTCAAAAAAAATAAATAGTTGATAATTTAAATAAAATATGCCTTTATGAATTAAAAACCCAAATTTAAATACATGCATTAGTTCAATAAGAATTTAAATAACTAAAAGTAATTAAAGCCCAAAATAAAACAAAATATAAACTAGTGGCCCATGGCCTTATTACAACGAGATTTAAAATCCATTAATTAAAAATATAAAATAGTAACTTGAGTCTTTTTGCTGGATCCAGATGTTCTTTTGCATGGCCACCTTGCGCTCCTCTCCAGCCAGTCCAATGCACTAGGTGCTACCTGAAATATTAATTAATTGGTTGAGTCGCGAGACTCAGTGTGCAACCCTCATGCACCATTAGATGTGGCCTTAGCCCCATAAAACAAAATAAACAGTTTAATATACATAATAAAAATTAATATGCAAGCCCAACCCAAATCCTAGGGTTCCATCCGCTACACGCCCCCGTACCAGCCATTCACACCATTGGGGATTTCTACAATCAACCCACACCGCTACACGCCTTGATGGCAGTCTTGCTGGTCATCATCAGATCATGGCCGTAGCCACTGCAACAGATCATGGCAAAAGTCGCTACAACAGATCACAGTAAAAACCGCTACAATAGATCACGGTAAAAACTGTTACAACAGATCACGGTAAAAACCGCTACAACGTATAACTTCCTCCTTTCATCAACCCAACCCATGCAATCACAAAAAATCAATATACTTATATCATTTAATCATAACATTCACTAACCTGGTGATTTGTTTTTACCCTCTTTGGGTTTCCATCATTAAGCTGGAATTTCGGCATTTATCAAGACATATAAAACTTATAATCATATATTTATCAAACAGATCTAGATGGTGTGGAGAATTACACACCTGATTAATGTCGATACCCTTGCTAGACCGATCTACAACTTTGCTCAAAAAGCCGAAAAGATGTGAAAATAGGCCTCTCTTATATTCGGCCATAGTTTGTATTCTACCCGATTTTATATATATGAATAAACAAATCCTCTTACCTTGAAATCCCGAATGTAACACGATTCTATAACTTAGAGATCTATGAGTTTTGGCTTCTAGGAAAAATCCCGGAAAGATGATCTATCGCGCTTCGGCTTTTGAAAGAACTAAAATTGAAAAGATGGCTAAGGGAGATTCAACCAATGAATATTAAGGAGAAGAATAGGTGTATTTTCGGCTTTTGAATCAAAGTGAAGATGAGGGAATAGGCTTAGAGATTTCGGCTTTTGCAGAGAATGAAGAAGAAGATGGAACTTTAGGAGTTTTCGGCTTTTACTCAGAGAAGAAGAGAAAAGAATGAGAGAAAAACCCCAAATGCCGAAATTGAAGAGATATTCCCCCTATTTATAGAAATTTCGGCACTTACCTAACCTTGCAGATAAATCCTATCTTTTCTCCTTTATCTTAATCTACTGGCTCATCTAAAAGAGACTTAATTATCTCTAAGTCCTCCCTCATTTATCAGCATATTATCCACATATTTTAAACATTAAAATCCCTAAATTTTAGCCTTTATCTGCTTATTATCCACATATTTTAAACATTAAAACCCCTAAATTTTAGCCTTGTTCCCATCCACTCCACCTAATCCTAATGCCCAAAATTTAGCTAACTTAAATTAAAAGAATTGGGCTCCATGAAACTTAAATTTGGGCCCCTTACTCCCTTGTGTGGCGTCACCTCCTAAGATTGGGCCACAAGCCCACTTTGGTATTTTAAGCATAGATACTACCTTTTAAACCCTATAATGCCCAAACAGATAATTTTAATCAAGGCCTCTGCCTAAGCCTGAGCCCAATTTGGACCCCTAACACTTAAATTAACACATTAAACATATCCACCCATTAAACGCATAGGCCCAAAAATTCAGGATGTTACAAGTTCCAAATCATGAGTCAGATAATTTCTTTCGTGAGGCTTCAATTGTCTAGAAGCGTAGGCTATGACTTTGCCTTCTTGCATCAAAACACAACCCAAACAATTTAAAGAAGCATCACTGTAAACAATAAATTCTTTACCCGATTCAGGCTGAGCTAACACTGGAGCTTCAGTTAAAAGGGCTTTCAACTGATCGAAACTTTTCTGACACTTTTCCAACCATTCGAACTTGATATCTTTCAGTAGTAGCTTTGTCAAAGGTGTAGCTATTATGGAAAAACCTTTGACAAATCGTCTGTAGTATCCCGCAAGTCCAAGAAAGCTTCGAATTTCAGTAACATTCTTTGGTGGCTTCCAATCAAGTATAGCTGATATTTTGTTCGGATCAACCCGAATACCTGACGCTAAAACAACATGACCCAGGAAGCTGACTTCCTTCATCCAGAACTCACACTTACTAAACTTTGCATACAACTGTCGATCTCGCAAAGTTTGTAACACTAATCTCAAATGCTCAGCATGCTTGATTTCATCTTTGGAGTAGATCAGTATATCATCAATAAACACAATTACAAACCGATCCAAAAACTATCTGAAAACTCGATTCATCAGATCCATAAAAATAGCAGGTGCATTAGTAAGTCCAAAAGGCATAACCAGAAACTCAAAATGTTCGTACCTCGTCCGAAATGCAGTCTTTGGCACATCTGTATCTCTGACTCATAACTGATAATAACCCGATCTCAGATCTATCTTTGAGAACACTAAAGCCCCTTTTAACTGGTCAAACAAATCATCAATTTGAGGTAACGGGTATTTATTCTTTATTGTCACTTTATTCAGCTGCCGATAATTAATACACATTCGCATAGTCCCGTCTTTCTTTTTCACAAATAGAACTGGTGCACCCCAAGGAGAGAAGCTCGGTCGTGCAAAGCCCCTATCTGTTAATTCTTACAACTATGCTTTCAACTCTTTCAACTCAGTAGGTGCCATCTGGTACGGAGCTATTGAAATCGGAGTCGTCCCCGGTACTAATTCTATGCCAAATTCAATCTCTCGAACTGGCGGCAAACCCGGTAATTACGGCATCCTTTTCTCACACACTTTCGGGCTAGCATCGAGGATATTACGGCAGGTAACCCATTTAAATCACTAGATTCAACTCGAATGGTCTCACCGTTCTAACATTTCAAATCAATGATCTTTCTTTTGCAATTCACCACTGCATCATGCAAAGTTAACCAATCCATTCCCAAAATTATATCAAACTCGTCGAAGGGCAACAACATTAAATCGGCTGGAAAGCAGGAATCCCGAATCATCAACGGGAAACCTTTACATACTTTATCAACAAGAACACATCTACCCAAAGGGTTGGACACACGGATCACAAACTCAGTAGACTCAATTGGCAGAGTCTTACTGGATACTAAAGTTTCACACACATATGAATGAGTCGAACCAGGACCAATCAATGCAATCACAGTAATATCATAAAGGGTGAAAGTACCAGTGATAACATCTGGGGAAGAAGCATCCTCTCTGGCACGAATAGCATACGCTCTAGCTGGTGCACGAGCCTTCAATCTAACTGTAGTGTCTTTAGTACCCTTCTGACTGCCACTAACATTACCCGCATACCTAGGCGGTCTGCCTCGCACTGATACATTGCTCGGTCTGATGTTCTGGACTGTATTCTGCTCGGCTAACATCGGGCACTCTCTGATAAAATGATCTGACGATCCACATTTAAAGCAGGACCGATCATGGAATCTACAACTCCCAGAATGCCATTTTCCACAATGTTTGCACTCAATCCGATTCTGCTGAATATTACCAACACTAGCCATCGAAGTGGCTCGGGAACTCACTGGAGGTCGATCTCGCCTAGCCAGGTCTGAAGTAACTTTATGTCGACTAGAGTCATCTCTGAACTTCTTAGGCACTGAATAGAAAGTCTTACTCGATGATCTTTTACGAGTGTCTCTCGCTTCTATTTCAGCCTTTCTTTTCTCTTTTCTGAGCTCTTCAGCTTTGCAAGCTCGCTCGACTAATACCACAAACTCTTTGATTTCAAGAATGCCAACAAGCAACTTTATGTCTTCATCCAGACCGTCTTCAAATCTTTTGCACATAATGGCTTCAGTTGATATACACTCTCGGGTATAACGGCACAATCTGACAAACTTTCTCTCATATTCTGTTACAGTCATACGACCCTGTTTTAATTCCAGAAATTCCTTCCTTTTCTGATCGATGAACCTCTGGCTAATGTATTTCTTACGGAACTCGATCTGGAAGAAATCCCACGTCATTTTTTCTTTCGGAACCACTGATACTAGTGTATTCCACCAGTGATATGCAATGTCCCGTAATAGAGATATAGCACATTTCAGGCATTCATCTGGAGTACAGGATAGCTCATCAAGTACCCGAATAGTGTTATCAAGCCACATCTCAGCCCGCTCTGCATCATCATTATCATTAGCTTTGAATTCTTCGGCCCCATATTTTCTAATTTTATTAACAGGAGGCCTACTAAGTCTCATCGGATCTATCATCGGAGGTGCTGAAGGTACCGAGTTGGATTATTCGGGGGTGGAGGTTGTTGTACAGCGGGGTTAGTCTGAATAAACTGGGTAAACCACTCGTTCATCATCTGGTAGAAGGCTTGTTTAGCCTCCCCCTCGTGGCTACCTGAAACTGGTCGAGAGTCTATTGGCGTTGATCTGCGTGCACAGTCAGGCGCTACACTCTCTACATCATCCGCTACGGCTCTGTCGGGATCAGAATCCATTTACTATATAAAACACAATTCGGAATGTCAGAAGTCACCACACTATCGTATATTCAACTAAGGCATGTATAGCTAGACTCTTACACACTACGGTAGTCCTAGAATCGACTAAACCGTAAGCTCTGATACCAATCAAATGTAACACTTACGGGCATTACCGGATAAGTCATAACTTTTGTACAATCGATTAAATCTTAGCTAAACATCTTTATCAAATAATTCAATTATAAACAGACAAATCACACATATATAATACTTGCTTAATTCTTTAATCCAAATCATATACAATATAATCATCAAAAAACGCAAAATGACCCTGAAATGTACATTACGACAATGTCACACAACAATACCAATTTTATATACCACAATCGACAAGTTGATCTTAATATGTGAAGTTTATAAACAAGTAAACCATTTGTAACTGATCAATAAAGTAATCTCACTTCCAAAGTCAATTCATTTAAATTACTAATGAAAACACACCCTATGATCAAAACTTTATACTATATGGTCAAGATACATAAGTTCATTAAATTATCATAGACGCAATTAATAGCTTAGCCGAATATACAAGAACATATACATAAGAATTTCATGAACATTACATGACTTGTATTAAACTTAAATAGAACCAATACTCAATCAAATCAACTTTTACCTATAGCTAAAGACATATATAGATAGACATATATATATATACCTCATATACCTGCTCATTTGTCATATTCGAAATGTTCATCTAGCACATAAGTTACAATTAAATATTTCTCTTTAGCTTAGCCGAACTCATATGAGTATTGCATAACATGTTTCATGTTTCATAAAATAATTAAGGTTAACGCACATACAAAATTTTCAATTGATACCTATCCAATACCCACTTGTCTTCCATACATAACTTAACTATGACCGTATATAAACATCCATATAATCCTTGCATCATAATAACATAAACATATACAACATTCGATCATTACAATTCATATGTCTCAACCTCAAACTAGCACAAGATAAAAGCCATATTACTAATAAAACAAAATCTCCAACCCAAACATGAACGTTATCCATCCTGTACTTATTAAACCCAAAGCACATAGAATCATCTTAGCCACAAACATACCCTCTATATAACATACATCAACCTAGATATGCATGAACAGGCCAGGGATAAATTTGCCAAGAACCAAGCACATTAAGCATTCAACCATTCACACATATAAATAAGCTTAACTTTCGAAATCCAACCATTATGTCATTGAGCATAAAAACTAAAGTTAACCAAAGGAAATAAGCCTTTTTCGCAAGGCTAGGCTATACCAATATACAAGCCAAAACTCATTGGTTTTACAACTTAGTCTAACCTATACATGCCTTTGATTCAAAAACCAAGTATATATATAAGTACCAAAAAGGGATTGATAGTGTGGTTGATTCCTCTGACGACCCTTGGAGCCCGTAACTTGAACGAAATCTATAAAACAGACAATGTGCACACACAAGGTAAGCTCACTAGCTTAGTAAGTCTTAAGCAAAAACATATTCACATACAATTAATTAAGCATTTTTAAACAACTAACTAATGACATTAAATAAGCATAACTTAACTATATATATATATATATTCATTGCAACCGAATATGTATATATAATATCCACATATAAAACACCAACTTGTACATATCCATATACCTTTACAAATACCTTTGACTACTTATGCATTCATCTAACCAAATCTTTCTTATCATTTCATTTACTCAATAACATCACATACATACATATATATATATATATATATACATTATATATACATGTATATTAGTATAACACTTGAGTATGAATAACACATACCTTGTAGCTGAATTAACAAATTCACCTCCACACGCATAAACATACTTAATTCATTTCATAAATTCATTAGCACATAATCAAATCTTAAAATAGCAACTCACTAGTTAGAACCTGATAATATTACCTTGAATCTCACACACCGGCACTAAGCCTGCTGAACTCAAAGTCCAAAGTCAAAACACCGACATTAAGCCTGCTAGGTAATAAGCCTGAAATATATCACCAGCACGAAGCTTGCTAGGCATAAAGCCCGATACAGATCACCGGCACAAGGCCTGCTAGGCATAAAGCCCGATACAGATCACTGGCACAAGGCCTGCTAGGCTCGAAGCCCGAATATCAATATGATTAATATTTCAATTCACATTTCATAATGTTAACTTCACAACAACTCATATATCACATATCACATTTATATATCAAACCCAATACATTTATTCACATCACATTAAATAAAATTACAATCAATCCAATTTAGTACCCTTACATTCGGCTACTTCATGGATTCATGCTAAAAATATTCGAATTTCATCATTCATTAGATTCATAAATAATTCTTTAACATATATTCGCTTAAGGACTTACCTCGACTGTCGACGGACCGCGTAAACTGACTACTCGATACCTTCGTCTTTCCCCGATCCAAATCCGTTTTTCTATGTTCTTGATCTAAACATATTAAAATTCAGCTCATTCAAGTACATTTCATCTCAATTTAGTCCCTAAGCATATAAATAGGTAAATTACCATTTTACCCCTACTATTTCATATTTTTACAATTTAGTCCTAATTGCACAAAACACAAAATACACAAAATTTCAATACAGTACCTTAGGGCCGAATATTTATAGGGAATATACTAGTCCATATCTTTCATTTATTTTGCATTTTAGCCCCCTCAAAAATTCATTTTTGCAATTTAGCCCAAAAATACTCAAATTCACCAAAATTTCCAATACAAAATATACTAATCTTTAACATATCTTTAAAAGAAAATCATCAAACATCAAAAACTACAAAAACACATCAATGGCCGAATATCAAGCATGCTTAGATTCAAAAATTTCAACATGGGTAAGCTACCGGTTGAAGCAACGATCTTAAAAACGTAAAAGTTATCAAAAACTGACTAAAAACTCACCTTGAATTTTAGCCTAGAATTGCCGAAAATCAAAAGGATTCAAAGCTTCTTTCTTTCTCCAATATTCGGCCAAGGAAGAATTAAAAGATGATAGCTTATTTTTTTTATGTTACTTTAACATATAATATGTTATTTAGCTAATTACTTACTTAACCTTATAATATAAATTTCCATAACATATAACTTAAGGTTATTCTTGTCATAAACCACCCACTAACTTAAAAATGGGTTATTTACCCTTTTAATACCTCATATTAAAAAGCCACTATCATTCTAGCACTTTTCACTATAGTTTGCAACTTTTACATTTTACGCGATTAAGTCCTTTTTCTAAATTAAACACACAAACGATTAAATTTTTCTACGAAACTTTCACACACATTAATTCACATATAATAAACACATAACATGTCATTTAAAAGATATTTCAGTCTCGGATTCGTGGTCCCGAAACCACCGTTCCGATTAGGGTCAAGTTCAGTCTGTTATAATTATTGATTATTTGGGTTGTAATTTAAGGACCCTCTGGGACTTTGGTTTTAAAATTGGGTTTTTATTTATTTATTTTACTTTATGGATTTATACCTACTGGTCGTAGGAAATTCGGTTTTCAAAAAGTTAAAGTAATTTCTAAACGCATGATCACCTAGGCTGTTTTGTTAAAGCTTCCGCAATGAGAGATGTTTCAAAACAAATGTTTTAAATGAATAAAGATGACTTCCTAAGTTCTAACAAAGGTTTACAAAAGATAATAACATGGAATGTTTTCATTATAACAATGAGGTTTCAAAAATACTATTGTGTGACATTGCCAGATACGATCATAACGTCTAGGCCGGGTTTGGGTGTTACATAAATCATCAAATATGTTAAAAAATTATCATTTTTAATTAAGTTTTTGAGTTTAGGACCCACACCTTATTTTCTGCTTTCTCACAACACACTAGTGAATCTTCCAATTTTCTTTAATAAACCTTAAAACGAACCTAAGTAAAAAATTAGTACAAATTCCATCAACTCATCTCTTAAATAGTCCTTAAACGCCCACTTATGGGTTCCAAAAAATTGTCAAAATTACTACTATTTTATGAATCCAAACTAGTTAGATTTCTTACACTATCTTGTTGCGAATCATGCGCGCAAACGTCTTTTGGCTTTACGGTTGATTTAGGGTGTTCCGGTCAACACCTAACACAATAACATACTGGAAAATAAATAGCTAATATTTATTAAAATCCCTCATTTAATCAATCCATAACCTTTTCCCAACAACTTTTTCGAAACAACAAACTAGTTTACAATTAACCGCACTTACACTTCTCGAATTGTGAGATCCGAATGGCTAATCGATCAAGAACATCTTTCCATAATTAACATGTGATTAAATACTAATTATAAGGGTTCATTAACTCAAATTAATTCTAGGAAAAGATGGGTAAGAACAAAGAAACAAAACAACCCCCTTTCTTGCACATAGGCGCACACACCACCACTCGCGGTGGCCAAATTCAGGGCTAATTTAAAAACAATTTATAGATCCATTAAAACTCTGGAAAAATACCTTTAAAATATTTAACATTCCACTAAATTTCAGGGTATGGATGGTACACACATTAAAAATAATGGATTTTGTAAAAAATTGCATAGGAAAGGATTTGAACTTAAGACCCCAATTTGATTCCATGCTTTCAAATTTAAAAACTAAAAACTTAGCCAACTCCTTATTTTTAAAATTATTTTTCAATAATTATTTTGAAAACAAAGCGTGTCACATACTAAGGTTTGAGGCAAAATTTACAAAATAATAAAAATTGTGAGAAAGAAGGGATTTGAACTTGAGTTTCAAGGAACGCTTCTCTAACTCTTAATCCAACAAACCAATACCTCATTTATTCCTAAAAATGCATAGATAATCTCAAATTTTAGGGCATGACCACACTCTCTCGATTCCCAAACACAATTCTACTAATCCCCGATTTTCAGGATGTTACAATCCAAGCTTGATTTTTTTGAACAAATGTAAGCGTACTTTTTTTCCAACTCACTTTAATTTTATTTTTTTCATCGAGATTTTCTCGATTGACATTTTTTCTTTTCTACAAGCTCAAGAAATCATATACTCACTAACCATACAATTCCTTAGTTTCACTCATTTTTCTCTTTTGAAACCGTCGTAATGTATCTACCTAATCCCTCAATATCACTAGTTGAACGTCTAAATCCGTGCAAGGACCAAGAAATTAAAGGATCCAATAAAATATTTTTTAGGCTTAAGGTTTCATTTATTGTTCATCAAGAAAATGGGTTAAGGCTCAATAAAGGTATTAGGGAAATATTTACAAGATGGCTTTTTGGCTAAAAAATTGTCTAACAAACAATGTCTTAGGTTGTCTCTAGGTAATTTTATACATGGATTAAAACAACCAAGTCTGTCATCTTCTACAACCTATAATTCAATTAACATTCATGCTATTTATAAAGTTGTTTATCATGTGGTATACTTAACATCTTAAACCTATTCATTCATAGTGTAATAAATTAAACTAATTAGTCTAAAATTAGATAATCTAGAATCAATTATTACCAAACTAAATTTACAGTTTATTCACAAAATCCTATTAACATGCTCCTAACCAATCACTTGGATTTCTACAAGCTCAAGCACCTAGAAAACACACACAATAAAAATTTTAAAAACTACTAAAAATTAGGAAAACAACATAAAATAACAGAAAAAATTTTTAAAAAATTTCTAAGTCACCCTCACACTTTATTCGACACATTGTCCCTAATGTGCAATAAAAAAAATAAAGGAAAGAGATTATCCAATTGGCGTGATATGTGCAACACAAATGGCGGGACTACTTCTTCTTTCGGTTATGGTTCAAAATTATAATGCCGTAAAACACACAAATATATATAAAATACTAAATCTTAACTAATTAAAAACTAAACAAAAATTAAAAATCATCCAAAATAAAATACAAAGTCCAAATATAAATAAAAATGATCAAAACTAGTTGGAATCAGGTTTCGATCCATCATCATTTTCTCCTTGCCCCTATTACGCCTCGCTGATGCTTAATTTCCTGCCTTCTCGAAGTATGGGTCGGGCTGTGATGGCTCGGGTTGCGGACCACCATGCCCGTAGTAGATCGGAAATTTGGTCGAAATACCCTCTCAGAATTTGGTGGTACGATAGGGGTCTTGTCCTCGTCATCATCATTATCATCGTCTCCATTATTGTTGGCGTCCTCCTCACCCGATGGTGGGAAACTCTGAAACATGTCTCGGAGTGGCGTTAGCGTTGTTCATCCATTTTTTCCGTAAGGTGAATTAGAATATCGTCCATGTCTTGCATCTAACGTGTCTTCCACTCCGAAATGGGCATGTCCATAAGTCCCATCTTTCGTGACATATGTGCATTACTCTTTCTCTTCATTGACCCTTAGGGATCGGTCCTATGTTTAGTTTTTTGTTCCTTCTCCCTATTTTGTTGTCGTTGGAGCTCAATGAACTGGTTGTACAAGTTTTCTCCAATCACACTCCTCATCGGTCTCATGATGGCACAAAATAGAGACATGGGAGCATCCACTCGTCGGCATAGAGTTGTGATCAAATGCGAAAACTACATACTTTGCTTGCGACTCTGTATGCACTTTAGTGTTTCTTCATAAGTCCAGTTGCTGATGCAAATTTGGTCTCTCTGTAAAATAGAGTAAAGCATAACTGCTCGATATGCAGTAACGTTAAAAGCATTATGTGTTGGTTCCAGACGGGTGCAAATAAATTGCATCCACATCTTCGACGTCGAAAACATGATGGCCGTGTTAAATTTAAGGGGCACCTCAGTGTTGGTATGGAGAGTCCGCTCGCCATGTCCCTCCATTAAATAATAGATGATACCCTCCATATTGAAATCTTCGATTGTAAACAAATCTAGAGTCTCTAGATGGTCGTGGGTATAATATAGGGCATCATAAAATCTACATATCTCGCGAGGCACAATCAACACCTCTTTACCTCGAACAATAACGTGAGTGGTGATCTCACCCTATTTCTTGTAATTGTCCCTATCCTTTAGGGAGGCATAGAACTCATAAAAAATTGCGTCAACCATCAGTTTGGTTGCGGTTGCACAAAAGTTGTTCCAACGATGGGATTGTACCAAATCCAAAATATCATCGCAAGCAGACATGATAGGATTGAACCCACATTCCTAAATGAACAAACGCCCACTCATTTGGAGGTAGAACATCTCGACTTCTGGGTTATAGAAGCGATTGACATTGAGATTTCTTGGTGCCTAGGTGGTGTGTTGGTTTTTCCTTGGTGCCATTTTCTTTCAAATTAAGACAAAATATCAACAACCCAAATGATAAAATTAATGAAAATAAAGTTAAAACGCGAAACCTTGGGTTGTTGCCGACGAAAATCGTTCCTCAACTTATGTGGAATCTATAATCTGTAATAAGAGAAGAAAACTAGAAAACTACGAAGAAAAGAGAAGAGAAAGAACTTACATGTAGAACTCAGAGGTAGGAATGCGAAAACTAGAAGCTAGATCTTGAAGGAGAGGTGCGACGGCTAAAGGAGAGTGTTTTCTCTTCTTTGGGTGTTTGAAAGGTATGCTTTTATGACTATAATTGATTGGTTATAAATAAAATTACAATGGGCTTTAAGCCTGAAATGGTCAAATTTTAGTTGAAAAACACAAGTGTGTCGTGCCATAGCTTGTGCATGGCGCGACAAGATGCCCTAACATCACCTATCTTGGCGTCAAAGTGCTCATGTCGTGCCATAGCCCATCCATGACGCAACACAACATTAAACATCATGTTCCCATTACACAAGGGTCGCGTCACGCCATGGCCTTGGCATGTTGTGACACGACCTTGCTTCTAACCCTTCGGGATGTGTCGAAGTCCTGCAATCTTCCATTTTCATCCCCGGTTAGCTTTGGCTTGTCCCATTGTATCTGAAAACCTATTTTCTTCTAATTTTAACATGCAATTACACAGTACTTATCCTAAAATCTAACTACAAATGAAAAATTGAAACTAATTTACAGTATTTACAAATTGATTAAAGTTCAATTGTTTAAAATTATGTCGTACTACTAGACTTGTCAGGTAGTTCCTTAAACTTCACCATTGACATCATTTGTCATTCTCTACCATCTTAGCCCACCCGACAAATTGAATTCCTTTTGGGATCCCACCATTTATTTTGTTCTTTCGTATTCTGAGTACCTACACTTACATAACTTGGAAAATACCTTTGATCAAGCCTGTTAGAGGTTAAATTGAATAAAGTGTAACACTCTTCCCTAACTGATCCCTCACTTTTAGGAATCATGACTTTACTTGAACACCTCTATTTCACCATCAATTTTTATTATTAGCTCATTTCGTTTGAGATCGATGGTAAATTTAAATATGGCCAGAAATAGAATGGGGGGTGTCTTAATCTTTCTCAAAATTGAGGACTATCCCGGACCTTGACCAATGCATCCTCAAGTACACTTTTCGTGTGTACCAATGATTTATCGGCTAATTGTAGCGTTATAGAAGTATTTTTAAGATTCCCAAGTTCGAGTTTTTGATAGATTGATAGGAGCATTAAGTTTATGCTAGCCCTTAAATTACAAAAGGCCTTGCTAAAATGATGATCCCCTATCTCGATTTGAATCATAAAAATACCTGAATCTTTTAATTTTAGGGGTATCTTTTTAGCGATTAAAGTTCTACACGAGGCATCCATATCAATTTGCTCTCCTTTTTTCATTTTTTATTTCATGCCATGATTTCCTTTAAGTACTTGGCATATTTTAGGATTTTATCAATTAGTTCTAAGAGCTGTAAATTGACATTGAGGGATTTAAATGAATTGAGAAAATTTACGAAGTCTACCTCATCCCTTTTTTCCTTGTCCTCTAATATTGTCAAGAATGGCACCTTCGTTGTGTTCAGATTGTGATGACTGGATCAAACACCAGTTTGACTATCTCCTAAATTGGCTCATTTTATTCGGTTTCCTCCTCCATGTATTCCTCAACCTCTTCAGGGACATTCTCCTCTTCATGCATGGTCTCCTTTGGCTTTTCAAGTGTCTTCCCTGGTCGCAAGGTGATCGCCTTTGTGTGTTCCTTCCCATCTCTCTAAGGATTTCTTTTCGTGTTACTAGGGAGACTTTGACCATTATGCTTTTGTAACATCGTCGTTAGCTGACTCATTTGATCGTAGAGGCTATCTATTTGGGATTCAAGTCGTCCACATGTGGCTTGGACTTTTCGTATATCTGTCTTCATCATTTTCATCTCCCCTTTTAGCCAATCGAATCTTTGACTACATGCATCATGGTCATTACCCATAGATATTTGTTGTAATGGTGAAGGTTGGTAAGGAGGGTTTTGTAGGGTTTGCGCTTGATTTGTAGCTCCTTGGTAACCTCCCCATTTGAGGTTTGGGTGATCCTTCCAACTGAGATTGTAGGTATTTGAATAGGGATCTCGACCCTTATTACCTATGTAGCTTGCTTCTTTATATTGGTTTCATAATATAGCTCTGCTTTCGTCGGTCTGACAGTCTCCTCCAAACATTAAGCTTTTGTAAGATTTTTTGGTATTGATCATCTTCATTACCTTCATTTATAGCTTTTACCATTGGAGACTTTGATTTGTATTTGAATCTTTCATTAGGTCACATGTACAAATTTATAGCTATACCATCAATGATTTTATAGGCTCGTTCGTTCGTGAGGAACATAATCGATCCCTCGATTGCTTCGTCTAGTTTGGATTTGATGTTACCACCAACGCCATTATAAAATATCTAGATTTGGAGCCACACTTACAATCCATGGTGTGGGCACTTCCTAAGAATCAACTTGAAATGTTCTCATGCCTCGCACAAGGATTCACCTTCGTATTGTTTAAAGTTGACAATTTCTTGCCTAAGCTAAATGGTTCAGCTAATTGAGAAAAAATTGTGTAAGAATTTTTCTGCTAAATCATCCCATGTGGTGATGGAACCTGGTTCTAATGAGTCTAACCAATCAGCAGCATTGTCACATAAAGGAAACAGAAATAATTAGCGATGCACAACATCATCGAATACTTTGTTAAACTTGAAGGTGTTACAGAGTTGTAGGAACTATTTCAACTGTTGATTCGGTTCTTCCACCATATTTCCTTTAAATTGCATCCTGTATTGGATCCCCTGAATAGTTACCATTTTTACCTCAAAAACATTGACTAACGATTGTGCCTGATTAATTGCTCCAGATGTGGAAATGGCTCGATTTGGGTGTTGGAGCTTCAGGTCATAAACAACAAAAGAAATTAAAAAATAAAAATAATTAAAAATAAAAGAAATAAAAATATTGTATCTATAGTCTTTAATGTTCCTATTTATCTTATTAGTTTGTAAAGATGATTTCTAGATTTAATGTCGAAACCTATCCAACAACGGTGCCAACAAATTGATTGCCTCTAAACATTTTATCATTTAGGATATAAAGAGCACACATATATAATTAATTTAACGGTGTCTGCAAGTATACGAGCCAAATTGTGATATAGTATGTGTGTTACAACAGAATACAGGGAAGTATTCTAAGCATCGTACCCAAGGAAGGATGGACTAAATATATAAAAAATCTCTTTACAATAAAAAGTCTAAACAGTAGCGATTAAATTCTATATTACGATTGTAACATCCCAAAATTGGGCCTAGAAGAATTGGGCCCAATGGGCTTTGGGCGTAGGAACGTTTAAAATTTTTGGTAACAAGAGAACGTCTTTAGTGCAAGTTGGACCTATTAGGTGAGTGATTTTGGAGGGTTAGGGGGCTTCTATGAAGTCCCGGGATCAAATTTGGGCTTTAGGGAAATTTTGGTTTTAGGTGAAAAAAACCCTGGGAGTTAGTAAGTAGGCTTTAAGAATAAAATGTGGAAAAAAATGACAAAAGTGGAGTGTGTGGTGTAGTGGCAAAGTGACGCCACATAAGAGATAAGGGGGTGACGCCACAAGGAAGGAAGGAGGTCCAAGGTTCAAGTCTTGGCTCTTGCATTTTGGTTTTCTTTTTAAATGGACATTAGAATTTGGCCATAGATTTATATTTAGTTGCGCATGATTTTAGACACAAGAAGAGCTTGTGGCTTAGTGGCAAGTGGCGTGTTGAGCTATTAAAGAGAGTAATGGTTTGAATATCATGAAAAGCAAGGGAGTATTTATTTTGCGGATTGGACGGCGAGAGTTTTAGTTGGATTTAAACTCTGCTAACGGAGGGATCCCACATCGGAAAGATACAAAGAGGAAAGGTGAGAAGCTGGCTATATAAAGAGCTATCTATGATGGGAGGAAGGGCACCTTGGTTGGCGTTTGGGCACAGGAGTGGTCGGAGCGTCGATTAGCACCAGATTCCTATCAGGTGTGTACTTCTCTACTCTAGCTGTAGAGCGGTAAATGCCGAAATACCGGTTAGACGGTGATAGTAGCCACACGAGCGTGTGAGCACACGTGTGGGGGGCTTCGACGCGATAGTTGAGGCCATCAGTAGTATTCTTGTGGGTTGTGGCTACTTGGGCCACGATGGGCCGAAGTGGGCCCAATGGGCCCGTGGGCCCTTATGAGTAAATTGTGTGATTGTATAGTATATATTAGACTAGACTAGGTGAATCTCATATATCTGGCTGGATTTGTGCTAGGTGGGCCACACGAGCGTGTGGGCCCGAATGGGCCAAAATCGGGTTTTAGGCCTAATAGTTCGATAATGACCGGAAATGGTAGTCGAGTCGCTTGGGGCAATATTGGGCCTTTGAAAAGGCCATTGTAGGTGCAAAATTACCGAAATACCTTTGGTGGGTAAATTACCGAAATGCCCCTAGTAGGTAAAATTACTGTTATACCCTTAGAGATTGATTAGCTTGATTATGTTGTATTTTGTTATCCTGATTATGATGGTAATTCGTTTCATACGTTATCTGATAGATGTTTTGCATACGTAACATACCGCATACACGAATTATTATGCCATATTGCATGGGATTGGGATATGATGTTAATAAAAGGGGCAGTGTATATCGGTGACCTAGTCACATTATTTCGGTGGCTAGGCCACATATTTGTATATCGGTGACTCTGTCACATTATATCGGCTTTGAGTAGCATGACTGTCAGCATGACTACCAAAGAGGAGAGTAGCGGATGGAGGGTTGATTGTAGAAATCCCCACAGGAGTGTTGAGGTTGGACATATGGAGCGGAGTGTAGAGGATGGAATACTAGGTTGGGCTGAGTTGCATTGCATGCACTATCTAATATGCCATGATGTTAGAGCTGTGGCTCGATTCGAGATATGTGGGCTTCTATGGGCTTAGGCCCAGTTATCGATGTAAGGGGAATTACACACTGAGTTCTCGTAACTCATCCCTCTGCTAATTTTTGCAGGTGATACCTAGTTCTGCGGATGTGGGCCGAGGAAGACTCTGGGCTGGGCATGCACGGTTTTTTTAGTAAACGCTATTTTACTTTCCTTTAGACTATTTTAATTTGGGATTTTGCTCTGTAATAAGGCCACTGGGATTTTAATTTGGTTTTCTATTTTTAACGCAATTATTATCTATTATGATTTGATCAAGACGGGGTTTTCCTAAAAACGTAAATATCTGTTTTTCCAAAATATTAAAGAATGGTTCACAAACTATTGATAATTAAACTCATGTTTTCCTTAAACTTTAAAAGCTATTTCAAAACGGCACATTTCTCAAAAACAATCGAATCTGACTCAGGTTTTATAAAACATCCTTCCGGAGCTAGTAATAATTATAACGTTATGCAAGAAGCATTAAACCAAGTCTATTTTTTTCTTTAAGTGAACCAAAACTTGGAATTTTTAAACAATCGCAAATTTTTCTCAAACAAACTTTCCATGTGACATACCCGACCCGGTCGTAACGTCTAGGCCGTGTTTGAGGTGTTACAATTGTGGTACCAGAGCCTGGTTGCAAAACTCAGCTGTGGAATGGGTTCAAAAATGTTTTCAAAGTGGGTTAGAAACATGATTTAGAAAATATATGTTTTCTGGAAGTATGGCACCCGAGTCTCCGGCACCAAATCCGTAAGTCCCCTTATACTATACTCTATTATGTGCTGAAATTAATGTATTTCTGGTATTCATTCTATGATGTGTGGATGTGATGTTTGAATATAGAAATTTTATGTATGTGTGATAAATCGACTTGCTTCTGTGGGTGTAAGAGGTTTCAAGGTTAAGTTAAAAGTGAATTAGGGTTATTGGAATCAGAGTGCGCAGCGAAAGCATAGTGGTGTGACTTGGGCGGTGCGTTTAGTAATTAGTTGGAAATTTCGAGTACAAAATTTCTTTAAGGAGGGTAGATTTGTAACATCCCGAAATTGGGCCTAGAAGAATTGGGCCCAATGGGCTTTGGGCGTAGGAGCGTTTAAAATTTTTGGTAACAAGAGAATGGCTTTAGTGCAAGTTGGACCTATTAGGTGAGTGATTTTGGAGGGTTTGGGGGCTTCTATGAAGTCCCGGGATCAAATTTGGGCTTTAGGGAAATTTTGGTTTTAGGTGAAAAAAACCTGGGAGTTAGTAGGTAGGCTTTAAGAATAAAATGTGGAGAAAAATGACACAAGTGGAGTGTGTGGTGTAGTGGCAAATTGACGCCACATAAGAGACAAGGGGGTGACGCCACAAGGAAGGAAGGAGGTCCAAGGTTCAAGTCTTGGCTCTTGCATTTTGGTTTTCTTTTTAAATGGACTTTAGAATTTGGCCATAGATTTATATTTAGTTGCGCATGATTTTAGACACAAGAGGAGCTTGTGGCTTAGTGGCAAGTGGCGTGTTGAGCTATTGAAGGGAGCAAGGGTTCGAATATCATAAAAGCAAGGGAGTATTTATTTTGCGAATTGGACGGCAAGAGTTTGAGTTGGATTTAAACTCTGCTAACGGAGGGATCCCACATCGGAAAGATACAAAGAGGAAATGTGAGAAGCTGGCTATATAAAGAGCTATCTATGATGGGAGGAAGGACACCTTGGTTGGCGTTTGGGCATAGGAGTGGTTGGAGCGCGGATTAGCACTAGATTTCTATCAGGTGTGTACTTCTCTACTCTAGCTGTAGAGCGGCAAATGCCGAAATGCTGGTCACACGGCGATAGTAGCCACACGAGCGTGCGAGCGCACGTGTGGGGGGCTTCGACACGATAGTTGAGGCCATCAGTAGTATTCTTGTGGGTTGTGGCTGCTTGGGCCACGATGGGCCGAAATGGGCCCAATGGGCCCTTGGGCCCTTATCAGTAAATTGTGTGATTGTGTAGTATATATTGGACTAGACTAGGTGAATCTCATATACGTGGCTAGATTTGTGCTAGGTGGGCCACACGAGCGTGTGGGCCCGAATGGGCCAAAATCGAGTTTTAGGCCCAATAGTCTGGTAACGACCGGAAATGGTAGCCGAGTCGCTCGGGGGCAATATTGGGCCTTCGGAAAGGCTATTGTAGGTACGAAATTACTAAAATACCCTTGGTGGGTAAATTATCGAAATACCCCTAGTAGGTAAAATTCCTGTTATACCCTTAGAGATTGATTAGCTCGATTATGTTGTATTTTGTTATCCTGATTATGATGGTAATTCGTTTCATACGTTATCTGATAGATGTTTCGCATACATAACATACCGCATACACGAATTATTATGCCATATTGCATGGGATTGGGATATGATGTTGATAAAAGGGGTAGTGTATATCGGTGACTCAGTCACATTATTTCGGTGGCTAGGCCACATATTTGTGTATCGGTGACTCTGTCACATTATATCGGCTTTGAGCAGCATGACTGCCAAAGAGGAGTGTAGCGGATGGAGGGTTGATTGTAGAAATCCCCACAGGAGTGTTGAGGTTGGACTTATGGAGCGGAGTGTAGAGGATGGACTACTAGGTTGGGCTGGGTTGCATTGCATGCACTATCTAATATGCCATGATCTGGACCGAGGAAGACATTGGGGTTGCCATGCACGGTTTTTTTAGTAAACGCTATTTTACTTTCCTTTAAACTATTTTAATTTCTGATTTTGCTCTGTAATAAGGCCACTGGGATTTTAATTTGGTTTTCTATTTTTAACGCAATTATTATCTATTATGAATTGATCAAGACGGGGTTTTCCTAAAAACGTAAATAATCGTTTTTCCAAAATATTAAAGAATGGTTTACAAACTATTGATAATTAAACTCGTGTTTTCCTTAAACTTCAGAAGCTATTTCAAAACGACGCATTTCTCAAAAACCATCGAATCAGACTCAGGTTTTATAAAACAACCTTCTGGAGTTAGTAATAATTATAACGTTATGCAAAAAGCATTAAACCAAGTCTGTTTTTTTCTTTAAGTGAACCAAAACTTGGAATTTTTAAACAATCGCAAATTTTTCTCAAACAAACTTTCCATGTGACATACCAGAACCGGTCGTAACGTCTAGGCCGAGTTTGGGGTGTTACAACGATAAATCATAAAAGGGTTGAAATATTAGAAATGAAATAACTCAAATAAATAAGAAATAAAATAAACAAACGACCAAATCAATAAAACCAATCAGGAAGATTAACTCGTTTAAAGGGTTGTAACTAACTTTTGATTTGGGTTTTAGGGTGGATAAGATATCAATTAACCATTTATTACCTTCCGGCCTCTAACTGATTAATCAATTGGTGGATACTCACTTATCTCCCCACCACACTTTTTCAACCAAGATAAACTACAATTTACTAAGCAAAACTTATCTCCTGACCTCATTTAGCCTATGATTACTTCCTAGGTTAGTCAAGCCTAGCTTTTAAGAACACGTAATTTAAACTAACTAATCCTATCGAGAAACCCTAAATCCTCTGTTAATCACATCTTCACCCACTCGTTAATCTCCCTTAAGGGATTTAGCCTTCATGTTATTCATAATCTTAATCTTATTGGAAATCATCCATATTTTGGAAAGTTAAAGATATGGGTATCAAAATGTTGGCACTAGAAATCTGGGATTTAATGCACCAAAAATGGGATTGAGAAATCTGGGATTTAAGGCACCAAAAATGGGATTGAGATTTGGCATGAGATATTTGTAATTTTTTGGTCCCTAATTGTATAAAGACTTTGCAAGTTGATCCCTGAACTTCAACTATAAATAGGCATAACCATTTCTCATTTTCATCAACCCACATTTGCCATTCTCTACTTAAGGCATTGTTCTCTCTCTTTGTAAATCTTCACTGGAGTGAAATATATTTGGTAGTGCCCGAGGATGTAGGTAAATATGCTAAACCTCATTAAAATTCTAGTGTTCTTTATTGTATTATTTTTCATATTTTGTGAGTGTGATTGTAGTGATTTATTGTGTTATTAAATTACGATAGAGGGATATTCTGTCTAGGAAAGACCTAGTACTTAAGCGATCCTTGTGATCCACCTCTCTTTCCTGGGAATTGAACTTAGTCTGATTTTTCAGTACAATAATTTTACTCTTTTACATGCTTCCGCATAACAAATCTCAATTGATAAATATGTAAATAAACACGAGTAAATCTAAAGAGAAAAGAGACGTAAAAATAATCTTGTCAATGTTGATTGAAGCATGGAGTAATGAATCTTTCGATTGGAATAATGGATCTTGTCACTTGTGAAGGCAAATAAACTAAAATACTTCAATTGAATAAATGAGCTCTTGGATCGAAATCGATTCCAAAAGGAAACAATAAAGAGTTTATGGGAAACAAAGGAAAACTTAATCTAATTCTACTCCTAAACTACGAGGTTTTTTTTTTACGAATCTAAGACAACTTAGTTACATCAAACCCCTAAGGTTTTATTTATAAGAGTGTAGGCAGCCCGAATTAGGTCTTCAACACATCCTAAGTCTGCTTATAAAGTCTGGACAAAAATAACCCCGTAATACTTGGGCACCACGTCGGGTTTATGTTGGACATACACCATCTATGGCGCGACACAATTGTGATTATATGCACTCTTGGATTTGTTTTGTGCTTTAGCAGCCACGTCGGGTCTATGTTGTACATACACCTTATATGGTGCGACACAACTGTGATTATATGCACTCTTGGATTTGTTTTGTGCTTTAGCAACTCGAGAAGCTTGTGCACCACTCATTCCACAATCCTACTTCCATTGGGCCCTAAATTAAACATCCTACACATTCAATTACACAAATTAGAACCACGAAAGGCTCGTGTCGACCTAATAGGTCACTAACACTTACAAAATGTGTAAAAACACTTATTTTATTAACTTTTACTACTAAACTACTAAATATTGAAAATGGAATAATTAATAATAGAAGTGCTAGAAAACAAGCGCCTTAAGAGCGGAAATATAAAAAGATTGCTACTACATTTGACGTGTGGTCATTGAACTAAGAGAGAGAGGGATGGCAACCCTAGTTAAACATACTAGGGTTTTTCGTCCCTTGTATTCAATTAAGGGACTTTTGGGCCTCTCCTATATCGGGTCCAATTATAAGTGCTTCCTGAACTTTTAATGTAACAACCTATACCCAACCCGATCGTTGGGTCCAAGCTATAAGGTGCCACTTCATTGCCAAAGCAACTACTATAACACCCCTCACCCGTATTCAACGCTAGAATAGGGTTACAGAGCATTACCGAACTTACAACACTTTAAAACACACATTTCATATACAATTTATCATTTCAAATACAATTCAATCATAACCGATAACAGTGTTCCTTAAATGAGCCAACGAGGCCTTCAACATGCATTAGAAATGGTTTGGGACTAAACTAAAAACTCGAAAAAATTTTCAACACATAGAAATTTTTTTCTTCAAACAAGGAACACACGCCCATGTGGCCAGGCCGTGTGTCTCACATGGCCACCAAAAACGTCGTGTCATAGGCCGTGTGAAAATAGGGGGTACATACTGACTTGGGTCACACGGCCAACCACACGCCCGTGTGTCTAGCCCGTGTGCCCTTCGAAGTGGCCACACACGCCCGTGTGCCAGGCCGTGTGTTAGGCCGTGTCAAACCTGTAGGGTATACTGACTTATGCAACACGGCCAAGTCACACGCCAGTGTGCTAGGCCCGTGTGCCAATTAGGAGGCGTATACTGACTTGTGCCATACGGCTAATCACACGCTCGTGTGTGAAGCTGTGTGGAGCATACTGGCTTCATTTCAATTTCCACACCAGGGGACATACGGCCGTGTAATTTGACTGTGTGTCACACATAGCTGAGACACACGCCTGTGTCTCTGCCCGTGTGGACAAAAAATAGGCTATTTACCAAGCTAAATTGCCACCCAAACTCATGCACACTATACCAATTTCAATGTCACCAAAACATAACACTTATAAGCATTTAAAACAACCTCAATCAAACATCTTTCATACCATTTCAATACCAACACATACAATACATACTATTTCCCAACATGTCTTCCAAAACATACCGATATTCACAATCTCAATTCATCAATATGAACACATTCAAACATGCATTAATTTACCTAATATCACCAACATATCATTCATTAAACATGGGCTCTTTTATACTCCAAATACTATTTTAAAATCTACCCATCACAATTAGCATTTATAGGACAATTACCAAACTCAAAACAAAGGTTATTTTCACACTTATACATCGTCAAAATCATCAATATAGCCAACTCACATGACTATATATATACAAACCAAAATATAGGCATTCATAAGCCAATTTAAATGGAAGGAGTCACTACCAAAATAATTATCAAAATGACCGCAAAACCTATACATGCCATATAGCCAATATCACGAAGCTTATAAGTACCAAACCATAGTTGGATAGTGTGATATGATCTCGGCTGACTTCCAACTCGAGCGAGCCTCCGAATCACTATAAACATCAAAAAGAAAACAAAGTAAGCTATAAAGCTTAGTAAGCTCGTATGATAATAACTCATCTCATCAAATAAACACATTTTAAGCCATTACAAATACTATAATATAACTTGTATAATTCCACCTTTATGTCATGTATCCATTCACATAGTTAACTGGTCGTATGCCTATCGAGTTTTAAAATTTATAAAGAGAATGATCAAACCTGGAAACTAACTCTGACAATGATTGAAGGTAAGTGTACCTATCGAACAGTACTATAGCTTAGGCAAGACCGGATTATTGAACCCAAAGGAACTAAAAGTTCTAATACTAACTTTCTTTTTATTATTTAGCCTAAAATAAGTGAAGTTGCTTTAATATAATCTAAACTAATTACTAAGCCAAAGACACAAAGACAAAAAGGATGAATTGGGAAATAACTTTAGGAAAAACTCAGTTGATTAAGACGATACCCTCAGAAAGAATCCACCTAGACTTCACTTGTTATTTAACCCTGAACCATACGATTTATTTACTTAGCTTGATCCGTAAGACTCCCTAACGTATATTAAACCCTCTCTCGAGGCAAATAATGTCTAACCCTAGATTAATTAACGAAAATCTCTTTCTCACTTAATAACCCCCTAGAATAGTAGTAAATCAATCTATGGACTCCCATATTAGGTTTCACCCTAATCCGAAAAAATCTCGTCACCCTATCTCTAGGTGTGCGATCAACTCCGCTTAATTATGCTAGATCTTCTCTTAGGCAGGGTCTATTCCTCCTCCACCTAAGCACATCAAATTTGGATTAAGCTTGCATAATTAAGAACAAACTAAGTATTTATCATATAATTCAGAAAATAATAACAAGATTCATCTAGGTTTCATCCCCTTCAGGTATCTGAAGGATTTAGTTCATAACAAATAAAGAAAACATCTCAAGAGAAAAGATAAAACAAAACATAAGAAATCCCTAAAACTCCCTAAAAGAATTAAAGGAGAAATCTGCCGCCTTGAGTAGAATTCCGGCTTCTTGGGATGGATCAATGGCTATCTTCGAGTGATTCCTACAAATCTGACCTTTCCAGCTTGGCTCATTGGCCTAGCTAACTGCCCCTTCCGGCTTCTGCCGAACTCCCCTTTCAAGTTGGCCCCTTGGGTGTTTATATAGACTTTGAGATGCCTTACTTGGCCCCTAAGTATCCTAATTTAAGTAGAATTCCTAATAGGGTGTTTGAATAGGCTTTGGAATGTGTTTCTTTGCCTCCAAGTATCCTTTCCCGAATGAGATTGCTCTTTCCAGCGACAAGGACACGGCCATGGCACATGCCCGTGTGAATCGTGGCCAGGTCGTGTTCAGATTTCTTTAATGAGGCACAACCGTATGAATCGGGGGTCAGGTTGTGTTCTGGATGATCAACAAGGCACAGCCGTATGGAAACGTTATGACCAGATCTGGTATGTCACCAGGGAAGGTTGTAAAAGAATAAGGTTTTGGTTTTAGCCAATATTGACGTTTTGAAAATAGCGATTTGCAGTTTAGGAAAAAATTCTGAATTTAAATTACTCGTTCATTTGTTGTTCATTGGTGTTTGAGAAAAACCGGATGGTTATGTTATTCAGGTTTTGAAACCTCCAACTTAATTACCATGTTTGAAAATGCATAATAGTCCTGACCCAGCTAGCTCTCCACTAAAGTACCCAAAAGGAGAATTTTGGCCAAGGCTTCGGCTTAACCCCGAGCCTTTCCTGGACCCCCAAACACACCAAATTAACACACCCAGCATGGCAAACACACAGAAACATGATAAATGTAAGCCCCTAATTCAGGATGTTACAGTTCTACCCCCTTAAAGAAATTTCGGCCTCGAAATTACCTGGTCAAAAAAGATGAGGGTATTGCTACGGCATTGCATCCCCTGGTTCCCACGTAGCTTCCTCTGAACCGTGGTTTCGCCACAAAACCTTAACCAATGGAATCGTATTCCTTCGCAATACCTTAACATCACGTTCCAAGATCAGCACTGGTTCTTCTTCAAAAGATAGATCAGGTCTTACTTCGATTTCTTCCACTGGCACAACATGAGATGGATCCTAATGGTAGCGTCTTAACATCGAAACGTGAAACACATCATGGATCTGACTTAACTCTGAAGGTAGCTCGAGCTGATACGCTTTAGATCGGCATAGGATTTCTGTCTGTCCGAAGCTTCCTTCAATCGAGTCCGAATTAACTTAACCTTGTCTTCTGTTTCAGAAACCAATTCTGGACACAACAACTGACGCTCATTCAACTCTATCCAACAAGGAGTGTGACACTTCCGACCATACAACGCCTCATACGGTGCCATCTGAATACTAGATTGGTAGCTATTGTTGTACGTGAATTCTGCTAACGGTAGAAACTCCTACCAGCTACCTCTGAAGTCTATGACACAGCCCCTCAACATATCTTCCAAGATCTGAATTACCCTTTCAGACTGTCCATTAGACTGTGGATGAAACGCTGTACTGAAATCTAACTTTGTACCCAACGCTTGATGCAACACCTTCCAAAATCTCGACGTAAACCTAGGGTCCCTGTCTGAGATGATAGACCCTGGTACCCCATGCAACCTCACGATCTCTGCTATATACAACTTAGCCAATTTCTGCAGAGAGTAATCGACCCGACTGGTATGAAATGGGCGGACTTCGTCAATCGATCAACGATTACCCATACTGAATCCTTCTTAGTAGGCGTAAGGGGTAGCCTACTAACAAAGTCCATCGTAATCCTTTCCCACTTGCACTGCAGAATCTTTACCGGCTGCAACAACCCCGAAGGGAACTGATGTTCTGCTTTTACCTGCTGACACGTCAAGCACTTACTCACAAATTCGGTTACTTCTCGCTTCAGACCCGGCCACCAAAACTGTTCTCGCAAATCCCGGTACATCTTACTTCCTCCAGGATGCATAGCGTATGGGCTGCTATGTGCTTCCTGCAAAATCTTATGCCTCAACTCAGAATCCTTTGGCATGCAAGTCTTCCCTCGAAAACATAATACCTGATCACTATTTACCTTGAAATCCGTTATCTCACCATTTGTTCCCAATTGAAACTTTGACTTTAACAACTCATCAGCCCACTGCTTCTCTTTAATCTGACTGGCCCAAGAAGGCTTCACTTGAAGTTCAACTAATAAGCTTCCATCATCATATAAACTGAGGTGGGCAAACATTGCTCTCAAGTTAGAGATCACCCTACGACTTAATGCATCCGCCACTACGTTCGCTTTACCTGGATGGTATTCGATTGAGCAGCCGTAATCTTTTAACAACTCGATCCACCTTCTCTGCCTTAAATTTAACTCCTTCTGGGTAAGGAGATATTTTAGGCTCTTGTGATCTGTATAAATAATGGACTTCTCCCCATGCAAATAATGCCTCCAACTTTTCAGAGCAAACACTACTACCGCCAATTCCAAATCATGCGTGGGATAATTCAACTCATGCGGTCTCAACTGCCGAGACGCGTATGCTACCACTTTCCCATCCTGCATCAGCACACATCCTAAGCCTGTGTGCGACGCATTACAATAAACCGCAAATTCTTTCCCAGCCTCAGGCTGTATCAACACTAAAGCCTCCGTCAAAATCCTTTTCAGCCTTTCAAAACTCTCCTGTTGCTTATCAGACCAAACAAACAGAACCCCTTTCCGCAACAACTTGGTTAATGGTGCCGCAATTAAAGAGAACCCTTCCACAAACCTTCTATAATACCCAGCCAGACCAAGAAAACTCCTGATTTCTGCCACAGACTTAGGTGGCTTCCACTCCAACACGGCCTCAATTTTCTGGGGATCAACCCTAATCCCCTCAACAGACACTACATGACCTAAAAAGGTAACTTCTCTTAGCCAGAATTCACACTTACTGAATTTGGCGAACAACTACTTCTCCCTTAGGATTTGTAAAACCACTCGAAGATGCGGATCATGCTCCTCCTCTGACTTTGAATAAACCAGGATATCGTCTATAAATACCACGACGAATCGATCCAGATAGGGTTGGAAAACCCGATTCATCATGTCCATAAACGTTGCTGGTGCATTGGTCAACCCGAATGGCATTACCAGGAATTCGTAGTGACCATAGCGAGTACGAAACACCGTCTTATGAACATCCGCCTCCTTGACTTTAAGTTGATGATATCCCGATCTTAGATCTATCTTTAAAAAGACTGAAACTCCCTTGAGCTGATCGAATAGATCGTCAATCCTCGGTAACGGGTACTTATTCTTGATAGTCAACTTATTCAACTGATGGTAGTCAATGCACATACGCATTGATCTGTCCTTTTTCTTAACGAAAAGTACTGGCGCTCCCCAAGGTGATACACTAGGTCGGATAAAACCTCGATCTAGCAGTTCTTGAATCTGAGCTTTCAACTCCTTCAACTCCTTTGGCGCCATCCTATATGGTGCGATGGACATAGGCGCTGTTCCCGGTAGAAGATCAATACCAAACTCCACCTCGCGATCGGGAGGTAAACCCGGAAGCTCTTCTGGAAAAACATCAGAAAATTCCTTCACTGTTCGAACATCCTCCACAGTTGATCCCTTGGCCTCCAAAGCACAAACATAAGCTATAAATGCCTCACATCTTTCCTCACCATTCTCTCAGCCTTTAAGGTGGACATCACATTAGATAGGTAATTCCTCCTCTCACCTATCACCACCACCTCTTTACCCTCGAGAGTTCTTAATACCATGCGCTAAGTTGCACAATCCAAATTTGCTTGATACTCTACTAGCCAGTCCATGACCAAGATTAAATCAAACTCCTCGAACGGTAATTCCAC
Source organism: Gossypium australe (assembly GCA_005393395.2). Lineage (NCBI taxonomy): Eukaryota > Viridiplantae > Streptophyta > Magnoliopsida > Malvales > Malvaceae > Gossypium > Gossypium australe. Next base: position 61,595,281 of record CM016620.1, read on the forward strand.
CAAATCAGCTGGAAACGCAACCCCTTGAACTTCTAACGACACCTTCTTAAAAAGTTTATTCACTATCACCGATTTTCCTAAAGGGCTAAGTACAGTTATCTCCCTAGAGTTAAGCTCAGAGTCTATGTTCCAAGTTTCCGATCTAGTACTAGCAACATAAGACTGTGTCGATCCAATATCAATCAATGCAGTATAAGGCAATCCATAGATAAGAAACGTACCGGTTATGGCGTCCGGTGCATCAGCCTCCTCTCGGCGCCTAGCCGCATAGACCAACCCAGGCTGCCTCGCGTCTGTGCTCTCAGCACCTTTGCCTGGTGCACCTCGTCCTCGACCAAAATTACCTCCTCCTCTAGCAGGACCACGACCTCTTGCCACCTCTACCCGACTGAACATAACCCTGTCCCACAGGTCTTGTTCTACCCGACTCCTGAGGACAGTCTCTTACTCGATGATCAGTAGACCCACATTTGAAACATCCTCTATTACTCATCCAGTATTCACCTGAATGAGATCTACCATATCTGGCACACCTCTGAGGCCCACTTTCAACAACAGGTCTCGCTACACGATTCGACCCATCCAACCTCGGTCTTTTCTGAAAACGTCCAGCTGAACCCGACGACCCAAAATTTCTTTTATTTCTACCTCTATCTCTATCCTGATTCTATTTTTCAGACCGCTTCACTTTCTCGGCTATTTTAGCCTTCTCCACTAAAATAGCAAATTCCCTTTCTCGTTGTGGAGCGATTAGCACCTGCAAATCATCCTTCAGACCATCCTCGAACCGAACACAACGCTCATGGTCTGTGGCCACCATACCCCGAGCATAACGACTAAGGCGTAAGAATTCCGCCTCATACTCAGCCATTGATTTGTTCCCCTGAACCAGATTCACAAATGCCCTACGCTGCGCATCCACATAACTCGATCCGATGTACTTACTCTGGAATGCTGACTTGAAGAAATCCCAGGTAATGCGGTCAGCCACTTTACCATTCCTGACTGTAAGCCACCACTGATACACTTCGTCCCGCAGAAGAGACACCACTCCTCTCAACTTTTCCTCCTCCGTGAAATCCAGATCATCCATTATACGCTCCACTGCCTCTAACCAATACTCAGCTGCATTAGGGGCTACGCCAGATATGCCCCTAAACGTTTCCGCTCCATTGGCTCAAAGTCTTTCAGGGATGGACTTCCGAGTTGCTGTTCCACCGCCTGCCCCAACCACTCGTTCCAACACACGCAACATTGCCTGCGATAGGGCATCATCTCCGCCAATTCTACCTTGCGATCCTGCTTCTGCCATAGGTGATGCTGGCACTTCGCCTTCAGGCTCATATCTTGCTTCCGAGAGTTCAACCTCAGTACCTCAGCCTCTCTCACTGCCGCGTGTAAAACGTCCACGTCCTCTACCACTCATGACTATTGTTGTGACTTAATCTGATTAAGAGTTTTATGAGTTAGTAGTTCTTTCACTATTTAATACCGAACAGTTTTATGAGAAATAGCTTTAGAGAGTGGTTTTCGCAAAACACATCTCAACCTAGAGGTTTCAGTCTCTAAAGTTTAGATCTCCTAGAGCTAACAAACATATTCATTCATGATACAACCATTCCATGCATACATCACCAAATAATTAGAACACTTACCTGCGTGGATCGGGTGCCGGTAGACTCAGACGCCATTTTCCAATCAGACATTTCCTCCGAAATCATTTAAATCAATTTTGTAAAACTGTATTGAACCCATTTCACAGCTCGAGTTTTGCAACCTAGGCTCTGATACCAAAACTGTAACACCCCAAACCCGGTCTAAACGTTACGACCAGATCTGGTATGTCACCAGGGAAGGTTGTAAAAGAATAAGGTTTTGGTATTAGCCAATATTGATGTTTTGAAGACAGCGATTTGTAGTTTAGGAAAAATTTCCGAATTTAAATTACTCATTCATTTGTTATTCATTGGTGTTTGAGAAAAACCGGATGGTTATGTTATTCAGGTTTTGAAACCTCCAACTTAATTACCATGTTTGAAAACACGTAATAGTGTCATATCAACATTTAGTGATTAAATAAAATCCTGAAAATAAAAAATATTAGGAAGGCCTTATTACATGATGAAATTCCCAAAATAAATAACTTAAAATAAATCAAGTCTGTTGAGGAGAAAGGAAAAAACACATTTCATGGCCTCCACGAGTCTGCCTCGGCTCCCAGATCCACCATCTACTGATTACCTGCAAGATTAAGCAGAGGGGTGAGTCACCAAGACTCAGTGTGTAAATCCCCTTATGTCACACCTATGGCTTTAAGCCCACAATCGCATATTGAGCCTCAGCCCATTCAGAATATCATACATAATCATGAATACAAAATGTGTCCCAATCCAACCTAGTTTTTCCATCCTCTACACTCCCCCGTACCAGCCCATCACACCATGGGGATTTCTACAATCAACCCTCCATCCGCTACACACCTCATACGTGGCATATGGCCACTCGTGGTTCTAGACCACCGTGATACCAGATCACCGTGACGAAGTCACTAACAACGTACATGGGGCCAACCCACTGTGGTAACAACCACCGTGACAATCCCTGATGAATATACATGGGGCCAACCCACTGTGGTAACAACCACTGGGACGAGTCACTAATCATGTATAATTGTGGTATTAAACCACCGTGGCACCAAACCACCGAGACATGGTCACTATTATCAAGCATACATACGTGGGGCTAACCCATCGTGGTACCAAACCACCGTGACAGTCTCAAATACTTTCCCTTTTCACATCATTCCCCAACCCATGCAGAATAAACGGTCATATGAATGCACATGCTCTCATTTACAAAGACAGATTACAACATTCATTTCATAGCCATTAGGAGATTAATAGAGTCACTTACTTGGTATCCCCAGCTTGCCCACAAAGGTTTTACGACTGCCTTTCAGTCATTTCGACTTTTCAGCCCATACACATAGTATCACAGAAAATTAATAGAGTGTGAAGTTTTACACACCTGATAACACGCAATATAATACTCTCTATGTCGACACTATTGATAGCAGAAACGACTGCTATCTGTCTACTGTTATGTTCCAAAGTCGGTCCACAACCCGGTGGCCAATCTCGAACAGCTGATACCTCGCGCTTTTTGAACTTAGGGGCTGGGGTTACTGGTCCAACCCCTTCCTTCGATTGGCTTGAGATCCCGAATGGAGAGATAGGAGATTAATAGAGTGACTGATTCTTAGACTTGGAATTTAAATACTTCGGCTATAAAGGTTTCCTGGAATAGGCGGCCCCAAAGAAGAAAGAATAAGAAAGAGTATGAGTCAAAATAATAACATCGACAAGCCAATTAGCCATTCGGCTTTGGCTACCACAACTGAAAGAAGATCAAGAAATAGCGACAGAGTCCCTCTTACCTTAACAAACCAAATCGATTAGAGATCTGAAGCAGATCTCTATCACCTTGCTCCATGTAATAAGCTAATACCGATAATATCCCTAAGAGAAGAAGAGAGAAACAACATTCAAAGGTTCGGCATAGAGAGAAGATTCGGCCTCGACAAGAGAGAAAATAAAAGGGAACGATTAACTACTAACCAACGGATCCTTGAAATCAAAATCGAAGGAAAAAGTGATCGGTAGCAAGGGGCTTCATTTCAGCCAAGACAACTACTGGTTAGAAAAGAAATAGAAAATGATGAGACAAGTGATGTTCGACTTTAGCAGGCAAACAGAGAAGAAGATTAAAGTAAAAAGGTATTTCGGCTTTGAACAATATGAGAAAGAACCGAAAGAGGAAACTTCAAGGTATAGGTTGATAGTTCGGCTTTCGATGATAATGAGGGGAAAGAGGGTTTCAGTTTAAAGAGAAGAGTAGAGAAGAAAAAGATAAGAAAATGGTCAAGAGGGAGTATGAGTGGAGAGAAAAGTCATTTGGTAGAGGCTCAAAAAGATTTCGGTTTAGGAGAGGAAGAGAAGGAGAATGAGAAACACAATGAAGATGGTGAGTAAAATGAAGTTAAGGTGCGACTTAAGTGTCTTAGGTGAAGGAGAGAAAGTGAAGAAAAAGAGAGTGCACCAATGGTCTATCACATTTGGCTAAGGATGAAAAGAGAGGAGAATAGATGTTGACTAATTTCGGCACACAGAGAATATGGACTTAAAGGGAAAGAAAAGAAAGAGACTTCCAAGGCTTAAGCACAAAACGGCAATCACATCCCCCCTAAAACCTGAATTTGTTCTAAAGAAAACTGAAATGGAACCTAAGACCACTAAAGAATTTCGGCACCCCAATACAAGCCAAAACTGATTGCTTTCCCCTCTTACACAAGCACCCAAAATTCGGCCACCACCTACATCAACCCTCAATCCCTTATTCTCCTCCTAACTTCACTCTTAATCACCCATTCAAAAAGGTTTGAATAATTCAAACTCCTACTTTTCCTCATAGCCACCCATTTGAATTATTTGACTCAATCAACACTTCACCCTGAAGTGTCCCAGCCGAACTTTACCTCCTCCCTTCCAGATGCCAAAAACGATTCCAAAATGAGAACTATGTGACTTGAACCTGCTCTCTCACTGCTCCCTTGTGGCGCCACCTTCCAACACTCTATGTGGCGCCACCTTGCCACTTTCCCACTGACTTTCTTGTGTCTTCCAACACAAGCAATATCCCTTAAGTCCTGACCCAGCCAGCTCTCCACTAAAGTACCCAAAAAGAGAATTTTGGCCAAGGCTTTGGCTTAACCCCGAGCCTTTCCTGGACCCCCAAACACACCAAATTAACACACCCAGCATGGCAAACATACAGAAACATGATAAATGCAAGCCCCTAATTCAATGATGTTACAGGGCTTAAGTCCAGGCCATGTGGATTTTGTGATATGGCCCATTTACTCCGTTTTGGGCCCGTTTTATGTTCTTTTCATCCTTGGGTGCTTTCTTGGGTATAAGACATGAAAAGAAAGGATTAAGAGCACCTTTTTACATGAATCGAGGCTTAAATCATCCAAAAGCATACTAAATATGGGATTAAAATATGTTACTTTTACGGTTTATCATTAACCAAAAAATTTCACAGGTTTATTCATTTCAATGCTAATATGGTTTGAATACTTCATATCAAATCATTCCCATTTACATAAGCATAAGCAAATAGAAATAAACTATATTCAATTCAATAGCCATCACATTTATATATATTCAATTTAAACATATGAATTCTCATAATTTTCCACTTATCATATGAAATTCACATTTAACACTTACTTGTCGATTTCTGTCACTAGTACCTTGACTGAGTCGTATTATCACTTGTAACCATGTTTCATCAACATTTCCCGTTGAACCATTTGGAATACTAAAGGATACTCGGGAATCTCGTACACTCAGTACCGTACCAATGCCATATCCCAGATATAGTCTTACATGTAATCTTGTATCGGTGCCAATATCCCAGCTATGGTCTTACACGAAGTCTCATATCGATGCCATATCCCAGATATGGTCTTCCACATAATCTTAGTGGCCCTAATGTCATGACATTTGTATCCTATCTATTCCTAAGGTTCAATCGGGACTTTCGCTGTATCGATCTCTGTCGGTCATTTCCGTAGTATCGTACTCAATAGCATTCACATTTCATTTCAATAATATATCATTTACTACAAATATATCAATTAAGCATTTATACATATATAAATTAATGCTTATTAAACATACGAACTTACCTCGTTCGCTGTAACGACGAATTAGGTCGACTAATCCGATACTTTGTTTTTGCCCTGTTCTAAATCCAAATCTCGTTTATCTCAATCTATATAATATCAAAATTTACTTATTTAATCATCATTTCATTCAATTTAGCACAATTTACACATTTGGCCAAAATTACATTTTTGCCCCTATTATTTCACATTTTTGCAATTTAGTCCTTATCACATAAAATCACAATTCATTCAATTTAGTACAAACCCATGCTTAGCTGAATTTAGTACATATTACAAGCAGCCCATATTTTCAATTTATTCACACTTTTACCCACATAATTTTATAAATTCTCAATTTAATCCCTTTTTGACATTTTTGTCAAAAATCACTTTACAAAACTAGTAAATCTATCAATAAACCTTCATAATCTATCATCAATAATCAAATTAATCAAGCATTCAACAATGGAAACATTTTAAATCTTTAAGAATTTCAAAATCTAAGGTACGGGCTAGCTAGAATACGAAGCAACGATCTTAAAAACGTAAAAATAATTAAAAATCGAGTAAAAACCGTACCTTAATTAAGGATCCAAATGGCCGAACCTCAAAGGAACAAAATGACTATTATTTCTTCTTAGTTTCGACAAGAAGATGATAATGGGTGGGAATTTTTGTTTTATTTAACTTATTATAACATAATTCATAAATTACAAAAATAACCCTAATAAATAACATCAAAATTCACCTAATACATGTCCAAACTTGTCCACTCAAATAACCATTGGTCTAATTGTTGTTTAAGGACATCCATTTAAATTTTTATAGCTATTAAACATCTTTAGCTATTAGAACATCACTTTTACACTTTATGCGATTTAGTCCTTTTTACTGAATTAAGCATTCAAACAGTAAAATTTCTTTACGAAACTTTCACACAATAATTCTATCATGTTGTAGACCTTATTAAAATAATAAAATAAATAGTTTGACTTTGGATTTGTGTTCCCAAAACCACTATTCTGATTTGACCCAAAAATGGGCTATTACAACTCTCCCCCTTAGAGATTTTCGTCCTCGAAAATCTTACCAGGGAATAAATTAGAGATTTGCTTTCTTATAACCTTATCAATTTCTCACATAACCTCAGATTTCTCAACTCTGATTTGTTCTTCGCTATACGTCATATCAAGCTGAATTTCAACTCCTTAAAGAGATATTATATACAAAGGGTCTTATCTGAATCATTGCATCGTAGATATAAGAAACACATTATGGATCTTCTCACGTTCTGACAATAATATAAGTTGAATAAGCCACTGGCTTTATTTTCTCAATAATCTCATACGGCCCGATGAATCACGAACTCAACTTCTCTTTATAGCTAATTTGAGAAATCTATTCTTATAGCAATACTTTCACAAACACTCAGTTTACTAACTGAAATTCAATGCTTTTACGTATGAAGTCTGTATATGTTTTCTATCTATTTGAAACTGCTTTCTAGCTGTTACGAATTACTTTCACTTTCTCTTCAATTTCTCTATTGCAAACAATCCCGTGAATCTTTTTCTTACAAAGCTCTATCCAATAACAATGGAGTTAGGTAATTGCAGTCATACAATACTTCATACAATACCATGTGCTCAAACTCAACCAACAGTAATTGTCTTTCTTAATTGCTTTCACATTCTAAAATACAGTAACAAATCAGGCAACCCCATACCCAAAGTTTATAGTAGTTTTCTTTAGAAACACAATATAAACGTCGGATCTCTATTCAAAATAATAGAGACCGGCACTCTGTAAAAACTGACAATTTCATAAATGTATAACTTAGCTAGTCTATCAAGAGAGAAATTATATGTACTAAGACAAAATGTACAGACTTCTTCAACAATCAACAATAGTTCAGATAACATCTTCCTTTTTACAAAATCCAACGAAATTCTATTTCATCTCTACTAGATAATAACACAGACTGTAATAGTCTCGAAGGTACTTGATAATCAGCTTTAACCTGTTGATAAATCAGACATTTGGGTACAAGTCAGAAGTATCACGTTTCATACTCATTCACCAGTAAAACTGTCACAGATTATTTTATATCTTACTATTCCCCAAATGAACAGATAATTACCACTGTAAGTGATCGTGTGTCAGAGTCTTAAAAATTTATAAAAAAAATGATCGAGCCTAGAAACTAACTATGACAAAGATGGAGGCAAGTACACCTACCAAACAGTAGTATAGCTTAGTGGCAAGACCGGATTGTCGAACCCAAAGGAACCAAAAGTACTAATACTAACTTTCTTTTTATTATTTAGCCTAGAAATTAAAGGATTTATTAGTTAATCTAAAATTAACTAACTATTAAGCTAAAGATGCAAAGATAAAGAGAATGAATTGGGGAAAATACTTGCGGGGAAAACCAATTGATTAAGACAATACCCGAAGAAGAATCCACCTAGACTTCACTTGTTATTTAACTCTGAACCAGACGATTTATTCACTTGACTTGATCCGTAAGATTCCCTAATGTACATTAATACCTCTTTCGAGGCTGCTAACGTCTAACCCTAGGTTGATTAACTAAAATCTCTTTCTAATTAAAACCCCAAGAATTGCATTAACTCGATCTATGGACTCCCATATTAGGATTGACCCTAATCCGGCAGATTTTCGTCATCCTATTTCTAGGGTTACGATCAACTCCGCTTAATTATGTTAGATCTACTCTTAAACAGGGACTTTTGCTCCACTGCCTAAGCACATCAATACTTGAATTAATATCCTGAAATATCAAAGCAAGAATTAAAAACACATAATTAAGAACAAATCAAGTGTTTATCATATAGTTTAGAAAATAATAACAAGATCCGTCTTAGGTTTCACCCCCCTTAGGTATCTGAGGGTTTAGTTCATAATGAAAGAATACATCTCACAAGAAAATATAAAACAAAACATAAGAAAAACCCTAAAACCCCCTGAAGGAATTGAAGAGAAGATCCTCCGACTTGAGTATAATTCCGGCTTCTTGAGATGAATCAACTGGCTTTCTTCGAGTAAATTCCACAATTCTGGCCTCTCTGGATTGGCGCTTCAGCCTAACTGGACGCCTAACTGGACTCTTCCCTGAAGGTTGGCGTCTAGGGTGTTTATATAGGCTTTTGGAATGGCTTTTTTTGCCTCTAAGTACCCTAATCCGAATGAAACTATTCTTTGTCACGACAAGGACACGCCCATGGCACACGCCCGTGTGAATCGTGGCCAGGCCGTGTTCAGGTCTGTTAAGGAGGCACGACCGTGTGGCCTAGGCCCAGGTCGTGTTCATTTCATAATATGGCCCATTTACTCCGTTTTAAGCTTGTTTCTCGTTTTTTTCATCCTCCGGTGCTTTCCCAAGTATAAAACATGAAAACAAAGGATTAAAAGCACCAAATTCCATAATTCAAGGCTTAAATCATCCAAAAATAATGCTAAATATGGGATTAAAATATGTTTATATTACGGTTTATCAAATACCCCCACACTTAAGCATTTGCTTGTCCTCAAGCAAAATTCTCAACTCCCAATTAAAATGAACTTCCTTGATTCATAATATTCATCAACAATGTTTCATCATAATTCAAAGATAATTCATACATTGATAATTTAAGTAAAGGGTCTTAAAGATTCAAATAGTCAAAGTCATGGTTTTTTTGTAACACAAAAACATAGGTGTTTACCCTGTACCTAAATAATTACCCTTAATTCAAAATCGACAAGAGCTGACATCCTCACTAAAGATTCACTCAAATCACTCAAAGTGTTTAAGGTTCAAAATTAAGCACTCAAAAGTCGAAAATGAAAAGTTAATCCCATAGTCTTGCCTGAAAATCAAATCTCCACCACTGTAAAATGAGATGATACACAAATCAAAAGGTCTTTAAAAAGGGTTGTAATGGGGCTCGGGTTAAAGGTGTGGATAAAGGCTGAATTAGAGGGTTAGAATCGAGTTTGAATTGATAATTTACCTAACTAGAAAAATGAACTAATCCTGAAGAATTACATCAATTGAAAACATGAAATACTAATAAAATGAGCTTCTTCTCAAGATGTGGAATTTATAACATATAAGCTCAATTACATAGAGCTAATATTGAATATACTTCGTTTTTTTAAGAACAAATCAAGTGAAAGGATGAATTTAACTACTGAAATAAAGATTATAGTTAGGCAACTGATCAAATCAAATCTCAATATAAAGGTGGTCAAGAGGAATGGTGATAACAAATACAGACTGGGTTTTTGGGTTAATATTAGTGGGTGAGTCAATAAAAAGGGTTGTAAGGATCAAAGGGGTTCACTAGGGGTTAATTGTGAGGGTAGGCTTTTAGTGGAGTGAGTGGGTTAAATCCTAAGTGTCTCTATCATCTCTGTATATCAAATCAATGATGTGGTCTTGACATGTGTAATCGAAGCAAGTTCTAGAATAACAAATCAATGTTTACACATTCATAACAAAAAGTGAGCACGAAAGAATGTATGCTCTAAAAGGCTCAAAATCTCACAAAAATTATGGGTTTTTGATTTCAACCTTGTAAATTTCAAACTTCAAGGTAATAATTAGATTCAGGTAGACAACCTAACAGAATTTTAATTTTTGAAAATATACTTATCATGCTTGATTCTCCAGTCTCCTAAAGTTTAAATCATCACTGCACAATTATCAATGACTTAATTCGAAACATATTAATAAAAATCATTAATCAAAAGAAATTTCATTCTAATCATAATATAAGAAAATTACTTAAGAACAAGGCATAATTTAAGGTATAATTTAGGAATTTGAAAATAATGCAGAAAGTTAGGCACTTTCTTGAAATAAATATTTACCCCCCACACTTAAGATGTACATTGCCCTCAATGTACAAAGATATATATGAAATTTAAGAGAAAGGGAGAGGTGAAACTTCCTGAATTTGGATGGCTTCCTTGAGTTGGGAGTGCTGTGGTGTGGTGCCCGCCGACAATCTCTGCGCTAGATGAAGAAATTGGGAAGCTCGTAGAGAATTAGCCAAGAAATAATAATAATAATTCAAAATATACTAAATATATATTTAAAGACAAGAAAGATAAAGATAAAGAGAAAGAAAATAGAAAATAAAATAAAATTAAAAGAAAACATTAATGGACCGAAGAGTCCTTATTGTTAGATGGTTCGCGAGGTGGGTGTGATTTCTAAGGCTGCGGTTGGGTGGCTATGGTTGTGGTCGTGGTGATTCCCTAGCAGCCTTTAGAACCTAAATCAAAGAAAACGAAATAGAATAGATTAAACTAAGTAAAGGGAAAATACAAAAAAAAGGAAAATAAAAAAGAAGTGAAAATGAAAAGAGAAATTAAATGGACTCAAAGGTCCTTTTCCTGTCGAGTTAATAAAGCATCCGTCATGAACTTATATAGATCGGTCTCACAAAGGGAGACTGTGCTAGGATCCTTTCGTTTCTTCGACATGGATAATTGTTAGAACGAGAGTTAGGAGAGTGGAGGAATGAATGAAAATAGAGAGGGAATGTAAAGGGGGAAGAAGGTTGGGAGTAGGTAAGAAGGGGAGAGGGGTGGTTTAAATAGAACTTTCAGGTGTGGTACGTCCCCACGCCCGTGTACCATGGGCGTGTCGAGTCACAGGGCCGTGTCGCACGGCCGTGTTATGCTTCGTTCGTTTCTCCCACGCCCATGTGCAGGTCGCCACACCCGTGTTTCTAAAACAGTGTCGGCCGCGGCCGCATCGCACAGCCGTGGTGTTCAGTTGAGGGCCGTGGCTTGAAGATATTTTTCTTCCTGTTTCGTACTATCTCTACCATGTCAGTACGTACATCCGTAGTATCCACACGGCTACAGCCACGACCGTGTGCAAGGCCGTGTGGTGTGGAAATTTGAACTTGGTTAGTTTATAGTTTGGTGCTAAAAAGGAAAAGTAAAAGTAAAAATAAAAATGTGAAATTTAATGGGGTTAGTGCTAGGGTTGCCTCCCGAGAAGCGCTTGTTTATAGTCTTAAGCTAGACTTACCTCTCATTCGCACATTCAGGGTGGTTTTAGGAGTTGAAAGTCCTTCCTCATGCTATCGGTCCTATTATCAGTATGTAATTTGAGTCAAGTAGTGTTTACTTTAAAAGTGCCAAATGTAGGATTACTTACCTCGACTGTTCCGTATGGGAAAACCTTGAGTACCCTAAAAGAGATTTCTTTGTTTGTATTAGGGTTAGGAGGAGGTATTCGAGGGTCTGCCTTATCTAACGATATCTGATCTCCGATTTTAAATTCGTTTGTCCCACAGAATGGTGCTGGTTCTGCTTCGTGTATCCCTAATTTCTCTTTGAAGTGTGTCTTCCATTCGTCTACATCATCGATCTGAAGCCTTCGTTCCTCATGAGTTATTTCTTTGTTGGCATGAGGTCTAGGATCTGGCTCAGTTGTGTAGTTCTGTGGTGCTTCCTGAAAAGAAGGTTTAACCGAATGGTTATTAATAGAATTTATATTCTCACCTTGACTACTTGATGTCCTAGCTGAGTCAAGAGCCTGGAGATTGATTGATTCGTCACCTACACAAAGTATGAGTTCACCTGCGCTGACATCAATTTTAGTCCTAGCAGTTGCTAAAAAGGGACTTCTTAAAATTAAGGGGATACTATTGTCCTCATCCATGTCTAAAACGACAAAGTCTACTGGGAATATGAATTTATCAATTTTCACAAGAACATCTTCAATTATACCCTTAGGAATTCTAACAGTTTTATCAGCTAATTGAATGCTCATCCTAGTTTGTTTGGGTTTCCCTAGACCTAGTTGTTTAAACATTTTATAAGGCATAATGTTTATGCTTGCCCCTAAATCAGCTAACACATTATCAATAGTTAATCTACCAATTAAGCATGGAATTGTAAAACTCTCTGGATCTTTTAATTTTTGTGGTAGTCTATTTTGCAACATTGCTGAGCACACTGCGTTTAGTTCCACATGCGATTCCTCGTCTAACTTCCACTTGTTTGTCAAAAGCTCTTTTAAAAATTTCCTTGAATCTGGCATCTGCGAAAGAGCTTCAAGAAACGGTAAGTTAATATGTAATTTCTTTAAAAGTTTAAGAAATTTACCGAATTGTTCGTCTGTGTTGTCCTTCTTCATCGTATCAGGATAAGGTATACGAGGTTGGTACTCTTTAATTATCGGTTTTGGTTTTTCATGACTTACCTCGTTCTTACCTTCCTCTACCACATTCTCTTTACTTACCTTAGGCTCATTTAACCCTTCACTATCTTGAGCGTTTATGGCTTGAAGTTGCTCCTTTGGGTTAGTTTCAGTGTTGCTTGGCAAGCTGCCTTGTGGTCGTTCAGAGATCAGCTTAGCGAGTTGCCCTAATTGGTTCTCAATCCCTTGAATTGATGCTTGTTGATTTTTAAGTGTTGTCTCGATGTTTTGAAAATGTGTTTTTACACCGTTATGAATTTTGTCAGCATCTCCTCAAGGTTTGGCTTTTTTTCCTGTGGGTAGGGTTGTTGTTGGAAGTTGGGGGGTTATTGTCTCCGGTTTCCTTGACCACTCCATGAAAAATTGGGGTGGTTCCTCCAACCTGGATTATAAGAATTACTATAAGGGTTATTTTGAGATTTGAAATTGTTACCCATATAGTGAACTTTCTCATTTTCAGCGCTCGGGTTGTAAGCTGGATAGTCTATGTTGTTTATCCCTTCTCCATTCGTATCGCACTGCATAACTGGATGTACCTGCAGAGAACCACATAAACCATCAACCTTTTTATTTAACATCTCCACCTGATTTGATAGCATGGTTACTGCGTTGAGGTTGAAAACACTGGCTGCTTTTGTTGGCTTTGTCCTTGTGACTTGCCACGGATAGTTATTCAGTGACATCTCTTCAATGAATTCATAGGCAGCCTCAAGTGTTTTGTTATTCAAGGTTCCGCCGGCGGTTGAATCAATCAACTGTCTAGTTGAGGGGTTCACACCATTGTAAAAAGTTTGGACTTGTAGCCACAAGGTTAATCCATGGCGTGGGCACCTTCTCAATAAATCTTTGTATCTCTCCCATGTATCGTAAAGTGTTTCTAAATCCATCTGCACAAAAGAAGAGATATCATTCCTTAACTTGGCCGTTTTAGCCGGCGGAAAATATTTTAGTAAAAATTTTCAGTCATTTGTTCCCATGTAGTAATTGACCCTCGTGGAAGAGAATGCAACCACTGTTTGGCTTTATTCCTCAAAGAAAAGGGAAATAACCAAAGACAGATGACATCATCAAAAATGCCATTTATTTTGAAAGTATCGCAAAATTCTAGGAAATTCACCAAGTGATTTTTTGGATCTTCATCCTACAAACCATCAAACTAAACAAATTGCTGTATCATCTGAATTGTGTTAGGTTTCAGTTTAAAATTATTTGCAGCAATAACAGGTCTAACAATACTTGATTCAGTTCCTATTAAATTAGGTTTAACATGATCATACATAGTTCGAGAAGCATGATTGTCGGCCACCTCTGGAGGTAGGGGATTATTCTCAGCCATCTCTTCGGTGGTATTAATTTCAACTTCTTGCTCTTCTTCTATGTAATTTAAGCTTCGCCTTATTTCTCTACGATTTCTGCGAGCAGTACCTTCAATATCACTGTCATAAATTACGGGTCCTTTCGGGTTCCTTCTAGTCATTAACTAGAGGTACCTGCTAAGAACAAATAAAAGAAGGAAAATTAGTAAAGTTAAAAGAAAAATAAAAATAAAAATAAATAGCAAAAATAAAAATGGCTAAAGTAATAAAAATTGAGCATTCTTAATATTTTAGTTCCCCGGCAATGGGGCCAAAAACTTGATAGTGTGTCAGAGTCTTAAAAATTTATAAAAAGAATGATCGAGCCTAGAAAATAACTATGACAACAATGGAGGCAAGTGCATCTATCAAACAGTAGTATAGCTTAGTGGCAAGACCGGATTGTCAAACCCAAAGGAACCAAAAGTACTAATACTAACTTTCTTTTTATTATTTAGCCTAGAAATTAAAGGATTTATTAATTAATCTAAAATTAACTAACTATTAAACTAAAGATGCAAAGAAAAAGAGAACGAATTGGGGAAAATACTTGTGGGAAAAACCAATTGATTAAGACAATACCCGAGGAAGAATCCACCTAGACTTTACTTGTTGTTTAACTCTAAACCAGACGATTTATTCACTTGACTTGATCCGTAGGATTCCATAATGTATATTAATACCTCTTTCGAGGCTACTGACATCTAACCCAAGGTTGATTAATTAAAATCTCTTTCTAATTAAAACCCCTAGAATTGCATTAACTCGATCTATGGACTCCCATATTAGGATTGACCCTAATCCGGCAGATTTTCGTCATCCTATTTCTAGGGTTGCGATCAACTCCGCTTAATTATGTTAGATCTACTCTTAAACAGGGACTTTTCCTCCACTGCCTAAGCACATCAATACTTGAATTAATATCCTAAAATATCAAAGCAAGAATTAAGAACACATAATTAAGAACAAATCAAGTATTTATCATATAGTTCAGAAAATAATAACAAGATCCGTCTTAGGTTTCACCCCCCTCAGGTATCTGAGGGTTTAGTTCATAATGAAAGAATACATCTCAGAAGAAAATATAAAACAAAACATAAGAAAAACCCTAAAACCCCCTGAAGGAATTGAAGAGAAGATCCTCCGTCTTGAGTATAATTTCGGCTTCTTGAGATGAATCAACTGGCTTTCTTCGAGTAAATTCCACAATTCTGGCCTCTCTGGCTTGGTTCTTCGGCCTAACTAGACGCCTAACAGGACTCTCTCCTGAAGGTTGGCCTCTAGGGTGTTTATATAGGCTTTTGGAATGGCTTTCTTTGCCTATAAGTACCCTAATCCGAATGAAACTATTCTTTGCCACGACAGGGACACGCCCATGGCACATGCCCGTGTGAATCGTGGCCAGGCCGTGTTCGGGTCTGTTAAGGAGGCACGATCGTGTGGCTTGGGCCCAGGCCGTGTTGATTTTGTAATATGGCCTATTTACTCTGTTTTAAGCCCGTTTCTCATTCTTTTCATCCTCCGGTGCTTTCCTAAGTATAAAACATGAAAACAAAGGATTAAAAGCACCAAATTCCATAATTCAAGGCTTAAATCATCCAAAAATATGCTAAATGTGGGATTAAAATATGTTTATATTACGGTTTATCAGTGAGCTAGGCATAACAATTGTTGTATAATCTCTGAATTTCTCAGTACCCAAACTTTGTCTTGAAACAACAAATCATCATCAGTTCCAATCTGAAGCTCTAATTTAGAAATCAATTCACGTTGAACTCTTTTAACTTGCAATTCATTGATACATTTCTGAGCTTCACAAAATCACGGAATAAACATCAATTTAACTTTTAACTCAGCTAATATCTATCCATCATCCGATAAGATCAATCGCGTATTCATCGCTTGTAAAGCACACAAAGATTTCTTGTTCAAAATATCCGTAACTATAATCGTTTGTCCAGGATGATAATCAATTACTGACTTAATATCTTTCTATAGTTCAAGCCATCTTTACTGTCCCAAATTTAGATCTCTGTAACATCAAATATTTTAAACTCTTGCAGTCATCAATTAGGTTACATTACTCACCAACAATTAATGTCGCTAACTATTCAATGCAATTACAATGTGAACCATCTCTAATTTACATGTCGAATAACTCTTTTCATGCAACTTTAACTGTATGGAAGTATAAGCCATCACTATACATTCTTGTACTAAAAACACACTCCAAACGACTGAAAATAATAAACTCTTTACCCGATTCAGACTGAACCAAAACTGATGCTTCAGTTAATAATGTTTTCAACTGTTTATAACTTTATTAACATATATTAAACCAAATCAAACGTCGTACAAATGAAAACTTCAACAATCGAAACAACTTTAATTTACAATAATATTTCTCAAATAGAACCATTCTGATAGATATAATTCTGTATCATGTCTTCTAAAATATGAATCTTCATTCAGACCATCCATCTATTTACCCATGAATGCACAAAATTTATTTCCAGAACCAAGGATAAACTCAAACACATATAACTCAATTAACCTTTCAAATAAATAACCTAATCAAACTAAACAACTGAATCGATCTTGGCTGTCAAACAATAAATTTTCAAAGATAACCTTTCTTCTTATTGTTAAGATAACTCAGACATATAATTTATTGCAATTTCTTCAGGATACTAGTCAAAGATCTTCTTAAAAACTGCATAACTCGAATATGACATAACATTCCGTCTTTACTCATTGACATATATCAAGATTTACCTAGAAGTGATAACTATTATACAAATTTGAACTTGATCTTCTATCGTCTATGCATTTGCCGATGTCAAATCCCTTTCAAGAAAACTAGAAAGGATTATATAATAAAGTTATCTCAACTATTAATCATCGAAGCGTCATACTATACTGAAGCCACCTCCGTCAGATAAAAATTATAATGCCATAATAAGACGACATCTCAACCATATAAATAGATAATATCCTAGTTGTTAATAATGCATTTTGAACACAAAAGAAAATCACATATGGTTTCAACAGAAATAAATGCAGAAACATAACCTCTATAAATCTGATGACAATACCACTGTACTCCCATGATCAAACCAGAAATTATAATCATAATAGATATATTCATCTCTGTCAAAAGAATATCTCTTGCAGATAATCACATATAATCAGAATAAAACTGAGGTAGCGAAATCTCAAAATATGGAACTATACAAAACTTCTGAAAATGACAACTCATATAGAATGATAAAGATCTCAACAATATCCCAGAGAAATTCTAGAAGAAAACATCACTCATAAGTACTGAAATCAACTGTGACAGAAGCAATATAATCTTCATGTATAGTCAACAAAACCATAACCAGTAGAAATAGAATACTATCATCATACAGATTTTACTGTCGACTTTCCTATCAACACAATAGATTAGACCAGGGAAAGATAGAGCAATGCCGATCATAACCCAAACAGACTAACAATGCTTTCATCTATCAGTATGTTTAGCTAGCATTCTCATACGATAAGAGTTTCATTTGAAAATAAATAGCTGCATATATCTCTGAGAATAATTGATCACATAGAATACCCAGAAGAGATCATTATAAGCTATTCAACTATACTGCTATACTCAGATATCTTTACAATTCAAACATTATTCCACTGTCTAATTCTGTGATTATTGATTCCTCTTTATCCCATCACTAACAGAAATCAATTAAGTAGAACTTCCAGTTAATACATTCTTTAGATATCATACCTGAATATTTTGTTTCATCGAAGTCAACTTCTTCTTTAATAGTGACTTTGCATAATCCAGATAGCCTTCAAAATGATCCAGTATCTCTTCTAGTATTGTCTTTATTGTTGACTCATTCTCTTATCTGACCACAGTATTAATCCTTCAATCACATAACTCTGTAATTCCATACTTGTTAGCTTATTCAATCTAAATCTTACAGATTTCATTGTAACAGTATACTGATAAAGGGGTGAGGGTCGTAAAGCCTCAAATTTAACTCTCACATATACACACATATAATATAACATTTACCATCAACACAATATGAGGAACTTTTGTTCAAACCTTTATGAATTTCAATTCATCATAAACACATTTTCACTCAAACATTTGAGTACCACTTTTTGCACTATCGAAATTAGCTCGGTTGGAAAGCATATCTATCTAATTAAAACAATTTTCGTCAGAGTCGAGAGATATCACACTATCACAGGTTCTATATGACATGTATAGCTAGACTCACATATGCTACGTTAGTCCTAGAATCGACTAAACCATAGCTCTGGTACCAATAAATTAACACCCCTCACCTGTATTCAACGCCAGAATAAGGTTACGGAGCATTACCAAACTTACAACACTTTAAAACACACATTTCATATATATTTTATCATTTCAAATACAATTCAATCGCAACCAATGATAGTGTCCCTTAAACGAGCCTACGAAGCCTTACACATGCATTAGAAATGGTTTGGGACTAAACCAATAACTCGGAAAATTTTTCAACACTTAGAAAATTTTTTCTTCAAACAACAGACACATGCCCATGTGGCTAGGCCGTGTGTCTCACACGGCCACCAGACACACCCGTGTCACAGGCCGTGTGAAAACAGGAGGTACATATTGACTTGGGTCACACGGCCAACCACATGCCCGTGTGTCAAGCCCGTGTGCCCTTCGAAGTGGCCACACAAGCCCGTGAGCCAGGTCGTGTGTTAGGCCGTGTCAAACCTGTAGGGTATACTAACTTATGCAACATGGCCAAGTCAGACGCCAGTATGCTAGGCCGTGTGCCAATTAGGGGGTATACTGACTGGCGCCACACGGCCAATCACACGCCCGTGTGCTAGGCCATGTGGAGCATACTGACTTCATTTCAATTTCCACACCAGGGAACATACGGCCGTGTAATTTGACCGTGTGTCACACACAGATGAGACACACGCCCGTGTCTTTGCCCGTGTGGACAAAAAATAGGCTATTTACTAAGCCAATTTGCCAACCAAACTCATGCACACTATACCAATTTCAATGCCACCAAAACATAACACTTATAAGCATTTAAAACAACCTCAATCAAACATCTTTCATACCATTTCAATACCAACAAATACAATACATACTATTTCCCAACATGTCTTCCAAAACATACCAATATTCACAATCTCAATTCATCAATATGAACACATTCAAACATGCATTAATTTACCTAATATGACCAACATATCATTGATAAACCGTAATATATACATATTTTAATCCCACATTTAGCATACTTTTGGATGATTTAAGCCTTGAATTGTGGAATTTGGTGCTCCTAATCCTTTAATTTCATGTTTTATACTTAGGAGAGCATCGGAGGATGAAAAGAACGAGAAACGGGCCTAAAATGGAGTAAATGGGCCAACTTACGAAATCGACACGGCCTGGGCCCAAGCCATACGGCCGTGCCTCCTTAACAGACCCAACCACGCCTGGCCACGATTCACACTGGCGTGTGCCATGGGCGTGTCCCCACTGTGACAAAGACGAATTTTACTCGGATTAGGGTACTTAGAGGCAAAGAAAGCCATTCCAAAAGTCTATATAAACACCCTAGAGGCCAACCTTTAGGGGGCGTCCAGTTAGGCCGAAGAGCCGAGCCAGAGAGGCCAGAATTGTGGGATTTACTCGAAGAAAGCCAGTTGATTCATCTCAAGAAGCCGGAGTTATACTCAAGACGGAAGATCCTCCCTTCAAATTCCTTCAGGGGGTTTTAGGGTTTTTCTTATGTTTTGTTTTATATTTTCTTCTGAGATGTATTCTTTTATCATTATGAACTAAACCCTCAAATACCTGAGGGGATGAAACCTAAGACGGATCTTGTTATTGTTTTTTGAACTATATGATAAATACTTGATTTGTTCTTAACTATGTGTTCTTAATTCTTGTTTTGATATTTCAAGATATTAATTCAAGTATTGATGTGCTTAGGCAGTGGAGAAAAAGTCCCTGTTTAAGAGTAGATCTAGCATAGTTAAGCGGAGTTGATCGCAACCCTAGAGATAGGATGACAAAAATCTGCAAGATTAGGGTCAAACCTAATATGGGAGTCCATATATCGAGTAAATGCAGTTCTAGGGGTTTTAATTAGAAAGAGATTTCAATTAATCAACCTAGGGTTAGACGTTAGTAGCCTCGAGAGAGGTATTAATATAAATTAGGGAATCCTACGGATCAAGTCAAGTGAATAAATTGTCTGGTTCAGAGTTAAATAACAAGTGAAGTCTAGGTGGATTCTTCCACGGGTATTGTCTCAATCAATTGGTTTTTCCCACAAGTATTTTCCCCAATTCATTCTCTTTGTCTTAGCATCTTTAGCTTAATAGTTAGTTAATTTTAGATTAATTAATAATTCCCTTAATTTTTAGGCTAAATAATAAAAAGAAAGTTAGTATTAGTACTTTTGGTTCCTTTGGGTTCGACAATCCGGTCTTGCCGCTAAACTATACTACTGTTTGATAGGTGCGCTTGCCTCAATCATTGTCATAGTTAGTTTCTAGGCTCGATCTGTAACACCCCTAACCCGTATTCATCACCGAATTAAGGTTACGGGTGCCTCATTTAAACTCACAAGTTCTAAGTACTCTTTAAGTATAATTATCAAGACAGTTGCATACCAAACTTACTATGATTAATAATATCAAACACACATCATTTTAAAACTTTCAATTCACTACCATTTACGGCACATCTCATTTTACTAACTCATTATTATACTAACCAAAGTGACTAATTCCTTAACTTCATTATCTTACCAAGTTCGGCACCTTACCTCATGCATATAACCATTCAAATTTTTCATGCATACATTTAACATTTTCTTTCTACCTATATATATATATATATATATATATATAGAGAGAGAGAGAGAGAGAGAGAGAGAGATATTTATTTTTAAAATTCATAAAAACAACCAAGACCGAATATGCATCATTAATAGTGATACAGATATATATAGTACAAAACTCTTATCAATAATTTTTATGTTCACTTAGTCCCACTTATAATGGTATGCCGCATATATAAATCACCATTCAAAAACTATTTAAGCATTTAGATCATAATATGGAAACAACATTGTATACCATTCATCATAGCATATAAATCCATATAAAAAGAACATAACTATAGTTGAGAAAATGAAGGTTTAAGCAACCCAAAAACTTAGCCATTTTCGCATGGCATACATATTTACATTCGACCAAAAGAGACCAAAGATATGCAAGCTATTACATGCCATAATTTCCTCAGACTTATCGACAAAAAGGTAGTACCAAGATATGGGATAATGTGTTAGACTTCGACAGGATCCACGAGTGCGAGCTTCAATTTTAAGGATCTAGTACAAGGACAAACAAATACACAACGATAAGCTATTAAAGCTTAGCAAGTTAGAAGCAAAGATGATAGTACAATATCAAATAGTAAACAACACTTTTCTTGCATAATGAATAATGAATATTGAGTAAACTTCAACCTCATTACAAGCATTAAGACATTAATCATCAAACGCCATCTCATTGTATTACCAAAACCAAACATTATCATAAGTAATATGCAAGTTGAAATAGCATGCATAACTTATATCATAATGAATTATTTATCTCCTTTTATACACTTACCTGAACTTTCTATTTACTAATTTTTTTTAAGTAACTGTGTTTTTGAGAAAATTCGATGACCAGCACACATAGTGTAGCTTTCCCGTAACGTATCGCTCACATAGAGCCGTTACCGTAACGTATAGCTCACATAGAGCCGTTACTGTAATGTATCGCTCACATAGAGCCGTTACTTAATATAACCGCACACTAGTGCTCACTTATCGTAACGTATCGCTCACATAGAGCCGTTACTGTAACGTAACGCTCACATAAAGCCGTTACTTATTTTCTTTCTCTTAATCACATAATACACATTTACAAATGCCCACAACTTAGTACATTTATTATACATATATGCCTATTTTGTATAAATTCTTCTTTCTATGTCTGTCCACCACATTCGGCCTTATTCATATAAATACATAGATAATTTTTCTAATTCAACACCACTTGAATCAAGGTTCACATTCAATTACTATTTCATCCCAAAATACATGTATATATATACAACTATTAACCTAAATATTTTAGTTACTTGCAAGATTCAACTCAAGTTAAATTGGTGTCATTACATAATCTCTTCCCTTAACACATTTGTAAAACCTACATGTTCCTTGTGCTTAATTCAACTCACCTAGGAGTTAAATAATGTCTACTTATCCATGATCTTAAGTTACCACCTTCGGCATCCACATTGAAAAATCATATATATATATAAATATATATATGTATCATTCGAACATTCAAGTATTTAGATGTTAATTTATTCCAAAATATACATTTCAACTAAATATTTATTCATGTACTATCGATTGCTTATAAACTTACTTTGATAGTTGAAGGGTAAGGATGTCCCGGCTACTCGTCTAGTTTAGCTTTCCCCCGATCCTTTTCCAACTCTTTCCTCCCTTGATCTAAAACAAAGTTCGAAAAGAGCCTATTCAAATAAATTTCGTTCATCTCAATTCGAAACACACAATTGTACCATTCTCTCAATTGATCATTCATAGTTTGAAATTCTTACAATTTAATACCAATTCTTTTCATTCATTCGAATATATAAAAATTCATACACATTTAAGCTAATGCCGAATACCCCTCAAGATTAATTAAGTCTCTTTATAACACTAAAATAACTCATAACATGTAATTTTACCAATTTACAAATTTACCCCTCTAGTTTCGATTTCTTACAATTTAGTCCCCTAACATAAAACACAAGAATTTCATGAAATTCGGACTAACCCCTTAAGAACTGTATTTTCTTCATTCATATACAAGTCTATATAAGCCATTTATTTTTGCATTTATACCCTCAACTATTTAATTTCCATAATTCAAGCCTTCACCTATCCATCTTATCCAAATTTCTACTCAAACATGTTTATATCTAATTCATACTTAAAAATCTTCCATCAAACATAACTAAATCAATGTACTCATCCATGGCCGGACCTAAAATAAGCTTCAAATTCCAAAATTTCCACATGTATTTTAAAGTATTCAAGATAACTAACACAACCATGCAAGAATTTACAAAAATTAAGCTTGATTACTCACCTTAAGAGGACATGCAAGGACCGAACTATGGAGCTTAAATTTTCTCTTCTTTTCTCTTTGTTTTCGTGGAGAAGATGAAGAAAGTGGGGAGAAAATATTTTTCTTATTATTTCTTTATCAAAATAATACTTTATTAGTCATCACCCCACTAACTCATAATAATTATATAAAATATAAAATATATAATATATAATATATGCACTACTCATGGTCAATGCCGTCCACTAGGAGGAAAAGATAGGTTAAATTACAAGTTAAATCTCATGTAAAAAGAAATCCAATCAATTTAGCCCTAATTTCCACAATAGCTATTTTCTTACTTACTCATTTTAATCCTTTTAATTTTTTTAAAAAAATGAACCACTCAAACATACAAATAACTCCACAATATTTTAACACACACTCGAACGCATAATCTAGTTATCAAATAAAATATTAAAATATTTCTAACTCGAAATCGTGGTCCTGAAACCACCATTCCGATAGGGTCACATTCGGGCTGTTACAACTCTCCCCACTTAAGGATTTTCATCCTGAAAATCTTACCGATAAATAGGTTCGGATAGCGCTCTTTCATTGTATCCTCTGATTCCCAAGTTGCTTCTTCAACTCTGTGCTTTTTCCACAGTACTTTAACTAAGGGAATTTTCTTGTTTCTCAATTCTTTTATCTCACGGGTCAGGATACAAATCGGTTCTCTTCGTAGGTCATATCAGATTGAATTTCAACTTCTGTCGGGCAAATCACATGTGATGGGTCAGATCGATATTTTCGTAGCATTGAGACATGGAAAACATTATGAATCTTTTCTAATTCGGGTGGTAACTGCAATCTATAAGCAACTGGCCCAATACGCTCTGTAATTTCATACGGTCCAATGAATCTGAGACTTAACTTGCCTTTACGACCGAATCTGAGTACTTTCTTCCACGGTGAAACTTTCAAAAATACTCGATCTTAACCTGAAACTCAATGTCTTTACGTTTCAAATCTGCATATGACTTTTGACGATCTGATACAGCTTTTAGACTTCACAGATCACTGCCACCTTCTGTTCAGTCTCTTTAATTAAATCAACCCCGTGTATATTATTTTCACTGAGCTCAGTCCAATATTATGGTGTACGACACTTACGACCGTACAAAGCTTCATAAGGTGCCATTTTGATACTAGATTGGAAGCTATTATTGTAAGCAAATTCAGCCAAAGGTAAGTATCGCTCCCACGTACCTCCAAATTTGAGGATGCAACATCTCAACATATCCTCAAGTATCTGAATGGTTCGTTCAGACTGACCATCTGACTGCGGATGAAAAGCTGTGCTAAAGTGTAGTTTTGTACCCAGAGCATCTTGCAATTTCTTCCAAAACCGCGACGTGAATCTCGGGTCTCTGTCTGAAACAATAGAAATGGGCACACCATGTAATCTCACAATTTGAGATACATACAACTCAGCAAGCTTATCGAGTGAATAGTCCATACGAACTGGAACAAAGTGAGCGGACTTGGTTAGTCTATCAACTATAACCCAAATTGCATCTTTCTTGCTCGATGTTACAGGCAAACCCGTTACAAAATCCATAGTGATTCGATCCCATTTCCACTCAGGTATCATAATCGGCTGAAGAAGTCCCGAAGGTACCTGATGCTCAGCTTTTATTTGCTGGCATACTAAACACTTCGACACATAGTCTGAAATGTCACGTTTCATACCGTGCCACCTGTAATGCTGTTTTAGATCATTATACATTTTTGTGCCACCTGGATGAATCGACAATCTACTATTATGGGCTTCATCACAAATTATTCGTATCAAATCAGGGTTCTTTGGTACACAAATCCGATTCTTGAACCGTAAACATCCTTTAGCATCTATGTGAAAATTTGAATCTATACACGAGCCACAATGATCTTTCTTGGTTTTTAAATTATTATCCACCTCTTGAGCTTCTCGAATCTGCTGCTCAAACAATGGTCTCACTTTCAACTCAGTAACGGTCATACCATCCTCAGCCATAGCTATATTAGCATTCATTGCCCGAAGAACAAACAATGACTTCCGGCTAAGTGCATCAGCAACTACATTAGCCTTTCCCAGATGATAATCAATTACGAGCTCATAGTCTTTCAACAGTTCCAACCATCGTCGTTGTCTCAAATTCAAATCCTTCTGAGTCATTAAATACTTTAGACTCTTATGATCTGAATAGACGTGGCATTTCTCACCAAAAAGATAGTGACACCATATCTTCAAAGCATAAACTATAGCGGCCAACTCAAGGTCATGTGTCGGATAATTCCTCTCATGCGGTTTCAACTGTCTCGAAGCGTAAGCTATAACTTTAACCTCCTGCATCAATACACAACCCAGACCATTTAAAGATGCATCGCTAAAAATAACGAACTCTTTACCCGATTCTAGCTGAACAAGTACCGGAGCTTCTGTTAGCAAAGTTTTCAGCTGATCGAAACTCCTTTGGCACCTTTCTGACCACTCGAATTTAACGTCTTTTTGCAACAGTTTGGTCATAGGGGCTGCTATCATAGAAAACCCTTTCACAAAGCGTCTATAATATCTGGCAAGTCCCAAAAAGCAACAAAATTTCTGAAATATTCCTCAATGTCTTCCAATCAAGTATGGCCGAAACTTTGCTCGGGTCAACCCGAATGCCGGATGCTGAAATAACATGCCCCAGGAAGCTAACTTCATTTAACCAAAACTCACATTTGCTGAATTTCGTGTATAATTGTCTTTCACGCAAAATCTGCAACACTAACCTCAAATGCTCAACATGCTCGGTTTCGTCTCGCGAATAAATTAGTATATCATCAATAAATACAACTACAAACCGATCTAAATATGGTTGGAACACCCGATTCATCAAGTCCATAAAAACAACAGGGGCATTAGTGAGCCCAAACGGCATCACTAAGAACTCATAGTGACCATATCTCGTTCGGAAAGCAGTCTTTGGTATGTCCAATTCTCTAACTCGCAGCTGATAATATCCTGATCTCAAATCAATTTTCGAAAACACCGAGGCTCCCTTGAGTTGATCGAATAAATCATCGATACGCGGCAACGGATATTTATTCTTTACGGTCACCTTATTGAGCTGCCAGTAATCTATGCACATTCTCAATGTTCCATCTATCATTTTCACAAATAGAACGGGAGCACCCCGGGGGAGAAACTCGGTCTGGCGAACCCTCTATCTGACAATTCTTGCAACTGAGTCTTTAATTCTTTTAATTCAGTCAGTGCCATTCTATACGGAGCTATCGATATCGGGGTAGTCCCTGGCACTAACTCAATCCCAAATTCTACCTCACAAACGGGTGGCAATCCCAGTAATTCCTCCGGGAACACATCTGAATACTCACTAACAACCGGTACTGATTCGATCTTCCTTTCTGTTATCTTGTTGTCAATCGCATATGCAAGATAGGCTTCGCAACCTTTCCTCAAATACTGTCGAGCCAACATCGAGGATATTACCGTATGTAGTCCACTCAAATCCGCAGACTCAATTCAGATTATCTCATTATTCTGACTTCTCAAATCAATAGTCTTTTGCCTGCAATTTACTACCGCATCATGAAATGTCAACCAATCCATGCCAAGAATAATGTCGAACTCGTCAAAAGGTAGTAACATCAGTTCCGCCGGAAAACACATGTCTCGAATCATTAATGGGCACTTATTACACACTTTGTCAACTAATACACAACGACCAAAGGGGTTTGAAACCTGAATCACAAACTCAGTAGACTCAACAGGAAGAGTCTTACTGGATACTAATGTCTTGCACACATACGAATGAGTTGAGTCGGGATCAATCAAAGCAGTTACACTAGAATCAAAGAAGGTAAAAATACCGATAATGACATCCAGGGATGAGACCTCCTCTCTAGCACGAATGGCGTAAGCTCTAGCCGGTACACGAGTATCTAGTCGAACAACAGCATCTAACGTCCCTCTCTGTGCCCCACTTCTACCTCCTCCAAAACGAGACGGTCTGCCTCTAGTTGCAGTGCTGCTCGGTCTGGCACTCTGAGTAGTACTCTTTCCAGCAGTCTCCAGACAATCCCGAATGAAATGGTCCTGCGAACCGCACTTATAACAAGTGCGAGAAATAGATTTACCCCAGCATTCTCCGAAGTGCCGTCTGCCACACTGCTGACATTCAGGTTTACCCGATCTCTCATTATTAACACTAGCAATTGACATAGCCCGAGAACTCACTGGTGGCCGTTGTCGTATAGAAATCCCAGTGTTAGGTTGGATCGACTACTATCATTTTTGAACTTCTTTATTGCCATCTGCAAAAATTTACTCACCGATCTCTTCCGAACATCTCTAGATTCGAGTTCAGCCTTTCGTTTTTCTTTCCCCAGTACTTCCGCTTTACAAGCTCTTTCAACTAGCACAACGAACTTGTTAATTTCAAGAATGCCAACCAGAAGCTTTATATCTTCAGTCAGACCATCTTCAAATCTACGGCACATAGCAGCATCTGTCAAAACGCACTCACAAGCGTAGCGACTAAGTCGCACAAACTTACGCTCGTACTCAGATACGGTCATATAACCCTGTTTGAGCTCGAGAAATTCTTTACGCTTAGAGTCGATGAAGCGCTAGCTTATATACTTCTTGCAGAACTCTGTCTGGAAGAAGTCCCAAGTAACCCTTTCTTTCGGTACAACAGACACGAGCGTATTCCACCAGTAGTAGGCAGAATCCCGTAGTAATGATATGGCACACTTCAAACATTCATCGGTTGTGCAGAACAGTTCGTCAAAAACACGAACAGTATTATCGAGCCAAAATTTAGCTCTCTCTGCGTCATCGTCATCCTCAGCTCTAAATTCCTGTGCTCTGTGCTTCCTAATACGATTGACAGGAGGTTTAGTTACTCTTTTAGGGTTGGTAACCAGAGGTACCACCGGTACTACAGGGGGTATATTCAGATTCAGGGGTGGTTGAACAGCCGGATTGGTTCGTATGTATTGACTGAACCAGTCGTTCATCATACTATAAAAGACATGTCTAGCCCCCTCCTCAGGATTAATCATAGCCGGTCGAGATTCTTTGGGCACGGTCTCTTACGCGGGAACGAGCGCTACACTCTCGACATCGTCAGCTAAGGCTCGCTCAGAATCGGGATCCATTACTATGTGAGAGAAATAAACACATTTCATTGTTAGAAGTCATCACATTATCATTTCACAAATTATGGCATGTATGGCTAGTCTCTCACGCGCTACGTTAGTCCGAGAATCGATTAACCCGTAGCTCTGATACCAATCAATTGTAACACCCCTAAATCGTATTCGTCGCTGAATTAAGGTTACGGGTTCCTCATTTATACTCACAAGTTCTGAGTACTCTTTAAGTATAATTATCAAGACAGTTGCATACCAAACTTATTATGATTAATAATATCAAACACACATCATTTTAAAACTTGCAATTCACTACCATTTACGACACATCTCATTTTACTAACTCATTATTATACTAACCAAAGTGACTAATTCCTTAA
The DNA here is from genome assembly GCA_005393395.2 of Gossypium australe. Classification (NCBI taxonomy): domain Eukaryota; kingdom Viridiplantae; phylum Streptophyta; class Magnoliopsida; order Malvales; family Malvaceae; genus Gossypium; species Gossypium australe. The sequence continues at coordinate 61,624,390 of CM016620.1, forward strand.
CTTCATTATCTTACCAAGTTCGGCACCTTACCTCATGCATATAACCATTCAAATTTTTCATGTATACATTTAACATTTTCTTTCTACCTATATATATCTATATATATATATAGATATTTATTTTTAAAACTCATAAAAACAACCAAGACCGAATATGCATCATTAATAGTGATACACATATATATAGTACAAAACTCTTATCAATAATTTTTACGTTCACTTAGTCCCACTTATAATGGTATGCCGCATTTATAAATCACCATTCAAAAACTATTTAAGCATTTAGATCATAATATGGAAACAACATTGTATACCATTCATCATAGCATATAAATCCATATAAAAAGAACATAACTATAGTTGAGAAAATGAAGGTTTAAGCAACCCAAAAACTTAGCCGTTTTCGCATGGCATACATATTTACATTCGACAAAAAGAGACTAAAGATATGCAAGCTATTACATGCCATAATTTCCTAAGACTTATCAACAAAAAGGTAGTACCAAGATATGGGATAATGTGTTAGACTTCGACAGGATCCATGTAACATCCTAGATTAGGGGTTATGCGTTCGTGTGTAATTCATGAGATAATGGGCTCAGTGGGTGTGTTGGATGTGTTATGAGGAGTTCTAGGAACCCTAAGGTGTAAGGAAATGTATGGAAATGTATGGAAATGTATGGAAATGTATGGAAATGTATGGAAATGTACTGAAATGTGTGGAAATGTATAGAAATGTAAAGCAATGTAAGGAAATGCTTTGGAAACATTAAGTTTAAAAGAGGAAAGTGAACATTTTTGGAAACCAGGGGATGTAAGGAAATGATGTGGAAATGATTCAAAAGAGGAAAGTAAACATTTTTGGAAACTTGGAAATGTAAGGAAATGTCAAGTTTAAAGAGCCAAACGAAAATTTTTGGAAACTTGGAAATGTAAAGAAATGTCAAGTTTTAAGGCTTAAAAAGAGAAAACTAAGGCAAGGTGGCCTTAAGAAAAATAATAGGAGGAATTTGACACACAAACAGGCTTGGAAAAGTGGCCTGGAAATGCCACTTAAGGCCCAGGTAAGTGACGCCACCTACATGAGCAAGTGGGCCTGAGTTCGAGTCACATGGGAAGCAAATAAAAGAAATTTTATTTTGCTTCCAAAAGAAGTGAGGTGGACGGCACAAGCTATTTAAAATGGAAGAGTTTTATTCTCTTTAAAATTCGGCTAAATGATGGATAAATAAGGGATTTATTTATCATTATTCTCAAGAGATAATGGTTGGATTAAATCCTTTTATTTAGTGATAATACAAAGGATAAAGCTATCAAATAGAAGAGTGGTGGCCAAGTAAGGGACTCTAGCTAGTAAATTCGGCTATAAAAGGAATAGAGAGGCCATTCAGCATTATTTACTCTTCCTTGATAACCTCTGCCGAATTTTCTCTACAACCCCTATTCTTTTCTTCTTCATTCTTCTCCTCTCAATATTCCAAAAGCCAAAAGCTTGCTAAGATCAAGGCCATAGCCGAATAGTTTGAGACTTCAAGCAAAGGAACTGTCGATATCTAAAGTAAGGGTAAGATCTCATTCAATTTTCATCCTTTTTCTTTTAAGATTTACCGAAATCTAGGACTAATCCCATTAGAAACTTGTTTGCGAAAATTTGGAAGGATCTTCCGGGATTTACTAAGTGTCGACTACAAGGAAGGAGAAGTTCTTTTCCCGAAGGTACACCATAAGCTACGTGTTCCCTAGTTATTCGGTGAATTTCGGGATTTAAAATCCACAAGGTAAGTGTCTATAGCATCCGGCCAAGGCTTATTTTAGTGTTTGGATCTATCTTTTATTATCTTAAAAGCCGAAAACAAATATGTTAAAGGGATCTAGAGTTGGCCAAATACAAGGAAGAAGGATACAAAGTTTCGGGACTTGGTTCTTAAGTCAATCGGCAACAAGGTAAGTTTTAGGTGTACAAATCCTACTAGGATTTGGTTTTATATCCAAATAGGTTTTTACTAAATAGTAAGTGATTAATCAAATGTAGGAATTGAGATCTAAGGCGGTAGATCAGATCTCGAGATTTCAGTGAAGTTGTTAAGCGAATCAGGTGTGTACCCCACACTAACTTTTAATATGTTATATGGAAAATATTTAATATATGAATGTATAAGAATGTGAATGTGGCTAAAATACCCTAATGTGGTACAAAGTACTCAGGTACGTTTCCTACTCCTACTAGGATTACGAAATATGTTATATTTTAACATGTGAAAAGTGACATGAATTTGAATTTAAGTATGATATGCATGATATGAATAATATGGGGCATTCGGGTTATATGAGAAAGGGGAAGTGAATGTGGTGACTTCTGTCTCACTATCTGAATGTGGTGACTTCGGTCACATTATCTGAATGTGGTAACTTCAGTTACATTATCTGAATGTGGTGTCTCATGACACAATTATCTGGTGGCTATGCCACGAATTTATATGGGCGATGAGCACGCCGACTGCAGCGACTGCCTTCGATGGTGTGTAGCGGAAGGAGGGTTGACTTAGTAGTCCCCACGGTGTGCAGGTTGGTACGGGGATGTGTAGCGGATGGCATCTAGGTTTGGGTTCGGGATTGCATCATTATCTTGAATTATTATTATGTGAACATGATATGTATGGTATGCCTAAACCTATTAAATTTTAGTGTTGATTACACATTGAGTCTGTTTGACTCACCCCGTTGGGGAATATTTTTCAGGTGATGAGCAATAATGGACCGGGTCGGCAGGAGCTAAAGGTGGCCATGCACAGCAAGCAAATTATTTAATCTGGACATTTTATTTTATTTAAGTACTCTACAATTTTTATTTTGGGTTTTGTTTTATGTAATAAGGCCATAGTGAACTGTTTTATTTCTGTCTTATTGTTTAATTATGTTTACAAATTTTTATTAAGTTAAAGATTAAGTAATTTAATTTTTTTTTAATATACTCTGTATGTTTTATCACTTAAAATTAAAAAGGGTTTTCAAATAAAATCGAATTCGTTTTCAACTCAAGCCCAACCCAAAACAATATTTTTTTTTAAAAATCGCACAAGTTTTTTCCTATGAAGCAAAAGAAGTTGAACCGGCTTTCTTGAGGAACATACCAAATCTGGTCAAAGCTCGTGGGCCGGGTTTGGGGTGTTTCAATCCACGAGTGCAAGCTTCAATTTTAAGGATCTAGTACAAGGACAAACAAATACACAACGGTAAGCTATTAAAGCTTAGCAAGTTATAAGCAAAGATGATAGTACAATATCGAATAGTAAACAACACTTTTCTTGCATAATGAATAATGAATATTGAGTAAACTTCAACCTCATTACAAGCATTAAGACATTAATCATCAAACGCCATCTCATTGTATCACCAAAACCAAACATTATCATAAGTAATATGTAAGTTGATATAGCATGCATAACTTATATCATAATGAATTATTTATCTCCTTTTATACACTTAACTAAACTTTCCATTTACTATTTTTTTTTAAGTAATTGTGTTTTTGAGAAAATTCGATGACCAGCACACATAGTGTAACTTTCCCGTAACGTATCGCTCACATAGAGTCGTTACCGTAACGTATTGCTCACATAGAGTCGTTACTTAATATAACTGCACACTTAGTGCTCACTTATCGTAATGTATCGCTCACATAGAGCCGTTACCGTAATGTATCGCTCACATAGAGCCGTTACTTATTTTCTTTCTCTTAATCACATAATACACATTTACAAATGCCCACAACTTAGTACATGTATTATACATATATGCCTATTTTGTATCAATTCTTCTTTCTATGTCTATCCACCACATTCGGCCTTATTCATATAAATACATAGATAATTTTTCTAATTCAACACCACTTGAATCAAGGTTCACATTCAATTACTATTTCATCCCAAAATACATGTATATATATACAACTATTAACCTAAATATTTTAGTTACTTACAAGATTCAGCTCACGTTAAATTGGTGTCATTACATAATCTCTTCCCTTACCACATTTGTAAAACCTACATGCTCCTTGTACTTAATTCAACTCACCTAGGAGTTAAATAATGTCTACTTATCCATGATCTTAAGTTACCGCATCCATATTGAAAAATCATATATATATATAAATATATATATGTATCATTCGAACATTCAAGTATTTAGATTTTAATTTATTCCAAAATATACATTTCAACTAAATATTTATTCATGTACTATCGATTGCTTATAAACTTACTTTGATAGTTGAAGGGTAAGGATGTCCCGGCTACTCGTCTAGTTTAGCTTTCCCCCGATCCTTTTCCAACTCTTTCCTCCCTTGATCTAAAACAAAGTTCGAAAAGAGCCTATTCAAATAAATTTCATTCATCTCAATTCGAAACACACAATTGTACCATTCTCCCAATTGATCATTCATAGTTTGAAATTCTTACAATTTAATACCAATTCTTTTCATTCATTCGAATATATAAAAATTCATACACATTTAAGCTAATGCCGAATACCCCTCAAGATTAATTAAGTCTCTTTATAACACTAAAATAACTCATAACATGTAATTTTACCAATTTACAAATTTACCCCTCTAGTTTCGATTTCTTACAATTTAGTCCCCTAACATAAAACACAAGAATTTCATGAAATTCGGACTAACCCCTTAAGAACCGTATTTTCTTCATTCATATACAAGTCTATATAAGCCATTTATTTTTGCATTTATACCCTCAACTATTTAATTTCCATAATTCAAGCCTTCACCTATCCATCTTATCCAAATTCCTACTCAAACATGTTTATATCTAATTCACACTTAAAAATCTTCCATCAAACATAACTAAATCAATGTACTCATCCATGGTCGAACGTAAAATAAGCTTCAAACTCCAAAATTTCCACATGTATTTTATAGTATTCAAGATAACTAACACAACCATGCAAGAATTTACAAAAATTAAGCTTGATTACTCACCTTAAGAGGACATGAAAGGACCGAACTATGGAGCTTAAATTTTCTATTCTTTTCTCTTTGTTTTCGTGGAGAAGATGAAGAAAGTGGGGAGAAAATATGTTTTTCTTATTATTTCTTTGTCAAAATCATACTTTATTAATTATCACCCCACTAACTCATAATAATTATATATAATATAATATATAATATATGCACTACTCATGGTCAATGCCGTCCACTAGGAGGAAAATATAGGTTAAATTACAACTTAAATCTCATGTAAAAAGAAATCCAATCAATTTAGCCCTAATTTCTACAATAGCTATTTTCTTACTTTCTCATTTTAATCCTTTTATTTTTATTTTTTTAAAAATTAACCACTCAAACATACAAATAACTCCACAATATTTTAACACACACTCGGACGCATAATCTAGTTATCAAATAAAATATTAAAATATTTCTAACTCGAAATCGTGGTCCCGAAACCACCATTCTGATTAGGGTCACATTCGGGCTGTTACACGATCATTCTTTTTATAAATTTTTAAGACTTTGACACACGATCAAGTTTTTGGCGCCGTTGCCGGGGAACTGAAATATTAAGAACGCTCAATTTTTATTACTTTAGCCATTTTTATTTTTTCAATTTACTTTTATTTTTATTTTGCTTTTAACTTTACTAATTTTCCTTCTCTTATTTCTTCTTAGTAGGTACCTTTAGTTTATGACTAGAAGGAACCCGACAGGACCCCTAATTTACGACAGTGATATTGAAGGTACTGTTCGCAGAAATCGTAGAGAAATAAGGCGAAGCCTAAATTACATAGAATAAGAGCAAGAAGTCGAAACCAATACCACCGAAGAGATGGCTGAGAATAATCCGCCACCTCCAGAGGTGGCCGAAAATCATGCTCCTCGAATTATGTATGATTATGCTAAACTTAATTTAACAGGAGCTGAGTCAAGTATTGTTAGGCCTACTATTGCTGCAAATAATTTTGAACTAAAACCTAACACTATTCAGATGATACAGCAATTTTTTCAATTTGATGGTTTCCAGGATGAAGATCCAAACAATCACTTGGCGAATTTCCTAGAATTTTGCGATACTTTCAAAATAAATGGCGTTTCTGATGATGCCATTCATCTTCAGTTATTTCCCTTTTCTTTGAGGAATAAAGCTAAACAGTGGTTGAATTCTCTTCCACGAGGGTCGATCACTACATGGGAACAAATGACCGAAAAGTTTTTGTTAAAATATTTTCCGCCGGCTAAAACGGCCAAGTTAAGGAATGATATCTCTTTTTTTGTGTAGATGGATTTAGAGACACTTTATAATGCATGGGAGAGATACAAAGATTTATGAAGAAGGTGTCCACACCATGGGTTACCCTTGTGGCTATAGGTCCAAACCGTTTACAATGGTGTGAACCCCTCAACAAGACAATTGATTGATTCAGCCACCGATGGAACATTGAACAACAAAACACCTGAGGCTGCCTACAAATTCATTGAAGAGATGTCACTGAATAACTATCAGTGGCAAGTTACAAGGACAAAGCCAATAAAAGTAGCCAGTAAAATAATAAAATAAATATTTTGACTTCAAATTTGTGGTCTCGAAACCACTATTTCAATTTGACCCAAAAACGGGCTGTTAGAACTACAATCACATTTAATACGAATTTACATCATCAAGCACACAACCATAAGAATTATTACAAAAAAAAGTACAATAATAATCATTCTCGAGTCTTATGCAAGCTTACGAAACCTCTAAAATTAACATGAGATCAAATTGGGACTGAAATGTAAAAATTTCAAAATACAATGTTGTTGTGACGATTTCATTTTCATGTCATGACGTCACCAAATAGCTTGTCACGTCAAGATGTTAGCCCACTCGACATCGCAGTGTCACTTATTGTATTGTCTTCGTTGAGGCGACAGAGTTCCTTATCTAATCATGACATCATAGGTCATTTCTTGTCGCAACGACATATGTTTGATGTCACGATGTCACATACTATTTCAGCAATTCTAGTACACAAAACTTGTAATTTTCCTAAGCATAATCACGCACACACCTTGACCTGCCAGAAATTGTTGTGGCAGTTTAGGTACTTTTCAACACTTAATTAGCTTGTTTTTTTTAGCTATTTTAGCATTTTTAGTTAAATTTATTACAAAATAAGTAAGTTTATGCAATATTTCGAGTTACTTGATCTATTGGGCCAATACCAGCCTTGTAGTTTTAATGAGCTTTATTGATTGTGTAGGGCACCTATTTTTAGTCCTAAAAGCATCAAGAACGGCAACCGAGTTGCAACACAAGCTTCCAGGGTCGCAACACAACCGAACCAATTCCATAATTAACATTCAAAGTTGTGTGTCATGACACGTATAAGCCTGTGTCGCAACATAGGTCTGACGGAGGGAAAAAAATTAATTACAGAAGTTTTCATTCGCACAACATATGTTTTGTATGATTAAGGATTGTATTTGACCTAAATTGGGTTGCTAACTTTGCCTATATATAGTTAAACATAGTTTAAGCTTGAGAGCTTTTTGCCATGCCGTTTTTAGGGTTTAGTTAGTAGATTTAGAATTTTAATTTTGTTTTGTTTTCTTGTTCTTTGATCTGCTGTAATTCGGTGTAATAGATTAAACTAATTTTTGCACTTTAGGAGCTTGAAAGCAAGCATTTTCATTAAGTCCTAATTATGTTTTCATAAGTTTTCTTAAAGTTAGTAAAATGTGTAAAGTGAGTATTTTATTGACCTTAGGGGTCGAATGAGGCCTAAGGGTGAGCTAATCAACTTTGTAAGTGTGTAAGAGACCATTAGAGGGATAATAAACCATATTATATACATATTTTAATCCCACATTCAGCATACTTTTGGATGATTTATTCCCTGAATTGGGGATTTTGGTGCTCCTAATCCTTTAATTTCATGTTTTATACTTAGGAGAGCATCGGAAGGTGAAAAGAACGAGAAACGGGCCAAAAAAAAGAGAAAATGGCCAAAGTACAAAATGCACACGGCCTGAGCCCAAACCACACGGTCGTGCCTCTTTAGCAGACCTGACCACGGCCTAGATTCGATTCACACGGGCGTCCCACACGGGCGTGTCCCTGCCGTGACCTGTTTTAATTCTATTCGGAATAGGGTACTTAGAGGCAAAGAAAGACATTCCAAAAGCCTATATAAACACCACAGAGGCCAACCTTCAAGGGGGCGTCCAGGTAGGCTTAGGAGCCAAGCCAGAGAGGTCAGAATTGTGGGATTTACTCGAAGAAAGCCAGTTGATTCATCTCTAGAAGCCGGAGTCATACTCAAGACGGAAGATCTTCCCTTCAATTTTCTTCAGGGGGTTTTACGATTTTTCTTATGTTTTGTTTTATATTTTCTTCTAAGATGTATTCTTTTATGATTATGAACTAAACCCCTCAAATACCTGGGGGGGATGAAACCTAAGACGGATCTTGTTATTATTTTCTGAACTATATGATAAATACTTGATTTGTTCTTAATTATGTGTTCTTAATTCTTGCTTTGATATTGATCGTATGTCTATCGGAGTCTTAGAACTTTATATAAAGAATGATCGAGCCTAGAACTAACTACGACAACGATTGAGGCAAGTGTACTTATCTAACAGTAGTATAGTTGTGGCAAGACTGGATTGTCAAACCCAAAGGAACCAAAAGTACTAATCCTAACTTTCTTTTTATTATCTAGCCTAAGAATTAAAGGAATTTGTTATCTAATCTAAAATTAACTAACAACTAAGCTAAAGATGCAAAGACAAAAAGAATGAATTGGGGAAAATAACTTTGTGGAAAAAACCAATTGATGAAGACAATACCCAAGGAAGAATCACATAGACTTCACTTGTTATCTAACTCTGAACCAGATGATTTATTCACTTGACTTGATCCATAGGATTCCCTAATTTATATTAATACCTCTTTCGAGGCTACTAACGTCTAACCCTAGGTTGATTAATTGAAATCTCCTCTAATTAAAAACCCTAGAATTGCATTAACTCGATCTATGGACTCCCATATTAGGTTTGACCCTAATATGGCAGATTTTCGTAACCCTATTTCTAGGCGTACGAGCAACTCCGCTTAACTATGCTAGATCTACTCTTAGGCAGAGACTTTTGCTCCACCACCTAAGCACATCAATACTTGAATCAATATCCTGGAAATACCAAAACAAGAATTAAGAACACATAGTTAAGAACAAATCAAGTATTTATCATATAGTTCAGCAAACGAGAACAAGATTCATCTAAGGTTTCATCCCCCTCAGGTATCTGAGGGTTTAGTTCATAACGATAAAAGAATACATCTCAAAAGAAAAGATAAAACAAAACATAAGAAAACCTTAAAACCCCCTGAAGGAGTTGAAGGAGAGATCCTCTGTCTTGAGTATAACTCCGACTTCTTGAGATGAATCAACTGGCTATTCTTTGAGTGAATCCCACAATTCTGGCCTCTCTGGCTCGGCTCCTTGGCCTAGCTGGATGCCCAGCTGGACTTCCCAACTGGACTCTCCCTGAAGGTTGGCCTCTAGGGTGTTTATATAGGCTTTTGGACTGGCTTTCTTTGCCTCTAAGTACCCTAATCTGACTGAAACTTTTCTTTCTCATGTCAGGGACACGCCCACAGCACATGCCCGTGTGAATCGTGGTCAGGCCGTGTTCGAGTCTGTTAAGGAGGCACGACCGTGTGGTCTTGGGCCTAGGCTGTGTTGATTTTGTGATATGGCCCATTTACTCCGTTTTGGGCCTGTTTCTCGTTCTTTTCATCCTCTGGTGCTCTTCTGAGTAAAAAACATGAAAACAAAGGATTAAGAGCACCAAATTACACAATTCAAGGCTTAAATCATCCAAAAGTATGCTAAATGTGGGATTACAATATGTTCATATTACGGTTTATCAAATACCCCCACACTTAAGCATTTGCTTGTCCTCAAGGAAAATTCTCAACTCATAATTAAAATAAACTTCCCTGATTCATAATATTCATCAATAATGTTTCATCATAATTTAAAGATAATTCATACATTGATAATTTAACTCAAAGGGCCCTAAAGATTCAAACAATCAAAGTCATACATTTATAGCACGAAAACATAGGCGTTTCCCTTTACCTAAATAATTACCTCTGATTCGGAATTGACAAGAGTTGGCATCCTCACTAAAGATTCACTCAAATCACTCAATGTGTTTAAGGTTCAAAATTAAGCACTCAAAAGTCGAACATGAAAAGTTAATCCCATAAGCTTGCCTGAAAATCAAATCTCCACCACTGTAAAATGAGATGATACACAGATCAAAAGGTCTTTAAAAAGGGTTATAACGGGGCTTAGGTTAAAGGTGTGGATAAAGGCTGAATTAGAGGGTTAGAATCGAAATTGACTTGACAAATTACCTAACTAGAAATAACAAACTGGCAAGGAATAATTACATCAATTGAAGACTTCATTACTAATAATACGAGCTTCTTCTTCAAGATTTGGAATTTTCTTGTATAAGCTCAGCTAATATAGGACTAATAATGAAATACTTTGAATTTTTTTTAAGAACAAATCATAATACATAATAAAAGATGAATTCAACTACTGAAATAAAATAATTAGGCAACCGATCAAATGAAATCTCGACAGAAAGGGTAGTCAAGGAATGGTGATAACAAATACAAAGGGTTTTGGGTTAATATTAGTGGGTGAGTCTGTAATATCCTAGATTTAGGGGTTATGCGTTTATGCATAATTCAAGTAATAGTGGGCTTAGTGTGTGTTTGGATATGTTTTAAGGGTTTTTAGAATTTTAGAATGTAAGGGAATGCCTTAGAAAAATATTAGATTTTTTAGTCTTAGAAGGGGAGCTAAGCAAAATTGGCCTTAAGAAAATTAGTGTGAGGTTTTAATCACAAGGAGTCAATTGGTAAAGTGGCAAATGGAGTGTGGAGTGTACTAATGGTCTTAGGTTCGAATCCCATGGATGGCAATAAGGTGACTTTTATTTTTGCATGTGTATGGCATGTGTTGGTCAAACTCTAATTAAGATAAGGTTGGACTTTGTCTTTTATGGTTAGTAGACTAAGGAATAAGGCAAGTGCTTAGTTATGGTATGGTATCAAGGAGTTATGGTATGATAAGGAGACAAAAGGCTTGAAATATGGAGTGTTGTTTTGGAAACTTTTCTATGGCCATTTGACCATGAATGTAGACGGTATAGTGGACTAGGGGGGTTGGCTTAATTTTGAATGTGATTAGGAGGAAATAAGGAGAAATTTAGGAGTGAGTTTAATTCAAAATTAGTTTGAATTGATGGAAAGAAGAAATTTGAGTGTGGTGGCCGAATGTGGGTCTCTTTTGGGTGATAATTTTCGGTCATGAGTGGGGGGGAATAGCCGAATTTCCTATAAGAGGTCTAGAAGTTCTTTTTCGGTTCTCTTTTCTTTCTTTAGTATTCTCTTTCGAAACTTTCTTTTCACCCTTGCCATTGCCGAAATTTGCACCCTATTTCTTGACCAAAAGCCGAAAGTTGGAAGTCATTTTGTGCATCTTTTTCTTTTTCCTTTTGCAACTTATTGTTTCTTCCATTCACTTCCTAAAAATCGAAACCCATCCTCTCATTTGCAACAAAGCCGAAACCTCTCCACCTTTGTTCTTCATTGCCAAATTCTCCTAACTTTCATCTACACTTCTTTTCTTCTTCTCAACCTCGGGGCTATACCTATTTTGTGTTAGCCGAATATCCCTTCTCCATTTGGCAGTTTTTGCCGAATCTATTGGAGCCTTTAGAGGAGGGGGTGTCGACATTCCTTTTCATCAATCTTCCAATTGGTTTCGAGTATAGTAAGTATTTTCTCAGCAATCGAATTCTCTTCTTTTAGTATGCTGAAACCAATGGTTGGCCTTGGTTTCTAAGGGATGGCCGAATGTATGTAGAGTCATAATATTGTGTTTCTTTTGTGTAGCCAACGGTAAGGAGCCTTAAGGAGGATTGTAAGGATTCGATTCATCAAGGTAAGTGTTATGTGGTGATTCGGGATTTAGTTAAGCAAGGTAGGTGATTTATAGTATTCGGCCATAGGCCATTTTATGAGTTTAAGTGATGACCGATTTCTGACTTTGGTTCTTAGGAGCAAATCGACAGGAATAAGAGAGTTTCGGGATTGAGTAGACTGTACCAAAAAGGTGTGTAGTTATTGCACTGTTCTCTTGATTGTTTATGTGTGTATGTTGTTATATATGTGTGATATGATGTGAATGGTAGCCAAAATAAGGGCTAAGATGGTGGATACCCATGGTGGGTGATCGAATAATCAGGTCAGTACTTTATGATATTAAATGATCACTGATGAATATGTGAAATGGTGATGAGCGTGTGTTATATACTCTATTAAATGATATTTTTTTCATGTTATATATATGCATGGGAATTTGGGACATGAATATTGAAGGACAGGGTGTACATTATGTACGTGGTCTGATGTTAGCCTTGTGCTACATTGGCGCTTGATGTTAGCTATGTGCTTCATCAAGGTGGGGTGTTGGCTATGTGCCACCTCCTGGCGGATGATAGCTGTGTGCATCACCGTGGATTGAGGATGACCTCGAGTCACCTCGTGGATATTGACATGTGGGGTCACTTAGGTGATCGGTGGCTTAGCCACGGCCTTGGGCGGCAGGTCTGCCAAGGTAGGTGTAGTGGATGGACACTAGGTTGGGTTGGGCTTCATGTTGCATATTTATGTATGTGGACTGTGTGGATATGGGCCAAGCCCATATGTGGAGACATGTGAAATAACTATACACTGAGTCTGTTTGACTCACCCAATTTTTACCAAACATCGCAGGTGATGCATAAAGCTTGGACCGGGTTGGAGAGGATACGAGGTGGCCCATGCAGAAGAGGATTTTCTTTATACAATTTATATTTCAGTATTTTAAGTATTTATTTATTGTAATAAGGGCCTCCTAAAGTGTTTAAAGATTTTTATTATGTTTTAAGTTGGATTGTCAATTATATTAATAACTGAAAATGTTTTATTTTTAGCAACTTTCCTTTTAAAATATATGATAAAGTTTTTAACCGAAGAATTTGTAACATCAAAGTTTTACTTAAAGTTTTAAATACGAAATGATTTATCAACAACAACAAACTTTCATGATTTAGTTTATGAGTCAAAATATTTTTCAAACATTTTCCGCAGTGGCATTCTGAATTCGGCCGTGGCTCGTGGGTCGGGTTTGGGGTGTTACAGAGTCAATAAAAAAGGGTTGTTAGGATCAAAGGGGTTCACTAGGGGTTAATTATGAAGGTAGGCTTTTAGTAGAGTGAGCAGGTTAAATCCTAGGTGCCTTTATCATCTCTGTATATCAAATCAATGATGTGGTCTTGACATGTATAATCGAAGCAAGTTCTAGAATAACAAATCAATGTTGACACACTCATAATAAAAAGTGAGCACGAAAGAATGTATGCTCTAAAAGGCTCAAAATCTCACAAGAATTATGGGTTTTTGATATCAACCTTGTGGATTTCAAACTTGAAGGTAATAATTAGATTCAAGTAGACAACCTAATATAATTTTAATTTTTGAAAATAGACTCATCATGCTTGATTCTCTAGTCTCCTAAAGTTTAAATCATTACTGCACAATTATCAATGACTTAATCCAAAACATATCAAAGAAAATCACGATTCAGAAGAAATTTTGTTCTAATCATAATATGAGAAAATTACTTAAGAACAAGGCATAATTCAAGGCATAATTCAGGGATTTGAGAATAATGCAGAAAGTTAGGCACTTTCTCGAAATAAATATTCACCCCCCACACTTAAGATGTACATTGCCCTTAATGTACAAAGATAGATAATAACATAATAGAAAATCAAAAGATAGGGAGAAGTGTAACTCCCCGAATGTTGGATGAAATCCTTGGAGGATGGCTAGTGATGATGATTGAGGCATGGGTGAATGTGGTGGTTAATACTTCGGTGCTGTGTTCGTTCTCGGAGTGGCAAATTGAACCTTTTTAAACTGCAAAGTTACCAGTTAGATGTTCAGGGAGTATTTATTTAATTAGTGTTGTTAGAGATACTCGAGAATTAGATGGCCAATGATAAAAAATAAAACTGTACTAATAGGGGTTTTAAACAAGAAAGGTAAAAAGTTTTAATGAACAATGAAAATAAGCTAAACATAAACTAAAATTGAAAATTGAAAAAGAAATAAAAATAAAGGACTCAAAGGTCCTCATCATCGGCTAGGTCACGAGGTGGTGGAGGTGGCGATATGTGAAAGTGATGACAAATTTGCTGAAGAGTCACCTCAATGCCATCAAATCGTCGAGTGGTGTCATTGAATTATTGAGTAACGTAATACTCGAACTGAGTGAGACGTGCAAAGATGTCAAAAAGTGAAGCAGCCGCATGAGCCAAGCAATGACACGGTTGTGATTCATCATGTGGGTGTGGGACATTGTTAGTGATGTCCTCAGGATCCTCCTCTTTGGTGGTAGGTGCTAGCCGATATTGGGGGGATCAGTCCCATGTCGACGTTGGATCACCCTCATGTGTAACATCGTCTGGATGCCTTGTGGGGACATCTGACCTATCAGTGTGAGTGAGGAGATCTGAGCGGCAGTGTTGAGGAGCCCGAAAAATCGAGCCAAGCGTGTAGTGTATGGCCCCATAGATATGACCCCTCTCCTATGTTGCTCTGTTTGATGTTGAATGGCATGAGCTATGAAATAGGCTAAGTTAAAAACGTGCTCATTTGCCATGCACCATAGGAAGTAGTCGTCGTGAGTGTTGACGATGCCAGTGCTCTCCCGCCTACCTGTCAGTATATGAGATAAAATAGCGTGTACGTACCTCAAGGACGGGACGAGAGCCGTCGCTTTGGAGTGATTGAGGTCATAGATGGGGTTGTTGGGGGCTATCTTGTACCAACATTTCGTGGGGTTGATATGGATGTGGCGGTGAAGATTTTTAAAATCATCATCTTGCATGAATTCATCAGTGTAGAGTCCCAAAGCGGCTCGAAATTATGGCACACTCATCTCACAGACTAGGCCTCCGAGGCGGAATTGGATAGTGCCAGAGTTGTCGAAGTTGGTCATCACCATTTGGAGCTGGAAAGTAGAGTAGAGTTCCAGAGTGAGCTCTAGGTAAGTGGGCTCAACGATGTCGAAAAATTGCCCCCACGGGTCTGTGAATAATAAGGCCTGAACCTCATTTGTTAGTTGGACCTGCTCTAGTGTGGTCCAATCAATACATCGTCCTACGCCGAGAGGGCTTGCGCATAGTATCTGATAACGATCCTCCTGAATACCCTGAGGAAAACGTAAGAATGGGTGGCACACTTCAGTGGTTGCGCTGGCTGATGAACTGGGTCCCTTTCGTTTTTTTCGACGTCAGAACGACAGTTTTCTTTCCTCTAGACGCAGACATTATGTTCCTATAGAAAGAATAAGATCATCTCATGATAATACTTATGACTCCACAATTTCAATCTCATTAACAATGAAAATTTCCAATAATTCTCTAGAAGTTCCAGACATTCAAAAATTATAGTTAATCTATTTATAATGCTCAACTAATCATTAGTTATTGCTAATAATAAAAAGAATGCAATATAAAAGAAAAAATATATATAAATGAAGAAGAAAAAAATAATCATGGGATGTAAAATATCAATCAGTAAAGTAAAAGGTACAGAATGGACCGACAGTAGTGTAGAGATGTCGCACGGTCATTGATGGCGGAAGCACGGGCGTGTGCTGTGGGTGGGTGGTGGTGCAGGGCTACGAGTGTGTATTTTGTTTACACAGGCGTGGTCTTTGTTGTGGATGAGGAAGATAAAGAGAGATAAGGGAGAGGGGAATGAGTGGAAGTGAAGGGAGAGAGAGGGCCGGTGACCGGAATGGTGAGGTATGGGGGATTTTGGGAGTTCTAAGAGGAACGGCTAGGGTTGGGGATTTGAAGAAGAAGATGAATAGGGAGGTTTAAATAGGAAATTGACCACACGGGCAGGGGCCACGCCCATGTTTCCTTTATTCAGCCCGTGTTTTTTGAAAATTTTTATTTTAGGTGCGTTTATGTTCTGTTCCACGCCCGTACTACACGGGCGTACCTGGCATTGTTCGTTTAGCCCACGCCCATGTCAATGGTTCCACGCCCGTGTTTTTTATGTCAGTGTTGTCACGAGCGTGTTTAATGCTCGTGTCCCTTACTCAGGATTGACCACGGTTAGGATGTACAGGCGTGTCATAAATCCGTGTCTATTAGTCAGTTTCAAGCAAGGTCGCTAGCACGACCGTGTCTTTTAGTCAGAGTCCGTGGCTTGGGGAAAATTTTTCCCTGTTTCGGCACCATCTTTGCCACGCCCATGTACCTATTCGTAGTATCCACATGGTCATAAACACGGCCGTGTGTGAGGCCGTGTGGGTGGAGAAACATACACTTTTTGTTAGTTTACAGTTAGATTTTAAAAAGGAAAATTTAAAATTTAAAATAAAAATAAAAATAAAATTAATGGGGTTAGTACTTGGGTTGCCTCCCGAGAAGCGCTCGTTTATAGTCTTAAGCTAGACTTTTCCTGTTTTTGGTTCTAAATGAAGGTTCACAGAGCTGAAGCTCCTCTCTTATATCCCTAAAATCTTCACCATTATAAATTTTCAGTCGCTGACCATTTACCTTGAATGTGCCATAATTCGGATGAGTTACCTCGATTGAGCCATAGGGAAAGATAGTTTTGATCATGAAAGGGCTTGACCATCTTGATTTTAGCTTCCCAGGGAATAATTTGAGCCTTGAATTGTATAGCAGAACTAGATCTCCAACTTTGAATTGCTTTGGTTGTTTTAAACGAGCATCATGGCATTGCTTTGTTGCCTCCTTGTATAGTCGTGAATTCTCATAGGCGTTAGCTCGCCATTCATCTAACTCGTTCAGCTGCATCATCCTCTTCTCACCTGTAGTTTTAAGATCGTAATTTAGAAATTTTATAGCCTAAAAAGCTTTATGTTCTAATTCAAATGGTAGGTGACAACTTTTTCAGTAGACAAGTCTGTATGGGGATGTTCCTATGGGCGTTCTAAATCCTATTCTATAAGCCCATAGAGCATCATCTACTGTTAATGCCCAATCTTTCCTATTTGATTCAACTATCTTCTCTAGAATACACTTCAGCTCTCGATTTTCTACTTCTACTTGTCCATTGGTTTGAGGGTGATAAGGGGTAGCTGTTCTGTGGTGTACTCCATATTTCTTTATGACTTTTTCAAACTGAGTATTACAAAAATGGGTGCCCCTATCGCTTATAATTTCTCTGGGTGTGCCAAATCGAGAAAAGAGTTTCTTAAGAAATCTTACTACCATTATGGCATCATTAGTAGGTAAAGCTTGAGCTTCTACCCATTTTGGCATGTAGTCTACTGCTACTAAAATATATTTGTTCCCAAATGAACTAGGGAATGGGCCCATAAAATCAATACCCCATACGTCAACAATTTTGCATGATAGTATGTATGTTTGAGGCATTCAATTGCGTTTAGAGATATTACTTATTCTCTGACATCTATCACATGAAGCAACATACCTGTTAACGTCTTTAAACAAGGCAGGCTAAAAAAACCTGATTCGAGTATTTTGTGTGCTGTCCTTATCCCACTGTAATGTCCTCCTGAAGGACTTGAATGGCAGTGTTCTTGCTTCTGCTTGTGTAACACATCTTCGAATTACTTGATCTACACATATACGAAAAAGAAAAGGATCCTCCCAAAAATAGTTTTTCACATCAACAAAGAATCGCTTCTTTTGATGATGTGTTAACCTCTTTGGTAGGATGTTAGCAGCTAGGTAATTTGCAATGTCTGCAAACCAGGGTACTTTTGAGTTAGAAATAACAAATAATTGTTCTGCAAGAAACGAGTCATTTATCTCCCTCTCATCTAGTTCTTTGATATGTGGATTTTCAAGTCTATGTAGATGATCTGCTGCAAGATTTTCAGCTCCTTTCTTATCCTGAATTTCTAGATCAAATTCCTGCAAGAGTAAAATCCATCTTATGAGTCGAGGTTTTGCATCGGTTTTTGTTAAGAGATAACGAAGAGCTGAATGGTCAGTGTAAAGGACAACTTTAGATAATATCAAATACTGTCTAAATTTATCAAATGCAAAAACCACAGCTAGCAATTCTTTTTCTGTGGTGGTGTAATTTTCTTGTGCAGCCGTTAATGTCTTGCTAGCGTAATAGATCGGCTGAAAATGCTTGCCCTTCGCTATCCCAAAACTGCACCTACTGCAAAATCACTCACATCACACATTAGTTCAAAGGGTAAATTCCAATCAGGTGCAATTATAATTAGAGCATTTATTAATTTATCTTTGAGGATGTTAAATGCATCTAAACATTCTTGATCAAAATTGAAAGGTACATCGTTTTCTAGTAGTTGATAAACCGTAAAAGTAACATATTTTAAGCCCACATTTAGCATGCTTTTGGATGATTTAAGCCTTGAATTATGTAATTTCGTGCTCTTAATCCTTTGTTTTCATGTTTTATACTCAGAAGAGCACCGGATGATGAAAAGAACGAAAAACGGGCCCAAAACGGAGTAAATGGGCCATATCACGAAATCCACACGGCCTGGGCCCAAGACCACAGGGCCGTGCCTCATCCAACAGCCTAAAACACGGCCTGGCCACGACTTACACGGGCGTGTGCCACGGGCATGTCCCTACCGTGACAAAGAGAAGTTTCACTCGGATTAGGATACTTAGGGACGAAGAAACACATTCCGAAGCTTATATAAACATCCTAAGTATAACCTAAAAGGGGAGACCCAAGGTTTTAGTCAAGGGGCATCCAACTAGGCCAAAGAAGGTAGATTTGTGGGGAATTACTTGAAGATAGCTAGTTGATCCATCTCAAGAAGCCGGGGTTATACTCAAGACGGAGGATTTCTCCTTCAATTCCTTCATGGGGTTTTAGGGATTTCTTATGTTTTGTTTTATATTTTCTTCTGAGATGTTTTCTTTTATTGTTATGAACTAAACCGTCAGATACCTGAGGGTGATGAAACCTAAGATGAATCTTGTTATCGTTTGCTAAACTATATGATAAATATTTGACTTGTTCTTAATTATGTGTTATTAATTCTTGTGTTGATATTTCCGGGATATTAATTCAAGTGTGATGTTGTAACATCCCTATCCCGTGTCCGTCGCCGGATTAGGGTTAGGAGCGTTACCGAACAGATCAAAAAAATATTTACAGAGTTTCCTACATTCATTTATCATTCTCAAGCATAGTGTCCTTTAATACGGTCTACGAGACCTTAAATATGCTTACAAACCGAGTCGGGACTAAATCGAAACACATACAGAAATTTCAGAAATTTAAATCTTTTTCTAAGTTTCAGGGTTGCACGCCCGTGAGGGTAGGCCGTGTGACTCCCACGGCAGCTAGACACACCCGTGTGTCCTCCTCGTGGTCGAAATTGACTTATCCTCCACGGCCACTAAGCACGCCCGTGTGCTGACGCCGTGGTCGATCCTGTCAAAAATCACACGGCTACCAGGCAGCAGGCACGCCCGTGTGCCAAGGCCGTGTACTCTTATGCTAGCTATTACCTAGCCCACGGTCACTAGGCACGCCCGTGTGCCACGACCGTGTGACATTATATGCCATTTTCAAGGCCAAAATTCCACCCATTTGGGTCTCACCTACAAGCAACATTTACCAACACATATCAAGCATGTATGGCAACCAAAAACATACTAAATTGACCATTCAAATCTATACATTCGATACCCATTTCATTCATGTCAACTTTCAAGACAAAACATATATAAAACTAAAGCATATTTCATTCATTTACTTACCCAAAAACTTGACCATTTCATGAGCATCAAACCATACCAAAACAACTACACATACCACATTCATCAAGACAAAATATAAACCAATAATTAGTCACATCTCATGACCAAGTTTATACATCAACTTATATCAAAACTAGCCTATACATGCCATATCTATATATATATATATATATATATATATATATATATATATATATACACATTTCCAAAATGTACCAAAATGAGTTTAGTAGTGTGATGACGATCCTTGATGGTCCCGAGCCTTCAGTAGCTTTGACGACCTATAAAACAGAGAAAACACACACACAGAGTAAGCTTTCCAAAAGCTTAGTAAGTCAATATACGAACAAACTTAGCATGATTTGCACATAACCGAATTAATAAGATAACAGATATGGTTCTCATGACAAAAATCACTTCATTCTTTCTTGAGCTCATATGCTTAGCTATAACTTACCATATTTCCAAATCACATACCATATACTTAACATCATAATATGCTCACATGGATACTTACCTTATATACACAGTTAGTACATAAGCAACGTACCTGTAACGGATATTCATTCATTTAACTTATCAAAGCTCGGATTTGCTATTCGTATCATAGACTTGCCCGTTGAACCGTAAGGAATGTAGTAGGATACTCAGAAAGTTCGGAATAGTCGTACAATACCAACGTCCCAGACGAGGTCTTATATGCACTCTGATATCGATGCCACTGTCCCAGACAGGGTCTTACACGAATCAATACGATGCCAATGTCCCAGACATGGTCTTACACGCAAGGATCATAACGATGCCAACGTCCCAGACGTGGTCTTACACGTAAAGCTCATATCGATTCCAACGTCCCAGACGTGGTCTTACATGAGTCTCAAATCAACGCCAACATCCCAGACGTGGTCTTTCATGATAAAAACAGAACAGATACCTATGTCATGACATAGCTAATCCTATCTATTCCTAGGTTCGTACAGGACTTCTCGGACTTAGTCACTATATCAAACTTATCTCAGAGTTCATATGCATAACCTCTCATAAGCATTCATTATTGACATTAGTCATATAAGCAACTACAATTTCATACAAGTACGTTTATTTGCATAGTGACTTACCTCGGATTCGATCTATCGGAATGAAAACGACTACTCCTTTACTTTCGCTTTCCCACGATCTAAGTCCGTTTTCCTCGGTTCTTGATCTAAACATATTCAAAATTAACCCTTTTATTCAATAATTCATTCAATTCAATCCATACACACATATTTAGGGCTATTTACAAATTAACCCTCACATTTGCACAGTATATCAATTTAGTCCATTTTTCTCAAAACATCAAAATTCACAAAATCAACCCACACTCATGCTTAGCTGAATGTACATATATATCATACAAGCCCATATTTTCCATCAAATTAGCAATTTAGTCCCTCAATTTGCTATTTTCACCATTTAGCCCTATTTAGCTAAATTCATCAAAACTTCAAGAATAAAGTATGTTCATCTAGCTTAAAACTTCCATTTAACACCATAAATCATCACAAAGCTCAACATAACATCAATGGCATTTCTCATGAACAACATCAATTCACAAAATTAAGACATGGGTTTTGTAGCTTTCAAAGCAACGATTATAAAAACGTAGAAATTGTCAAAAACGGATCAAAAACTAACCTTGAATTCAAGCTTGTATGTGCCAAAAATTTGAAAGCTTTTAAACCTTTCTCTTCTTTTGATTTTTGGTGGATGAAGACATGAAATAGTGTCCATTTTCATACTATTTTACTAATATAATGTTAATAATTCAATTACCAAAATAGCCTTCATTCATATAATTAAAACAAATTATACAATATGGGCATTTAAGGCTTTAAACCATCCACTATCTATAATTTGGTATAATAACAACATAAGGCCTCCACCTTAACAAAGCCACAACACATTGATACTTTAACAAATAGCAAGTAACTTTCACATTCATGTAATTTCATCCTTTTGTCAAATTAAACACACAGACGGACAAATTAACTTACAAAAATTGAACACATGCTTAGTCACATATTAACAGCACAGAAAATAATATTAAAATATTATACAGACTTGGATTTGTGGTCCCGAAACCACTGTTCCAACTAGGGTACAAACCGGGCTGTAACAGATGTGCTTAGGTGGAGGAGCAAAAGTCCCTACCTAAGAGTAGATTTAGCATAATTAAGCGGAGTTGATCGCACGCCTAGAGATAGGGTGTCGAGATTTTACCGGATTAGGGTGAAACCTAATATGGGAGTCCATAGATCAAGTTAATGCAATTCTAGGGGTTTTAATTAGAAAGAGATTTCAATTAATCAACCTAGGGTTAGACGTTAGTCGCCTCGAGAGAGGGATTAATATAACTTAGGGAATCTTACGGATCAAGTCAAATGAATAAATCATATGGTTTAGAGTTAGATAACAAGTGAAGTCTAGGTGGATTCTTCCCTGGGTATCGTCTTAATCAATTGGTTTTTCCTCAAGGTTATTTTCCCAATTTCATTCTTCTTTGTCATAGAGTCTTTAACTTAGTAGTTTGTTAATTGAGATTAGATAAACAATTCCCTTAATTCTTAGGCTAAATAATAAAAAGAGAGTTAGTATTAGTACTTTCGGTTCCTTTGGGTTCGACATTCCGGTCTTGCCTTAACTATACTACTATTCGATAGGTGCGCTTGCCTCAAATTGTTGTCTTAGTTAGTTTCTAGGTTCGATCATTCTTTATATAAATTTTAAGACTTTGATATCACATAAAACGACACGATCAAGTTTTGAGCGCCGTTGTCGGGGAACTAAAATATTAAGAAAGCTTAATTTTTATTACTTTGGCCATTTTTTTTTTTTTTTTGCAATTTATTTTTTAATTTTTATTGTTAGCTTTGCTAATTTTCTTTTTTTGTTCCTTTCAGGCACCTCTAGTTTATGACCAGAAGGAACCCGACAGGACCCCTACTTTACGACAGTGATATTGAAGGTACCGTTCGCAGAAATCGCAGAGAAATAAGGTGAAGGTTAAACTACATAGAAGAAGAGCAAGAAGCCAAAATCAATACCACCGAAGAGATGGCTGAGAATAATCCGCTACCTCCAGAGATGACCGAAAATCATGCTCCTCGAACTATGTATGATTATGCTAAACCTAGTTTAATAGGAACTGAGTCAAGTATTGTTAGGCCTACTATTGCTGCAAATAATTTTGAACTGAAACCTAACACTATACAGATGATACAACAGTTTGTTCAGTTTGATGGTTTGTAGGATGAGGATCCTAACACACACTTAGCAAATTTCCTAGAATTTTGTGACACTTTCAAGATAAATGGCGTTACTGATGATACCATCCGGCTTCGGTTATTTCCCTTTTCTTTGAGGAATAAAGCCAAGTAGTGGTTGCATTCTCTTCCACGAGGGTCAATCACTACATGGGATCAAATGACCAAAAAATTTTTACAAAATATTTCCCGCCTGCCAAAATGGCCAAGTTAAGGAATGATATCTCTTCTTTTGTGTAGATGGATTTAGAGACACTTTATGATGCATGGGAGAGATACAAAGACTTGTTGAGGAAATGCCCACACTATGGATTACCTTTGTGGCTACAGGTTCAAACCTTCTACAACGGTGTGAACCCTTTAACAAGGCAATTAATCGATTCAACAGCCGGTGGAACCTGAACAACAAAACTCCTGAAGCAGCCTACGAGTTTATAGAGGAGATGTCATTGAATAACTATCAGAGGCAAGTGACAAGGACAAGGCCAGCCAAAGTAGCCAAAGTTTTCAACCTCGACGCAGTAATCGCACTATCAAATCAGGTAGAGTTGTTACATAAAAAATTTGATAGTGTATATGGTTCTTCGTAGGCACATCTAGTTATGCAGTGCGACACAAGTGAAGGAGTGGTGAATCCTGAGTACCCACCCTACGGACAGGGCATGGAGAGCGAACAAATGAACTCTATGGGTAACAATTTCTGATCTAATAATAACCCTTATAGTAATACTTATAATCCAGGTTGGAAGAACCACCCTGATTTCTCATGGGGTGGCCAAGGAAATCAAAGGCAACAACCATCCCAAAACTTCCAACAACAGCCCTACCCACAGGAAAAGAAGCCAAACCTCGAGGAGATGCTGACAAAATTCATGGCAGCCACAGAAACACGTTTTCAGAATACTGAGTCATCCTTCAAAAATCAACTTGAAAAATCGACACAAGAGCTCAAGGATCAAATCGGGCAACTTGCTAAGCAGATCTCTAAGAGACCACAAGAACACCTACCGAGCAACACTGAGACTAACCTAAAGGAGCAAATTCAAGTCATAATAGCTCAAGATAGTGAAGGGTTAGACGTGCCCAATTTAAGGCAAAAGAATGTGGTAGAAGAAGGTAATGTCGAGGTAACCCAAGAAAAACCAAAACCGGTAATCAAAGAGTACCAACCACCATATCCCGAAGCGATGAAGCAAGACAACACAGAGGAACAGTTCGGTAAGTTTCTTAAACTTTTAAAGAAATTACATATTAACTTACCGTTACTTGAAGCTCTTTCACAGATGCCAGACTCTAGGAAATTTTTAAATGAGCTATTAACGAATACACAAAAGTTAGACGAGGCATCGCATGTGGAGCTGAACGCAGTGTGTTCAGCCATGTTGCAGAATAGATTACCATAAAAATTAAAAGATCCAGGGAGTTTTACAATTCCATGCTTGATTGGTAGTCTATCTATTGATAATGGTTTAGCTGATTTAGGGGCAAGTATCAATGTTATGCCTTATAAATTGTTTAAACAACTAGGTCTAGGGAAACCCAAGCAAACTAGGATGAGCATTCAATTAGCTGATAAAACTATTAGAATTCCTAGGGGTATAATTGAAGATGTGTTAGTAAAAATTGATAAATTCGTATTCTCAGTAGACTTTTTCGTTTTAGACATAGATGAGGACAATAGTATTCCCCTAATTCTAGGAAGGCCTTTTTTATTAACTGCCAGGACTAAAATTGATGTCAGTGCAGGTGAACTCATAGTTTGTGCAGGTGACGAATCAATTAGACTTCAAGCTCTCGACTTGGCTAGGACATCGAGTGACAAAGGTGAGAACGTAAATTCTATTGATAAGCTTTCCACTAAACCTTCTTTTCAGGAAGCACCACAGAACCACACAACCAAGCCAGAGTTTATACCTCATAACAACAAAGAACTAACTCACGACGAATGACGGCTTTACATCGATGAACTAGACGAGTGGAAGACACATTTAAGGGAGAAATCACAACTGCACAAACCGAAAGAATCCCAATACGAGCTTATAGGAACATCAAATCACTTTAAAATAGGAGATCAAGTATTGATAGAAAAAGTAGATCCACAATACCTCCTCCTGATCCCAACACAAACAAAGAAATCCCTTTTAAGGTGTTCAATGTTTTCCCACACGGAACAGTCGAGGTAAGTAACCCTATTTTCAGCACTTTAAAAATAAACGCTACTCGTCTTACACTCTATCATGATAATGGAACGGCTAGCATGAGAAAGGACTTTCAACTCCTCAAACCACCATGAATATGCAAATGAGAGGTAAGTCTAGCTTATGACTATAAGCGAGTGCTTCTCGGGAGGCAACCCGAGCACTAACCCCATTAAATTCTACATTTTTTTATCTTTTCCTTTTAGCACCTAACTGTAAATCAACCAAGTGCATATTTCCCAGCCACACAGCCTTGCACACGGTTGTGGCCGTGGCTGTGTGGGTACACTGAATCTCCGTACTGACATGGCAGAAACGGTACGACTCAGAACAAATAAAATCTTCAAGTCATGGACTCCAACCACCACACCGCGGGCACCAAAAAAACCCCATGGCCATGCGACGCGGCCGTGGACAATACTGTTAAATCACATACGGGCGTGGGACCCTAACCACAGCGTGGGAGAAATGAACGTAGCATAAACCGGCCGTGCAACACGGCCGTGCGACTTGACACGCTCAAGGTACACGGGCGTGGGGATGTGTCAGACTTGAAATTTTTTTAAACCACCACCCCCTTCACTCCCCACTTACTCCCAAACCTCTCTTCACCCACACCTCTTTTATTCCTCCCTTTCATCTTTCTTCATTCTCACTGTTCCAACCCTTGACATCCACCATATCCATGTTGAAGAAGCGGAAGGAGCCAAGCACAGTCTCCCCGAGGGAGACCGATCTACATAAGTTCATGCCGACCGCTTCATCTACTCGACAAGCCAAGGGTCTTTGAGACCATTTAATTTTTCTTCTTCTTTACTCTTCTCCTTTATTTTCCTTCTCTTTGACTCTCTTATGCTTAAATTAGTTTATTTTATTTTTGTTTCTTGATTTTAGGTTCTAAAGGCTGCTAGGGAATCACACTGGAACCACGACCACTACCTCAATACAGCCTTAGAGGTCACACCCACCTCGCGAACCATCCAATAATAAGGACTATTCAGTCCATTCACCTTTAATTTTAATTTTCTTTACATTTCTATTTTCTTTCTCTTTCTCTTTCCTGTCTTTAATTATATATTTAGTTTATTTTAAATGTATTTTAATATTTCCTGGCTAATTTTCTACGAGCTTCCCAATTTCTTCATTTAGCGCAGAGCTCGATAGCAGCCACCACACCTCAGACCTCCCAACTCAAGGAAACCATCCAAATTCAGGAAGTTTAACCCCTCCCTTTCTCTTAAAATGCATATACATCTTTGTACATTGAGGGCAATGTACATCTTAAGTGTGCAGGGTGAATATTTATTTCGAGAAAGTGACTAACTTTCTGTATTATTCTCAAATCCCTGAATGATATCTTGGCTTAAAGTAATTTTCTCGTATCACTAATTAGACTGAAATTCCTGTTGATTCATGATTTTATCGATATGTTTTGGATTAAGTCATTAATAATTGTGCATTGATGATTAAATTTGAAGGATACTAGAGAATCAAACATGATAAGTCTATTTTTCAGAATTAAAATTTTGTTAGGTTGTCTGCCTGAACCTAAGTATTACCTTGAAGTTTGAAATTTACAAGGTTGACATCAAATACCCATAATTTGTTTTTTTTTTTTTTTGAGATTTTGAGCCTTATAGAGCATATATTCTTTTTCTTGCTTACTTTATGATTATGAATGTGTCAAAATTGATTTGTTATTCTAGAACTTGCATCGATTATACTTGTCGAGACCACACCTTTGATTTGATATACAGAGATGATAAAGGCACCTAGTGTAACATCCCGAAATTGGGCCTAGGAGAATTGAGCCCAATGGGCCTTAGGCGTAGTAGCGTTTAAATTTTTGGAGAATAAGAGATCGGCTTAAATGCTAGTTAGACCCATTGGATAAGTGATTTTGGAAGGTTAGAGGGCTTCTATGAAGTCCCGGGATCAAATATTGCCTTTGGGGAAATTTTGGTTTTAGGTGAAAAAAACCCTGGAAGTTGGCAGATAGGCCTTAAGAATAAAATATGGAGAAAATAAAACAAGTGGAGTGTGTGGTGTAGTGGCAAAGTGACGCCACTTAGGGGACAAGGGGGTGACGCCACAAGGGAAGGAATGAGGTCCAAGGTTCAAGTCTTGGCTTTTGCATTTTGGTTTCTTTTTGCTTGGACCTTAGAATTTGGCCCATAGTTTATATTTAGTTGCGCATGGTTTAAGACACAAGAGGAGCTTGTGGCCAAGTGGTTAGCAGGGTGGATTATGTTGCAAGGGAGCCTAGGTTCGAATCTCGTGACAAGCAAGGGAGTATTTATTTTGCAGATTGGACGGCAAGAGTTTCAGTTGAATTTAAACTCTACTGACGAAGGGATCCCACATCGGAAAGACACAAAGAAGGAAGGTAAAGAGCTAGCTATATAAGGAGCATCCTAGGAGGAGAGTAAACACATCTTGGAGGGCGTTTGGGCACAAGAGTGGTCGGAGCGCGGATTAGCCCCAGAGTCCTATCAGGTGTGTAACTCTCTCTACTCTAGCTGTAGAGCGGCAAATGCCGAAATGCCGGTTACACGGCATTAGTAGCCACACGAGTGTGCGAGCGCATGTGTGGGGCTTCGACGCGATAGTTGAGGCCATCAGTAGTATTCTCGTGGGTTGGGGCTGCTTGGGCCTCGATGGGCCGAAGTGGGCCCAATGGGCTCGCGGGCCCATATGAGTAAATTGCATGATTGGTTAGTATATGTTGAACTAGACTAGGTGGAAGTTATATACGTGGCTAGATTTGTGCTAGGTGGGCCACACGAGCGTGTGGGCCCGGATGGGCCGAAATCGGGTTTTAGGCCCAATCGTCCGGTACAACCGGAAATGGTAGCTGAGTCGCTAGTGGTGACATTAGGCCTTCGAAAAGGCCATTTTAGTTGTGAATTTACGAAAATACCCTTGGTGGGTAAATTACGAAAATACCCTTAGTAGGTAAAATTACGATTATACCCTTAGAGGTTGATTAGCATGATTATGTTGTTTAGTTTTGGCCGATTGTAGGGGAAGGCTTGATCTCGCATATCTCGGGTTGTGGCTAGTGCTCGAAAAGTGTTAAGGAAGGGGGATCTAGTGCGTTAGATCTTGATCTACGGGATTTGATAGTCGCATTAGTAACCAGGTATGTAAACTAACATACTTCTTGCTTTGTCTATGTTTGATAAACTGATTGATTGGTAAAACCGAAACAGTATGGTTGAGTGATATGATACCCTATGGGGTATGTGCACGGATTCAGGTAAGTCCGTTTCATTATGAGTACTGTTATTGATACATGATGTCATGATTTATGATGTATGTGCTATGAGATGCAACGTTAAACATGTTTGCATGATTTTGAATACTATACATGAGTTGGTATGATGATGGGTGATATGAGAGGAGGGGGCAGTGATATTTTGTGCTGACGAGCACCAGTGTTTTGGTAACACAACTTTGTGACTTTGGGTCACCAGAGGTTTGGCACCTCCAGAGGTTTGGCACCTCAGCGTCTCGTCCCCGTGGTTTCGCACCACAGTGGGTTGGCCCCACAAGGCGGTATTGAGGGATTGACGCCAGTGATTTGGTATCACATGATGGGTTGGCCCCATCACTCGATTATTGTGACTACGGTCACCAGTGGTTTGGTACCACATTTGTGTCTTTGGGACACCAGAGGTTTGGCACCTCATTGCGACTCGTCCCTGTGGTTAACACCACCGTGGGTTGGCCCCACTTGAGATATGGGATCGTCTGCTAGTGATTTGGTATCACACGATGGGTTGGCCCCATCATTGGATTTGTGACTTCGGTCACCAGTGCTTTGGTAGCACAAACGTGTCTTTGGGACACCAGTGGTTTGGCACCACATTGACGGATATTGTGTCTTTGGGACACCAGTGTTTTGGTAACACATTGTGACTATATGTCACCAGTGGTTTGGCACCACCAGTGGTTTGGTACCACATGGGGTAGAAAAGGTGAATGGTTGGTTAGGAGTGGGTGCATATTAATTGGATGCATGATGATTATGTTATGTTTGCATATGATGTTTTGCTAATCCGGGAAAAAGGGTTGCACACTGAGTCTTGGTGACTCACCTTTTTCCTTTAACCACTTCAGGTATTGCATAAAGCTGGACCGGGATCGGAGAGGACAAGGTGGCCCATGCCGAAGATGATGATTTAATATTTTATGCTTGGTTTTGATATAAGTACTTTATTTGAATTATTGGGTTGTAATAAAGGCCATTTTATTATTTTGGTATTACTTTAACCATGGTTTATCTAATTTGGATTTCTATGTGAAAATGGTTTTAATTCCAGTACCCTATTTATAAAAGTATGTTTAATAAAGTATTTTCAGACAATTTGTAACTTCTAAAGTTTGCATATTGCTTTAAATGAACATGGTTTTCAAAAATTGAATTCTTTCATGCTTTATGCTAAGTTAATAAAGATTTTCATCCGACTTTCCCAAGTGACATAATCAGATTCGGTCGTAGCGAATGGGCCGGGTTTGGGAATGTTACAGTTTGGTATCAGAGCCCGGTTCAAAACTCGGCTTTGAGGGTTTTGGGCCCGAAACAGTTTTCAAAATGGGTTTTTGCAATATGGGTTTTTAAGAAACTTTTCAGGTTATTCTGGCATGGCACCTGTACCTCCGACCCGAAGTCCACCAGGTAAGTACTTCGGACTCTCTTGAAGTGATCTGTTTGTATGAATTGATTTGGGCTTAGTTTGGGCTCGTAGATTAGAATACTAGGATCTGTTGAACCCTAGGACTAGTCTACTCAAACACATGCATAAGACTTAAGGCTACTAAACAAACATGTGAAGTAAGTCACCGAGTTAAGGTGTGGCAACCACTGTACGCATGTTGAGGATTGGTATTCAGTAAGAGCTTGGTATTTAAGCAGTCCTAGCGACTCACCTCCTCTTTACTCGAATCCTACCTAGTGCGTAGCTACGGTTCACCTTAACCAAGAAGACTTGTTCATAGGCTAAACCAAGTATTAAAACCCGAAAGGGATTAGCCTTACTGTTTTAAAACCCTTAGTTTTAAAATTTTCAAACTTACCCCTTTGGTTTGTAAACCCTAAATCTGATTTTGAAAGACGTTTTCTTGATTTACCAAAATTTCCAAAATGCCCCTAGTGGCAAAATTACTAAAATGCCCCTGATTTCCAAAATTACAAAAATAACCCTGATTTCTGAAATTTTTGTGATGCTTCCGGTTTGAAAAATGAAATTTTCAAGATGACCCCGAGATTTTGTAAATTTTGAAGTTTCTTTAAGTTGGAAAAATTATTTTCAAAATTGACCCAGAGTTATCACCGAAATACCCTCTTTAGGAAAAATGACGAAATTACCCCTGGGTTGGGAATGCTCAAGAAAGTGACATGGATGAATGAATGTGTCTTTAGTGAAGTATGTGAATGTGTGAATTAGAACAGAAAACTTGAGATGAAACTTTGATTGCTTGAAAGAACGACTTCCAGAAACTTCTGTTCATAAAATTTGCTCGTGGATAAAACAGTGGAACAAAATTCCTAATGCATAAAACTTTTAATCAGATTAAATCGCGACGCTAGATATGAGTTCTAGGGGAGTTGGTTGTCGCGGACGTGGTCAAGGTGGAATCACAGCTTTATTAAGATCAGAGTGCGCAGCAAGAGCGTAGTGTGGTAGGATGTGCGACTGTTAGTTAGTTGAAAATTTCGAGGACGAAATTTCTTTAAGGAGGGTAGATTTGTAACATCCCGAAATTGGGCCTAGGAGAATTGAGCCCAATGGGCTTTAGGCGTAGTAGCGTTTAAATTTTTGGAGAACAAGAGATCGGCTTAAATGCTAGTTAGACCCATTGGATAAGTGATTTTGGAAGGTTAGAGGGCTTCTATGAAGTCCCGGGATCAAATATTGCCTTTGGGGAAATTTTGGTTTTAGGTGAAAAAAACCCTGGAAGTTGGCAGATAGGCCTTAAGAATAAAATATGGAGAAAATAAAACAAGTGGAGTGTGTGGTGTAGTGGCAAAGTGACGCCACTTAGGGGACAAGGGGGTGACGCCACAAGGGAAGGAAGGAGGTCCAAGGTTCAAGTCTTGGCTTTTGCATTTTGGTTTCTTTTTGCTTGGACCTTAGAATTTGGCCCATAGTTTATATTTAGTTGCGCATGGTTTAAGACACAAGAGGAGCTTGTGGCCAAGTGGTTAGCAGGGTGGATTATGTTGCAAGGGAGCCTAGGTTCGAATCTCGTGACAAGTAAGGGAGTATTTATTTTGCAGATTGGACGGCAAGAGTTTCAGTTGAATTTAAACTCTACTGACGAAGGGATCCCACATCGGAAAGACACAAAGAAGGAAGGTAAAGAGCTAGCTATATAAGGAGCATCCTAGGAGGAGAGTAAACACATCTTGGAGGGCGTTTGGGCACAAGAGTGGTCGGAGCGCGGATTAGCCCCAGAGTCCTATCAGGTGTGTAACTCTCTCTACTCTAGCTGTAGAGCGGCAAATGCCGAAATGCCGGTTACACGGCATTAGTAGCCACACGAGTGTGCGAGCGCATGTGTGGGGCTTCGACGCGATAGTTGAGGCCATCAGTAGTATTCTCGTGGGTTGGGGCTGCTTGGGCCTCGATGGGCCGAAGTGGGCCCAATGGGCCCATGGGCCCATATGAGTAAATTGCATGATTGGTTAGTATATGTTGAACTAGACTAGGTGGAAGTTATATACGTGGCTAGATTTGTGCTAGGTGGGCCACACGAGCGTGTGGGCCCGGATGGGCCGAAATCGGGTTTTAGGCCCAATCGTCCGGTACAACCGGAAATGGTAGCTGAGTCGCTAGTGGTGACATTAGGCCTTCGAAAAGGCCATTTTAGTTGTGAATTTACGAAAATACCCTTGGTGGGTAAATTACGAAAATACCCTTAGTAGGTAAAATTACGATTATACCCTTAGAGGTTGATTAGCATGATTATGTTGTTTAGTTTTGGCCGATTGTAGGGGAAGGCTTGATCTCGCATATCTCGGGTTGTGGCTAGTGCTCGAAAAGTGTTAAGGAAGGGGGATCTAGTGCGTTAGATCTTGATCTACGGGATTTGATAGTCGCATTAGTAACCAGGTGTGTAAACTAACATACTTCTTGCTTTGTATATGTTTGATAAACTGATTGATTGGTAAAACCGAAACAGTATGGTTGAGTGATATGATACCCTATGGGGTATGTGCACGGATTCAGGTAAGTCCGTTTCATTATGAGTACTGTTATTGATACATGATGTCATGATTTATGATGTATGTGCTATGAGATGCAACGTTAAACATGTTTGCATGATTTTGAATACTATACATGAGTTGGTATGATGATGGGTGATATGAGAGGAGGGGGCAGTGATATTTTGTGCTGACGAGCACCAGTGTTTTGGTAACACAACTTTGTGACTTTGGGTCACCAGAGGTTTGGCACCTCCAGAGGTTTGGCACCTCAGCGTCTCGTCCCCGTGGTTTCGTACCACAGTGGGTTGGCCCCACAAGGCGGTATTGAGGGATTGACGCCAGTGATTTGGTATCACACGATGGGTTGGCCCCATCACTCGATTATTGTGACTACGGTCACCAGTGGTTTGGTACCACATTTGTGTCTTTGGGACACTAGAGGTTTGGCACCTCATTGCGACTCGTCCCTGTGGTTAACACCACCGTGGGTTGGCCCCACTTGAGATATGGGATCGTCTGCTAGTGATTTGGTATCACACGATGGGTTGGCCCCATCATTGGATTTGTGACTTCGGTCACCAGTGCTTTGGTAGCACAAACATGTCTTTGGGACACCAGTGGTTTGGCACCACATTGACGGATATTGTGTCTTTGGGACACCAGTGTTTTGGTAACACATTGTGACTATATGTCACCAGTGGTTTGGCACCACCAGTGGTTTGGTACCACATGGGGTAGAAAAGGTGAATGGATGGTTAGGAGTGGGTGCATATTAATTGGATGCATGATGATTATGTTATGTTTGCATATGATGTTTTGCTAATCCGGGAAAAAGGGTTGCACACTGAGTCTTGGTGACTCACCTTTTTCCTTTAACCATTTCAGGTATTGCATAAAGCTGGACCGGGATCGGAGAGGACAAGGTGGCCCATGCCGAAGATGATGATTTAATATTTTATGCTTGGTTTTGATATAAGTACTTTATTTGAATTATTGGGTTGTAATAAAGGCCATTTTATTATTTTGGTATTACTTTAACCATGGTTTATCTAATTTGGATTTCTATGTGAAAATGGTTTTAATTCCAGTACCCTATTTATAAAAGTATGTTTAATAAAGTATTTTCAGACAATTTGTAACTTCTAAAGTTTGCATATTGCTTTAAATGAACATGGTTTTCAAAAATTGAATTCTTTCATGCTTTATGCTAAGTTAATAAAGATTTTCATCCGACTTTCCCCAGTGACATAACCAGATTCGGTCGTAGCGAATGGGCCGGGTTTGGGAATGTTACACCTAGGTTTTAACCCACTTACTCCACTAAAAGCCTACCTTCACAATTGACCCTTAGTGAACCCCGTTGATCCTAACAAACCCCATTTATTGACTCATCTACTAATATTAACCCAAAACCCTTTGTATTTGTTATCACCATTCCTTTTAACTACCCTTATGTCGAGAATTGATTTGATTAGTTGCCTAACTATTTTATTTATTTCAATCGTTATATTTATCCTTTATTATGTATATTTGACTTGTTCTTGAAAAAAAAAGAAGTATATTCATTATTAGTTTGGTGATTAGGTGAGCTTATACATTAAGTTCAAATTATTGAAGAAGCTCATACTAGAGTATTATCAATAACAGTATTATTAGTTTCCTATTGATGTAATTACTTATATTCATTTCATTGTTCCTAGTTAGGTAATTTGCCAGGTCAATCTCGATTTTAACCCTCTAATTCAGCCTTTATCCACACCTTTTATCCAAGCCCCGTTACAACCCTGCTAAAGACCTTTTGATTTGTGTATCATCTCATATTATAGTGGTGGAGATTTGATTCTCATGCAAGCCTATGGGATTAACTTTTCATGTTTGACTTTTGAGTGCTTAATTCTGAACCTTAAACACTTTGAGTGATTTGAGTGAATCTTTTGTGAGAATGTCAACTCTTGTCGATTATAAATCAGAGGTAATTAATTTGGTAAGGGGAAACACCTAACATTTTCAGGATATAAATGTATAACTTAAATTGTTTGAATCTTTAGGACCCTCTGAGTTGAATTATCCATGTATGAATTATCTTTGAATTATAACAAAACATTATTGATGAATATTATGAATCTAGGAAGTTTCTTTCAATTGTAGGTTGAGAATTTTGCTTGAGGGCAAGTGTGGGGGTATTTGATAAACCGTAAAAGTAACATATTTTAAGCCCAGATTTAGCATGCTTTTCGATGATTTAAGCCTTGAATTATGTAATTTGCTGCTCTTAATCCTTTGTTTTCATGTTTTATACTCAGAAAAGCACCAGATGAAAAAGAACGGAAAACGGGCCCAAAACGGAGTAAATGGGCCATATCACAAAATCCATACGGCCTGGGCCGAAGACAACACGGCCGTGCCTCATCCAACAGCCTAGAACACGGCCTGGCAACGACTTACACGGGAGTGTGCCACGGGTGTGTCCCTGCCGTGACAAAGAGAAGTTTCACTCAGATTAGGATACTTAGGGGCGAAGAAACACATTCCGAAGCCTATATAAACACCCTAAGTATAACTTAAAAGGGGAGACCCAAGGCTTTAGTCAGGGGGCGTCCAGCTAGGCCAAAGAAGGCAGATTTGTGGGGAATTACTCAATGATAGCCAATTGATCCATCTCAAGAAGTCGGGGTTATACTCAAGTCCTTCAATTCCTTCAGGGGGTTTTAGGGATTTCTGATGTTTTGTTTTATCTTTTATTCTGAGATGTTTTCTTTTATTGTTATGAACTAAACCCTCAGATACCTGAGGGGGATGAAACCTAAGATGAATCTTGTTATCGTTTGCTGAACTATATGATAAATATTTGACTTGTTCTGTAACATCCCCAAACCCGGCCCATTCGTTAAGTCCGAGTCTGGTTATGTCATGGAGAAAGTCGGTTGAAAATCTTTCTTT
Source organism: Gossypium australe (assembly GCA_005393395.2). Classification (NCBI taxonomy): domain Eukaryota; kingdom Viridiplantae; phylum Streptophyta; class Magnoliopsida; order Malvales; family Malvaceae; genus Gossypium; species Gossypium australe. The sequence continues at coordinate 61,659,943 of CM016620.1, forward strand.
AACTTAAAATAAAAAGTGGAAGAGATTAAGTTTTGAAAGACCTTGTTTATTTGATATTTGTATGAAAACTTTGATATTATAAAAAAATATTATAAGATGCCCAAAATTAAGCTTATTGGACTAACTTGAATAAATAAGTTGTTAAAATATATTTGCCTTTACCTAGTAATTTAATATAATCCATCCATGATTTAAAGTAATAATAAAATAGTTCCCAAAATAAATAAAAATGGAAAGGCCCTTATTACATCAATGTTTAAAAGATCCAATACTTAATAAAAATAAACTTAAAATATTTAAATTCCTCTTTCCGCATGGGCCACCATGAGTCCTCTCCGATCCCGGTCCAATCTACGCATCACCTGAAATGGTTAATAAAATAGGGTGAGTCCACTGACTCAGTGCATAATCACAACACTTATTTCCACATGTGTGGGCTTGGCCCATACCCACACAGCCATCAGAACAAAACATGTAAGAATGCTTTTCAGCCCAACCAACTATCCAACCGTGACACCAACCTTAGCAGACTCCCTGCCTAAGGCCGTGGATAAACCACCATTGATCACCTCGTGATCCATAATCCTTACCTCGGCAAACTCGCTGCTCGAGGCCGTGGCTGGGCCACCGATCAACTCAAGTGATCCCGGTATCAAAATCCATCTACGGTGATACACATAGCCATCAACCGCCGAGATGGGCACCGAGCCACACCTCCCTTGAGGTAGCACAAAGCTAACCATCAAGCGCTAATGTAGCCGAGGCTAACATTAGTCCACGTACATCATATGTACACTTCTTCCTTCACTGATCCAATCCACCTCCCATGTGTGTAACAAATGCAACATGTCAAATCATAACATAAAAGTAAGCATCACACATTAATTACCATAATATGAATATATTATAAATAACTCACCATTCAAGCCATTGTAATCGGCCATCACACATCACGCATATGTAAACATATTAGCCAACCAAAACCACAGAAATAGTGTGATGATTACGCACCTGCTTGATACAGTCGACAAACCTCGAAGTCACACGCTGCCCCCTAAAAGCTTGTCGAAACCCCTAAAGGAAACCATATTAGATTTGGCCCAAAACTAAGAAACATAACACTTGAGGCCCTTGGCCGAACATTATCCTTACCACCTTCTTACCGAGTTCGATTTTGGGAGCTTGCCTGAATACCACCAATCCCCAAAGTGCCTTCACTAACCGATTGCCAACCGAGGCCTGAAGAGATCTACTTCCAATATTCGGCAAAGGTAAGTTAAACAAAAGAAAGGGATTTTGGCACAGAGGTAAGGTGTAGGTTCGGCTAACAATGAGAGAAATCAATGGAAAGGAAATAGGGGTTTCGGTTAAAGGGGTTTGAGAGAAATGGAAAAGAAAAAAATAAAATAAAATAAAAATAAAAGAAGAATGAGAAGGAGAAGGTTAGAAATTTCGGCTAGGCAAAATGGAAAAACCAAGCAAAGTGATCAATTGGTGCCATTTATAGGCATTCGGCACCCCCTCCCTTTTGAGCTTGCCGTCCACTTCACCTTGAAGTGCTTAAAAAAAATAACAACTTCCATAATATATTCTAGGCCATTAGTTTAAATTAATTCAAAATAATTTGAATAATTTAAACACCTATATTTTCTCCTTAGCAATTATCAAATAAAAACCAATTAAATTAATAATATTATCCTTACCCAGCCGAATTTAAAAGGATAAAAGCTTAATCCCTTTCAATTCAAATACCATGTGCCGTCCAATTGCTTCAAAACTGCTGCCAAAAAAAAGAATAAAAAAACAAACCCCAAAATGCCACTCCCTGGATTCGAACCGCTGCACACCTCACCTTCAAAGCCCCAGGCCACTCGGCCACTTTGATTTTTATGCCAAAAACCCCCATCAATTTATGTTAAACCCTTCTTACTCCAGCCCCATAACCGCACAACAAAATAAAACACCAAAAACTGCTGCTCCAGCCCTCGAACCCGTGCTCTCTCCTCCCTCCAGCGCCTAGGTGACGCGCGCTAGCCACTTGACCAACGAGTTCTTTGTGTATTAAAGTCGCCCCAGCTCTTTTTAAAGCCTCCATCCCTGTAGCGCCATAATCCAAAAATTAAAACCCAACTGCTGCCTTCTTGGATCGAACCTAGGACCCTCAAAGGCGCTACCTCCAGCCCCTTAAGCTGCGTGTACAACCACTTTGCCAAAGCCTTACTTGTGCCATAGATTACCAAAAATAATTCTTAAGGCCTCCCTTGGCCCGATTCCCTTTTCACACTAAAAATCTAAAATTTTCCAAGGTCTTCCCTTTTAATCCCAACATTCTTAGAACCTCTAAAACTCATCCAAGCACTCTAAAAACCCACTAACACTTGATTAACCCAAAATGCACAGCCCCTAAACCAGGGTGTTACATGTTCTTAATTATGTATTCTTAATTCTTATGTTGATATTTCTGGGATATTAATTCAAGTGTGATGTGCTTAGGTGGAGGAGCAAAAGTCCCTGCCTAAGAGTAGATCTAGCATAATTAAGCGAAGTTGATCGCATGCCTAGAGATAGGGTGACGAGATTTTACCAGATTAGGGTAAAACCTAATATGAGAGTCCATAGATCAAGTTAATGCAATTCTAGGGGTTTTAATTAGAAAGAGATTTCAATTAATCAACCTAGGGTTAGATGTTAGTCGCCTCGAGAGAGGGATTAATATAACTTAGGGAATCTTATGGATCAAGTCAAATGAATAAATCATCTTGTTCAGAGTTAGATAACAAGTGAAGTCTAGGTAGATTCTTCCCTGGGTATCGTCTTAATCAATTGGTTTTTCCTCAAGGTTAGTTTCCCAATTTCATTCTTATTTGTCTTAAAGTTTTTAATTTAGTAGTTATTTAATTGAGATTAGATAAACAATTCCCTTAATTCTTAGGCTAAATAATAAAAAGAGAGTTAGTATTAGTACTTTTGGTTCCTTTGGGTTCGACATTCCGGTCTTGCCTTAACTATACTACTGTTCGATAGGTGCGCTTGCCTCAAATCGTTGTCATAGTTGGTTTCTAGGTTCGATCATTCTTTATATAAATTTTAATACTTTGATATCACATAAAACGGCACGATCAGTAGTTTCGTTAAAGGCTTAGCTATTTTAGAAAAATCCTTAATAAATCTTCTATAAAATCCAGCATGTCCTAAAAAGCTTCTAATAGCCTTAACTGAACTAGGAGGAGGTAATTTTTCTATGGTTTCAACCTTTGCTTTGTCTACCTCAATCCCTTTACTAGAAATTTTATGTCCTAACACAATCCCCTCTCGAACCATAAAGTGACACTTTTCCCAATTTAAAAGAAGGTTCGTTTCCTCACATCTCATCAGAACTCGTTTTAGATTTTTAAGGCAAAGATGAATTACCAAATAATGAAAAATCATCCATAAATACCTCCATAATGTCTTCCATAAGTTCATCAAAGATAGCCAGCATGCATCTCTGCAAAGTAGTAGAAGCATTACATAATCCAAAAGGCATTCTACGATAAGCAAACATGTCGTATGGACATGTGAATGTTGTCTTTTCTTGATCCTCAGCGACTATTGGGATTTGGAAGTAGCCGGAGAGTCCGTCCAGGAAGCAGTAGTACATACGCCCAGATAATCTTTCCAACATTTGATCAATAAAAGGCAAAGGGAAGTGATCTTTTCTGGTGGCGTCGTTCAACTTTCTATAGTCAATACAAACTCTCCAACCTGTGACTATTCTTGTAGGAACTAATTCATTCTTTTCATTGGCTACAACAGTCATGCCTTCTTTCTTTGGAATGACCTGCACAGGGCTTACCCAAGAACTGTCAGAAATAGGATAAATTATTCCAACATCTAGGAGTTTAATTACCTCAGTTTTGACAACTTCTTCCACGTTGGGATTCAATCGTCTTTGAGGTTGCACACATGGTTTATACTCATCTTCCATTAAAATTTTGTGGGTGCAAAATGATGGACTTATTCCTTTAATGTCAGAAATTTTCCAAGCTATGGCTCTTTTATGTTCCCTTAGTACCTTTAGCAACTCGTCTTTCTCTTTTGGTTCCAATTCTGAAGAGATAATTACTAGTAGCATAGAATTATCCCCGAGGAATGCATATTCTAAGTATTTTGGCAACTGTTTTAATTCCAATTTCGGTGGCTCATCAATAGAGGGTTTTTGTTTTAGTTCGTCATTGATTTCAATGCCCTCTTCTTTCTTTTGTCTAGAGGTAGATGTATTAGAACTCAACTCATCTGTATCATCATCTTCCCCCTCACCTTGAGTAAAACACAGTTCCATCGTGTCGTTATGTATGATTTCTTGCAAAGAATCTTGAATAAGATGATCAATGGCATCAATAAAATAACAAGAATCATCTTGTTCTCTAGAGTACCGCATAGCATCGTAAATTTGGAAAATAATTTCCTCGTCGCCTACCCTTAACGCGAGTTTACCATCACCTACATCAATAACAACTCTAGTAGTAGCTAAAAAAGGGAGCCCCAAAATTAAAGGTACCTCAATGTCTTCATCCATGCCGAGCATAACAAAATCAACAGGGAATATAAATTTATCAACTTTTACCATAATATCTTCAATAACTCCCCTAGGATATTTGATAGATCTGTCAGCTAATTGGATACTCATCCTAGTGGGTTTTGGTTCCCCAAGACCAAGTTGCTTAAACATTTTATAAGGCATTAAATTAATACTGGCACCGAGATCAGCTAATGCTTTCTTAATATTTAAACTACCAATTAAACAGGGAATAGTGAAACTTCCTGGATCTTTTAATTTGGTTGGTAGCTTGTTTTGTAGGATGGCTGAACATTCTTCATTAAGTTCCACCGTTGATATCTCTTCAAACTTCCTTTTATTTATTATAAGCTCTTTTAGGAATTTCACATATGTCGGCATCTATGAAATAGCTTCAACAAAAGGTAAATTAATATGTAACTATTTAAAAAGTTCAAGAAATTTACCGTATTATGCATCTAATCAGTCTTTCTTCAACTTTGCCAGTTATGGGATTGGTGGTTTACATTCTTTGCATACTGGCGTTACATCTTCAACTTTCTCATCTATTGCTTTATCTGTGTCATGTGGTATCTTCTTCGTTGTTTCAACTAACTCCTTTCCACTTCTCAGTGTAACTGCTTTCACCTGCTCTTTTTCCCTAAGTAAACTTTCTAGTTGCCTTTCAGAAACTAACTTAGTTAGTTGTCCAATTTGATCTTTAAGCCCTTGAATTGATGCTTTCTATTTGTTCAATATTGTTTTGGTATTTTGGAAATGGGTTTCTGACACCTCTATAAATTTTGTCAGCATTTCTTCAAGGTTTGGCTTCTTTTCTTGTGGGAAGGATTGTTGTCTTTGGTTTCTTTGACTACCCCATGAGAAATTGGTGTGGTTCCTCCAACCTGGATTATAAGTGTTACTATAAGGGTTATTTTGAGATAAAAAAATTGTTACCCATATAGTGAACTTGTTTGTTTTTAGTGCTCGTGTTGTAAGGTGGATAATCTATGTTGTTCCTCCAACCTCTATTCAGATTGCAGTGCATAACTGGATGTACCTGTAAAGAATCACATAAACCATCAATTTTTTATTTAACATCTCTACCTGATTTGATATCATGGTGACTGCGTCGAGGTTGAAAGCTTCGGCTGCTTTTGTTGGCCTTGTCCTTGTAACTTGCCATTGATAGTTATTCAGTGACATCTCTTCAATGAATTCATAGGCAGCCTCAGGTGTTTTATTATTCACGGTTCCATCGGCGGCTGAATCAATCAATTGTCTAGTTGAAGGGTTCACACCGTTGTAAAAAGTTTGGACCTGTAGCCACAAGGGTAATCCATGGTGTGGACACCTTCTCAATAACTCTTTGTATCTCTCCCATGCATCATATAGTGTTTCTAAATCCATCTGCACAAAAGAAGAGATATCATTCCTTAACTTGGCCGTTTTAGCCGGCGAAAAATATTTCAATAAATTTTTTTTGATCATCTAATCCCATGTAGTGATTGATCCTCGTGGAAGAGAATACAACCACTGTTTGGCTTTATTCCTCAAAGAAAAGGGAAATAACCGAAGACGGATGACATCATCAGAAACGCCATTTATTTTGAAGGTATCACAGAATTCTAGAAAATTCACTAAATGTGTGTTAGGATCCTTATCCTGCAAACCATCAAACTGAACAAACTGTTGTATCATCTGTATAGTGTTAGGTTTCAGTTCAAAATTATTTGCAGCAATAGTAGGCCTAACAATACTTGACTCAGTTCCTGTTAAATTAGGTTTAGCATAATCATACATAGTTCGAGGAGCATGATGTTCGGCCATCTCTAGAGGTGGCAGATTATTCTCAGCCATCTCTTCAGTGGTATTAGCTTCGACTTCTTGCTCTTCTTCTATGTAATTTAAGCTTCAACTTATTTCTCTATGATTTTTGCAAAAAATACCTTCAATATCACTGTCGTAAGTCAGGGGTCCTGTCGGGTTCCTTCTAGTCATAAACTAGAGGTACCTGCCAGGAGAAAAGAAGAAAATCTAGAAAAGTAAAAATAAATTGCAAAAATAAAATAAATATAATATGGCTAAAGTAATAAGAATTAAGCTTTCTTAATATTTCATTTCCCCAGCAACGGTGCCAAAAACTTGATCGTATGTCTATCAGAGTCTTAAAAATTTATATAAAGAATGATCGAGCCTAGAACTAACTGTGACAACGATTGAGGCAAGTGCACCTATCGAACAGTAGTATAGCTGTGGCAAGACAAGATTATCGAACCCAAAGGAACCAAAAGTACTAATACTAACTTTCTTTTTATTACCTAGCCTAAGAATTAAAGGAATTTGTTATCTAATCTAAAATTAACTAACAACTAAGCTAAAGATGCAAAGATAAAGAGAATGAATTAGGGAAAATAACTTTGGGGAAAAAAACCAATTGATTAAGACAATACCCGAGGAAGAATCCACTTAGACTTCACTTGTTATCTAACTCTGAACTAGACGATTTATTCACTTGACTTGATCCGCAGGATTCCCTAATTTATATTAATACCTCTTTCGAGGCTACTAACATCTAACCTTAGGTTGATTAATTGAAATCTCTTTCTAATTAAAACCCCTAGAATTGCATTAACTCGATCTATGGACTCCCATATTAGGTTTGACCCTAATCCGGTAGATTTTCTTCACCCTATTTCTAGGCGCGCGAGCAACTCCGCTTAACTATGCTAGACCTACTCTTAGGCAGGGACTTTTGCTCCACCACCTAAGCACAACAATACTTGAATCAATATCTCGGAAATACCAAAACAAGAATTAAGAACACATATTTAAGAACAAATCAAATATTTATCATATAGTTCAGCAAACGATAACAACATTCATCTTAGGTTTCATCCCCCTTAGGTATCTAAGGGTTTAGTTCATAACGATAAAAGAATACTTCTCAAAAGAAAAGATAAAACAAAACATAAGAAAACCCTAAAACCCTCTGAAGGAATTGAAGGAGAGATCCTATGTCTTAAGTATAACTTCGGCTTCTTAAGATGAATCAACTGGCTATTCTTTGAGTGAATCCCGCAATTCTGGCCTCTCTAGCTCGGCTCCTTGGCCTAGCTGGATGCCTAGCTGGACTTTCCAACTGGACTCTCCCTGAAGGTTGGCCTCTAGGGTGTTTATATAGGCTTTTGGACTAGCTTTCTTTGCCTCTAAGTACCCTAATCCGACTAAAACTCTTCTTTCTCATGTCAGGGACACGCCCATGGCACACGCCCTTGTGAATCGTGGCCAGGCCGTGTTCGAGTCTGTTAAGGAGGCACGACCGTGTGGTCTTGGGCCCAGGCCGTGTTGATTTTGTCATATGTCCCATTTACTCCGTTTTAGGCCCATTTCTCGTTCTTTTCATTCTCCGGTGCTCTTCTGAGTATAAAACATGAAAACAAAGGATTAAGAGCACCAAATTACACAATTCAAGGCTTAAATCATCCAAAAGTATGCTAAATGTGGGATTACAATATGTTCATATTATGATTTATCAGATATTTCAGGATATTAATTCAAGTATTGATGTGCTTAGGCAGTGGAGCAAAAGTCCCTATTTAAGAGTTGATCTAGCATAGTTAAGCGGTGTTGATCGCAACCCTAGATATAGGATGACGAAAATCTGCCAGATTAGGGTCAAACCTAAAATGGGAGTCTGGAACGGTGGAAATGTGCAAGTGTACACAATCGTAACAAGTAATAAAGTGACAAGTAAATGTCGAGTTATCATACCCACAAGGACTGTAAAAGAATCATTTATGAAAATGATTTTAAACACTTTGGTGAAAGAAAAATATTTGGATTTAAGAAATATTTAAAAACTAAAAAAAACAAAGTAAAATAAAATAAAACAAAGTTTTAATGCATAATTTCAAAAGCTGATTTTAATCAAGATGATATAATTCTATTGGATTAATTACATTTCTTACCTTAGAATTATTAAACTCATGTTTATACTCGTTACGAATAAATCACGGCAACTTGGTAATTTGCTAACTTATGAACATATTTACATGTTATTGCACATACATACTTATTAAATTAAACAATCTCTCGCATATTCCTATGTGATTCAACCTAATAAGCATATAAAAGATCATGTGAAGTAACAAAGTATCCTTACCTTGAAACAATTTAATCACAAAAATCTTGCAAGTTATGCAAGGCATATGTATTGCCAAATACAATGCTAATTTAATCTTCAGCTACCTTAGAAGAATTAAACATGCACAGATTAAGTATTGTGTCCATTAATTACAATTTCAATACGTTTAAATAATTAATTCTTTAGTTATCTAAACAATTATAATGCGAGAATAACTTAAGCATGATTTTACTTAATCAAACATTTTACCGAGGCCTATAACATCATAAACATAATTTTATTGATTTAAGCGGACGAAATGCAATCAACCCAACACAAATTAAATTCAAGCTAAGCTGATTAAAATAACCATTTCAATAGCACAAATATTCATAAACATGTTTGTCAAAACAACAACGAAATTTAAAGAGATAAGGAACAAGAAGCAAATCCGATGTTTCTCCGTGGCTTGACTGATTGCTCCGTTCTTCGTTCTCCGTTGTCCTTGGCGATCAAGGTGGCTTATGAACACTCCACTTGCTGCTCCAAATGGCTGAGAAAACACCTCTTTTCCAAGAGGGGAAACGGCAAAAGAAGACTTGGTTTTGGTGGAGAAAAGGAAAGAAATGGAGAGAAGAGAGAATGAGAGAGTGGATGAGAAATGAATGATTGAGAGATGATTGAGGGATCAGCAAGGGGTGGTATTTATAGCTGATTGTGGCTGCTAAAAATAGCAAATAGTAGCAGCCAAAGAGACCTCCCTTGGCCGGCAATCTATGTGGCAAAGTTGATGGTTTCAACTTTGCTAAATATGGCATAGGGCAAATCTACAAAGCCACTAGATTTAGAGGGGTTTGAATGCAACTTTGAAAAGTCTTCAAGGGCTTCTTTGCAAGCTTAATTAATCAGCTAATAAGCTGATTTTGGGCCAGCCTATGGACGGTTTGGGCTGCCCAGCTCTTTGCTCGGTTCGGCTCAATCGGTTTGGTTCAACTGATGCGGTTCAACTAGGCCTTTTTCATAATTAATTTAGATTAATTTATTTAGCCCAAATTAAATTGGGAATAAATTAAAATTAATGAAATTATAAATAAATATTCATAATTGGACCGTCTTGGGCTGGAAATACATTCGCCCTGATACTTCAAATTGCTTCTCGGGTTTATTCTTCGAGCAGTGTTTGCCGAGCCAATTTTCGCCCTTTGTGCAAATTTGTCAAAAATAGTCAAAATAAATCAAAATTAACTGTAAAATTAATTAAAATTCATCATGTTTATATTTTTAGCACAATTTAATTATTTTAAAATATTTAATTATTTTCCAACAACAATTTAATCGAAACTGCATAAAATTAAGTTAAAAAGGGCATGAAAAAGGGTATAAATTTTCGTGTTTCCACACCCCCAAACTTAATTCATTGCTCATCCCGAGTAATGCAAAAATTTGAAAAGAATTTTCTCAAAAACACCTTTGAAAAACTCCTTCAGAACAACTTTCTTCTCAAAATTATGAATTGGATACACTTAGGCTCAAAAATAAGAAATTTGATAATTATGCTACTTAAGTATACATATAGTTCAAATTACCTCCAACAATTATTATACTAGCAAGATTAGACTAAATGTTTCTTAACAATGACATGTTACTCACTACCAATTTGATTTTAATTCCTTGTTCAAAATTAAACTGCAATCATTAAGCTTAATTGATGTCTTCATATGTTGAACAGAGCAATTTCTCTCCACTAATGTAGGTAACATTGTAATTTTGAATCAATAGGTCTTTAATAAGGTTGTAACGTGGCTGGCCTTTGGGGTAGGTAAAAGATAGACAAATTTTTGGCTTAAAAACCCTAGACTCAGCTTAAAATCAAACATTCGAGACCTTTGATACACCAACTTTTGCTCTTTCGACCATTTTCGAGCACGTGTGATTTTTTTTTTTAATTTTCAAGCTCAAATTCGAGCACTTGCTTCATGTACTACAATTTTTCGAGCAATTGATACTTCTTTTCAACTCCCCCAAACTTATTTTCAAACGATATTCTGAATAGTACTGAGTCTAGTGTTTGGGACAATTTTAAAAGTAATGAAGAAAAAATTGATGGCTAAATATTGCATAGGTCCAAATAAAATTAGGCCATACAGTCTCAATGTTTGGGTTTCAAAGGATAATTTTATCAGGGTTGGCTTGAAAGGCTCAAACGGTCCAAACAATAGTTGCCTAAATCATTTTCACTATTCCATGCTTCCTAGGATTTTGCCTCAAGAAATTACTCAGTCAATTCTAAAGACTTAAACTTTCATGCATGCCTAATTTTGTCGTAGGGAACTGAAAATTTTATGGTACGAATTTGCATACTTTATTAAAAATACATTCATATCATTATTAAGCTAACATAATAACTTTTTGAAATAATAGAACTTTATTAATACTGAAGTTCAGCATACTTAACAAATTTTCAAATTATTGAACAAAATATATCCTAATCATAATTAAAAGAAAATTTTATTCTGAGTGGGATTAATTCAAATTTTCGGTCCCCCCTACTTAAAGTGAACAATGTCCTCATTATTTAAAATGAATAGATACTATACACCATGTAGGATATTTAGAAAAGAGGAGGTGAGTCAAATTGACTGCTTAAGTACCAGGCTCTCTCTAATATTCAATCCTAGACATGTATATATCTATTGCCACAGTTTTAGCCTTTGTGACTTGTTCAGATTTTATTCATGATTCCTATCTCTTGTTTTATTGTGCAAAAAATAAAAATTCCTAATTAACCTAATCCTAAAATAACTTAAGAATAAAAATAAACTAAAGTTGAAGTCCTCCCCTTTTTTATTTGTTTGCAGATCATTTCGAATTCGACTCATCTTTTGCTCCATCAGTATTGCCTATGCATGGATCGCCTTGCTCCTTCTTTGATGATGAAATCCGTGGTTCAAATATGAAATCTGGAAACTCAGGCGCAAAAATAAATGGGTCATTATAAATTTTCTTGAGGGCACTCCTCATCGAGTCATCTCTTATTTTTGAGTATCTCCAGTAGGCTTGTTGCTACCATTGCATGTCTTGTATTAAGTCCATCAGCTTTAACAGCTCATCATGAAGATCTAGGCTAGGCGGTGGAGCTCCAAACATTGAGGTTTCGATATCAGGTTCAGCTTCTGGTTCCATTGATTCTGCCTCATTAGGGACTTCAGTTGATTGCTCTGGCGGGATTTCTGTGGGATCATCTTCTACTTCTTCGAGATCCTTGCTCTCTTCAACTCCTTGCTGTAGAATAGAATCTCCGGCTACTCGGTAGAGGTCCCAATCTGTGATTGTGCCTTGACTATACTCTGTCCCCTTCACGTCCGCAAGGAGTTTTGCTTTTAAGCATAGAATTGTTATTGTAAAAGGGAAATAGGCAGGGCCAGAACGTCTAATGGCACAATTTTGCATTTCTCTCAGGATGATTTTGCCCACACCAATGGTCTTTCCAGTTAGAATCGAGTATAATAAGACCATTTGCTCTAATGAGATTGTAGTCCCATGCAAACTAGGCATAAGGCTGAAACGAATGAAATAGAACCATACCTTCGCAAGTGGTGTCAAATACTCTCTTCGACATTTGTGGATTCCTTGCTTTGACATAGTCCACTTAGAACCTAGAACTGTAAGTTCCTTGAGAATTTCTTGTGAATTTTCAGGCTTAATGTCGCTCAACAGAGAAGAATATTCATCGTTGTCAAAATCAGGTAATTCAAAGAATTCATTAATAGCATTCGAATTTATTGGTACCTTGATTCCGTGGACTGGAACTTCAGTCAATTTGCTTGAGGTTAAGTTCGCGTAGAATTCTCGAACTAGTTCCTCATCCACACTTGGTCTCTTTTCACAAAACAATTCCCAATTGAGGGCTTCAGCAACTTGACGAATACGTGCCATAAAGTCTCTGTAGTTGCTTTCCTTCAATGTGAAGCCTTTCTCTGGATGCATCTATTGATTTTTGAAGATACTTTCGTATCTTACTTTGGCTTCTTCACAGTGAAATTTGTTTTGTGCTTCGTCAATTTGGGCGGAGACACGAGTTCTCTTGCGAGGCATGATTAACCTAAACATAAGATGGAAAAAATTATTTTCTCAGAAATTTAATTAGTAAAAATTACTAATATTTCAATAAAATGAAAAATTAAATAATTGAATAAAAATTAAAACTTAAGGAAAATAAAATTGTTCTTACCACCTTTCTTGTAAAAATTAAGAACTCTTAAAATAAAATATACTAATTAACAAAAGATGGAAAATTAAAAAGAAAGGTTGAAGGCTTTTGGCTTAGGTTGGGTGAAGGAAGAGTGTCGCCTGAACACACAAGGCAGCAAGGCGCACGGCTGATGGAGCTGGAGCGAGTAGTAACGCGCGAGGGGGCTGCAAGCAGGTGGCGCGCAAGGCCTTACGGCAGGTAGGCCACGAGCTGGTCGGGTGTGCGAGGAGATGGTGCGCACAAGCAACGTGTGCTAGAGGCAGTAGGCATGAGTCCAAAACCTGGGCAGCTGCTGGAGCAGCGACGTGCGGCGTGCGCTGGAGCTGCTGGCTGAATGCTTGTTGTGGCTAGGGGCTTGCAGCACTTTGAGGGGTTGGTGTTTGGGGTTTTGGGTGATGAATGAATGGGGAGAACAAAGGTGCAATTTATAGAGGGAGAAGTAGGAATTAGAGTAGAACTCTTAGAACAATTAAAGAATTAAAAATAAGAGTCCAATTCTAATTTTACTCAAGATTAACAACAATTAATAATTAAATATACACATATGAAATTATCAATTGCTATTAAATTATTAAGATAAACATAAAATAAAATTAATCCTAAGCTAAGTTAAATTGATAAAAATTAACATATAAATTATAATGAATATAATTATATATTAAAGTTTATCAATAATTTATAAGTATGATATTAAGTAAAAAATTTATTCTAGATGCCCAAAAAGAGGCACCTAATTTTTATTATTTACAAAAATAGCAACCAAATTTTAAAAATAATTCAATTTAGTCCTAGACTTAATGAAATTTGAAATTGAGTTGCAATTTAAGACTTGGGTCAAAATCGACCTTTTTATTTGAAAAAACCAAAAATTTATTTTGTCATTTTGGGGGCTAATTTCTTGGAAAATTATGTAGAAATCAATTCCCAAGAAAGATTGGAGGGGTCACAAGTGGTCCCACTTAAGTTCCAATCTCCTAGACAGAATTTATTTAAACATAATAAACCCAAAAATATACCCTAAATAATTTATTGAAAACAAGAAAATCTAAAGATCAGATAAACTGAACAAGATTTGATCCCGTTCAGGTCTTTCTCCATAGTAATGTTTCAAACGCTGAGCATTGACTTGAAAATTACCTCCCTTACCTTGGAGTTCAACAACTCCGTATGGATAGACGTGATGAATCGTAAATGGACCGGACCAACGTGATTTTAACTTACCTGGGAAGAACTTCAATCTGGAATTAAATAACAAGACTTGCTGACCTGCTTCAAACTCTCGAACTCGAATATGCTTGTCATGCCATTTCTTGAGTCTTTCTTTAAGTAATTTGGCGTTTTCGTATGAGAACATTCGAAATTCCTCTAGCTCGTTGAGTTGGAGCATTCGTTTCTCTTTAGCCAGCTTGAGATCCAAATTGAGTTGTCGAAGAGCCCAGTAAGCTCTATGCTCTAACTCCAAATGTAGATGACAGGCTTTCCCAAAGGCCAACCTATAGGGTGACATTCCTAAGGGTGTCTTGTATGCTGTTCTGTAAGCCCATAAAGCATCATCTAGTCTCTTGGACCAATCTCGTCGGTTCGGCCAAACTACCTTCTCAAGTATGCCTTTGATCTCCCTATTTGCTAGCTCAGCTTGCCCATTTGTCTGCGGATGGTAAGCTGTAGCAACCTTATGTTTCACTCCATGTTTATCTAGCAACCATCTTAACCACTTGTTCACAAAATGGGTCCCTTCATCGCTGATAATAGCTCTTGGGGTTCTGAACCTTGTGAACACATGTTTCTGCAAGAACTTCATCACAACTTTGGCATCGTTCGTCGGATAAGCTTTAGCCTCGACCCACTTGGATACATAATCTACTGCTACCAATATGTACTTGTGACCAAAAGACGGAGGGAAAGGACCAAGAAAGTCAATACCCCAAACATCGAACAATTCTACCTCAATGATATTTGTTCGAGGCATCTCATTTCCGTTGGTGACATTTCCAACCCTCTGGCATCGATCACAACTCTTTACATAAGCATATGCATCCTTAAATAGTGTTGGCCAAAAGAATCTAGCTTACAATACTTTGGCCACTGTACGAGTACCTCCGAAGTGTCCCCCTCTCGGAGCTGAATGACAGTGGTATAAAATCTTCGGTATTTCATCTTCTGCCACACATCTCCTAATCATCTGATCTGCACACTTTTTAAACAAATATGGCTCTTCCCAAAAATAGTACTTCACATCGTGAAGAAAATTTTTTCTTTGTTTATATGTTTTATCAATCGGCATCAAACCACAAGCTAAATAGTTAGCAAAATTAGCAAACCAAGGAATATTATGGACATGATTTACCTTCAGTATATGTTCATCTGGAAATGTCTCCTGGATCGGTAAGAGTGTAGAATTTCCCTCTTGCTGCTCCAATCTGGATAAGTGATCTGCTACTTGGTTTTCTACTCCCCTTCAATCTTGAATTTCTAGATCGAACTCTTGAAGTAGAAGCACCCACCGGATCAATCTCGACTTAGCTTCTTTCTTGGCTAATAAGTACTTAATTGCGGAGTGGTCCGTATAGACAATCACTTTGGTACCTACAAGATAAGATCGAAACTTGTCAAAAGCAAGCATAATAGCAAGTAGCTTTTTTTCTGTTACCGTATAGTTCAGTTGAGCTCCGGTTAGAGTTCTACTTGCGTAGTAGATGGGATGAAAAACTTTGTTTCTTCACTGGTCCAAGACAGCTCCAATGGCAAAGTCACTTGCATCACACATCAACACGAATGGCGAATGCCAGTCTGGTGTGACGATTATGGGTGCTGTGACTAATTGATTCTTCAGATCGTCGAAGGCTTTTAAGCATTCCTCATCAAACTTGAATACTGAGTCTTTCTCCAATAGCTTACATAAGGGTTTAGCCACTTTGGAGAAGTCCTTGATAAATCTTCAATAAAAATCGGCGTGACCCAAAAAGCTCTTAACACCTTTTACAGATGTTGGAGGTGGGAGTTTCTCAATAACGTCTACTTTTGCTTTGTCCACCTCGATCCCATGTCTCATTATCTGATGCCCCAGAACAATTCCTTCTCGTACCATAAAATGGCATTTTTCCCAGTTGAGTACGAGATTCGTTTCTTCACATCGCCTCAGTACCTTAGCTAGATTGGCTAAGCAATCCTCGTAAGTATCTCCGAATACTGAGAAATCGTCCATGAAAACTTCCAAGTACTTCTCAACCATGTCAGTGAAAATAGACATCATACATCTTTGAAATGTAGCTGGTTCATTACATAAACCAAATGGCATGTGTTTGAATGCAAATGTACCGTACGGGCAGGTGAATGTCGTTTTGTGTTGATCTTCCGGTGCTACTGTAATCTGATTATACCCTGAGTATCCGTCGAGAAAACAGTAGTAATCTCGTCCTGCGAGTCTATCCAGCATCTGGTCCAAAAATGGTAGAGGAAAGTGATCTTTCCTAGTCGCTTTGTTTAGCTTCCGGTAATCGATGCAGATTCTCCATCCCGTAACTGTTCTCGTTGGTATCAACTCGTTGTTCTCGTTCTCCGCGATTGTGATACCTCCTTTCTTCGGCACGCACTGGACTGGACTCACCCATGAACTGTCTGAGATGGGGTAAATTATACTCGCATCCAACCACTTGATAATTTCCATTTTCACTACATCTTTCATGATGGGGTTCAGTCTCCGTTGTCCATCAATCGTTCCTTTCTTGCCATCTTCTAATATGATCTTGTGCATGCATACAGATGGGCTAATACAACGAATATCAGCTATGGTCCATCCGATAGCCTTCTTGAATTATTTCAAAACTATGATAAGTTTCTCTTCTTGTTCAGTAGTTAATTCTGCCAAAACAATCACAGGCAGAGTAGAGGCGTTACCTAAATAAACATATTTTAAGTGTGAAGGTAATACCTTGAGTTCTAACATAGTTGGCTCCTCGATTGATGCTTTTGGCTAGCTGTAATCTCTTTTCTCTAATTCCAAAGATTCAAAATGGGATAGCGGATTAAATCCCTTTTGATGAGCTTCTAGCAAAGCTAAGTATTCATCCTCCACTTCATTATTTGGAAGATCCGATGTCAAAATTCTTTCCAGTGGGTCCTCAACACAGTTAAGTTCATTCTCTACTATTAATTCCTGTAAATCGGCTACTGCAAAACAATCATCCATTGTGTCAGGAAATCGCATTGACTTAAAAACATTAAACGTTACCTGATCATCCTGAACACGCATAGTCAACTAGCCCTTTTGCACATCAATCAGGGTCCTTTCGGTTGCTAAGAATGGTCTTCCTAGGATAATTGGCACTTCTTTGTCTGCTTCAAAGTCTAGAATTACAAAGTCAGCAAGAAAGATAAATTTATCTACACGTACCAATACATCCTTGACTTTTCCTTCTGGATGCACTAAGGATCGATCTGCTAGTTGAAGTGTAACCGTAGTTGGTCTAACCTCTCCTATCCCCGACTTCCTAAATATTGACATAGGCATCAAGTTGACACTTGCGCCTAAGTCACATAATGCCTTACCACAATATGTTACTCCGATGTTGCACGGTATGGTAAAACATCCAGGATCCTTCAATTTTGGGGTAGTTTGTCCTGAAGATATGCACTGCATTCCTTCTTCAGAGCTACCATCTCAAATTCTCCAAATCTTCGTTTCTTTGACAAGATATCTTTCATAAACTTGATGTAGTTCGACATTTGCTCAAGTGATTCGACCAACGGGATGTTGATGTAAAGTTGCTTGGGTACGTCAAAGAACTTTTTAAATTGAATCTCCTGCTTCAGCTTCTGAAGTCTTTGAGGGTAGGGTGGTGGTGGTTTCATTACTAGAACTGATTCTGGTTGATTCGCCTTTGGCGGTAATTCTGCTTCTAACGAAGTTGTTGGTTGATCAGAATTGACTGGTCCTGAGGTTACTTTGTCGGGTTTTACAGATTTCGGTTCAAGGGAAACTGGGGTTTCAACACTTGGTTGAACTTCTTCTGTATCTTGAGCATCTGCTTGCTCCTTTTAAACTTCGACAGTGTTGGGCTCTACGAGCTTTCCGCTCCTCAATGTCAATGCTTTGCAATGTTCCTTCCCTGGATTTCTCGGGTTTTCCGTGTCACTAGGTAGAGCACCTTGTGGTCGGTTCCTGAGTTCAGTAGCAAGCTGACCCACTTGATTCTCCAAATTCTTCAATGTAGCTGCTTGGCTCTGGATTAAGGCATCATTCTTTTCCATGTATGTCTTTAGCAAACTCTCCAAGCTATTGGACGCTTCAGCTTGAACTGGTTTCTAAACTTGTTGCGGAAAATTAGGCAGCTGGGTTGGTCTGGGTTGGGTATAAGTGGTACTGGTTCCAGCCCCTTGGTTACTCTAGGAGAAATTCGGGTGGTTTCTCCATGTTGAGTTATAAAAGTTCGATTGCAGCCCTTGCCTTCCTCAGTTTTGGTTCTGATTACCCATGTAGTATACAGATTCTGGGTACGACGGACATTCTTCGGACAAATGCCCTTCCCCACAATAAGCATAGGCTATATTCTTGAATTGATTAGGCGGTTGTGCTGCAAAACTATTAGACCCATTAGTAGTAAGGTTTTTAAGCATTAAGGATATTGATGATACCTGAGATGAGAGTGAAGTAAGAGCGTCTACTTCATGAATTCCAGCGACTCGTCTTCCTGGCGCTGCATGACTGGTTGGCCATTGATAATTGTTGCTGGCAATCCTCTCAATAATTTCATAAGCCTCGTTATAAGACTCAGAAAGGAGAGCGCCATTAGCAGAGGCGTCCACTACCATCCTTGTGTGAGCGTTGAGACCATTATAGAATGTCTCAAGTTGAATGCAATGAGGAATTCCATGATGAGGGCATTTTCATAATAGTTCTTTAAATCTTTCCCATGCCTCATACAAGGATTCGTCATCCATTTTGTGGAAAGCAGTGATCCCGTTCCTCAGCTTAGCATTCTTGCTTGGCGGAAAATAATTCATGAGGAATCTCTCGACTAACTCTTGCCATGTAGAAATGGAGTTCGGTGGCAATGAATTCAACCAGGCACGAGCTATGTCCCTTAACGAATATGGGAACAACTTTAATCATAAGGCATCTTCAGAAACTCCGGCTAACTTGAAAGAATCGCTCACTTCCATAAATAGTCTCAAGTGAAGATGAGGATCTTCAGTAGGCATTCTACTGAATTAGCCCACAATCTGAAGCATCTGGAACATGACTGGCTTTAGCTCGAATTGTTGCACCTCGATTTCGAGTCTCCTAATACCCAGATTAAGATCGTTAAATACTGGCACGACATATTGTCTTAAGGCTCTATCCCTATCATCAGCAATAAGGATAGGATTCTGAGCAGGGTTTGCTCCGTTTCCTTGGTTCATGTTCTCAAAATTCATTCCTTCGGTCCTTCTCTGGTTTGCTTGTCTACTTCGTTGTCGAAAGGTTTGTTCTATTTCAGGGTCCACAGGGAGTAAGTCAATAATCTGGTCAATACTCATAAACACCTAAAATATTCACAGAAAAATTAATTAAGTAAAGATCTCAACACAAAAAATAAATAAACCAAAATGTAAAACAGATTCACAAAAAATGGCTTTGAAAAAATAGTCCCCAGCAACGGATGCAAAAACTTGGAACGGTGGAAATGTACAAGTGTACACAATCGTAACAAGTAATAAAGTGACAAGTAAATGTCGAGTTATCGTACCCACAGGGACTGTAAAAGAATTATTTATGAAAATGATTTTAAACACTTTGGTGAAAGAAAAATATTTGGATTTAAGAAATATTTAAAAACTAAAAAAAAGCAAAGTAAAATAAAATAAAACAAAGTTCTAATGCACGATTTCAAAAGCTAATTTTAATTCAGATGATATAATTGTGTTGGATTAATTACATTTCCTACCATAGAATTATTAAACTTATGCTTATACTCGTTACGAATAAATCACGGCAACTCGGTAATTTGCTAACTTATGAACATATTTACATGTTATTGCACATACATACTTATTAAATTAAACAATCTCTCACATATTCCTATGTGATTTAATCGATTAATTCAACCTAATAAGCATATAAAAGATCATGTGAAGTAACAGAGTATCCTTACCTTGAAACAATTTAATCACAAAAATTTTGCAAGTTATGCAAGGCATATGTATTGCCAAATACAATGCTAATTTAATCTTCAGCTGCCTTAGAAGAATTAAACATGCACAGATTAATTATTGCGTCCATTAGTTACAATTTCAATGCGTTTAAATAATTAATTCTTTAGTTATCTAAACAATTATAATGCCAGAATAACTTAAGCATGATTTTACTTAATCAAACATTTTACCGAGGCCTATAACAGCATAAACATAATTTTAATGATTTAAGCGGACGAAATGCAGTCAACCCAACACGAATTAAATTCAAGCTAAGCTTATTAAAATAACCATTTCAATAGCATAAATATTCATAAACATGTTTGTCAAAACAACAATGAAATTTAAAGAGATAAGGAACAAGAAGCAAATCCGGTGTTTCTCTGTGGTTTGACTAATTGCTCCGTTCTTCGTTCTGCGTTGTCCTCGGCGATCAAGGTGGCTTATGAACACTCCACTTGCTGCTCCAAATGGCTGAGAAAACACCTCTTTTCCAAGAGGGGAAATCGGCACAAGAAGGCTTGGTTTTGGTGGAGAAAAGGAGAGAAATGGAGAGAAGAGAGAATGAGAGAGTGAATAAGAAATGAAGGATTGAGGGATGATTGAGGGATCAGCAAGGGGTGGTATTTATAGTTGATTGTGGCTGCTAAAAATAGCAAATAGTAGCAGCCAAAGAGACCTCCCTTGGCCGGCCATCTACGTGGCAAAGTTGATGGTTTCAACTTTGCTAAATATGGCATGGGGCAAATCTACAAAGCCACTAAATTTGGAGGGGTTTGAATGCAACTTTGAAAAGTCTTCAAGGGCTTCTTTGCAAGCTTAATTAATCAGCTAATAAGCTGATTTTGGGCCAGCCTATGGACGGTTTGGGCTGCCCAATCTTTGCTCGGTTCGGCTCAATCAGTTTGGTTCAACTGATGCAGTTCAACTGGGCCTTTTTCATAATTAATTAAGATTAATTTATTTAGCCCAAATTAAATTGGGAATAAATTAAAATTAATTAAATTATAAATAAATATTCATAATTGGATCGTCTTGGGCTGGAAATACATTCTCCTTGATACTTCAAATTGCTTCTCGGGTTTATTCTTCGAGCAGTGTCTGCCGAGCCAATTTTCGCCCTTTGTGCGAATCTGTCAAAAATAGTCAAAATAAATCAAATTTAACTGTAAAATTAATTAAAATTCATCATGTTTATATTTTTAGCACAATTTAATTATTTTATAATATTTAATTATTTTTTGACAAGAATTTAATCGAAACTGCATAAATTTAAGTTAAAAAGGGCATGAAAAAGTGTATAAATTTTCGTGTTTCCAGAGTCCATAGATCGAGTTAATGCAATTCTAGGGGTTTTAATTAGAAAGAGATTTCAATTAATCAACCTAGGGTTAGACGTTAGTAGCATCGAGAGAGGTATTAATATAAATTAGGGAATCCTACGGATCAAGTCAAGTGAATAAATTGTCTAGTTCAGAGTTAAATAACAAGTGAAGTCTAGGTGGATTCTTCCTCTGGTATTGTCCTAATCAATTGGTCTTTCCCAAAAGTATTTTCCCCAATTCATTCTCTGTGTCTTAGCATCCTTAGCTTAGTAGTTAGTTAATTTTATATTAAACAACAATTCCCTTAATTCTTAGGCTAAATAATAAAAAGAAAGATAGTATTAGTACTTTTGGTTCCCTTGGGTTCGACATTCCGGTTTTGCCATTAAACTATACTACTGTTCGATAGGTGCACTTGCCTCAATCGTGGTGATAGTTAGTGTCTAGGCTCGATCATTCATTATATAAAATTTTAAGACTTTCAGACACGATCAAGGGTGTAAAAAATCAATATTGGTCACTATGTCACAACACAGAATGAGCAATGTCTCAACATAGGGAGCAGAATAGAGAAATCACGAGACTGCCTTTGATGTTGTGACACAGCTTAAAGGTGTCGCAACATACCCTTGAAGATATCCCAAGAGGAGTATACTGACTCCTATGTCGCGACATCAGCTCTGGATGGAAATTAACACGAGCCAGGGGGAGTTTTGGTCTGCACAATCAAACTTGAAGCTTGATAATGTCAGCTAACTTAGGGCTAAGGATGACGACCACCTGAAATCTATAAATAGGCTCATTTTTCACATGTTATGCACACCAATTACCTAGTTTAAAATTATGCTTTTAAATTTTAGTTTAGCTTTTCATTCTTCTTAGATTTTAGGTTTATTTTAAAGTTGTTCTTTGTTTGTTCTCAAGAGATCGGATTTTTGGAAGACAATCAAACTTGTGGATTCACAATCATTCTTAATAAAAATCAAACTTTTTTTTTAAATTCTACATTGTCAATTCATTTAGTATGTTTTTTCTTTATATCGTTTCTCTATTGCTTATGAAAACCATGACAAACTAATCCTTCTATGGGGGACTAGCGAGTGGAGGTATGATCTTTTAACTATTTTATAGGGTTACTTAATGGATTAGCTATTTGGGAAAGGAAGAACCTAAACCCTAGGCCTGACAACCTTAGGAAGTTATCAAGGTGGAAATTAACCCAAAATTGGTATGGCCTATTCCTGAACACCTTCACGCTAAGTCGTTCTAGGCTGCGAGGTCAGAAGATAAGTAGTCCTTACCGAGTCATTAGTTGAGTGGAGGATCAAAAGATCCTGTTGGAATAGCAACTATTTGATTGACATGGAAGCCAAAGCAACAGTTGATGAGGATTACAGAAGCAGGTTAATCACCCATAACCAAATTTTATTTATTCAGTTTTTAGGTCTCTTGAGTTTTATTTCTATCCTTATTATATTTTATTCTTTCTTAAAGACCCCTTTTATTAAGTTTTTGCACTATAACTGATTTAAAGTACTAATTAGATCTTTCAGTGTTCAAGTTAAAATTGATCTCACACTAGCCTCACTTGGGTATGATCCTTGGAGTACTCACACTCGTATACTTACGGATACCGCCTCATCGATAGATCTTTTATTGCAACATTCATACTCTGGACGTAAATACATCTAGAGGCAGTCAAGTTGTTGGCACCGTTACCGGGGAGGCAACGTCACTAGTTTGATTTTAATTTTTACACTATAAAAATAATAATTAGGAAAATTTTAGGGTATAGATACGATTTTGATTTTTTTTCCTAATCCTCTCTTTCTAGGTTTAGTGTGTGACTCATAGTAGGGGAACATTGATAGCACTAGAAAGAACACAGGTTTTCCCCTTACTTATTGGTTAAATTGTTCCCATTTAGTTATCCCTGGCATACATTTTAGCATTTTTAGTTTAGTAAATTGCATTTTAACTCAATGAATCCTAGCCTATTTTATCTTTAATTTTGCTATCTTTTTGCATTAATGTCATTGCATGAGTTAATTCCAGATTGCGTCCAGAATTGTCGCTGCACTTGACAACTGTTCGGATAAGAACCAAAATTGCGTGAGCTCTCTAGTTTGGTATAACCAACCTGTATGTACAAGGATAGAATAATTCTGAGGAAAGGGACACCTGTACTGTTGGAGGAGGACATAAAGGGGAACGTGAGGAGAAAAAAAGAGATATCCTACCTTGAAGCTTGTGGCCATGGCAGCTTAAGCCTCTCACGGGTGAGCCAACATGAAAACCAGATGCAGACTAGCTTCTGACGAGGAGACGTAAGTGTGAGACAAGAGGGAATAGAGAGTGTAACACCCCAAACCCGGCCTAAACGTTGCGACCGGATCTGGTATGTCACATGGAAAGGTTGTTAAAAACTTCGCAATTTCTAAAACTTAGCGTTTGGTTTCATTTTGAAAATTAAAAACAATTTTGAGGTTTTATTGCAAAATTTCATTAGTAACACTAACAATAGAAAATTGGTTTTTGTGATATGAAAACCGAGACTTGTGGATTCCAGTAACGTGACATTTTGAAAATAGTTTTTGTAGTTCTAAGAAAATCTAGAATTTAAATGTTTATTCGCTTGTTATCCGCTTGTTAATATTTTGGAAAATGATTGTTTATATTTTTAGAAAAATATAACTCTGTACTTAACATATCATAATATAGAATAACTGCATTAAAATCCAAAACCAAATTAAAGGCCTTATTCCATAAAATATTTCCAAATTAAAAATAAGTTTAAGTAAAGAAAACGGAGTTTACGAAAGAAATATGAATGGCCACCGCAGAGTCCACCCCGGCTCCAAATCCACAAAGCTAGGGATTACATGCAAAATTAAACAGAGGGGTGAGTTACGAGAATTCAGTGTGTAATTCCCCTTACGAACGATAATTGGGCCTAAGCCCACAGAAGCACATTGGGCCTTTGCCCTCACAGTAATGAATTTGGCCGAAGCCCATACGAATCAAACTGGGCCGTAGCCCTACCAGCATGGCATATCAAATCATGTATGTAATCCAACCAAGCCCAACCTAATATTCCATCCTCTACACACCACCTGTACCAGCCAAACACACCTGTGGGGATTTCTACAATCAACCCTCCATCCGCTACACTCCTCATATGTGGCACCAAGCTACTGAATGAGGTACCAAACCACTGATATATGTGGTACAAAACCACTAATATAATGTGATAGAGTCACTGATATATGTCGTACCAAACCACTGATATATGTGGTACCAAACCACTGACATGCTCTTCCCCCTTTTAATCAATTTCATGTCCCGATCCCATGCATCATATACTCATAATATAATGAATGCAACATGGGTCAATGTAAATCGAAATATCAGGGCATACATATATTCATGATAAAATATTTACATAACACAATCAAGAGGTAACTAACCTGGCATCTCCGATTTTACCCCCTCCACAAGGGTAACTTAACAGCCGTTACCGATGTTTCGGCTTTTAAACAATTCACATGCTTATTATTAATCAAACAAACTATGGTGTGAGAATTACACACCTGATTACGCGAAGAACTAGACACTCTTGATCGTTGCTATTCTCACTAGCGGGAATAACCACTATCTGCCTATCCCAAACGGATGTCGACTCTTTACTACAACCCGGCAGAAAGTCACAAACCGCCGACAGAGCACGTCGTTTGAACTTGGGAGCAGAGACTACGAGTCCACTCCCCTCCTTAGGTCGACTAGCACTCACATCCATGAAGAAAATCTTGATCAATATAGTACTATAGTGAAAACAACGATTGCCCCAAGAAGGGGTTTGATTAAGGCAGTAAAATGAATAGAAGCTGATCACAAAGGACAAAAGAGGAACTCCTTACCTTGGATACTGAGGATTCCTACCCACGGATTCGGCTTGCGATTCCAGATAAACCCCTTATGAGAACCCGAAGTTAAGAAGAGGCTAAAAGGGTGTGTTTGCACTCCAATAGATTCGACCTTAAGAAGAAGAACAAAGTGAGGCTCTCGGCTTTTAGAATGACCAAGATAGAAAGGAAAGAGAACAAGAATCAGTGGCAAAGAAATTAAGGAGAAAGAACATTACCTTGCAAATAGTACCCACCGAATGCAAAAGAACTCTCGGCAGACAGAAAACTAACTACTCTGCTTCTTAAGGTTCGGCTAGAGAAACAAGAAATGGAGGTGCAAAAAGAGAAAATAAAAGAACTGGAAGAAGTGCAGAAAGTGTTTCAGTCACAAGAAGAAAGAAATAGTGGATACCAAAAGGTTGAGAAGGTTCGGCTAAAAGAAAAGAAAAGCTAGAAGAGGATTCGGCTAGAGGAAAAAGAAGTAGAGGAGCAGAGATGAAGAAGAGGGTTTCGGCTTTGTGAAGAAAAGGGTGAAAGAGATGAATAGAAAAGAACAAAGATTCGGCTATGGAGGTCTCAAGAGAAAGAAAGA
Organism: Gossypium australe; assembly: GCA_005393395.2. Classification (NCBI taxonomy): domain Eukaryota; kingdom Viridiplantae; phylum Streptophyta; class Magnoliopsida; order Malvales; family Malvaceae; genus Gossypium; species Gossypium australe. The sequence continues at coordinate 61,685,853 of CM016620.1, forward strand.
AAATGAAAGGAGAAAAGGTAGAAGTGGACTTCGGTGACATTAGAAGAAAACGATTGAAAAGGGGAGGAAAGCAATATGAAAATTCGGCCAAGTCAAATTGGTTGACTGATTCAAACTCCACAAGCATCTCTCCTCCATCCATTTCAAATTGGTTGACTCATTCCACAACCACCATGTAGAGTCCCAGCCGAATGCCACTTCTTCCCCTCCTTCAGCACAAAAATTTAAGCTCCATAATGCAGGAGTGGGATTCGAACTCCTTCCCCCCTTGCTCTGCCAGTGACCCCACAACCTCCTTGCCACATGCCCAACTTGTGTCATCAAACACCAATAAATATTCTTAAAGCCTGCTTCCCCTAGTTCTCCCCCTAAAGTGCCCTAAAGAGAAAAAATTACCCCTTGAATCAAGTCCATGCCTAAAATCAAGTCAAACTCGCCGAACGACAATTCCATCAAGTCTGCCAGAAACACTACCCCTTGAACTTCTAAAGGCACATTCCTAAACAATTTGTTCACCACTACAGATTGTCCTAAAGGGCTAATCACAGTCATCTCTCTAGAAGCAACCTCAGATTCTATACCCAAAGTCCCAGACATAGTGCTAGCAACATATGAATGTGTAGACCCAATATCTATCAAAGCAGTAAAATGCACACCAAAAATAAGGAATGTACCGGTTATGGACGTCCGGTGCATCGCCATCCTCTCGACATCTAGCCGCATAAACCAACCCAGACTGTCTTGTATCTATACTCCCAACACCTCTGCCGGTGCTCCACGCCCTCGACCAATTCCATTTCCTCCTTTGACCGAACCACGACCTCTTGGTGGCTGCTGTCCACCTCCTCTGGACTGTGCATAAACCTGACCTATTGACCGCGCCCTGTTTGACTCTCGTGGACAGTCCTTTATCTGATGATCCATAGATCCACACCTGAAGCATCCTCTATTTCTTACCCAACACTCCCCCGAATGTAATTTCCCACATTGAGCACACGGTTGAGGCCGACCAACAGCAATAGGCATCGCAATTCGACCCGGCCCATCGAACCTAGACCTCTTTTGAAAACCCCCAGCTAATCCTGACGACCTAAAGTTCCTCTTATTCCTACCCCTATCCTTATCCCAATTCTGCCTCTCAGACCGCTTCACCTCTTCAGCTATTTTTGCCTTCTCAACTAGAATGGAAAACTCTCTTTCCTGCTGCGGAGCTATTAGCACCCGCAGCTCATCCCGTAGACCATCCTCAAACCGAACACAATGCTCATGGTCAGTCGTAACTATTCCTCAGGCATAACGACTTAAACGCAGAAACTCCGCCTCGTATTCAGCCACTGACTTATTCCCTTGGACCAAATTTAAAAATGCCTTCCTCTGAGCATCCACATAACTTACCCCAACATACTTCCCCTGGAACGCTGTCTTAAAGAAATCCTAGGTAATACGATCCGCTAGTGTACCATCCCTTGCCGTGAGCCACCACTGGTATAGCTTATCTCGAAGGAGGGATACTACTCCTTTCCACTTTTCCTCTGCCGTGCAGTCCAAATCATCCATAATCCGCTTGACTGCTTCCAGCCAATACTCCGCTACATTTGGAGCCACACCAGAAATACCTCTGAATATCTCAGCCCCGTTTGCTCGAAGCCGCTCAAGAATAAATTTCCGAGCTACCGAACCCCTGCCTGCCCCAACAACCCACTCTAGAACACGCAGCATAGCTTGGGACAAAGCATCGTCCCCTTCAGTTCAATCTTGAGACCCTGCTTCTGCTACTGGTGATGCTGGCACTTCACCTTCCGGCCCATGCCCCGATTCCGAGGGTCCAGCCTCAACACCTCGGCCTCTACCACGGCCGCGTATACCACATCCATGTCCTCTAGCGCTCATGTTTACTGAATCGACTTAATCTGATTATGAGTTTTATGAATTAGTATATCTTCCAATGTTTATTAACGGATAGCTTATGAAAATAGAATTTGAAGTAGTTTTCCGCAACTCGTATTTCTAAAGGTCTCAATCTCTAAAATTGTATCTCTCATAATTAGCAATCATAACACAATAAAAATCTTTCCATACAACCCAACTAATGGTCAAAAGATTTACAGTACGGATTTGGTGTCGGAGACTCGGGTGCCATACTTCCAGAAGAACATATATCTTCCTTAAATAATATTTTAAACCAATTTTTAGAAAATGTTGCCGAACCCATTCCACAACTCGAGTTTTGCAATCAGGCTCTGATACCACAATTGTAACACCCCAAACCTGGCCTAAACATTACGACCGAATCTGGTATGTCACATGGAAAGGTTGTTAAAAACTTTGCAATTTCTAAAACTTAGCGTTTCGTTTCATTTTGAAAATTAAAAACAGTTTTGAGGTTTTATTACAAATTTTCATTAGTAACACTAACAGTCAAAAATTGGTTTTTGTGATACGAAAAATCGAGACCTGTGGATTCCAGCAACGAGACATTTGAAAATAGTTTTTGTAGTTCTAAGAAAATCCTAAATTTAAATGTTTATTCGCTTGTTATCCGCTTGTTAATATTTTGGAAAATGATTGTTTATATTTTTAGAAAAATATAACTCTGTACTTAACATATCATAATATAGAATAACCACATTAAAATCCAAAACCAAATTAAAGGCCTTATTGCATAAAATATTCCTAAATTAAAAATAAGTTTAAGTAAAGAAAACGGAGTTTACGAAAGAAATATGGATGGCCACCACAGAGTCCACCCCGCCTCCAAATCCACAAAGCTAGGGATTACCTGCAAAATTAACAGAAGGGTGAGTTGCGAGAACTCAGTGTGTAATTCCCCTTACGAACGATAATTGGGCCTAAGCCCACAGAAGCACATTAGGCCTTTGCCCTCACAGTAATGAATTTGGCCGAAGCCCATACGAATCAAACTGGGCCGTAGCCCTACCAACATGGCATATCAAATCGTGTATGTAATGCAACCCAGCCCAACCTAATATTCCATCCTCTGCACACCACCCGTACCAGCCAAACACACCTGTGGGGATTTCTACAATCAACCCTCCATCCGCTACACTCCTCATATGTGGCACCAAGCCACTGAATGTGGTACCAAACCACTGAAATAATGTGACCGAGTCACTGATATATGTGGTACCAAACCACTGAAATAATGTGACAGAGCCACTGATATATGTGGTACCAAACCACTGACATGCTCTTCCCCCTTTTAATCAATTTCATATCCCAATCCCATGCATCATATACTCATAATATAATGAATGCAACATGTGTCAATGTAAATCGAAACATCAGGGCATACATATATTCATGATAAAATATTTACATAACACAATCAAGAGGTAACTAACCTGGCATCTCCGATTTTACCCCCTCCACAAGGGTAACTTAATAGTCGTTACCGATGTTTCGACTTTTAAACAATTCACATGCTTATTATTAATCAAACAAACTATGGTGTGAGAATTACACACCTGATTACGCAAAGAACTAGACACTCCTGATTGTTGATATTCTCACTAGTGGGAATAACCACAATCTGCCTATTCCAAACAGATGTCGGCTCTCTACTACAACACAACGGAAAGTGACGAACCGCTGACACAGCACGTCGTTTGAACTTGGGAGCAGAGACTACGAGTCCACTCCCCTCCTTAGGTCGACTAGCACTCACATCCATGAAGAAAATCTTGATCAATATAGTACTATAGTGAAAACAGCGATTTCCCCAACAAGAGGTTTGATTAAGGCAGAGTAAAACGAATAGAAGCTGATCACAAAGGACAAAAGTGGAACTCCTTACCTTGGCTACTGAGGATTCATACCACGGATTCGACTTGCGATTCCAGATGAACCCCTTATGAGACCCCCAAGTTAAGAAGAGCCTAAAAGGCTGTGTTTGCACTCCAACAGATTTGACCTTAAGAAGAAGAACAAAGTGAGGCTTTCGGCTTTTAGAACGAACAAGATAGAAAGGAAAGAGAACAAGAATCGATGGCAAAGAAATTAAGGAGAAAGAACATTACCTTGCAAATACCACCCACTAAATGCAGAAGAACTCTCGGCAGACAGAAAACTAACTACTCCGCTTCTTAAGGTTCGGCTAGAGAAACAAGAAATGGAGGTGCAAAAAGAGAAAATAAAAGAAACGGAAGAAGTGCAGAAAGTGTTTCGATCACAAGAAGAAAGAAATAGAGGATACGAAAAGGTTGAGAAGGTTCGACTAAAAGAAAAGAAAAGCTAGAAAAGTATTCGGCTAGAGGAGAAAGAAGTAGAGGAGAAGAGATGAAGAAGAGGGTTTCGGCTTTGTGAAAAAAAGGGGTGAAAGAGATGAATAAAAGAGAACAAAGATTCGGCTATGGAGGTCTCAAGAGAAAGAAAGAAAATGAGAGGAGAAAAGGTAGAAGTGGACTTAGGAGACACTAGAAGAAAATGACTGAAAAGGGAAGGAAAACAATATGAAAATTCGGCCAAGCTCAAGAGAAGAAAAGTGCATCAATTTGAAAGAAAAGCAAGAGAATCACTAAAAGCACTCACTAGAAAGTTTCGACACTCTCTCCCTACATAAACTGATGGAAAATACTAGGATGGAAATGCCTAAGAACAAAAAGGAAATTCGGCACTCACCTATCCTAGCTAAAACCGAACATGCTTACCCACACCTTCCCATATTCGGCCAAACTCCATCTCTCTCCCCACATCCCACGATTTCCTTCCCCATTCACTCTCCTTCTACCAATTCAAATTGGTTGACCGATTCAAACTCCACAAGCACCTCTCCTCCATCCATTTCAAATTGGTTGACTCATTCCACAACCACCATGTAGAGTCCCAACTGTAACAGACCAAATTTGACCCTAATTGGAATGGTGGTTTCGGGACCACGAATCCGAGTCTGAGAAATATTTAAATATTATATTTTGTGTTTATTATATGTGAATTAATGTGTGTGAAAGTTTCGTAGAAAAATTTAATCGTTTGTGTGTTCAATTTAATAAAAAGTACTAAATCGCGTTAAGTGTAAAAGTTGTATGCTATAGTGTAAAGTGCTAGAATGATGATGGCTTTTTAATATGAGGTGTTAAATGGGTAAATAACCCATTTCTAAGTTAGTGGGTGGTATATGACAAGATTAACCTTAAGTTTTATATTATATAATTTTATGATATAAGGTTAAAATAGTAAATAGATTAAAACCATATTATATGTAATTAAAACATAAAAAATGAATATGCTCACTCATCTCTCTTGGCTGAATATTGAGAAAAGAAAGGGGAGCTAGGTTCTTTGAAATTTCGGCAACATTCAAGCCAAATTCAAGGTAAATTCTTAGTCGGTTTTTGTAAATTTTTACGTTTTTGATATCGTTGCTTCGAACAGTAGCTGACCCATGTTAGAATTTTTAAAACTAAGCATGCTTGATGTTCGGCCATTGACATGTTCTTGTGGTTTTTGATGTTTGATGTTTTTAAATTAAAGATATGTTTAAGATTAGTATATTTTGTATTGGAAATTTCGGTAAATTTGAGTATTTTGGGCTAAATTGCAAAAATAAATTTTTGAGGGGGCTAAAATGCAAAATAAATGAAAGAAATGGACTTGTAGTGTCCCTGTGAATATTCGGCCCTTGAGTAGATTAGCGAAATTTTGTGTATTTTGTGTTTTATGCAAATAGGACTAAATTGTAAAAAATGTGAAATATTAGGGGCAAAATGGTAATTTGCCTGTTTATGTGTTTTGGGACTAAATTGAGATGAATTGTACTTGAATGAGCCAAATTTTAATGTGTTTAGATCAAGAAAAAAGAAAAATGGATTTGGATCGGGGAAAGACAAAGGTTATTGAATAGCCGGTCTATGTTGTCCGTCGGTAGTCGAGGTAAGTCCTTAAGCAAGTTATTACTGTAAATATTGTTCGTAATATAGTTTACATGTCAAACTTTGAACTGTTGGATTGAAATTTAATCATAGCCAAATGTGACATAAAGATTTGATTATGAATGGTAGTTAAACTTATTTGATTTCATTTTGTACAATTGATTTAAAATAAGCACAGCACATGTTATATTTGAATTATATCGAAAGTATCGGGCTAAATGCCTAGCAGGCTTTGTGCAGGTGGAAAGTATCAGGCTAAATGCCTAGCAGGCCTTGTGCTGGTGGAATGTATTGGGGTTAATGCCTAGCAGGCCTTGTGCCGGTGAAATGTATCGGGCTTTGAGCCTAGCAGGCCTCGTGCCGGTGAAGAGTTTCGGGCTTATTGCCTAGCAGGCTAAATGCCGGTGATTTTTAAATACGAGCTTATGCATATAAACTGGTGGAGTTATGTTGACAAAAGGACAAACTTAAGCTTATTCGTATGAATTAAATTACAGAGCCGTACAGGTAAGTACCTGTGAGTTATTTAATCGAGTTTATATATTCGATCAATTATAAATGTGTATATATATATATATGATGTTGGACGAAAATGTGGTATATGATTATGTATGTATATTCGATTGTTTGTTTAGGAAATCATATTGATATTTCGTGCATATTGAACCTTTAGAGTGATAAGATGTGAAGGGAATAAGCGTATACATATATGCTCTTGTATATGATTCCATTTGAAATGATGTGCATACGAATTGAGTATTTGGCAAGAAATGGATGTTTATCATTTGAATTTTGAGTTGAATTAATGAACTATTTGTTAAAGGTAGGATAATGAGAAATGTCAGGTTAAAGACAATATTGAAGTTCGATAATGTGATACCATATGTGTGATTTGTTAAAGTTTGAAGTAATATCAAGTATTTGACTTGGAAAGTTTAGGTGTCAAATTGAATTATTTTCTTTAAATTTGCTTAAGACTTACTAAGCTAGTGAGCTTATTCCGTGTGTGCTCTTTGTTCTATTTTATAGATTTCGATCAAGCTACGGGCATCTGAGGATCGTCAGAAAAGTCAACCACACTATCACCCCTTTTTGGTACTTAATCTTAGTTTTGAATCAAAGGCATGTATAGGTTAGACTAAGGTTTAGACTAATGACATTCAGTCTTGTATATATGTATAGCCTTGCGAAAATGGCTATTTCTTTTGATCAAGTTTAATTCCTATGTTCTTGATATAATGGCTTGATTATAATATTAAGGGATGTGAAATTTGGTCATGGTTTAATCATGTATGGAAAGTGGTCATATGATATACATGTTGTGGTGTGTGGTCATGTGTTTTAACAATGAAGAAAATGACGGATGCTTGACAAGTTATAACATGTAGTATATTAAATAAGTAATATGCCTATTATATATATATGTTTTGCATTTGTTTTGATTTGGTTCGAATGAGGTAGATATAGTTGAGAGAATGTACTTTCGGTTGTGACTTAATTTGGTCTATTTGGATTATTAAAGATGCCATGTTAATGTTTATGAGTGGCAAATTATTTGTAAAATATGTGCATATGCCATTGTAATAATCATAAGAAATTGAATACTTGGGTTCGGCTTGTGATGGCTAAGGATAATTACAAATTGTACTGACAAAGGTTAGCTTAATATTGCATGGTAAAGCTCTCTCTGCTACCCTTGAACCTAATTTTAATAGCCGAAATGGGTAAGAGAGAGGAATCAGTTTGTGAATGTGGTTTATGCTTGGTAATTAACATGCAAGGGTATATAAGGGTTGCATTTTGTGCTTTTATATTGGTTCATGATGATAGACTATTATGCATATTAAAAATGTTGCATAAATGTTATGTTTGTCCACAGGGTGATGATATTAAAGTTGCATATGTGTTTGGACAGAAAATAGTATGATATTTTACTTGCTAGTCCAATAGGATATGAGTCACATGGTTAAGTGTATACATGCCGTGAATGAATGGCTAATTTCGAAATAGTTAATAGTGCATATAATTTTTGTGATTTATAATTTGCTTAATTATACATGGTGGATTGAAAATGCAATATTGTTTGTGGTTGTTAATTCATATATCTGTATGCTCAAATTTTTAAAGCAAAGTTTTCAAATTTTGTTAAGTAACACCATGTGACCCCAATTCAGCGACGGATACGGGTTAGGGGTGTTACACCAGTCGAATGCCACTTCTTCCCCTCCTTGAGCACAAAAAGTTAAGCTCCACAATGCAGCAGTGGGATTCAAACTCCTTCCCCCTTGCTCTGCCAGTGACGCCACAACCTCCTTGCCACATGCCCAACTTGTGTCATCAAACACCAATAAGTATTTTTAAAGCATGTTTCCCCTAGCTCTCCCCCCTAAAGTGCCCTAAAGAGAAAAATTTACCAAAGATCTGGCTCGAACCCGAGCCCCCCAGGACCCCGAAACACACCAAAATAACATGCTAAACGAGCCAAACACATAGAATCGTACAAAATGCAGAACCCCTAATTCTAGATTGTTACAGTTCTACCCCCTTAAAGAAATTTTGGCCTCGAAATTTACCTGGTTAGAAGAGATGAAGGTATTGCTATCAAATTGCCTCTTCTGGCTCCTACGTGGCTTCTTTTGAACCATGATTATGCCATAATACTTTGACCAACAGAACCGACTTCCTTCTCAACACTTTAACATCTCGATCTAAGATCTGCACTGGTTCTTCTTCAAAAGACAGGTCTGGTCTTACTTCAATTTCTTCCACCGGCACTATGTGAGATGGATCTGAATGATCACGCCTCAACATTGAGACATGGAATACATCATGTATCTGACTCAACTCCGGAGGTAACTCAAGCTGATAAGCCATTGGTCTCACACGTTTCAACACCCGATAAGGCCCGATAAATCTAGGGTTCAACTTGCCTTTCTGTCCAAATCTTAGAACCTTCTTCCAAGCTGAAACTTTCAGAAAAACCCGATCACCCACTGAGAATTCTATTTCTTTACGCTTCAGATCTGCATACGATTTCTGTCTGCCGGAAGCTTCCTTCAACCGAGCCCGAATCAGCTTAACTTTTTTTCTGTCTCTGAGATCAATTTTGGACCCAACAACTATTGCTCACCCAACTCCGTCCAGTAGGTAGGGGTACGACACCTACGACCATACAACGCCTCGTAGGGTGCCATCTGAGTGCAGGATTGATAGCTATTGTTGTACGTAAATTCTACCAACGGTAAGAAATCCTCCCAACTACATCTGAAGTCGATTACACAACCTTTCAACATGTCTTCCAGAATCTGAATTACTCTCTCTGACTGACCATCAGTCTGTGGATGAAACGTCGTGCTGCAATCCAGTCTTGTACCCAAAGATTCGTGCAACGCCTTCCAGAACCGTGATGTAAACCTAGGATCCGTGTCTGATATGATAGACACGGGTACCCCATGCAACCTCACGATTTCTGCCACATATAACTTGGAAAACTTCTGAAATGAGTAGTCCACCCGGATCGGTATGAAGTGGGCAGACTTCGTCAACCGATCGACAATCACCCACACTGAATCTTTCTTAGTAGGCGCTAGGGGCAGCCCACTAACAAAGTCAATTGTTATCCTCTCCCACTTCCAAAGTGGAATCTTCATTGGCTGCAGCAACCCCGAAGGCAACTGATGTTCTGCCTTCACCTGTTGGCACGTCAAACATTTACTCACAAACTCAGTAACTTCTTGCTTCAGACCTGGCCACCAGTACTGCTTGCGTAAATCTTGATACGTCTTGCTCCCACCAGGGTGCATAGCGTACGGGCTACTATGCGCCTCCCACAGGATCATCTGTCTCAACTCAAAATCCTTCGGCATACAAATCTTCCCACGAAAACATAGCACCCCTTCACTGCTCAAACCAAAATCTCCTATCTCACCACCTTGCACTTGCTGAAGTCGAGAACTTAACGATTCATCCAACATTTGCTTCTCTTTAATCTGACTTACCCATGTCAGCTTCACTTGAAGTTCGGCTAATAGACTACCATCTTCATACAGACTGAGATGAGCAAACATTGCCCTCAAATCTGATATCACCTTATGACTCAACGCATCCGCCACTACGTTAGCTTTACCCAGGTGATACTCGATCGAGCAGTCGTAGTCCTTCAATAACTCAATCCACCTCCGCTGCCTTAAATTCAACTCCTTCTGGGTAAGGAGATATTTTAGGCTCTTATGATCAGTGTAGATAATCGACTTTTCTCCATACAGGTAGTGTCTCCAAATCTTCTGGGCGAACACCACCGCAGCTAGCTCCAAATCATGAGTGGGATAATTCACTTCATGTGGTCTTAATTGCCGAGACGCATACGCTACTACCTTTCCTTCTTGCATTATCACACATCCTAACCCTGTGTGTGATGCATCACAATAGACGACAAACTCCTTCCTAGCCTCAGGCTGAATCAACACTGGAGCCTCAGTCAAGATCCTCTTTAGCTGCTCAAAGCTTTCCTGCTGCTTATCAGCCCAAACAAACGGTACCCATTTTCGTAACAACTTGGTTAATGGCTCTGCAATCAACGAGAATCCCTCAACGAACCTTCTGTAATATCCAACTAACCCAAGAAAGCTTCAAAGTTTTACTACAGAATTCGATGGCTTCCAATCCAGAACAGCTTCGATCTTTCGGGGATCAACCCTAATCCCTTCAGCAGAAACAAAATGCCCCAAAAAGGTCACTTCCTTCAACCAAAATTCACACTTGCTGAATTTGGCATACAGCTGCTTCTCTCTCAAAATCTGCAGAACTATCCGAAGATGCGAATCATGCTCCTCCTCAGTCCTTGAATATACCAAGATATCATCTATGAACACTACGACAAACCGATCCAGATAGGTTTGGAATACCCGGTTCATCATATCCATAAATGCAGCTGGTGCATTCGTTAACCTGAACGACATCACTAAGAACTCGTAGTGACCATAACGGGTTCGAAAAGTAGTCTTATGAATATCTGCTTCCTTGACCTTTAACTGATGATACCCAGATCTCAAATCTATCTTCGAGAAAACCGAAGCTCCTCTTAGCTGATCGAACAAATCGTCAATCCTTGGCAACAGGTACTAGTTCTTGATCGTCAACTTGTTCAATTGCCTATAGTCAATGCACATCCGCATCGACCCGTCCTTTTTCTTAATGAATAACATCGGCGCTCCCCACAAAGATACACTTGGTCGGAAAAACCCACGATCCAACAGCTCTTGAATCTAAGCTTTAAGTTCTACCAGCTCCTTCGGCGCCATCCTATATGGGGCAATGGACACCAGAGCTGTTCCCGGCAGTAGCTCAATGCCAAACTCCACTTCGCGATCCGGAGGTAACCCTGGAAGCTCTTCAAGGAAGACATCTGAGAACTCCTTCACCGTTCTAACATCCCCTATAGAAAATTCTTTGGCCTCCAAAGCACTGCTGAAAGCTAAGAATGCTTCACACCTTTTTTTCACCATCCTTTTAGCCTTTAGCGCAGACACCACATTGGATATGTAATTCCTTCTTTCCCCTATCACCAGTACTTTCTTATCCTCGAAAGTCTTCAGTATCATACGCTTAGCAGCACAATCCAAGCTTGCTCGAAACTTAACTAACCAGTCCATGCCTAAAATCAAGTCGAACTCGCGGAACGGCAATTCCATCAAGTCTGCCAGAAACACTACCCCTTGAACTTCTAAAGGCACATTCCTAAGCAATTTGTTCACCACTACAGATTGTCCTAAAGGGCTAATCACAGTCATCTCTCTAGACGCAACCTCAGATTCTATACCCAAAGTCCCAGACATAGTGCTAGCAACATATGAATGTGTAGACCCAATATCTATCAAAGCTGTAAAAGGCACACCAAAAATAAGGAACGTACCGGTTATGACGTCCGGTGCATTGTCATCCTCTCGACGTCTAGCTGCATAAACCAACCCAGGCTTTCTTGCATTTGTACTCCCAACACCTCTGTCGGTGCTCCATGCCCTCGACCAATTTCATTTCCTCTTCTGACCGGACCACGACCTCTTGGTGGCTGCTGTCCACCTCTTCTGGACTGTGCATAACCCTAACCTACTAACCGCGCCCTGTCTAGCTCTTATGGACAGTCCTTTATCTGATGATCCATAGATCCACACCTGAAGCATCCTCTATTTCTTACCCAACACTCCCCCGAATGTAATTTCCCACATCGAGCACACGGTTGAGGCTGACCAACAGCAATAGGCATCGCAACTCGACCCGGCCCATCGAACCTAGGCCTCCTTTGAAAACCCCCAGCTAATCCTAACGACCCAAAGTTCCTCTTATTCTTACCCCTATCCTTATCCCGATTCTGCCTCTCAGACCGCTTCACCTCTTCGGCTATTTTTGCCTTCTCAACCAGAATGGCAAACTCTCTTTCCGCTGCGGAGCTATCAGCACCCGCAGCTCATCCTGCAGACCATCCTCAAACCGAACACAATGCTCATGGTCAGTCGTACCTATTCCTCGGGCGTAACGACTTAAATACCGAAACTCTGCCTCGTATTTGGCCACTGACTTATTCCCCTGGACCAAATTTAAAAATGCCTTCCTCTGAGCGTCCACATAACTTGCCCCAACATACTTCCCCTGGAACGCTGTCTTAAAGAAATCCTAGGTAATATGATCTGCTGGTGTACCGTCCCTTACCAAATCATCCATAACCCGCTCGACTGCTTCCAGCCAATACTCCGCTACGTTTGGAGCCACACCAAAAATACCTCTGAATATCTCAGCCTCGTTTGCTCGAAGCCGCTCAGGAATAGATTTTTGAGCTACCGAACCCGTACCTGCCCCAACAACCCGCTCCAGAACACGCAGCATAGCTTGGGACAAAGATCATCCCCTCTAGTTCGATCTTGAGACCCTGCTTCTGCTACTGGTGATGCTGGCACTTCGCCTTCCGGCCCATGCCCCAATTCCGAGGGTCCAGCCTCAACACCCCGGCCTCTACCACGGCCGCGTATACCACGTCCACGTCCTCTAGCGCTCATGTTTACTGAATCGACTTAATCTGATTATGAGTTCTATGAATTAGTATATCTTCCACTGTTTATTAACGGATAGCTTATGAAAATAGAATTAGAAGTAGTTTTCCGCAAATCGTATTTCTAAAGGTCTCAATCTCTAAAATTGTATCTCTCATAATTAGCAATCATAACACAATAAAAATCTGGTATGTCACATAGAAATGTTGTTAAAAAATTTGCAATTTCTAAAACTTAGCATTTGGTTTCATTTTGAAAATTAAAAACAGTTTTGAGGTTTTGTTGCAAATTTTCATTAGTAACACTAACAGTCGAAAATTGGTTCTTGTGATACGAAAAACCGAGACTTGTGGATTCCACCAACATGACATTTTGAAAATAGTTTTTATAGTTCTAAGAAAATCCTGAATTTAAATGTTTATTCGCTTGTTATTCGCTTGTTAATATTTTGGAATATGATTGTTTATATTTTTAGAAAAATATAACTCTGTACTTGACATATCATAATATAGAATAACCGCATTAAAATCCAAAACCAAATTAAAAGCCTTATTGCATAAAATATTCCCAAATTAAAAATAAGTTTAAGTAAAGAAAACAGAGTTTACGAAAAAAATATGAATGGCCACCACAGAGTCTACCCCGGCTCCAAATCCACAAAGCTAGGGATTACCTGTAAAATTAAACAGAGGGGTGAGTTACGAGAACTCAGTGTGTAATTCCCCTTACGAACGATAATGGGCCTAAGCCCATAGAAGCACAATGGGCCTTTGCCCTCACAGTAATGAATTTGGCCGAAGCCCATACGAGTCAAACTGGGCCGTAGCCCTACCAACATGGCATATCAAATCGTATATGTAATGCAACCCAGCCCAACCTAATATTCCATCCTCTGCACACCACCCGTACCAGCCAAACACACCTGTGGGGATTTCTACAATCAACCCTCCATCCGCTACACTCCTCATATGTGGCACCAAGCCACTGAATGTGGTACCAAACCACTGAAATAATGTGACCGAGTCACTGATATATGTGGTACCAAACCACTGATATATGTGGTACCAAACCACTAAAATAATGTGACAGAGCCACTGATATATGTGGTACCAAACCGCTGACATGCTCTTCCCCCTTTTAATCAATTTCATATCCCAATCCCGTGCATCATATACTCATAATATAATGATTGCAACATGTGTCAATGTAAATCGAAACATCAGGGCATACATATATTCATGATAAAATATTTACATAACACAATCAAGAGGTAACTAACCTGGCATCTCCGATTTTACCCCCTCCAAAAGGGTAACTTAATAGTCGTTACCGATGTTTCGGCTTTTAAACAATTCACATGCTTATTATTAATCAAACAAACTATGGTGTGAGAAATACACACCTAATTACGCGAAGAACTAGGCACTCCTGATCGTTGCTATTCTCACTAGTGGGAATAACCACTATCTGCCCATCCCAAACAGATGTCGACTCTCTACCACAACCCAACGGAAAGTGACGAACTGCTGACACAGCACGTCATTTGAACTTGGGAGCAGAGACTACGAGTCCACTCCCCTCCTTAGGTCGACTAGCACTCATATCCATGAAGAAAATCTTGATCAATATAGTACTATAGTGAAAACAGCGATTGCCCCAACAAGGGGTTTGATTAAGGCAGAGTAAAACGAATAGAAGCTGATCACAAAGGACAAAAGAGGAACTCCTTACCTTGGCTAGTGAGGATTCATACCACGAATTCGGCTTGCGATTCCAGATGAACCCCTTATGAGAACCCGATGTTAAGAAGAGGCTAAAAGGGTGTGTTTGCACTCCAACAGATTCGACCTTAAGAAGAAGAACAAGTGAGGCTTTTTGATTTTAGAACGAACAAGATAGAAAAGAAAGAGAACAAGAATCGATGGCAAAGAAATTAAGGAGAAAGAACATTACCTTGCAAATAGCACCCACCGAATGCAGAAGAACTCTCGGCAGACAGAAAACTAACTACTCCCTTCTTAAGGTTCGGCTAGAGAAACAAGAAATGGAGGTGCAAAAAGAGAAAATAAAATAAATGGAAGAAGTGCAGAAAGTGTTTCAGTCACAAGAAGAAAGAAATAGAGGATACCAAAAGGTTGAGAAGGTTCGACTAAAAAAAAAGAAAAGCTAGAAAAAGATTCGGCTAGAGGAGAAAGAAGTATAGGAGAAGAGATGAAGAAAAGGGTTTCGGCTTTGTGAAGAAAAGGGTGAAAGAGATGAATAGAAGAGAACAAAGATTCGGCTATGGAGGTCTCAAGAGAAAGAAAGAAAATAAGAGGAGAAAAGGTAGAAGTGGACTTAGATGACACTAGAAGAAAACGATTGAAAAGGGGAGGAAAGCAATATGAAAATTAGGCCAAGCTCAAGAGAACAAAAGTGCATCAATTTGAAAGAAAAGCAAGAGAATAACTAAAAGCACTCACTAGAAAGTTTCGACACTCTCTCCCTACATAAACTAACGGAAAATACTAGGATGGAAATGCCTAAGAACAAAAGGGAAATTCGGCACTCACCTATCCTAGCTAAAACCGAACATGCTCACCCACACCTTCCCACATTCGGCCAAACTCCATCTCTCTCCCCACATCCCACGATTTCCTCCTCCATTCACTCTCCATCCACCAATTCAAATTGGTTGACCGATTCAAACTCCACAAGCACCTCTCCTCCATCCATTTCAAATTGGTTGACTCATTCCACAACCACCATGTAGAGTCCCAGCCGAATGCCACTTCTTCCCTTCATTGAGCACAAAAATTTAAGCTCCACAATGCAGTAGTGGGATTCAAACTCCTTCCCCCCTTGTTCTGCCAGTGACGCCACAACCTCCTTGCCACATGCCCAACTTGTGTCATCAAACACCAATAAATATTCTTAAAGCCTGCTTTCCCTAGCTCTCCCCCCTAAAGTGCCCTAAAGAGAAAAATTTACCAAAGCTCTGGCTCGAACCCGAGCCTCCCCAGGACCCCCAAACACACCAAAATAACATGCTAAACGAGCCGAACGCATAGAATCGCACAAAATGCAGAACCCCTAATTCTAGGATGTTACAGAGAGATTCAGTCAAGTTGTCTAAGGATAGTATTCTCCACTCGATTCTTTCTTATTTCTTTCTAAATGCTGGTGATTAATCTCTATATTCTGTTTGTATGAAAGTACACATGAATTCTTGGTTAAATACTATCCTATTCAGTCTTGCTTTTATTGTTTAATCTTGGGGTTTGAATTCTTTTTAACAAGTGTTATTGTAGTCATTGACGCTGGAAAGTGTTGTAATAGTTTGAGCCAACAAGCATTACAACGGAAGTTGAGTGAGGATTAGAGGAATTTAGTCCACTTGTTCTTAATAGTGTCGTATTGCTATCATCGGAAGGTGAGGCTAGTATGCATGTTAAGTCTCAGATTCAATAGAGGAGTGACGTTGGGTAAGATATACATTGAATTTTATTGCCTCGACAATCACCTTTATTTTTATACCCTGTGAGCATTTTGTATTCTGCTGAAGATTCATGTTAGGGATCCTAGTTTTATCACTATCATATTTTATTTTATTGTTTTCAAGTTATTGTATTGAAAACTATTCTCACAGTTTATCTCGTTTATATCCAGTTATTGCACCGACATCAATAGACAAAAGACTACCATCCTTGTGGGATCAATATCCGACAGCCTCACATTTGTCTACTATACTTGCATCAACAGTGCACGTGATAAACCGTAATTATAACATATTTTAATCCCACATTTAGCTTTTTTTTTGGATGATTTATTCCTCAATTTATGTAAAAAAGGTGCTCTTAATCCTTTCTTTTCATGTCTTATATCCAGGATAGCACCCGAGGATAAAAAGAACATAAAACGGGCCCAAAACGGAGTAAATGGGCCATTTCACGAAATCAACACGGCTTGGCCCAAAGAGCACACGGTCATGCCTTGTCAAGCATCTAGAACACAACCTCAACCCCGACTAACACGATCGTGTCTCAACTTAGAAATCAGAACACGGCTTGAAGATGAGTCACACGGGCGTGTGACATGGATGTGCCCCTGTCGTGGCTTTAGACAATTTCAGTCAGAAAAGGATACTTAGGGAGAAAGAATCACATTCTAAGAGCCTATAAATAACCCCTAAGTACCACCTTTGAAAGGGGCGGTTACCTAGGCCAAGGAGCCAAGCTGAAAAGGTCAGAGTTGTGGGAATCACTCGAAGTTAGCCAATAGATCCATCCTAAGAAGCCAGAATTCTACTCAAGACGGTGGATCTCTCCTTCAATTCCTTCAGGGAGTTTTAGGGATTTCTTATGTTTTGTTTTATCTTTTCTCTTGAGATGTTTTCTTTATTTGTTATGAACTAAACCCTTCAGATACCTGAAGGGGATGAAACCTAGATGAATCTTGTTATCGTTTTCTGAATTATATGATAAATACTTAGTTTGTTCTTAATTATGTGTACTTAATTCTTGAGTTAATATTTCGCGACTATTGATTCAAGTTTGATGTGCTTAGGTAGAGGAGGAATAGACCCTGCCTAAGAGTAGATCTAGCATAATTAAGCAGAGTTGATCGCACGCCTAGAGATAGCGTGACGAGAGTTTGCCGGATTAGGGTGAAACCTAATATGGGAATCCACAGATCGATTTATTGCTATTCTAGGGGGTTATTATAAGAGAACGAGAGTTCCACTAATTAACCTAGGGTTAGACGTTATTCATCTCGAGAGAGATTTTAATATACGTTACGGAGTCCTACGGATCAAACTAAGCGAATAAATCGTATGGTTCAGTGTTAGATAACAAGTGAAGTCTAGGTGGATTCTTCCCGAGGGTATCGTCGTGATCAACTGAGTTTTTCTTCTAGTTATTTCCCAATTCGTTCTTTTTGTCTTTGCATCTTTAGCTTAGTAGTCTTAATTTAGATTTAAAGCAACTTCACTTTATTTTAGGCTAAATAATAAAAAGAAAGTTAGTATTAGTACTTTTAGTTCCTTTGGGTTCGACAATCCGGTCTTGCCTAAGCTATACTACTGTTCGAATAGGTACAGTTGCCTTTAATCGTTGTCAGAGTTAGTTTCCAGGTTTGATCATTCATTTTATAAATTATAAAGCTCTGATTTCAGCGATCAAGTTTTTGGCGCTGTTGCCGGGGAACTAAAATATTAAGAACACTCTATTTTTATTACTTTAGCCATTATTTTTTTCTCTTTTCTTCGCAATTTACTTTTATTTTTATTTTTTAGGTTAAATTTTAATTTTTGCTAAATTTTCCTTCTTTCTCTTTTCTCAGCAGGTACCTCTAGTTTATGACTAGAAGGAACCCGACAGGACCTTTGGTATACGATAGTGAAATTGAAGCTACCGTTTATAGGACTCGCAGAGAAATCAGGCGAGCCCTAAATTACACAGAGGAAGATCAAGAAGGCAGATCCAATCCTACTGAAGGGATGGACGAGAATAACCCACCACCACATGATGTGGGGGAGAACAATGTTCCACGTACAATGTTTGATTATGCTAAACCGCATTTAACAGTAGCGAAATCAAGTATTGTTAGGCCTGCTATAGCTGCTAACAATTTTGAGTTAAAGCCTAACACAATGCAAATGATTCAACAATTTATTCAATTTGATGGTTTGCAGGATGAAGATCCAAACACTCATATAGCTAACTTTTTAGAGTTCTACGATACCTTCAAAATAAATGGCATTTCTGATGATGCCATACGTCTTCGGTTATCCCCTTTTTCATTAAGTAATAAAGCCAAATAGTGGTTAAACTCGTTACCAAGAGGGTCAATCACTACATGGGAACAGATGACCGAAAAATTTTTATAAATATTTCCCACCGGCCAAAACGGCCAAATTACGAAATGATATATCTTCTTTTGTGCAGATGGATCTAGAGACATTATACGTCGCATTGGAGAGATACAAGGATCTCTTGAGAAGGTGTCCACACCACGGTCTACCCTTGTGGCTACAAGTCCAAACATTCTATAACAGTGTAAACCCCTCAACGAGACAACTAATCTATTCAGCCGCCGGTTGAACCCTGAACAATAGAACTCCTGAAGCAGCCTACGAATTCATTGAAGAGATGTCACTGAATAACTATCAGTGGCAAGTGACAAGGACGAAACCGACAAAATCAGCCAGAATTTTCAACCTCGATGCAATAACCATACTATCAACACAGGTAGAGATGATGAGTAAAAAGATTGATAGTTTGTGTTCTTCATAGGCACATCTAGTCATGCAGTGCGACGCAAGTGGAATCGTGGCGAATCCTGAGTACCCACCCTACCAACCAGAAGCAGAGAACGAACAAATGAACTACATAGGTAATAATTTCAGATTCAATAATAATCCTTATAGTAATACATACAATCCAGGTTGGAGGAACCATCCAAATTTTTCATGGGGAGGTCAACGAAATCAAGAAAATCAAAGGCAACAACCTCCTCAAAACTTCCAAAATCAGCCCTATCCGCAAGAGAAGCAGCCAAACCTCGAAGAGATGCTGACAAAATTTATGACAAACACGGAAAACCGTTTCCACGAGACTGAGAGAACAACTAAAGACAAAGAGAAACGAGTTGGGGAACTTACTAAGTCAGTCAAGGAAGTCACTAATGTAGTCGAGAAACTCACAAAACTAATGTCTGAACGACCGCAAGGACGTCTACCAAGTAATACCAAGATTAACCCTAAGGAGCAAATTCAAGCCATCACAGATCATGATAGCAAATGGTTAGACGAACCAAAGCAAGAGGTAGACGAAGGTAAAATAGAGGTAACGCAAGAAAAGCCGAAACTGGTAATCAAAGAGTACCAACCTCGTATACCTTATCCCGAAGCGATGAAAAGAGACAATTCAGAAGAATAGTTCGGTAAGTTTCTTAAACTTTTAAAGAAATTACATATTAACTTACCTCTTCTTGAAGCTCTTTTTCAGATGCTAGACTCGAGGAAATTTCTAAGACAGCTCTTGACAAACAAACGCAAAATAGATGAAGAGCACCATGTGGAATTAAACGCAGCATGCTCAGCAATGTTACAGAATAAACTACCGTGAAAGCTAAAAGATCCGAGGAGTTTTACTATTCCATGTTTAATTGGTAGTTTAATTATTGATAATGCGTTAGCTGATTTAGGGGCAAGCATAAATGCCATGCCTTATACATTGTTTAAACGACTAGGTCTAGGGAAGCCAACAAACTAGGATGAGCATTCAATTAGTTGATAAAATGGTTAGAATTTTAGGGGCATTATCGAAGATGTTCTTGTCAAAATCGATAAATTTGTTTTCCCATTAGATTTTGTTGTCTTAGACATAGATGAGGATAGTTCAATCCCCTTAATTTTAGGAAGACCTTTTCTAGAAACTGCCAAAACTAAGATTGATGTTGGTACGGGAGAACTCATTCTTCGTGTAGGTGACGAATCAATCAGTCTTCAAGCTCTTGACTCAGCCAGGACAACAATCGATGAGGGTAAGAAAGTCACTTCAACTGATAATCAAATTGTTCAACTTTCATCGCAGGAAACACCACAAGAATAGAACCCTGAGCTGAATCATAAACCCCAAGCTAACAAAGAAGGATTACATAAGGAATGAAGCCTAGGGGTTGACAAACTAGAAAAGCAGAAGACGCACGTCAAAGAAAAACAGGAACCACACGAAGTAACACCAAAAGAACCACCAGAAGAACTCGTAGGGACATCAAATCACTTCAAAATAGGAGACCAGGTGCTGTTAGACAAAGCCAATCCTCGCATCACTACATCAGACTTGAACGTAAGCGAGGAAATTCCTCTAAAGGTACACGATATCTTCCCCCACGAAACAGTCGAGGTAAGCAATCTAACATTCGGCACTTTTAAGGTAAACGCTTCTCGACTTAAACTTTATCAAGAAAATAGAACTACAAGCACGAGGGAAGATATTCACACCTTTAAACCTCCCTGATTTTTTTTCCAATTTTAAGGAAAGTCTAGCTTAAGACTATAAACGAGCGCTTCTCGGGAGGCAACCCGAGCAACTAACACTATTTACTTTTAAATTTATCGGTTTCTTTTCTTCCTTTCTTTCTTTTAACCAAAAGTGTAGAATTTCAAGGCCACGCGATCTTACATGTAACACCCCATTCGCTATGACCGAATTTGAAATGCCACTGCGGAAAACGTTTGAAAAACTTTTGACTTAGAGTTAAAAACATAAAATTTTGTTGTATTTACTAAGACATTGTGTAATTAAAATTTCAAGTAAAATTAAGTTGTTTAAAATAAAACATTTTCAAATAATAATATAATCGACAATCCAACTTAAAACATAATAAAAGTCCTTAAATACTTTAAATGGCCCTTATTACAATAAATAACCTTTCATAAGAAAAATGTGTAAAACAAATAAATTTATCTTCTGCATGGGCCACCTCGTATCCACTCCCAACCCGGTCCAAGCTTTATGCATCACCTGAAAGGTTTGAGAAAAATAGGGTGAGTCAAACAGACTCAGTGCATAGTTATTTCACATGCCTCCACACATGGGCTTGGCCCACATCCACACATCAATCACATATCAGATGATAAGGCAATATATACACATAATTTCACATGTTGGGCTTGGCCCATATCCACATTGATCCACATAATTAGTCATGCAAAATGCATAAATATGCAACATGAAGCCCAGCCCAACCTAGAGTCCATCCGTTACTCCTACCTTAGTAGACTCCCTGCCCAAGGCCGTGGCTAAGCCACCGATCACATAGTGATCCACATATCTTACCTTGGCAGACTTGCTGCCCAAGGCCGTGGCTAAGCCACCGATCACATAGTGATCCACATATCTGTATCCACGAGGTGACTCGAGGTCATCCTCAATCTACGGTGATGCACATAGCTATCATCCGCCGAGATGTGGCACCTAGCCAACACCTCCCTTGATGAAGCACATAGCTAACATCAAGCGCCAATGTAGCACAAGGCTAACATTAGACCACGTACATAAAGTACACCCTTTCCTTCGATAGTCACATCCCAAGTCCCATGCATATATGTGTATCATGGCAACATATCACTTGAACAATTATGCATCACATGCCATCACATTTCATATATTCATCAATGATCATTTAATATCGTAAATAACTGACCTGAGTATTCGATCACCCACCACGGGTACTCACAATCTTAGCCCTTAATTCGGCTACCATTAACATCATATCACATATACATAAATATAACACATACACACAATCAAGAGACAGTGCGATAACTACGCACCTATTTGGTACAGTCGATTAAATCCCGAAAACGCCCCTTGATTATGAACTCTTGAAGAATCGAATCCCGAAAGCTTCTCCTTTAATGCTCCTTAATGCTAGCTACCATCACAAGAAACATATATCATGGCACAAGCATAATCGGCCATCACTAAACCAAGGCTTAATCCTTGATTCGGCACACTTAAAAGAAAGAGAACCTACACCGATTGCTAGGATAGAAATTACTTACCACCACGTTGCTTGAAGAGATCAAATAAGAGAAAAGGGTTTCGACTAAACCTTCCCAATGGTAATGGGATATTCGGCTAACACAAAGATAGGTATAGAAACGAGGTTGAGATGGTGTTTCGACACTTTACTGATGAAAAGGGATTACGCCAAAGTGGAGGGAGTTGAAAGCTTAGAGGATTCGGCCAAGAATAAACTAGATTAAAGTTTCGGCTTTTGAATATGGTGAAATGAATAGAGGAGAAAGATGAATAGTGTTTCAGCTTTAAAGTTTCAAGAAAAGAAAAGAGAACAAAAGAACTTACAAGATTCGGCTATGACTCATATTGAATAAAAAATAGGATATTCGGCCACAAGAGAATAGGTATGGATTTGGGGTTGAAAGAAAGAAATGATGAATAGGAGAAGGTTAGAAAAATATTGACAACACACCTTAATGCACCAAATACCCAAATGACTTGCCTATAACCCTCTTGACCGAAACTTGGAGAAAAAGAGAAAAACCAAAACTATTAACTATGAATTTTGACACACCTATCTTACTATTACCAAACCAAAAATGCCATCCTACCAAGTCCCAAATTCGGCCAACACCAATTCTTTCACCCAAATCCCATATTTCCTCTTTAATTCCTCCTAAATCCTTCCAAAAATTCGGCCAACACCCTAGCCATCTATGCGTCCACATTCATGGTCAAAATGACCATAAAAATATTTCCAAAACAACTCTCCATCATTCAAGCCCCTTATCCCTCCATGCTTCCATAAATCTTAAGATTCTTATCCCAAAATACTAGCTTTCCTAAACTAATATTCAACTTACCATAAAATCTAAAGTCTAACTTACCATAATTAGAGCTTGACCGTCCATTAATGCTAGGATACATAAATATAAAGTCTTCAAAATGCTAATCATGCTACTCGAACCACTTCCCTCAAGCAACTCTTTATGCATCTTAACCACCTTGCCACTAACTCCACATGTGCTTAATTTAACACTTAAATTAACTTAAGTGTCAAGTTCACCTAATCCACTTCACTAAATTTTTAATACAAAGAATTATTCTAGCCTTATTAATAAAATCAAGCCTTCACAAGACTATGCTAAACACACATAATTCATACCCAAGCTAACACAAATAATAAAATAATACTCAAAATTTTCTTAAAGCCCAAGGCCCAATCGGCCCAATCCTACTAGGCCCAATTTCGGGATATTACATTACACATAGTCGTGTCCGTGACCGTATAGACCATCAGAATCTCCGTACTAACTTATTAGAGGCCGTGCGAATCAGTCCCAACCACTTTTCAACGTCATGAATCCAACCAGTACCCCACAGGCTCCGTAAAAGTGGCACGCCCGTGTCTCTCGATCGTGTGAAGCTACTGACTTACACACCACGGGTAGAACATGCCCGTGTCTTACAACCGTGCGAGGTTACTGACTAGTCTACCACGAGCAGAACACGCTCGTGCTTCCCAACCGTGCTAACATACTGACTTCACATACACGGGCGTGGTTAGCAGAAGAACGGCCAGGGAGATACAGCACTCACAGACACACAACCGTGTGAGACGGCCGTGTAAATCGACACGCCCCTGGTCCACGGGCGTGAGAACGTGTCAGATTTGAAATCCTATTTAAACCCCATAGCCCTTCCCCCTTCTCCCCATCTGATTTCTTCATTCTTTTCTTTTCTCCATTCTCCCTCTCAGACTTTTTTCTCTTTACAATAAATCTCTAGATCCTTAAGCCATCAAACATCATGTCGAAGAAGAGAAAAAGCCCAACCATAGTCTTTTCAAAGAAGAACGATCAACATGAGTTCATGCCGGCAGCTTCGTCTACTCACCAAGCCAAGGGTCTTTGAGACCAATTAGTTTTTATTTTTCTTTTCTCTTTTGCATCAATTTCCTTCTCTTTGACAATCTTATGCTTAGTTTAGTTTAACTTATTTTAGTTTCTTAGTGTCAGGTTCGCTAGGCTGCTAGGGAATCACGCCACTTCCGCCACCACCAGCACCTCCGTAGCCCTAGAAGTCACACCCACCTCGCGAACCATCCATCAATAAGGACTCTCTGGTCCATCCACCTCTCCTTTTATTTTTATTTTCCTTCTTAGTCTCCTTTCCTTTTTCTTTCTTGTTTTAAATTATATATTTAGGTTATTTTAAATATGTCTTAATAATCCCTGACTAATCCGGTACAAGCCCCCCAATTTCTTCATTTGGCACAAGTTCGTCATCCAGACCGACCTCTTCAAACACACACACCACGACCTCTACCATCCTCCAGGGACACCATCCAAAATTTAGGGAGTATTCTTTCCCCTTCTCTTTTGATTTATCCCATAAATGTTATACCTATCTTTGTACATTGAAGGTAATGTACATCTTAATTGTGGGGGGTGAATATTTATCTAAAGAAGGGCCTAACTTTTTGCATTATTCTCAAATCCCTGAATTAAGTCTTGTTTTTAAGTATTCTTCATATTACTAATTAGGATGAAATTTCTGATAATTTATGATTGTTATTGACATGTTTTAGATTAAGTCATTAATAATTATGCATTGATAATTAAATTTTAAAGATACTAGAGAATCAAGCATGATAAGTCTATTTTTCAGAATAAAAATTTTTGCAAGGTTGCTAACCTAAATTTGAATATTGCTTTGAAATTTGAAATTTATGAGATTGATGTCAAAACACCCATAATTTTTGTGAGATTTTAAGCCTTATAGAGCATATATTCTTTTTCTTGCTCAGTTTTTGATTATGAGTGTGTCAACATTGAACTGTTATTCTAGAACTTGCCTCGTTTATACATGTTGAGACCACATCTATGATTTGATATACAGAGATGATAAAGGCACTTAGGATTTAACCCACTTACACCACTAAAAGGCCTACCTTCATAAATTAACCCCTAGTGAACCCCGTTTAATCCTAACAACCCTTTCTATTGACTCACGCACTAATTTTAACCCAAAACCCTTTGTATTTGTTATCACCATTCCTTTTTAACTACCTTTTTTGTCGAGATTTGATTTTGAACAGTTTCCTAACTATGTTCTATATTTCAGTTGTAAAAGTTCTTCTTATTATTATAATTATTTGTTCCTAAAAAATCGAAGTATATTCAGTATTAGTGGTGAACTTACATAGTTAAAAACTTATTTTTCGAAAGAAAAGCTCGTATTGTTAGGATTATTATTTTCAGTTAATGTAATTATTATTTCAATATTCTTAGGTAGGTATTTGTCAATTCAATCTCGATTCTAACCTTCTAATTTCAACCTTTATCCCCACCTTAACCCTAGCCCCATTACAACCCTAACAAAGACATTTTGATCTATTTATCATCTCATTTTATAGTGGTGGAGATTTGATTTTCAGGCAAGCCTATGGGATTAACTTTTTAGGTTCGACGTATGAGTGCTTCTTTTTATGAACCTTAAACACTTTGAGTGTTTTGAGTGAATCTTTTAGTGAGGATGTCAACTCATGTCAATTTCGAATTAAAGGTGATTATTCAGATAAGGGGAGACACCTACGTTTTCAAATTACAAATGACTGACTTATCAATTTTTTGAATCTTTAGGACTCTTTGAATTGAATTTTCCATGTATAAATTATCTATGAATTATGATAAGGCATTGTCAGTAGGAATTGTGAATTATGGAAAGTTCGTTTTAATTGTAAGTTGAGAATTTTGCTTGAGGACAAGCAAAAGCTTAAGTGTAGGGGTATTTGATAAACCGTAATTATAACATATTTTAATCCCACATTTATCTTGTTTTTGGATGATTTATTCCTCAATTTATGTAAAAAGGTGCTCTTAAATCCTTTCTTTTCATGTCTTATACCCAGGATAGCACCCGAGGATAAAAAGAACATAAAACGGGCCCAAAACGGAGTAAATAGGCCATATCACGAAATTGACACCGCTTGGCCCAAAGAGCACACGGCCGTGCCTTGTCAAGCATCTAGAACACGACCTCAACCCCGACTAACACGACCATGTCTCAACTTAGAAATGCGAACACGGCTTGAAGACGAGTCACACGGGCGTGTGACATGGCCGTGCCCCTGTCGTGGCTTTAGACAATTTTAGTCGGAAAAGGATACTTAGGGAGAAAGAATCGCATTTCAAGAGCCTATAAATAACCCCTAAGTACCACCTTTGAAAGGAGTGGTTAGCTAGGCCAAGGAGCCAAGCTGAAAAGGTCAGAGTTGTGGGAATCACTCGAAGTTAGCCAGTTGATCCATCCCAAGAAGCCGGAATTCTACTGAAGACGGCGGATCTCTCCTTCAATTCCTTCAGGGAGTTTTAGGGATTTCTTATGTTTTGTTTTATCTTTTCTCTTGAGATGTTTTCTTTATTTGTTATGAACTAAACCCTTCAGATACTTGAAGGGAATGAAACCTAGATGAATCTTGTTATCGTTTTCTGAATTATATGATAAATACTTAGTTTGTTCTTAATTATGTGTGCTTAATTCTTGAGTTAATATTTTGTGGATATTGATTCATGTTTGATGTGCTTAGGTAGAGGAGGAATAGACCCTGCCTAAGAGTAGATCTAACATAATTAAGCGAAGTTGATAGCACGCCTAGAGATAGGGTGATGAGATTTTGCCGGATTAGGGTGAAACATAATATGGGAATCCATAGATCGATTTACTGCTATTCTAGGGGGTTATTATAAGAGAACGAGAGTTCCACTAATTAACCTAGGGTTAGACGTTATTCGTCTCGAGAGAGGGTTTAATATACGTTAGGAAGTTCTACGTATCAAACTAAGTGAATAAATCGTATGGTTCAGTGTTAGATAAGAAGTGAAGTCTAGGTGGATTCTTCCTGAGGGTATCGTCGTGATCAACTGATTTTTTCTTCTAGTTATTTCCCGATTCGTTCTTTTTGTCTTTGCGTCTTTAGCTTAGTAGTCGTTAATTTAGATTTAAAGCAACTTCAATTTATTTTAGGCTAAATAATAAAAAGAAAGTTACTATTAGTACTTTTAGTTCCTTTGGGTTCGACAATCTGGTCTTGCCTTAGCTATACTATTGTTCGATAGGTACAGTTTCCTTTAATCGTTGTTAGAGTTAGTTTCCAAGTTTGATCATTTGTTTTATAAATTTTAAAGCTCTGATTTTAGAGATCAGTACGCTTGCACATTATTGCTGTGATGTTAAAAAGCCGATCAAATTTTTGGTGCCGTTGCCGTGGATGGTGTTTGTTTTTGTTTTTGTTTTTGTGTGCTCATGCACATTATTTTCCTTATATAATATTTAGTATTCATTAACTAGTTCTTCTTTATTGCTATTTCTTTAACTTCAATTTAGGTTTTTTATGACCTGAAGAAATTTGGATTTTCTTGCCGATTTTGATCCAGAAATTGAAAGGACTGTTTAGAGAAAACTTCGAGAACAAAGAAATATGGCTCTACCAGGGAACAATGTAGCCATACCCCCGATTCAACATCAAAATGTTAATAACCCATTGTCGTTGTAAGATGCTCGCGTACAAAATAGGACTATATGAGATTTTGTAGTACTTGTATTGGATGATTTACAACCAGGAGTTGTTAGGCTAACAATCCAAGCTAGGAATTTTGAACTCAAGCTAGTTATGTTTCAAATGCTAAATTCTAGTAGACAATATGCTGGACTGCCACACAAAGATGCGAGAGAACATCTTAAATCCTTTTTATTGATCTGTGCTTCCTTTAGTCAACAAGGCATTCCTGATGATGCCTTGAAGATGCAATTATTTCCTTATTCCTTACAGGGAAAAGCCCATACTTGGTTTTTTTTTTACTACTTGCCAGATCAATTACTTCTTGAGATGCACTAGAAACACAATTTATTTTTCGATTTAACCCACCGATAATGAATGGTCATCTTCAAAATTTAGAGGTTTTTATGGATTATTTCTTAGTTAATGGGGATGATTTTGATCATTGCGCTGACAATTTAGATAAAGTATTGAAGCAATGTGAGGACACGCATCTTGTCCTGAATTGGGAAAATGTCATTTCATGGCAACTGAAGGCATTGTGTTAGGACGCCGCCTCTCTAGTTAAGGCATTCAAGTAGACAAAGATAAGGTGGAAATCATTGAGAAATTACCTCTACCAACAAAAGTGAGGGGTATTCGCAGTTTTTTGGGACATGCAAGGTTTTACCTACAGTTTATTAGAGATTTTT
Source organism: Gossypium australe (assembly GCA_005393395.2). NCBI lineage: Eukaryota > Viridiplantae > Streptophyta > Magnoliopsida > Malvales > Malvaceae > Gossypium > Gossypium australe. The sequence continues at coordinate 61,714,548 of CM016620.1, forward strand.
TGAAAATTGCAAAGCCCTTATGCTCATTGCTGGAATAGAATCGAAAATTCTTCTTTAACAATGCATGTCTGGATGCCTTTATACAGTTTAAACAGAAGCTAGTAAATGCACCCATTGTCGTTGCACTCGATTGGTCTCAACCTTTTGAAGTTATGTGTGATGCAAGTGAATTTGCCGTAGGTGCGGTTCTAGGACAACGAAAGGGAAAAATATTTGATGCCATATATTATGCTACAAAAACTCTTAAAGAGGCTCAACTCAATTATACCACTACAAAGAAATAATTGATGGCTGTAGTCTTTGCTTTCAACAAGTTTCGTTCCTATCTTGTCGGTGCAAAGGTTACAGTATTCACTTATCATTCGGTGTTGAGATATCTCTTTGTGAAAAGGATGCCCAACCAAGACTGATACGCTGGATATTACTGTTGCAAGAATTTGACATCGAGATAAAAGGCCGTAAGGGTTTAAAGAATCAAGTTGCAGACCATCTGTCTCGATTGGAAGCTGGTAGCGAAGACATAAACATACTTGAAATTGTCAACGCATTCCTAGATGAGAAGTTATTTGCTATAGATGCAACTCCTTGGTATGCAAATTTTGTTAATTATCTACTATGTGGAAAACTCTCATTGGGTGTCACAGGCCATAAAAAAGAAAGATTTCTTCATCACATAATGAAGTATCACTATTCAAGGTATGTAATGACAACATCATTAGACGTTGTGTTCCGGGAGATGCTTTCAATCCTGAAGCACTGTCATGATACTCCTTATAGAGGTCATTTCGGTGGTATGAGAATTGTTGCTAAAGTTCTCCAATCAGGATTCTACTGGCTGACATTGTTCAAAGACGCCCACAACCTTGTGAATCAATGAGCAACCAATTATGGAGTTTGAATTATTCGATGTTTAGGGTATGGATTTTATAGGACCATTTTCGAGTTCATTTGGAAATCTTTTATATTAGTAGCTCTTGACTACGTCTGAAAGTGGGTTGAAGCTGTTGCAGTCCAAAAGGATGATGCAAAGATAGTGCTAAAAATTTTTCACAAGCATATACTCACTCGCTTTGGCACACCAACGGCATTGATTAGTGACCAGGGTACAAACTTTCATTGCAACCAAGTGGCGACTGCACTAAAGAGATATGAAGTTAATCATAGAATAGCTACTACTTGTAACGCCTCAAATTTGGGCCTAGAAAGAATGGGCCTTGAGTGTGGGATCAGCTAGGAGACTGCACATGAAAGTTTATGTGTGCAAGAAAATGACACAAATTGCTTGTTTGTTTTAATGGCTAAGTGATTTAGGTGTGTATGGGGGTGTGTGAGAAGCTTGGGTTCAAGTCTTGGCCCTTGCAAAATTTTTTAGTTTTACTCTTATATGAACTTGGATTCTAGCTTGTAAGGCTTTAAAAATTATTGTGGTTAAAACGTGACACAAAGGAGCCTGATGGTCCAGTGGTAAGTGGCGTGTTACTGCTTCTAAAGGGCTTGAGTTCGAGTCACGTTGTGCACAAGGGAGTATTTATTTTGCTTCTCTTGCCATGTGAGAAGCAGAAGTTGATTGAAATACTGCTGAGTAGAGAAGAGTTTGAATTGGTGTTTGAGGAGATTTGTGGAGAGAAATTAAGAGAAAAAAAGGGATTTGGATAAGGGATTGGTTGGTTGTTGTTGTAGAGAGATTATAGGAGGAAATCAAGAAAATGTGAGAGGAAATTGGTTGGTTGTTGTTGTGGAGAGATTATAGGAGGAAATCAAGAAAATGTGAGAGGAAAGAAAGAGTTGTGCCGTATAGGGACTTTAGGAACTTTTGAATTCGGTTTTTGGGGTGTTTTCTTTTGGAATTGGGTTGTTTTGTACCTTTGAACTCGTTTTTGGTCACTTTTTGTTACTTTTTCTACTTTTTGGTTTTGGGAGGCCGAATAGGCTATAGAACCTTTCGGGTATTATTTTTCCCTTTTGTTTTTTTCTGCTTGGCCGAATATTTTTGTTTAATTCCCTTTTCCAATCGGCTTTTCCCCTTTTGGTTGATTACTGCATTTTCTCTCCCTCTCTCAACACTTTTAGGTTTTGGCTCTTGTTTTCTCAACATTCGATTACCTTTTCTCTTCTTTGCCGAATTCGTGTTTTTCCCTTTTTCTCAATCGGTTCCTCTTTGGCCAATTGCTCTTGTTCTTTACCTCTCTCATTGAATCCTAGTAGTTCATCTCCCTTTGTTCTGTTACTGATTACTTTCTCTTTTCCCTCTCCTGCTTTCAATTATTCTTTAAAAAAAAGGGAAAAGTTGACGTTGGTTGCTTCTATTCATAAAAGACTGCTCTCAATTGGTAGGTCCCTGTTTTGAATTCTGCACTTTCGACTTTTCTCCTCTCTTTTTTCCCTTATTAATTCTCATCTTTTTTCCCTCTTATTTATGGTGTTTTCTCGGTATTAGAACTCCTCAAGAAGTGAAGGAGTTTACGAGTGTACAATAAGCGTAGATTATATTTTACTCCAAATGGAGGTTTCCGATAATGTGTTGCATAAAGAGATATCAATGGTGGCGAGTAGTAGCCATTCTGATGGAGGATCAGGAATGGTGCCAGCTAAGAATGGGCACACAGCCCTTGCCCCCAAATTTAAGTAACGTAAAGTGTCAGTTATTCAGGATTTACTGCCAGGGTGCGGCAGGGTGGCTGTACCAATCTCTGGATCAAGTAGGCAAACCACAACCAACCGATCTAGTCAAGGTAGAGGTAATCTGTTGGACAAGTATTTTCGGTAAAGGCTGTTTTCATAAGTTAACTGGATTCGATTAACCGGATTGACAAGTGATTAATGGATTGCCTTGATTGAATGTAGGTTGGAGTTTTCGTGGATTATTCGCACATTTCGCAATCAGTGTGTAATCACTATCGTTTCTGTGAGTCGGCAAAAGCCGAAATTACAGCATTTGAGGCCTCAGGAGCGTGCAATCGATCGTGTGGTAAACTGATCCCACAATCATGGGCAATAGACTGTAGAGGCCACCACGAGCGTTCTCGTGTTCTTGGGTCCTTAGGGGCCTGTTTGGCTGAAATGGGCCGTATGGGCTCAATGGGCTCGTGGGCCCCACACAGAATAAATCCATGAGAAGTGGCAAATACTGAATTGGGCTATGTTATTCGTATAGTCGTAACTGAATTTGGGCTAAATGGGCCACATGAGCGTGTGGGCCCTCTTGGGCTGAATATTGGGCTTTGGGCCCATTTACACTGTTTTGACCATATATGTTATTTGTGTCGCTCGAGGTGACTGTAGACCTTCGGAAAGGTTGTAAAATGATCGTAATGCCCCCGTAGGGTAAAATGATCGTAATGCCCCTGTAGGGTAAACTGATCGTAATGCCCTTGTAGGGTAAAATGACCGTAATACCCCTGTAGGGTAAAATGCCCGTAATGCCCCTGTAGGGTAAAATGACCGTAATACCCCTTTAGGGTAAAATGACTGTGATACTCCTGTAGGGCAAAATAACCGTAATACCCCTATAGGGTAAAATGACCGTGATGCCCCTGTAGGTAAAAAGATTGTAATACCTCTGTTAGGTGAATTGACTGATATAACCCAAAAAGGTAAAATGACTATTTTGCCCCTCGAGGGTAAATGATTAATTTGTCTGCGATGGAACTGATTGATTTGTCTGTGACGTAAATGATTGATCTGTCTGTGATTTAAATGACTGATTTGTCTGTGATTTGTATGACTGATTTTGAGCATGGCATTTTGCATACATGACATACTACATGGGGTTGGGATATTGTTATGGAGAAAGTACTGTACTGGTGGCTTTACCACATACTGTTACTGACAGCTTTGCTGCGATAGTGTTACTGGCAGCTTTACTACGATACTGTTACTGGCAGCTTTGCTGTGATGCTACTGATGGCTATGTGCCGATCATATCACTGCTAGTGATGGCTTTGTGCCGATCATATTACCGTTACTGATGGCTGTATACCGATCATATTACTACTATCGATGGCTTTATGCCAATCATATTACTATACTCATGGCGTTATAGCTATCCTGTTTACGGTTCTTAGCCATTCTGATTACTGGCAGCTTTGCTGCGATACTGATTAGTGTCACAACTGGTGCCAATATTGATGTGTTGGCTGGGTGGGTCGATTTTAGCCCCACATGGTGTGTTGGTTGGTACGGGTGGTGTGTTGGCTGGATTGTGATGGGTTGCATGATTGCATTGTTGCATTTCTATTACTGATACTGTCACTGTATTGGGCTTAGCCCCACATGTATTCAGTTTCTGGTCCTGATACTGTAATGGGCTAAGGCCCACACTACACTTTTACTGTTTTAGGTTAAAGCCCACAGTGTTCTGTTACTGAAAAGGGCTCAGACCCAGACTGTTACTGCATATATTACTGACTGAATGATAGGGGATTACACACGGATTTTTTGTAAACTCACCCCTTTCTTAACCTTTCAGGTAATCCCCAGCGTTGACGGTTCGGAGCTGCGAGGGACTCGGAGAGGGCTACACAACTGCACATGTTTTATTCTGTTTTTGTCATTTACTTAAGCACTTTGATTTTGATTCGGGTTGTAATAAGGCCTCTATAATTTCTGGATTTTGAATTTGGGATTTTATTGATTGTGATTTATATCCGCTAGAAGTAGAACACGATTTTCCAAAACAATAACATTTTCTAACACTACGTTTCCGCAACTCAATTTTTAAATATCACATTTTCGTAAATCATCTGTTTTAATTAACCTTCCGCAAAAAATAAGGTTTGAAATATAATAACATTTTAAAAGGGAATAACTTTTTAATAAACCACAATTGGAAATAAAAAAAGCAAACTGAGGTTTTGTACAAGTTTTAAATGGCAAGAAATTTGAAATTTCAAGAAGGGTTTTCAATGAGAACATGAATTTCGAAAAAAAACTTCAATGTGACACGCCAGATTCGGCCATAACGTCTAGGCCGGGTTTGGGGTGTTACATTTGGTGGTATCAGAGCCTAGTTGTAAAATTCGGTTGTGGAATGGGTTTTCAAATTTTTGGATTTCAAAAGGTTGTTTTTGAATATGTGAAGTGTTTTGAGATACTTTTTCTGAAAAGTGTGGCACACCGAGTCTCCGGCGCCGAATCCGTAAGTTTTCTGAATACTTTTGTCTATTTAGAAATTGAAATGCGGTAAGTTAGGAAATACCGTGACTACTTTAGAAATTAGACTATACCACTCTAGATAGAGCAAACTAAAACTATAGGGGATTGAAACTGCAGTGAAACTTCTATCTGCATTAATCTGTTAGTTGATAAAATGCGAATAGACAATGGGCACAAGAGATACACGCGAACGTGGTTCAAGAGGCTGTAATAATTTTTTGAAATCAGAGTGCACAGCAGGAGTGTGGTGGTGAAGTCTGTGTTGTGTCTCACGCCCGTGTTATTTACTCAGTGTCGACCATGGCTGCATCTCACGGTCGTGACCCTTTTATCGCGGCTCGTGTTGGGAAAATTTTTCATCCTTGTCTCGCACGGCTACCACCACGCCTATGTCTCTTCCCATGGCGTCCATACAGCCACAGACACGCCCGTGTTCTAGGCCGTGTGGGAAAGAAATCTTGCGCTTATGAATACTTAGTTCTTAATTGTATGCTGATATATATATATATATAATATGAATGTAAATGAGGTTAGTGCTCGGGTTGCCTCCCGAGAAGCGCTCGTTTAAAGTCTTAAGCTAGACTTTCCCTGTTTTTGTTTCTAAATGAAGGTTCACGGAGCTGAAGCTCCTCTCTCACATCCCTAAAATCCTTTCCATTATAAATTTTTAATCGTTGCCCGTTTACCTTGAATGTGCCATAATTCAGATGAGTTACCTCGACTGTGCCATAGGGAAAGATAGTTTTGATTATGAAGGGGCCTGACCATCTTGATTTCAGCTTTCCAGGGAACAATTTGAGCCTTGAATTGTATAATAGAACTAGATCTCCTACTTTGAATTACTTTGGTTACTTTAAGCGAGAATGATGGCGTCGTTTTGTTGCTTCCTTGTATAAAAGTGAGTTTTTGTAGGCATTAGCTCGCCACTCATCTAGCTCGTTCAACTGCATCATTCTTTTCTCACATGCAAGATTAAGATCATAATTCAAAAATTTTATAGCCCAAAAAGCTTTATGTTCTAATTCAAATGGTAGGTGACAACTTTTCCCGTAGACAAGTCTGTATGGGGATGTTCCTATGGGAGTTTTAAACGCTGTTCTATAGGACCATAAAGCATCATCTACTTTTAATGCCCAATCTTTCCTGTTTGATTCAACTGTTTTCTCTAGAATATGCGTAAGCTCTCGATTTGCTGCTTCTAATTGTCCACTGTTTTGAGGGTGATAAGGGGTAGCTGTTTTATGGTGTATTCCATATTTCTTTAAGACCTTGTCAAATTAAGTATTACAAAAATGATTACCCCTATCACTAATATTTCCTCTGGGTGTTCCAAATCGAGAGAAGAGTTTCTTAAGAAATCTCACTACCATTCTGGCACCATTAGTAGGTAAAGCTTGAGCTTCCACCCATTTTGACATATAATCCACTGCTACTAAGATGTATTTATTCCCAAATGAGCTAGGGAATGGGCCCATAAAATCAATACCCCATACATAAAAAATTTCGCATGATAGCATGTATGTTTGAGGTATTTCATCGCGTTTAGAGATATTACTTGTTCTCTGACATCTATCACATGAAGCAACATACCTGTTAGCGTCTTTGAACAAGGTAGGCCAATAAAAACCTGATTCGAGCGTTTTGTGCGCTGTCTTGATCTCGTTGTAATGTCCCCCTGAAGGTCCTGAATGACAATGTTCTAATATTTTGCTTGCTTCTGCTTTTGTAACACATCTCCGAATTACTTGATCTGCACATATACGGAAAAGAAAAGGGTCCTCCCAAAAATAGTTATTCGCATCAGTAAAGAATCGCTTCTTTTGATGATGTGTTAACCTTTTTGGTAAGATGTTAGCAGCTAAGTAATTTGCAATGTCTGCGAACCATGGTACCTCGGAGTTAGATATAGTGAATAGTTGTTCTTCAGGAAACGAGTCACTTATCTCACTCTCATCTAGTTCTTCGATATGTGGATTTTTAAGCCTAGAAAGATGATCTGCTGCAAGAATTTCAGCTCATTTCTTATCCTGAAATTCTAAATCAAATTCCTGCAAGAGTAAAATCCATCTTATGAGTCGAGGTTTTGCATCGGATTTAGTTAAAAGATAATGAAGAGCTGAATGGTTAGTGTAAACGACAACTTTATATAATATCAAATACTGTCTAAATTTATCAAATGCAAAAACCACAGCTAGCAATTCTTTTTCTGTGGTGGTGTAGTTTTCTTGTGCAGCCGTCAATGTTTTGCTAGCATAATAAATTGGCTGAAAATGCTTGTCCCTCCGCTGTCCCAAAACTGCACCTACTGCAAAATCACTCACATCACACATTAGTTCAAAGGGTAAGTTCCAATTAGGTGCAATTATAATTGGGGCATTTATTAATTTATTTTTAAGGGTGTTAAATGCATCTAAACATTCCTGATCAAAATTGAAAGGCACATCCTTTCCTAGTAGTTTTGTTAAAGGCTTAGCTATTTTAGAAAAATCCTTAATAAATCTTTGATAAAATCCACAATGTCCTAAAAAGCTTCGAATAGCCTTAATTGAACTAGGAGGAGGTAATTTTTCTATGGTTTCAACCTTCGCTTTATCAACCTCAATCCCTTTACTAGAAATTTTATGTCCTAACACAATCCATTCTCGAACCATAAAGTGACACTTTTCCCAATTTAAAACAAGGTTCGTTCCCTCACATCTCATTAGAACTCGTTTTAGATTTTTAAGGCAAAGATGGAAAGAATTACCAAATACCAAAAAATCATCCATAAATACCTCCATAATGTCTTCCACAGGTTTATCAAAGATGGCCAACATGCAACGCTGAAAAGTAGCAAGAGCATTACATAATCCAAAAGGCATTCTACGATAAGCAAATGTATCATATGGACATGTAAATGTTGTCTTTTCTTGATCCTCAGGGGCTATTGGGATTTGGAAGTAGCTGGAGAGTCCATCCAAAAAGTAGTAGTACATATGCCCAGATAATCTTTCTAACATCTGATCAATAAAGGGCAAAGGGAAGTGATCTTTTCTGGTGGCGTCGTTCAACTTTCTATAGTCAATACAGACTCTCCAACCTGTGACTGTTCTTGTAGGAATCAATTCATTCTTTTCGTTGGCGACAATAGTCATGCCTCCTTTCTTTGGAACGACCTGCACAGGACTTACCCAAGTATTTTTAGAAATAGGATAAATTATTCCAGCATCTAGAAGTTTAATTACCTCAGCTTTAACAACTTCTTTCATGTTAGGATTCAATAGTCTTTGAGGTTGCACGCATGGTTTAAACTCATCTTCCATTAAAATTTTGTGGGTACAAAACGATGTGCTTATTCATTTGATGTCAGAAATTTCCAAGCTATGGCTCTTTTATGTTCCCTTAGTACCTGTAGCAACTCGTCTTTCTCTTCGAGTTCCAGTTCTGAAGAGATGATTACTGGTAGCTTAGAATTATCCCCGAGGAATACATATTCTAAGTGATTTGGCAACTGTTTTAATTCCAATTTCGGTGGCTCATCAATAGAGGGTTTTTGTTTTAGTTCGTCGTTTATTTCAATGCTCTCTTCTTTCTTTTGTCTAGAGGAAGATGTATTAGAATTCAACTCATTGTTATCATTATCTACCCCCTCACCTTGGGTAAGACACAGTTCCATTGTGTCATCATGTATGATTTCCTGCAAAGAATCTTGAATAAAATGATCAATGGCATCAATAAAAAAACAGGAATCATCTTGTTCTCTAGAATATTGCATAGCATCGTAAATTTGAAAAATAATTTCCTCGTTGCCTACCCTTAGCGCAAGTTTACCATCACCTACATTAATAACAACCCTAGCAGTAGCTAAAAAGGGGCGCCCAAAAGTAAAGGTACCTCAACGTCCTCATCCATGTCAAGCACAATAAAACAGGGAATATAAATTTATCAACTTTTACCAGAATATCTTCGATAACTCCTCTAGGATATTTAATAGATTTGCCAGCTAACTGAATACTCATCCTAGTGGGTTTTGGTTCCCCAAGACCAAGTTGCTTAAACATTTTATAAGGCATTAAATTAATGCTGGCGCCTAGATCAGCTAGTGCTTTCTCAATGTTTAAACTACCAATTAAATAGGGAATAGTGAAACTTCCTGGATCTTTCAATTTGGTTGGTAGCTTATTTTGGAGGATGGCTGAACATTCTTCATTAAGTTCCACTGTTGACATCTCTTCAAACTTCCTTTTATTTGTTAGAAGCTCTTTTAGGAATTTTGCGTACGTCGACATCTACGAAAAGGTAAGTTAATATGTAACTGTTTAAAAAGTTCAAGAAATTTACCGCATTGTGCGTCTAAGCGATCTTTCTTCAACTTTGCCGGATATGGGATCGGTGGCTTAAATTCTTCACGTACCGGTGTTACATTCCCGATTTCCTCACTTTTCTCCTTATTAGTTTCTTGTGGCATCTTCTTTTCTATTTCAACCAATTCCTTCCCACTCCTTAATGTTACTGCCTTTACTTGCTCTTGTGGTTTAGGTTTGATATTATTAGATAAACGACCTGGTTGCCTTTCAGAAACTAACTTGGTTAGCTGTCTTCGTTGATTTTTAAGCTCTTGAATTAATGTTTGCTGATTATTCAATGCCGTTTCGGTATTCTAAAAATGAGTTTCTGATGCTGCTATGAATTTTGTCAGCATCTCTTCAAGGTTCGGCTTCTTTTCCTGTGGATAAAGATGTTGTTGGAAGTTTGGAGGGGTTGTTGTCTCTGATTTCCTTGACCACCCTATGAAAAATTAGGGTGGTTCCTCCAACCTGGATTGTAAGTATTACTATAAGGGTTATTTTGAGGTCTAGAATTATTACCCATATAGTGATTTTCAGTGCTCAGGTTGTAAGGTGGATATTATATATTGCTCATCCCTCCTCCATTCATATCGCACTGCATAACCGATTGCACCTGCGAAGAACCACATAAACCATCAATATTTTTATTTAACATCTCTACCTGATTTGATAGCATGGTTACTGCGTCGAGGTTGAAAACACTGGCGGCTTTTGTTAGCCTTGTCCTCATGACTTGCCACTGATAGTTATTCAGTGACATCTCTTCAATGAATTCATAGGCAGCCTCAGGTGTTTCATTATTCAAGGTTCCGCCGGCTGAATTAATCAATTGCCTAGTTGAAGGGTTCACACCATTGTAAAAGGTTTGGACCTATAGCCACAAGGGTAATCCATGGTGTTGGCACCTTCCCAATAGATCTTTATATCTCTCCCATGCATTGTAAAGTGTTTCTAAATCCATCTATACGAAAGAAGAGATATCATTCCTCAACTTAGCCGTTCTAGCCATCGAAAAATATTTCAATAAAAATTTTTCGGTCATTTGTTCCCATGTAGTTATTGGTCCTCGTGGAAGAGAATTCAACCACTGTTTAGCTTTACTCTTCAGAGAAAAGGGAAATAACTGAAGACAGATCGCATCATCAGAAGCGCCATTTATTTTGAAAGTATCACAAAATTCTAGGAAATTCGCAATGTGATTATTTGGATCTTCATCCTGCAAACAATCAAACTGAACAAATTGATGTAACATCTGAACTGTGTTAGGTTTCAGTTCAAAATTATTTGCAGCAATAGCAGGTCTAACAATACTTGACTCAGTTCCTGTTAAATTAGGTTTAGCATAATCATACATAGTTCGAGGAGCATGATTTTCGCCTACCTCTGGAGGTAGCGGATTATTCTTAGCCATCTCTTCGGTAGTATTAATTTCGTTTTCTTACTCTTCTTGTATGTATTGTAGGCTTCTCCTTATTTCTCTACGGTTTCTGCGAACTGTGCTTTTAATGTCACTATCGTAAAATAAAGGACCTGAAGGGTTTCTTCTAGTCATAAACTAGAAAGCCTGCCAAAAGCAAAGAAGAAAATTTAGAAAAGTAAAAATAAAATTTAATTGCAAAAATAAAATATGGCTAAAGTTATAAAAATTGAGCATTCTTAATATTTCAGTTCCCCAGCAACGGCGCCAAAAACTTGATCGGTGGTGGGAAAGTGTTAAAATTTATATAATGAATGATCGAGCCTAGAAACTAACTATCACCACGATTAAGGCAAGAGCACCTATCGAATAGTAGTATAGTTTAGTGGCAAGACCGGAATGTCAAACCCAAGGGAACCAAAAGTACTAATACTAACTTTCTTTTTATTATTTAGCCTAAGAATTAAATGAATTGTTGTTTAATCTAAAAATTAACTAACTACTAAGCTAAGGATGCTAAGACACAGAGAATGAATTGGGGAAAATACTTTTGGGAAACACTAATTGATTAGGACAATACCCGAGGAAGAATCCACCTAGACTTCACTTGTTATTTAACTCTGAACCAGACGATTTATTCACTTGACTTGATCCGTAGGATTCTCTAATTTATATTAATACCTCTTTCGAGGCTGCTAACATCTAACCCTAGGTTGATTAATTGAAATCTCTTTCTAATTAAAACCCCTAGAAATGCATTAACTTGATCTATGGACTCCCATATTAGGTTTGACCCTAATCCGGCAGATTTTCGTCATCCTATTTCTAGGGTTGCGATCAACTCCGCTTAACTATGCTAGATCTACTCTTAAACAGGGACTTTTGCTCCACTACCTAAGCACATTAATACTTGAATCAATATCCTGAAATATCAAAGCAAGAATTAGGAACACATAATTAAGAACAAATCAAGTATTTATCATATAGTTCAGACAACAATAACAAGATCCGTCTTAGGTTTCATCCTTCTCAAGTACTTGAGGGGTTTAGTTCATAATCATAAAATAATACATCACAGAAGAAAATATAAAACAAAATATAAGAAAAACCCTAAATCCCCCTGAAGGAAATTGAAGGGAAGATCTTTCGTCTTGAGTATGACTCTGGCTTCTTGAGATGAATCAATTGGATTTCTTCGAGTAAATCCCACAATTCTGACCTCTCTGGCTTGGCTCCTAAGCCTACCTGGACGCCTCTTTGAAGGTTGGTCTCTAGGGTGTTTATATAGGCTTTTGGAACGTCTTTCTTTACCTCTAAGTATCCTATTCCGAATAGAATTAAAACAGTTCACGGCAAGGACACGCCCGTGTAGCACGCCCGTGTGAATTGAATCCAGGCCGTGGTCAGGTCTGCTAAAGAGGCACGACCGTGTGGCTTGGGCCTAGACCGTGTGCATTTCATGTTTTGGCCCAATTTCTCCGTTTTTGGCCCGTTTCTCGTTCTTTTCATCCTCCGAGGCTCTCCTAAGTATAAAACATGAAATTCAAGGATTAGGAGCACCAAATTCCACAATTCAGGGAATAAATCATCCAAAAGTATGCTAAATGTGGGATTAAAATATGTATATATCATGATTTATCACCCTGACCCCAAATTTAGGTAGCGTAAAGTGTTAGCTGTTCGGGTGCGGTAGGGTGGGTGCACCAATCACTGGATCAAGTGGACAAACCACAACCGATCGATCTAGTCAAGGGAGAGGTAATCTGTTGGACAAGTATTTTTGGTAGAGGCTATTTTGATAAGTTGATTGGGATTCAATTAACCCGATTGACAAGTAATTAATGGATTGCCTTGATTGAATGTAGGTTGGAGTTGTCGTGGGTCATTCACACATTTCGCAATTAGGTGTGTAATCACACTATCATTTCTGTGAGTTGAAAAAAGTCGAAAAACTGAAAAGCTCAAACTATGGCATTTGAGGCCTCACGAGCGTGCGATCGCTCGTGTGGTAAACCGAGCCCACAATCATGGGCGATAGACTGTAGAGGCCACCACGAGCATTCTCGTGTTCTTGGGTCGTTATGGGCCTCATTTGGCTGAAATAAGTTGTGTGGGCTCAATCGGCTCGTGGGCCCGACACGGAATAAATCCACGATAAGTGGAAAATATTAAACTGGGCTATATTGTTCGCATAGCCGTGACTGAATTTGGGCTAAATGGGCCACACGAGTGTGTGGGCCCTCTTGGGTCGAATATTGGGCTTTAGGCCCATTTACACCGTTTTGACCATATATGTTATCTGTGTCGCTCGAGGCGATTGTAGACATTCGGGAAGGTTGTAAAATGATCGTAATGCCCTTGTAGGGTAAAATGATCGTAATGCCCTTGTAGGGTCAAATGACCGTAATGCCCCTGCAGGGTAAAATGATCGTAATACCCCTACAGAGTAAAATGATCGTAATGTAACATCCGGGAACTAGGGGCTTTGATTTTGCTATGTTTCTATATGTTGGTATGTTTTATCTGTTAATTTGGTGTGTTTGGGGGTCCCGGGAAGGCTCGTGGTTAAGCTTGAGCCTTGGTAAAAATTTCAATTTTGGGCACTCTAGTGGAGAGCTAGTTGGGGCAGGCTTTAAGAATTGTCGCTTGTGTTGGTTGACACAAGGCGCCACTTGGGATGCAAGTAAGTGACGCCACAGGGGAGCAGTGAGGGAGCAGGTTCGAGTCGTATTGTTTGCTTTTTGGGAATTCTTTTTGGCGTCAGGATTAGAGGTGGTGGATTTCGGCATGGACACTTCAAGGAGGAGTGTTGAATGAGTTAAATGATTTGAAAGTGTGGCCATGAGTGAAAGGTGGGGTTTGAATTATTCAAACCAGTTCAAATGATGGGAGGAGAGTGAATGTAGGAGACAATCGAAGGATTTGGTGGCTTGTTGGGGGGTTGTTGACCGAATGTGGCTTTGTTGTAGGGGGAGCTTTCGGTTTTTGATGGCTAGGTGAGGTGAGTGTGCCGAAAGTGGTCTTAGGCTTTTCTTTCTTTTCTTTAGTGCATTTTTGGTCTTTAGGTGTGTGTGTGTGTGTGTGTGTGTGTGCCGATTCTTCCATAGGTCACTCTGGGTAGAGTGACAACAAATCAAGCTTAGGAACCTTTTACTCTCATTTGCATCGGTGAGCTTTTGTTTTTCTTCTCTCGTTTATCAAACCTCATCTCTTAGGAATCCCACTTTCGCATTTATTCTTCTTTTAGCTAAAAGCCGAAACTTCAACTCTCTCTCGAGTTAATCTCTTTTTGCTTCTTCCTCCTCTCATCTTTTTTTCACTTCAATCGAACCTAGTGCTTCATCTTCTTGTCACTTTTGTCACGAGTTTCTTCTTCAAAGCCGAAACACCTATTTGCTTTATACTTCTTCTCTATTTCTTCTAAAAGCCGAATCCTATCCCTCATTCCTTCTCTTTGAGTTTCGTTTTATTTGGCACTAAAACTGAATCCCCCTTGTGCGTTTGTCGTTCTTGTTCCTTTAGATTTCCGTCACTCATTCTCCTAATCTTCTCAAATCGGTTTTTACTTGTTTAAGTGGTAAGTGTTCTTCTTCTCTTTAGATTCATTCTTTTCCCTTGCTGGTTGTTAAACCGAAGGTGTTAACTTGGCGCTTTGGGTGTTTTGGCCGAATATAGGAGGGGCTTCGTTTTCGTATTCTTTTCTGCATCTGGCCAACGGTTGGAAGATTATTGGGACTCAATCGATTTTGTAATACAAGTCTATTAGCTTCCGATTTCCATCACCTAGGTAAGAAACTCCTTCGTTTTGAGCATATATTCTCATTTTCATCTTCTTCAAAAACCTTAACCCGGTCTCCTAACCAAGATCTTTTGCATGGATTCGAATGCCAGCCTAGTAAGGGAGGGGGTTGGACTTGTATTCCCTATCCTTAAGTTCAAAAAACACGCGGTATTGGCAGTGCGAGATTTTCCCCCAGGTTGTGGGCCGGCTTCGGATCAGGGTAGGCAGATCGATGTCTTACCTGCAAGTGAGAGTGTCAACGACGTGGAGAGTATAGTTCTTTGCATATACAGGTGTGTAATTTCTCACACCTTCTCCTGTTGTAATTAATATGTATATGCTTTATTAAATGCCGAAACTACGTCAATGGCTGTTGTTCTACCCATGGAGGGTAAAATCAAGACATCAGGTTAGTGACTTCTGACTATGTTATATATGCGATTCTGTTGACATGATTATAGGTACATTCTGAACATCTGATGTATGTTGATATCTATTGCATTCATATACCATGATTACATGTACGCATAGAGGATGGGCATATGCTATTAATGGAAGGGGAAGTGTATCTGGTGACTATGTCATATTAATCTGGTGGCTTTTGCCACAATCTGATCTGGTGGCTCTGCTACACTCTGTTCTGGTGGCCATGCCACACAGTCTGGTGACTCTGTCACGATTTGACGATGAGCAGCTAACTGCAGCATGACTGCCATCGATGGTGTGTAGCGGTGAGGGTCAATTGTAGAAATCCCTACTGGTGTGCTTGGCAGGTATGGGTGGTGTGTAGTGGATGTATAACTAGGTTGGGTTAGGATTTGCATCATAACGCATTGATTCCTAATTATCTGCTATTCTCTGTTAAATGGGCCAAGGCCCAGTCTGATTCAGTATGGGTTCGCCCAAAGTGATTTGTGAGGGACAGGGCCCATTTATGGTTAATTAAGAGTAATTGCACACTGAGTCATTTGACTCACCCATTTTGCTTAACATCTTTGCAGGTGATACATAGTGCAGTGGATTTGGGCCGGAGGGGGCTACGAGGTGGCCATGCACGGTTTATTTAGATAAAACTTACTTTTCTTTAATTTTCGAGATTTTGGTTATGTAATAAGGCCACTAATAATTTGGTTTAATTTCGATTTAAACTCTAGACGTTTGGAATGCAAATATTCGACAATATGTTTTACAAAATGCAAAAGAAAGTTTTTCTTATAATTTAATTAACGATTTTATAAACAGAGTTTTACAACAAGCTTCTAGATTAATCGAATACAACAATATATGTCTCCAAATGTCGCCTAAGCATAAGGATTGGGCTAATTAAAATTTTTCCTTAAATGAATAACAAGTTTTCTAATGAACAACTAACTTGGAGTTTTAAAAAGGGACTTAAAAATTTACTGAAGTTCGCGAAGTTTATAAATTCTTTCCAAGTGACATGCCAGATTCGGTCGTGGTGTTTGGGCTGGGTTTGGGGTGTTACAATTTGGTATCAGAGCCATGTTTTAAAAGCTCGACCATGGGTTTTGGGTTCAAAACGTTTTGCAAAATTGGGTTAAAGATGGTTTAGAAAGAAAAAAAAATATATATATATATATATATATATGCAAGTTTTCTAGAAGCATGGCAGTCGAGTCTCCGGCACCAAGTTCATACGGTAAGTTCTTCTGACCGAATTGGGTGAATTGCATGAAGTAGTTATATTGTGCTAAGAAAGCTACAATTAAGGAAATTTACTTTAGAAATGGAAACCTTTAGGTATATTTGTGTTTTGCGAAAAACTACTTAAAACTCTAGTCTCATAAAACTACTCATTAATCAATAGTGAAAAGAAATGCATGAGGCCGTGGTAGAGGCCGGGGTGTTGAGGCTGAGTTCTCGGAAGCAAGGCATGAGCTTGAAGGTGAAGCAGCAGCATCACCTGTGGCTGAAGCAGGATCTCAAGATAGAACTGGTGGGGATGATGCCCTGTCTCAAGCAATGCTGAATGAGTTGGAGCGAGTTGCTGGGGCAAGCACTGGGACAGTATCTTGAAAGTCTATTCCTGAGCGACTTCGAGCAAACGGAGCTGAAATGTTTAGGGGTATTTCTGGTGTGGCCCCAAATGTAGCTGAGTATTGGCTTGAGGCAGTCGAGCGGATTATGGATACTCTAGACTGCACGGCAGAGGAGAAACTGAAAGGAGCGGTGTCTCTACTTCAGGATGAGGCATATCAGTGGTGGCTCACCGTAAGAGAGGGTACTCCAGCGGATCGAATTAACTGGGATTTCTTTAAGATGGCATTTCAAGGGAAATACGTTAGGGCAAGTTATGTGGATGCTCAGAGGAAAGCATTCCTGAATTTGGTACAAGGGGGTAAACCTGTAGTTGAGTATGAGGCAAAATTTTTGCGCTTGAGCCGTTACGCCCGAGGAATAGTAGCGACTGATTATGAGCGTTGCCTGTGATTTGAAGATGGGCTGCGGGATGAGTTGAGAGTTTTGATAGCCCCGCAGCAGGAGAGAGACTTTGCCGTTTTGGTTGAGAAAGCTAAAATAGTGGAAGAGGTTAAGCGGACGGAGACTCAAAACAAGGAGAAGGATAAGGGTAAAAATAAGAGGAGCTTTGGGTTGTCCGGGTCATCTGGAGGTTTCCAAAAGAGGCCTAGGTTTTGGGCCAGCTCGAGTTGTGAGGCCTGCAGCGATGGGCCAGTTTCGATCATGTGTTCTGTGTGGGAAAATGCATTCTGGTGAGTGTAGGAGGAGGACCGGTGGATGTTTCAGGTGTGGATCTATGGATCATATGGTTAAAGATTGTCCACATGTAGAGCAGGTGCGGCCAGTTGGACAGGGTTTTGATCAGTTCAAGAGAGGTGGTCAGCAACTACAGAGGGGTCGTAGACCAGCTAGAGGGGGAAATGGTGTCAGTCGGGGGCGTGGAGCACCGGGCAGAGGTGCTGGGAATACAGAGGCGAGACAGCCTGGGTTAGTTTATGCAGCTAGACGTCGAGTGGAGGGTGATGCACCGGACGTCATAACTGGTACGTTCCTCATTTTTGGTTTGCCCTTTACTGCATTGATTGATATTGGGTCGACGCATTCCTATGTTGCTAGTGTGGTGTTTGGAACTTTAAACATGAACTCTGAGGTTGCTGCTAGGGGGATGACTGTACTTAGCCCATTAGGACAATCTGTAGTGGTAAACAAACTCTTTAGGAGTGTGCCTCTAGAAGTACAAGGGTTGGTTATCCCGGCTGATTTGATGGAACTGCTGTTCGGGGAGTTCGATTTAATCTTAGGTATGGATTGGTTGGTAAAATATTGAGCAAACTTGGATTGTGCTGCTAAGCGCATGGTGTTAAGGACTCCTGAGGATAATGAAGTTTTAATGATAGGCGAAAGGAGAAACTACTTGTCCAATGTAGTGTCTGCTTTAAAGGCAGAAAGAATGGTGAGAAAAGGATTCGAGGCTATCTTAACTTTTGTTCATGCTCTGGAGGCCAAGGAGTTAACTGTGAAGGATGTCTGAACAGTGAAGGAGTTTTTCGATATTTTTCCAGAGGAACTTCCAGGGTTACCTCCGGATCGCGAGGTGGAATTCGGTATTGATCTTCTTCTGGGAACGACGCCAGTGTCTATTGCCCCATATAGAATAGCGCCGAAGGAGTTAGTAGAACTGAAAATGCAGATTCAAGAATTGTTGGATCGTGGTTTTATCCGACCAAGTGTATCCCCGTGGGGAGCGCTGGTGCTATTTGTGAAGAAAAAGGATGGGTCAATGCGTATGTGCATTGACTACTGTCAATTGAATAAATTGACCATCAAGAACAAATACCCGCTGCCGAGGATTGACGATTTATTCGATCAACTTAAGGGGTCTTCAGTCTTCTCGAAAATAGATTTGAGGTTGGGATATCATTAGCTTAAGGTCAAGGAAGCGGATATTCATAAGACGGTGTTTTGAACTCGCTACGGTCACTATGAGTTTTTGGTGGTGCCATTCGGGCTGACAAATGCACCAGCGGCGTTTATGGATATGATGAACCGAGTGTTCCAACCCTATCTGGACCGATTTGTTGTGGTGTTCATAGACGATATCCTGGTATATTCCAAGTCGGAAGAAGAGCATGATTCGCATCTTCGGGTGGTTCTGTAAATTTTGAGGGAGAAGCAGCTGTACACCAAATTTAGTAAGTGCGAATTTTGGTTGAAAGAAGTTACCTTTTTAGGTCATGTGGTATCTGCAGAGGGGATTAGGGTTGATCCCCAGAAAATTGAAACTGTGTTGGACTGGAAACCGCCTAAGTCTATGGCAGAGATTCGAAGTTTCTTAGGATTGGCCGGGTACTACAGAAGGTTTGTTGAGGGATTCTCCTTAATTGCGGCACCCTTAACTAGGTTGTTACGGAAATGGGTATCATTTGTTTGGACTGCTAAGCAGCAGGAAAGCTTTGAGAAACTGAAAAGGATCTTGACAGAAGCTCCGATTTTGATTCAGCCTGAGGCTGGTAAAGAGTTCGTTGTCTATTGTGATGCTTCACACACGGGGTTAGGGTGTGTGTTAATGCAAGATGGGAAGGTAATTGTGTATGCGTCTCGGAAGTTAAGACCCCATGAGATGAACTATCCCACGCATGATCTGGAGTTGGCTGTGGTAGTGTTCACCCTGAAGGTCTGGAGACATTATCTGTACGGGGAAAAGTCCATTATCTACACCGACCATAAGAGCCTAAAATACCTTCTTACCTAGAAGAAGTTGAATTTAAGACAGCGGAGGTGGATTGAACTATTGAAGGACTACGACTGCTCGATCGAGTATCATCCGGGTAAAGCTAACATGGTGGTAGATGGGTTAATTTGGAAGGTAGTATCAAATTTGAGGGCGATGTTTGCCCAACTTAGCTTGTATGATGATGGAAGTTTGTTAGCTGAACTCCAAGTGATGCTGACGTGGATAAGTCAGATTGATAAACCGTAAAAGTAACATATTTTAATCCCACATTTAGCATACTCGTGGATGATTTATCCTTTGATTTATGTAAAAAGGTGCTCTTCATCCTTTCTTTTCATATTTTATACTCAGGAAAGCACCCAAGGATAAAAAGAACGAGAAACGGGCTTAAAATGGACCAAATTGGGCCAAGAGAGAAATCGACACGGCCTGGCCCAAATAGCACACGGTCGTGCCTCATTAAAATTCCGAACACAGCCTGGCCACGATTCACACGGGCGTGTGCCATGGCCGTGTCCCTGTCGCTAAAAAGAGCAATTTCATTCGGGAAAGGATACTTGGAGGCAAAGAAACACATTCCAAAGCCTATTCAAACACCCTATTAGGAATTCTACTTGAATTAGGATACTTAGGGGCCAAGTAAGGCATCAAAAAGTCTATATAAACACCCGAGGGGGCAACTTGAAAGGGGAGTTTGGCAAAAGCCGAAACCGGCGTGAAAGCGAGGCCAAGGAACCAAGCCGAGAAGGTCAGAGGGAGGGAATAATGCGAGGATAGCCAGTTGATCCATCCCAAGAAGCCGGAGTTATACTCAAGACGGCAGAATTCTCCTTCAATTCCTTCAGGGGGTTTTAGGATTTCCTTATGTTTTGTTTTATCTTTTCTCTTGATATGTTCTTTTTATTCATTATGAACTAAACCCCTCAGATACCTGAAGAGGATGAAACCTAGATGGATTTGTTATTTGATTTCTAAGTTATATGATGAATTCCTTAGGTTGTTCTTAATTATATTGCTTAATCCAAATCTAATGTGCTTAGGTGGAGGAGGAATAGACCCTGCCTAAGAGAAAATCTAACATAATTAAGCGGAGTTGATTGAACGCCTAGAGATAGGGTTACGAGATTTTGCCAGATTAGGGTGAAACCTAATATGGGAGTCCATTGATTGATTTACTGCTATTCTAGGGGGTTATTATAAGCGAACGAGAGTTCCACTAATTAACCTAGGGTTAGACGTTATTCGCCTCGAGAGAGGGTTTAATATAGGTTAGGGAGTCCTACGGATCAAGCTAAGTAAAGAAATCATATAATTTAGGGTTAGGTAACAAGTGAAGTCTAGGTGGATTCTTCCTGAGGGTATCGTCGTAGTCAACTGAGTTTTTCTTCAAAGTTATTTCCAAAATTGTTCTTTTCATCTTTGAGTCCTTAGCTTAGTCTTCGTCAATTTAGTTTAAAAGCACTTTCACTCTGTTTTTAAGGCTAAATAATAAAAAGAAAGTGAGTATTAGTACTTTTAGTTCCTTTGGGTTCGATAATCCAGTCTTGCCTAAGCTATACTAGTGTTCGATAGGTACACTTACCTTTAATCGTTGTCAGAGTTAGTCTCCAGGTTCGATCATTCTTTTATAAATTTTTAAAGCTCTGATTGTAGCGATCAAGTTTTTGGCGCCGTTGCCGGGGAACTAAAATATTAAGAAAGCTTTATTTTTATGACTTTAGCCATTTTTTTATTATTGCAATTTTTTATTTGTTTTATTTTTACTTTGCTAATTTTTCTTTGCTTTGACAGGTAATATTAGTTTAGAGGAGATGGCACTAAATAACTATCAGTGGCAAGTTATGAGGACAATGCCAATAAAAGCCGCTAGTGTCTCCAACCTCGACGTGGTCACCAGGTTATCTAACCAGCTAGAGATGACGAATAAAAAGATTGGTAGTTTGTATAGTTCCTCGCAGGTACAGTCAGTAATGCAATATGACTCGAATCTAGGAAGAGTGGCGAATCCTGAGTACCCACCCTACGGATATGGCATGGAAAACGAGCAAGCTCACTATACGGGTAACTATTCTAGACCACAAAATAATTTTTATAATGACACTTATAATGCAGGTTGGAGTTACCATCCCAATTTCTTGTGGGATGATCAAAATAGCCAAAGACCAGAACCTCCTCCAAACTTTCAACAACCACCTCACCCACAGAAAGAGGAGTCGCACCTTGAAGAGATGCTGACAAAATTTTCGGCAGACACATAAAAATGTCTCCAAGAAACTGAGAGAACAATTAAAAGGAATGAGAGCCGAATCGTGGAAATTACTAAGTCAGTCAAGGAGGTCACTAACGCAGTTGAACAATTTGCAAAGCTGATGTCAGAACGACCGCAAGGGCGTCTACCTAGTAACACGGAGATTAACCCTAAGGAGCAAAATCAAGCCATCACCGTACAGGACAGTAAAGGGTTAGATGAACCCAATGCAATACCAGAAAACAAGGTAGACAAAGGTAAAACAGAGGTAACACAAGAAAAGCCAAAACCGGTAATCAAAGAGTACCAACCTCGCATACCTTATCCCGAAGTAATGAAAATAGACGATTCAGAAGAACAATTCGGTAAGTTTCTTAAACTTTTAAAGAAATTACATATTAACTTACCTCTTCTTGAAGCTCTTTTTCAGATGCCAGACTCGAGGAAATTTTTAAGACAGCTCTTGACAAACAAACGCAAATTAGACGAGGAGTACCACGTGGAATTAAACGCAGCATGCTCAGCAATGTTACAGAACAGACTACCGCAGAAGCAAAAAGACACAGGGAGTTTTACAATTCCATGTTTAATTGGTAGTTTATCTATTGATAATGCTTTAGCTGATTTAGGGGCAAGCAACAATGTTATGCCTTATAAAATGTTTAAACAACTAGGCCTAGGGAAACCCAGACAAACTAGGATGAGCATTCAGTTAACTGATAAAACTATCAGAATTCCTAGGGGTATAATAGAAAATGTTCTAATCAAAATTGATAAATTCATATTCCCAGTAGATTTTGTTGTTTTAGACATGAATGAGGACAATTCGATTCCTTTAATTTTAGGAAAACCCTTTCTAGCAACTGCCAGGACTAAAATTGATGTTGGTACAGGAGAACTCATTCTTCATGTAGGTGACGAATCAATCAGTTTACAGGCTCTTGACTCGGCCAGGACATCAAGTGATGAAGGTGAGAAAGCAAATTCAGTTGATAATCAAATTGTTCGACTTTCACCACAGGAAATACCACAAGGCTACAAACCTGAGCTGAATCATGGGCCCCAAGCCGTACAAGCTCATAACAGTGAATTGTTAGTGGAATCTGACCCAAGGCAAGAACCTATGATAAATGAAGGTAAGGTTGAAGTAAGCCATGATTTCATAAACCCGGTAAATACAAAACACCAAGCTCATGTGCCATATCCCGATGCAATAAAGAAAGACCACATAGAGGAAGAATTCGGTGAACTCACACTTCGTGTAGACAACGAATCAATCACTTTTCAAGCTCTTGAATCAGCTAGGATATCAAGTAATAAAGGTACGAACGTTAATTCTATTGATAATCATTTGGTTCAACCTTCTTTATAGGAAGCATCACGAAATCACTTAGCTAAGCTAGATCTTAGACCGCGTGCCAACAAGGAAGAAACACATAAGGAACAAAGCCTTAGGATTGACAAACTAAAAGAGCAGGAAACACAAATCAGAGAGGAACAGGAGCCGCACGAAGTGAAACTAAAGGAAACCCTAGACAAGCTGATAGGAACAACAAGTCACATCAAAATAGAGGATCAGGTATTGTTGAATAAGGAAGACCCTCGAATCACCAATTTAGACCTCAAGGTAAACGAACAAAACACTTTTGAGGTACTTAATGTCTTCCTATACAGCACAGTCGAGGTAAGCAATCCTAAATTCGGCACTTTTGAGGTAAACATTACTCGACTTAAACTATATATCCATAATCGAAGTGATCGCATAAGAAAGGATTTTCAACTCCTCAAACCACCATGTCTATACGAATGAGAGGTAAAGTCCAGCTTAACACTATAAACAAGCGCTTCTCAGGAGGCAACCCGAGCACTAACCCCATTTTTACATTTTTTTATTTTTATTTTTATTTTTATTCTTTTTGCTTTTAGCACCTAACCATAAACTAACAAAAGAGCAGATTTTGAGGCCACACAGCCCTACACATGGGCGTGTCCGTGGCCGTGTTGAAGCCAAGGGATGAACCATGGGCATGCCATTAGCCGTGCACGACATAGAAAAAATTCTTTTCCCAACACGGGTGGCGATAATAGTCTACGCCCGTGCCAACGCCCCGTGCGAAGCTACTGACTTGCCAACCATGGGCATAACACGCCCGTGCCTTCAAACTATGCCAACATACTGACTTCTCAGACACGGGCGTGGCTGGCTGAAAAACGGGTATGGAGTAACAACACGCTCAAATACACGGCCGTGCGTGGCGGCCGTGTGAATCGACACACCCTCGGTACACGGGCATGGGATGCATCTCTATTTAAACCCTGTCCTTCCATTTTTCCTCTCCAATTGGCTTTCTTCTTTTGTTTTCCATTATTTACTTTTTTTTTATTTTTATTTTTATTTCCTTTATTATTTTCTTCTTATTATTCATTTAGATTTAGCTTAGGATACAATAAAATCAGACCGACTGCTTCGAAGACTCAATTTCAAACGATTCAAGACGCTTCCCCACATTCATCTCCAATCCTATTCGGTTTCTTTCCATTGACTTCATCCAAAATTCAGGAAGTTTCACTTCTCCGCCCCATCTTATGATTTTTATGATTATTTTGCTATTATCTATCTTTGTACATTGAGGGCAATGTACATCTTAAGTGTAGGGGGTTAACTATAGTATTATTTGAAAATCCCTGAATTATGCCTTGTTTAAAGTAAAAGTCTCTCATATTATATTAGAATGAAATTTCCTATGATTTATGATCTTTGTTGATATGTTTTGGAGTAAGTCATTGATAATTGTGCATTGATGATTAAATTTGAAGGATACTAGAAAGTCAAGCATGATAAGTCTATTTTTCAGAAATTAAAAAAAAATTCTAGGTTGTCTACCTGAATTTGAATATTACTTTGAAATTTGAAATTTACGAGGTTGACATCAAAAACCCATAATTTTTGTGAGATTTTGAGCCTTATAAAGCATATATTTTTTTTCTTGCTCACTTTATTAATTATGAGTGTGTCAACATAGATTTGTTATTCTAGAACTTGCATTAATTATACATGTCGAGACCACACTTTTGATTTGATATACAGAGATGATAAAGGCACTTTGGTTTTAACCCACTTACTCCACTAAACAGCCTACCTCCATAATTAACCCCTAGTGAACCCCGTTGATCCTAACAACCCTTTTATTAACTCACCCACCAATATTAACCCAAAACTCCTTTGTATTTGTTATCACCATTCCTTGACTACCCTTATATCGAAATTTGACTTGATTAGTTACCTAATTATATTATTTCATAAGTTGACTTTATCTTTATTACTTAATTTGTTCTCTAAAAAAACGACGAAGTATATTCATTATTAGTTCTATGTTAGGTGAGCTTATGCATGTAAATTTCAAGTCTTGAAGAAAAAACTCGTATTAGAGTATTAGTATTACAAATTTTCATTTGATGCAATTACTTATCATCAGTTTGTGTTTCTAGTTAGGTAATTTATCAGGTCAATCTCGATTCTAACCTTCTAATTCAGCCTTTATCCATACCCTTAACCTAAGCCCCGTTACAACCCTGCTAAAGACCTTTTGATTTGTGTATCATCTCATTTTATAGTGGTGGAGATTTGATTTTCATGCAAGCCTATGGGATTAACTTTTCATGTTCGACTTATTGAGTGCTTAATTTTGAACCTTAAACACTTTGAGTGATTTGAGTGAATCCTAAGTGAGGATGTCAACTCTTGTCGATTTTGAATCAGAGGTAAATATTCAGGTAAAGGGAAACGCCTATGTTTTCATGCTATAAATGTATGAATTTGATTGTTTGAATCTTTAGGACTCTTTGAATTGAATTATCCATGTATAAATTATCTTTGAATTATGATGAAACACTATTGATGAATGTTATGAATCAAGGAAGTTCGTTTTAATTGTAAGTTGAGAATTTTGCTTGAGGACAAGCAAAAGCTTAAGTGTGGGGGTATTTGATAAACCGTAAAAGTAACATATTTTAATCCCACATTTAGCATACTTTTGGATGATTTATCCTTTAATTAATGTAAAAAGGTGCTCTTAATCCTTTCTTTTCATATTTTATACTCAGGAAAGCACCCAAGGATAAAAAGAATGAGAAACGGGCTTAAAACGGACCAAATTGGGCCAAGAGAGAAATCGACACGGCCTAGCCCAAATAACACACGGCCATGCCTCATTAAAAGTCCGAACACGGCCTGGCCACGATTCACACGGACGTGTGCCATGGCCGTGTCCCTGTCACTGAAAAGAGCAATTTCATTCGGGAAAGGATACTTGGAGGCAAAGAAACACATTCCAAAGCCTATTCAAACACCCTATTAGGAATTCTACTTGAATTAGGATACTTAGGGGCCAAGTAAGGCATCACAAAGTCTATATAAACACCTGTGGGGGCAACTTGAAAGGGGAGTTCAGCAAAAGCCGTAACCGGCGTAAAAGCGAGGCCAAGGAGCCAAGCCGAGAAGGTCAGAGGGAAGGAATAACGCGAGGATAGCCAGTTGATCCATCCCAAGAAGCCGGAGTTATACTCAAGACGGCGAAATTCTCCTTCAATTCTTTCAGGGGGTTTTTAGGATTTCCTTATGTTTTGTTTTATCTTTTCTCTTGAGATGTTCTTTTTATTCATTATGAACTAAACCCCTCAGATACCTGAAGGGGATGAAACCTAGATGGATTTTGTTATTTTATTTTTAAGTTATATGATGAATTACTTAGGTTTTTCTTCATTATGTTGCTTAATCCAAATCTAATGTGCTTAGGTGGAGAAGGAATAGACCCTGCCTAAGAGAAGATCTAACATAATTAAGCGGAGTTGATCGAACGCCTAGAGATAGGGTTACGAGATTTTGCCAGATTAGGGTGAAACCTAATATGGGAGTCCGTTGATTGATTTGCTGCTATTCTAGGGGGTTATTATAAGCGAACGAGAGTTCCACTAATTAACCTAGGGTTAGACGTTATTCGCCTTGAGAGAGGGTTTAATATAGGTTAGGGAGTCCTACGGATCAAGCTAAATAAAGAAATCATATAATTTCGGGTTAGGTAACAAGTGAAGTCTAGGTGGATTCTTCCTGAGGGTATCGTCGTTGTCAACTGAGTTTTTCTTCAAAGTTATTTCCCAAATTGTTCTTTTCGTCTTTGTGTCCTTAGCTTAGTCTTCGTCAATTTAGTTTAAAAGCACTCTCACTCCGTTTTTAAGGCTAAATAATAAAAAGAAAGTGAGTATTAGTACTTTTAGTTCCTTTGGGTTCGATAATCCGGTCTTGCCTAAGCTATACTACTGTTCGATAGGTACGCTTGCCTTTAATCGTTGTCAGAGTTAGTCTCCAGGTTCGATCATTCTTTTATAAATTTTTAAAGCCCTGATTGTAGTGATCACAGGTTAAGGAGAAGCAGTTATCGAATGATGTCTTGAGTGCTCGACTTCTAAAAGTACAGAATGGTTGAGTAGGGGATTATAGTCTGAACAGTGATGGGGTATTGTGTTTTCGTGAGAGGGTCTGTATGCCAAAAGATGTTGAGTTGAGACAGATGATTATTCAGGAGGCGCATAGTAGCCCTTACGCTATGCATCATGATGGGAGTAAGATGCATCGGGATCTGCGTGAACAGTTTTGGTGGCCTGGCTTGAAGCGAGAAATTACTGAGTTTGTGGGTAAATGCTTGACGTGTCAGCAGGTGAAAGCAGAACATTAGTTGCCTTCGAGGTTATTGCAGCCGGTGACAATTCAACAGTGGAAGTGGGAGGGGATCACGATGGACTTTGTTAGTGGGCTACCTCGTACGCCTACTAAGAAAGGTTCAGTATGGGTGATTGTTGAACGGTTGATGAAGTCCGCCCATTTCATACCTGTTCGTGTCGACTATTCTTTGCAGAAGCTGGCTAGGCTGTATGTGGCAGAGGTTGTGAGGTTGCACGGGGTACCAGTGCCGATCATATTGGATAGAGACCCTAGGTTTACGTCGCAATTTTGGAAGGCGATGCATCAAGCATTGGGTACAAGACTTGACTTCAGCATAGCATTTCATCCACAGACTAATGATCAGTCTGAGAGGGTAATTCGGGTCTTAGAAGTTATGTTAAGAGGCTGTGTCATTGACATCAGGGGTAGTTGGGAGGAGTTTCTACCATTGGCAGAATTCACATACAACAACAGCTACCAGTCTAGTATTCAAATGGCGCCCTATGAAGCGTTGTATGGACGGAGGTGTTGTACGCCTACTTGCTGGACAGAGTTGGGTGAGCGTCAGATGTTGGGTCCGGAATTGGTTTTAAAGACAGAGGAGAAAGTTAAGTTGATTCGAACTCAGTTGAAGGAGGCTTCTGACCGGCAGAAATCCTATGCTGACCTGAAGCGTAAGGATATAGAGTTTGCAGTGGGTGAGCAGGTGTTCTTGAAATTTTCACCGGGGAAAAAGGTAATAAGGTTTGGACGGAAAGGCAAGCTAAGTCCCAGGTTTATTGGGCCTTATCGGGTATTGAAACGTGTGGGACCAGTGGCGTATCAGCTTGAGTTGCCTTCAGAATTGAAAAAGATACATGATGTGTTCCATGTCTCGATGTTGAGGCGCTACCATTCTGATCCATCTCACATAGTGCCGGTAGAGGAAATTGAGATAAGACCAGACCTATCCTTCTAAGAGGAATCAGTACCGATCTTGGACCGAGACGTTAAGGTACTGATGAGGAAATTAGTCCCTTTAGTCAAAGTTTTTTGGCGGAACCACGGTTCAGAGGAGGCCACGTGGGAGCCAGAGGATGTTATGCGTCAGCAGCACCCTTATCTCTTTTGATCAGGTAAATTTCGAGGCCGAAATTTCTTTAAGGGGGTAGAACTGTAACATCCAGGAACTAGGGGCTTTGCATTTGCTATGTTTCTGTGTGTTGGTACGTTTTATCTGTTAATTTGGTGTGTTTGGGGGTCCCGGGAAGGGTCGTGGTTGAGCTTGAGCCTTGGTGAAAATTTCAATTTTGGGCACTCTAGGGGAGAGCTAGATAGGGCAGGCTTTAAGGATTGTCACTTGTGTTGGTTGACACAAGAAAAGGAGTGGTAAAGTGGCATGGAGGCGTCACTTGGGATGCAGGTAAGTGACACCACATGGGAGTAGTGAGGGAGCAGGTTCGAGTCGTATTGTTTGCTTTTTGGGAATTCTTTTTGGCGTCAGGATGAGAGGTGGTGGATTTCGGCATGGACACTTCAAGGTGGAGTGTTGAATGAGTCAAATGATTTGAAAGTGTGGCCATGAGTGAAAGGTGGGGTTTGAATTATTCAAACCAGTTCAAATGATGGGAGGAGAGTGAATGTAGGAGACAATCAAGGGATTTGGTGGCTTGTTGGGGGGTTGTTGACCGAATGTGGCTTGGTTGTAGGGGGAGCTTTCGGTTTTTGGGGGCTAGGTGAGGTGAGTGTGCCGAAAGTGGTCTTAGGTTTTTCTTTCTTCTCTTTGGTGCATTTTCGGTCTTTAGGTGTATTTGTGTGTGTGTGTGTGTCGATTCTTCCATAGGTCACTTTGAGTAGAGTGATACCAAATCAAGCTTAGAAACCTTTTACTCTCATTTGCATCAGTGAGCTTTTGTTTTTCTTCTCTCGTTTATCAAACCGAAATCATCTCTTGGGAATCCCACTTTCGCATTCATTCTTCTTTTAGTTAAAAGCCGAAACTTCAACTCTCTCTCGGGTTATTCTCTCTTTGCTTCTTCCTCCTCTCATCTTTCTTTCACTTCAACCAAACCTAGTGCTTCATCTTCTTGTCACTTTTTGTCACGAGTTTCTTCTTAAAAGCCGAAACACCTATTTGCTTCATGCTTCTTCTCTATTTCTCCTAAAAGCCGAATCCTATCCCTCATTCCTTCTCTTTGAGTTTCGTTTTATTTGGCACTAAAGCCGAACCTCCCTCGTGCGTTTGTCATTCTTGTTTCTTTAGATTTTCGTCACTCATTCTCCTAATCTTCTCAAATCGGTTTCTACTTGTTTAAGTGGTAAGTGTTCTTCTTCTCTTTCGATTCCTTCTTTTCCCTTGCTGGTTGTTAAAACGAAGGTGCTAACTTGGCGCTTTGGGTGTTTTGGTCGAATATAGGAGGGGCTTCATTTTCGTATTCTTTTTTGCATCTGGCCAACGGTTGGAAGATTATTGGGACTCAATCGATTTTGTAATACAAGTCTATTAGCTTCCGATTTCTGTCGACCTAGGTAAGAAACTCCTTCGTTTTGAGCATATATTCTCATTTTCATCTTCTTCAAATGCCTTAACCCGGTCTCCTGACCAAGATCTTTTGCATGGATTCGAATGCCAGCCTGGTAAGGGAGGGGGTTGGACTTGTAGTCCCTATCCCTAAGTTCAAAAAACGCGTGATATCGGCAGTGCGAGATTTTCCCCCGGGTTGTAGGTCGGCTTCGGATCAGGGTAGGCAGATCGCTATCTTACCTGCAAGTGAGACTGTCAACGACATGGAGAGTATAGTTCTTTACTTATACAGGTGTGTAATTTCTCACACCTTCTCCTGTTGTAATTAATATGTATATGCTTTATTAAATGCCGAAACTACGGCAATGGCTGTTGTTCTACCCATGGAGGGTAAAATCAAGACATCAGGTTAGTGACTTCTGACTATGTTATATATGCGATTCAGTTGACATGATTATAGGTACATTTTGAACATCTGATGTATGTTGATATCTGTTGCATTCATATACCATGATTACATGTACGCATAGGGGATGGGCATATGCTATTAATGGAAGAGGAAGTGTATCTGGTGACTATGTCACATTAATCTGGTGGCTTTTGCCACAATATGATCTGGTGGCTCTGTCACACTCTGTTCTGGTGGCCATGCCACACAGTCTGGTGACTCTGTCACGATTTGACGATGAGCAGCTAACTGCAGTGTGACTGCCATCGATGGTGTGCAGCGGCGAGGGTCGATTGTAGAAATCCCCACTGGTGTGCCTGGCAGGTATGGGTGGTGTGTAGCGGATGGATAACTAGGTTGGGTTGGGATTTGCATCATAACGCATTGGTTCCTGATTATCTGCTATTCTCTGTTAAATGGGCCAAGGCCC
This sequence comes from Gossypium australe, assembly GCA_005393395.2. Taxonomy (NCBI): domain Eukaryota; kingdom Viridiplantae; phylum Streptophyta; class Magnoliopsida; order Malvales; family Malvaceae; genus Gossypium; species Gossypium australe. Next base: position 61,745,290 of record CM016620.1, read on the forward strand.
TGTCTGATTCTGTATGGGTTCGCCCAAAGTGATTTGTGAGGGCCAGGGCCCAATTATGAGTAATGAAGAGTAATTGCACACTGAGTCATTTGACTCACCCTTTTTCCTTAACATCTTTGCAGGTGATACATAATGCAGTGGATTTGGGCCGGAGGGGACTACGAGGTGGCCATGCACGGTTTATTTAGATAAACTTACTTTTCTTTAATTTTCGGGATTTTGGTTATGTAATAAGGCCACTAATAATTTGGTTTAATTTCGATTTAAACTCTAGACGTTTGGAATGCTAATATTCGACAATATGTTTTACAAAATGCAAAAGAAAGTTTTTCTTATAATTTAATTAACGATTTTATAAACAGATTTTTACAACAAGCTTCTAGATTAATCGAATGCAACAATATGTGTCTCCAAATTTCGCCTAAGCATAAGGATTAGGCTAATTAAAATTTGTCCTTAAATAAATAACGAGTTTTCTAATGAACAACTAACTTGGAGATTTAGAAAGGGACTTAAAAATTTACTGAAGTTCGCGAAGTTTATAAATTCTTTCCAAGTGACATGCCAGATCCGGTCGTGGTGTTTGGGCCGAGTTTGGGGTGTTACACGTAATGCCCCTGTAGGGTAAAATGACCGTAATACTCCTATAGGATAAAATGACCGTGATACCCCTATAGGGTAAAATGACCGTAATACCCCTGTAGGGTAAAATGACCGTGATGCCTCTGTAGGTAAAATGACTATAATACCTCTGTTAGGTGAATTGACCGATATACCCCCAAATGGGTAAAATGACTATTTTGCCCCTCGAGGGTAAATGATTGATTTGTCTGCAATGTAAATGATTGATTTGTCTGTGACATAAATGACTGATATGTCGGTGATTTAAATGACTGATTTGTCTGTGATTTGTATGACTAATTTTGAGCATGGCATTTTGCATACACGACATACTGCATGGGGTTGGGATACTGTTATGGAGGAAGTACTGTATTGGTGGCTCTGCCACAATCACTGTTACTGGTGGCTTTGCCACATATACTGTTACTGGCAGCTTTGCTGCGATACCATTACTGGCAGCTTTGCTGCGATGCTACTAATGGCTGTGTGCCGATCATATCACTGCTACTGATGGCTTTGTGCCGGTCATATTACCGTTACTTATGGTTGTGTACCGGTCATATTACTACTACCGATGGCTTTGTGCCTATCATAATACTGTACTCATGGCGTTATAGCTATCCTATTTATGACTCTTAGCCATTCTGATTACTGGCAGCTTTGCTGCGATATTGATTAGTGCCGCAACCGGTGCTGATATTGGTGTGTTGGCTGGGTGGGTCAATTTTATCCCCACATGGTGTGTTGGTTGGTACGGGTGGTGTGTTGGCTGGATTGGGATGGGTTGCGTGATTGCATTGTTGCATTTCTGTTACTGATACTGTCACTCTATTGGGCTTAGGCCCACATGTATTTAGTTTCTGATCCTGATACTATAATGGGCTAAGACCCACACTACACTGTTATTGTTTTGGGTTAAAGCCTACAGTGTTTTGTTACTGAAAAGGGCTCAGGCCCAGACTGTTACTGCATATATTACTGACTGAATGATAGGGGATTTCACACTGAGTTCTTGTAAATTCACCCCATTTTTAACCTTTCAGGTAATCCCCAGTGTTGAAGGTTCGAAGCTGCGAGGGGCTCGGAGAGGGCCACACAACTGCACATGTTTGATTTTGTTTTGGTCATTTACTTAAGCACTTTGATTTTGATTCGGGTTGTAATAAGACCTTTATAATTTCTAGATTTTGAATTTGGGATTTTATTGATTGTGATTTATATCCGCTAGAAGTATAACACGGTTTTCCAAAACAATAACATTTTCTAACACTATGTTTCCGCAACTCAATTTTTAAATATCACGTTTTCGTAAATCATCTGTTTTAAATTAAGCTACAGCAACAAATAAGGTTTTAAAGGTAATAACATTTTAAAAGGGAATAACTTTTTAATAAACCATGATTAGAAATAAACAAACGCAAACTGAGGTTTTGTACAAGTTTTAAATGGCAATAAATTTAAAATTTCAAGAAGAGATTTCAATGAAAACATGGTTTTCGAAAAAACACTTCAATGTGACACGCTAGATTCGGCCATAACGTCTAGGCCGAGTTTGGGGTGTTACACTACTTATCATCCACAAACCAATGGACAAGCCGAAGTATCGAATCGACAATTTAAGAACATTCTTGAGAAGGTTGTAAACCCTTCGAGGAAAGATTGGTCTTTCCGGTTGGATGAGACTTTATGGGCATTATGAACAGCATACAAAACTCCATTAGGGATGTCGCCGTATCAATTGGTTTTTGGGAAAGCATGTCACTTGCCAGTTTAATTGGAACACAAAGCAATGTGGTGAATTAAGCAAGTGTACATGGACTATGAAGCAACTGGAAAGAAAAGAATGTTAGATATCACTGAACTAGAGAAGATTAGGAGAAATGCTTATGAAAATGTTGCAATTTACAAGGAAAAGATAAAACGATGGCATGACAAGATTATTTTACAACTACAATTTATCGCGGGTCAACAGGTTTTATTATTCAATTCTCAACTGAAATTGCACCCAGGTAAATTGCATTCACATTGGTCTGGACCTTTTGAAGTTGTCGCCATATTTCCTCATAGTGTAGTCATAATTTGAGATTTACATGATGGATACAAGTTCAAAGTAAATGGACAAAGGCTGAAACACTATTTTGGCAACAATGATCAAAAGCAGGCAGAGACCATTAAATTGGTCAACGTATTGAAGCCTTACTGTTTATTTTAGTTTATTTTATTTATGTTTTGTTAAAGTTTGTCTTCTTCCTTTTTTGCAGAATAATTAGGTGCCATTGTCGATGCATTGAAGCCTTACTGGCAATGCATTCCATAAGTCTGTACTATCATTTATAGCTCACCAAAATTCAAAGAAAATGAGATTTCACCGTTGGATCAAAATGCACTCAGTCGTTTGATCCTTCTAAGCGGGCACAATTTCTATTGGACATAACTCTTCCCATCAGGCTTATATCTCTCCACAAAACAACACGTCTTTCCATCTTCATCTTTTACCCATTATAAATCCTCTTCCACTGTACCAACTGTAATGCATTCAAGGAACCATTTTTATTTCTTTTCTCTTCTCAAAATCATATATTTTTACCTTTAAACCGTTCTCCCTTAAAAAAAGATGACCAAAAAAAGAGGCTCGGTCAAGAAAGCCACCAAATTTGCTGGAGAACATGTGCCCTCTGCTACCACAGTCCGTGAATCGAAATTCTCCAGGCCAGTGCAGACAAAGGAAACAATGATCTTCTTGAATAAAGCAGCAAAGGAATGACTTTACGACAACATACTGAAGCGAAACTTCCATCCCTAACAGGGTTCCCTTTCTCCACAACAAGACTTGGGTAAGCAAGTCTTCAAAACCATCTCGAAGTTAAAGTGGGAAACTTTTTGCACCCATCTTGGCAGATCTTCTTCTTCACTGGTACGTGAGTTTCATACTAATCTCTACGACCATGAGTTAGAGTTCATTTTTGTTCGAGAAGGTTTAATACCATGGGACGTTGCAAAAATCAATGAGCTGTACAACACCAAGGTCGATGTTAATGAACACTCTGAGTTTATGGATGACATCACAGATGAAAAATGATACCTGTTGGTGAGAAACTTGTGTGTCGAGGGAGCAGTGTGGATGGGTTCCCATCAAAAGAACTATACGATCCATCGTCGCTTCCTGACGCTGCAAGGCAAAATTTGGTTTCATTTTGTTAACTGTAGACTCAAACCCTCCACTCATAGCACCACAATCACCCTAAACAGAATGTGTCTGATACATTCTATTGTCAAGGGGAGAAAAATTGATGTAGGCACAATACTTAAGTAAGAAATAGTTGACTGCACCGTAATGCAGATTGGAATCTTGGGTTTCCCATCACTGGTAATGTTATTATGCCAGCAAAGAGGAATCGTGCCTAGGGCTGGTGAAGAAATCTTAGAGAATAAGGTCCCAATCAATGAAGCCTCGGTAGAAAAAATGACTCGTGGCAAGGACACGCCGATACTAAAGGAGGCAAAAACCAGTAAGACAAGAAAGGGCATAGCCAAAGTCAACAGAAAAGGAAAAACCTGAATGGAGAGACATCATTATGGCGCAAACTAAAGGATGTCGAAAAAATGGTAAATTCCATCAACAATAGGTAGATTAGGCTTGTTGCTACAGTAGAAGATATGAAGAAATCCCAGAATTTGTTTTATGCTTACATTAGATCCTAGAACAGTTCTATTATAGCCACATTAGGCTAACTAAGCCCATCCCCACTACCGAAATACCCAGTGTTTCCACCAATCATTCAAAATTATGACCTCTTTACCGTGGATGACGACTTCGAAGACTGAGACAGATCGATGGCATCCCTACCCATTGTGCAGGTCTCTGATAATGAGAAAGAATAGGAATCCAGAGATATTGAAGAATTCCTGCAAAATATTGATAGCTTGTTTGAGGATGATATTTTTACTGATCAAGAGGTTGAGAATGAAGTTGCTGCTGCAGAAGATGAAGTTGTTGCTAAAGAAGAAGAAGTTGCTAACAATGAGAAAGAAAAAAAAAAGAAGATTCTGTTGAGAAGAATGTCACCACACCCGAGTCTGTGTGTGCAAATATTGATAATATGGAGCGAACTAAAGTGAGACCGGTGGAAGTTTCTGAGGTAGCCAGTAAGGAGCCGAGAACTAAGGAGCAATCTAAAGACAGCACAAAGCCCAAAGATAAGAAAAGGAAGTGCTCCAAGGATAAAAAAAAAGAATGAGAAGAAAAGGAGGAGAAAGAAACATCAAACAGCCACATCGACGGATGCGAATAATTGAGTTAGTTTATTTTAAGCTTTAGTTATAATATTAATGCATTGCATGTAGTTGTATATTTTATTTTGATAAGAATATATTGTCATTGCATTTTTATTATCATTACATTTTCATGTTAGTGCATTGGGGATAATGTAAACTTTAAGTTTGGCGGAATGCACATGGGGCTTGAAATGCACCCACATTTCAAATTTTTTTCAGAAATGAAGCATGCAAGTTTTAATTATAGTTAATGAAAATTGTTCGAAAATTTCTATTACATTCGATCCTTAATTCTTGATTCATGAAAATTATCAATGAATGAGTTGGATAAATTTGACAGAAGGTTGTAGCTTCAATCCTTTGATGAATGGATTAGGTTGCATTAGTAATGGATGATTGCCATCATTCCTTAAATCTTGAGTGAATTTGATTTTTACAGCTGTTTACATATGTATATATAGTTATAAAGTAGAGACACTCCAAAGTGAGTGTAGCATGGAATGTTAAAAAGGGAACACTCCAATACAAGCAGTAGAAAAATCAATCTGGCTAAAGGTTGTTGCTGCATGAGTGTATGTTGGCGCAATTACGTACTCCTTAGGGGTTTGTTGCACCCCATCGTTACTTCTCAGGAACAAGGGTACAGTAATGCAACGATATCCCTTATTCTAAAAAAATAAAAAAAATGTATATATATACGTAGTATCGTATAATAAATGGTGTAATGGTAGATAGAACTTATGGTTTGAAGCATGATGCTAGTATTGATGAAGTTGCAACCTTATTCATTCATGCTTATGAATTTTCGATGCAATATTCTTTCATTTGAATGTGATTCATCCATTGGGAATTTAGAGGGTTCAAGTTGCTAGAATGATCATTTGCCTCAGTAAATTTTTTTATAGCCTTGCTAGTTTCTATTTTACTTGAAGACAAGTAAAAACTCAAGTTTGGGGGTGTGATAGCATTAGAAAGAACACAAGTTTTCCCCTTACTTATTGGTTAAATTGTTCCATTTAGTTATCTTTAATATACATTTTAGCATTTTCAGTTTAGTAAATTGCATTTTATAACTCAGTGAATCCTAACCTATTTTATCCTTAATTTTGCTATCTTTTTGCATTAATGTCGCTGCATGAGTTAAATCTAAATTGCGTCCAGAATTGTTGCCGCACTTGACAGCTGTCCGGATAATAACCAAAATTGTGTGAGCTGTTAACCAACCTGTACGTACAAGGATAGAATAATGCTGAGGAAAATGACATAGGTTCTGTTGGAGGAGGACATAAAAGGAGGATGTGATATGAAAAAGTGAGCTTTTTTTTTCTCCATCATCATCTTCATTATCCTACCTTGAAGTTTGCGGCCTTGGCAGCTTAAGCCTCTAACGGGTGAGCCAACGTGAAAACCAAATGCAAACTAGCTTCTGACGAGGAGACCTAAGTATGAGACAAGAGGAAATATAGATATTCAGTTGAGTTATCTAGGGATAGTATTCTCCACTCCATTCTTTCTTATTTCTTTCTAAATGCTAGTAATTAATCTCTGTTTTTTGTTTGTATAGAAGTACACATGAATTCTTGGTTAAATGTTATCTTATTCTGTCTTGCTTTTATTGTTTAATCTTGCAATTTAAATGTTTTTTAACACAGAAGTGTTATTACAGTCACTATGTAACAGTCCAGTTTATACCCTAGTAGGAACAGTGGTTTCGAGACCATAAATCCGAGTCCGTATAATATTTTAATATTAATTTCTATGTCATTGATATGTGAATAAGTATGTGGTAAATTTTCTTAAGCTAATTTGTCTGTTTGTGTGTTTAATTTGACAAAAGGACTGAATTGCATTAAATGTGAAATTTGCATGTTTGGTGAAATGGTGCTTATTTGCTATGTGTTTTTAAGGGTAAGGACCCATGTTGAAATTAAGCCAATCCTATAGTTAGTGGACGACAATGAATGATGATATGTATATATTACATGTTTATTATATTTTCTTTAAAAGTTATATTAAGGTTATTATGTTATAAGTTATATATTATTATAAGAAAAAAAAACAAAAGAAGCCATTATCATCATTCTTATCATCGAAAATAAAAAAGAAAAAGGAAAGAAGAAGATAGCAAGGTTCGACTAGGTTTTGAGCTTGATTAAGGTAATTTTTTACTTCGGTTTTTGATAATTTCTACGTTTTTGTAATCGTTGCTTCTTCTACTATCAAGCCCATGTCTCAATTTGATGAATTGATAATGTTTGTGTGAGATGTCATTGATGATATGTTAAGCTTTTTGATGATTTTTTGTGTTAAATGAAAGATATGAACTAGATGAACATACTTTCTTCTTGAAGTTTTGATGAATTCAGTTAAATAGGGCTAAATTGCGAAAATAGTAAATTAAGGGACTAAATTGCTAATTTGATGGAAAAATATGGGCTTGTGTGATATGTACATATATTCGGCTAAGCTTGGTTATGTGTTAATTGTGTATATTTGATGTTTTGAGAAAATTGGACTAAATTGATAAAATGTGCAAATGTGAGGGCTAAATTGTAAATAGCCCAAAATATGTATATATGGATTGAATTGAATGAATTAGTGAATAAAAGGATTAATTCTGAATATGTTTAGATCAAGAACCGAGGAAAACAGATTTAGATCGCGGGAAAGCGAAAGTAACCGAGTTGTCGTTTCCACTCCGATAAACCGAATCTGAGGTAAGTCACTATGCAAATAAATGTATATCTATGCAAATGTATTTGTTCATATGACTAATGTTGATTATAGATATTATGAGAAGTTACACATATGAATTCCGAGATAAGCCCAATATAGTGACTAAGTCCGAAAAGCCCTGTACGAACCTAGGAATAAATAGGATTAGCTATGTCATGACATAGGCATCTGTTCTGTTTTATCATGTAAGACCACGTCCGGGACGTTGGCATTGATCTGAGACTCGTGTAAGACCACGTCTGGGATGTTGGCATCGATACGAGCTTTACGAGTAAGACCATGTTTGGGACGTTGGCATTGATATGAGCTTTACGTGTAAGACCATGTCTGGGACATCGGCATCGTATTGATTCGTGTAGGGCCCTGTCTGGGACAGTGGTATCGATATTCGAGTGCATGTAAGACCTCGTCTGGGACGTTGGCATTGTACGACTATTCTGATCCTTCTGAGTATCCTACTAGATTCCAGTTGGTTCAACGGGCAAGTCTATGATACGAATTACAAATCCAAGCTATGAAGAAATATGTGATATTGAGTCCGATTCAGGTTCTTTCATTTTACACTATCTGTGTATATAAGGTAAGCATCTAAGTTATCTTACTATGATGATATGTATATGGAATTTATGATATGATAAGAATTGTTTTGGCTAGATGAGCTATGTGTTTATATGATTTTTGAATGGTGAAAATGGCTAAGTGATTGATATGTGCTAATGTGTTTATTTGCATATATGCCTTCCATACCAAGTTTATTTGTATATGACTTACTAAGCTTTTGAAAGCTTACTCTGTGTGCATTTTTCTCTGTTTTATAGGTCGTTAAAGCTACTGAAGGCTTGGGACCGTCACGGATCATCATCACATTACTAAAATCATTTTGGTACACTTTGAATAAGTTTATGGCTAGATATGGCATGTATAGGCTAGTCCTTGATATAAGTTGTAAAGTGAATTTAGCCATGTGATTTGGCTAGTCATGTTTTGGTAATATGCTTAAATGAATATGATATGTGAAGTTGTTTTGGTATGATTAGTTGATATATGAAATGGTTCTGAGATGGTAAGTATATAGATGATTGGTGCTTGAGCATAATTGAGATTTGGTCATGCAAATTGGTATGTTTGGAATTGGTATTGAATGTATTGTTGTGATTACCTTAGTTGTCAAATGTGCATGATTTGGATGGCTATTTGATATATTTTGGTGGTTATAAGTGGATGAAATGGGATGGTAAATGTTAATTGTAGGTTTGACCCTTATGGGTGGCAATTTGGCCTTGTAAATAGCCTATAATGTCGCACGGTTGTGGTACACGGGCATGCCTAATGACCGTGGGTGTATAGTAGGATGTAGCTTAGTAATACACAGCCTCGACACGGGGGTGTCAGCTAGCCGTGGTGTACAAGTCAGTAGCTAGCTAAGAACACACGGCCATGGCACACGGGCGTGCTTGGTGGCCGTGGTGGTGAAGTCAGTATGTGGCCAAAGAGTGCACGGCCTCAGTGCACGGGTGTACTCAGTGGCCGTGGAGGGTAAGTCAGTATATGAACACGGGGAAGACACATAGGGGTGTATATCATCCGTGGAGGGCACACGGTCTCCTCCCACGGGCGTGTATCCCCTACATGTTAGAAAAGTTTTAATTTTCATGAAATTTTGTTTGTGTTTCAGTTTAGTCCTGACCCGATTTATAAGCATGCTATTGGTCTCAAGGACTCTCTTAAGGGACATTATGTTTGTGAATGACGAATGAATGTAGAAATTTTTGTAAATGCTTTCTGAATTGTCTAGTAACGCTCCTAACCCTAATCCGGCGACAAACTCGAGATAGGGGTGTTACATTTGATTGGTATCAGAGTTACAGTTTAACCGATTCACGGACTAACGTAGCGTGTCAGAGTCTAGCTATACATGCCATATATCTGAATTGTGATAGTGTGATGAATCCTAACATATAAAATGTGATTTTCATATAGTTGGATCCCGAAAGAGCCGTAGCTAACGACGTAGAAAGTAATGCGCCTGCTCCTGCGCAAGGGACAACGCCCTCTGATTCGAGACCGGCTACAAGCGGTCAAGAGGGAGAAGCTAAACAAGCTTTTTTCCAGGTGATGAGTGAGTGGTTCACTCAGTTTGTTAAGAATAAACCGATTGTTTCGCAACCCCCGCCCTCGGTTAATCCTCCTCAGACAACAGTTGTACCACCAGTTATACATCCGAATCTGTTGAATAAGCCTCCAGTTGACAAGATCCGTAACTATGGGGCCGAAGAATTTCGGGCTACTAAAGAGGATGATGCTGAAAAGGCTGAGTTCTTGATTGAAAATACTATTCGGGTATTTGATGAGATGTCTTTGACTCTGGAAGAATGTATAAAGTGCGTTGTATCTTTACTACAAGATGCAGCTTATCAATGATGGAAAACTCTGATTTCTGTTGTTCCGAGAGAACGAGTCACATGGGATTTCTTTCAGAGTGAATTTTGGAAGAAATATATCAGTGAGAGATTCGTTGATCAGAAACAAAAGGAATTTCTGGAACTTAAACAGGGCCAAATGATTGTTTCAGAATATGAACGAGAATTCGTGAGACTGAGTCAGTATGCTCGGGAATGTGTATCATCTGAAGCGATAATGTGCAAAAGGTTCGAAGATGGTCTTAATGAAGACATTCGTTTGTTAGTCGGGATTTTGGAAATAAAAGAGTTCGTTACACTCGTTGATCGAGCTTGTAAAGCTGAGGCAATCGGGAAAGATAAGAGAAAAGCTGAGTCTGAAGCTCGAGATGTGAGGAAGAGATTTCAGAGCAAATCATTCCAGTCTGGTCCGAAAAGATTCAGAGATGATCAAATTCGTTCTAGAGATAATGCGGGACATTTGAACAGAAATCGAGCTAGATCACATATGAGTTCCAAAACCCCAGCAACTTCTGTGGCCAGTGTTGGTAATGTCCAGACTGAGAGACCTGAATGTAAGCATTGTAGAAAAAGGCATCCGGGAAGCTGTAGATTAAACGACAGAGCTTGTTTCAGATGTGGATCGCTTGATCATTTTATTCGTGATTGCCTTGAGACTGTTGAACCAAAAGTTGTTCAGAATTTGAGATCCGATAATATACCTTTAAGCGGTAGATCATCGAATAATGTAAGAAATGCCGGTGGTAGTCAGCGAACTACGAGAGACAATGTTGTCAGATCTGAAGCTAGAGCGCCAGCCAGAGCGTATGCTATCCGAGCTCGAGAGGAAGCCTCATCACCTGATGTGATAACTAGTACTTTTACACTTCATGATACACATGTGATTGCATTGATAGACCCTAGTTCTACGCATTCATATATATGCATGAATTTAGTATTCAGTAAGAATTTGCCTGTAGAGTCTACTGAGTTTGCTATAAAAGTATCAAACCCCTTAGGTACAAGTGTCCTTGTTGACAAAGTATGCAAGAACTGTCTGTTGATGTTTCGAGATTGCTGATCTGATGCTTTTTCCATTTGATGAATTCGATATTATTCTGGGTATGGATTGGTTGTTTATGCATGATGCTGTTGTAAATTGCAAAGGAAAGACTATAGATTTAAGATGTCTGAATGATGAGATTGTACGGATTGAGTCTAATGATTTGAATGGTTTGCCTGCTGTAATATCAGTATTGAAAGCTCAGATTTATGTTAAAAAGGGTTACGAGGCATATTTTGCTTATGTGATTGATTCAAAAGTATCTGAGAAGAAAGTTGAGTCAGTGCCTATTGTTTGTGAGTTTACTGATGTATTTCCTGAAGAGTTACCCGGTTTGCCTCCGAATCGTGAAGTTGAATTTGGTATTGATTTGTTGCCTGGTACTACACCTATTTCGATAGCTCTGTATAGAATGGCACCAACAGAATTGAAAGAGTTAAAGTCACAGTTGCAAGAATTGACAGAGAGAGGGTTTGATAGACCGAGTTTCTCGCCTTGGGGTGCACCTGTTCTGTTTGTGAAAAAGAAAGATGGTACGATGAGGATGTGTATCAATTATCGTCAGTTGAATAAGGTGACAATAAAGAATAAATATTCGTTGCCTCGAATAGACGATTTATCAGTTAAAATGAGCTACTGTGTTTTCCAAGATTGATCTGAGATCGGGATACTATCAGTTGAGAGTTAAAGATTCAGACATTTCGGAAACTGCTTTCAGAATGAGGTATGGGCATTATGAGTTTCTAGTTATGCCATTTGGACTAACCAATGCTCCTACTGTTTTTATGGATTTGATGAATAGAATTTTTTGGCCGTATCTAGACAGATTTGTTGTGGTATTTATAGATGACATTCTGATTTATTTACGTGATGAAAATGAGCATGTTGAACACCTGAGAATTGTGTTGCAAACATTGAGAGAAAAGCAATTGTACGCAAAATTTAGCAAATGTGGATTTTGGTTGCACGAGGTTAGTTTTCTGGGGCATATTGTATCAACCTCTGGAATTCGAGTGGATTCTAGTAAGATTTCTGCTATTCTGAAGTTCGTAGTTTTCCGGGTTTAGCCGGTTATTACCGCAAATTTGTAAAAGGCTTTTCGACTATAAATACTCCATTGACTAGATTACTTCAGAAAAATGTCAAGTTTGAATGGTCGGATAAATGTCAGAAAAGTTTTGATCAGTTGAAAACTCTGTTAATAGAAGCTCTAGTATTGGTACAGCCAGAATCGGGTAAAGAATTTGTTTATACAGTGATGCTTCGCTAAATGGTTTGGGATGTGTTTTGATGCAAGAAGGCAAAGTTGTAGCTTATGCCTCGAGACAGTTGAAGCCTCATGAAAAGAACTATCCGACGCACGACCTTGAGTTAGTTGCGATTGTGTTTACGCTAAAGATTTGGCGTTATTATCTGTACGGTGAGAAATGTTACTTGTTCTCAGATCATAAAAGTTTGAAATATCTGATGACTCAGAAAGATTTGAACTTGCGTCAAATAAGATGGCTTGAGTTATTGAAAGATTACGAGCTTGTGATAGAATATCATCCGGGTAAAGCGAACGTTGTTGCTGATGCGCTAAGTCGAAAATCATTGTTTGCACTACATGCCCTGAATGCCCATTTAGATTTGACTGATGATAGTTCTGTGATAGCTGAATTAAAAGCAAAACCATTGTTCTTACAGTAGATATGTGATGCTCAGAAATCAGATAATGAGTTATTAACGAAACGAGCTCAGTGTGATTCAAATTTCGAATCTGTATTTAGAGTTATTGATGATTGTTTGAGATTCCGAAGTCACATTTTTGTTCCGAGAAATCCGGAGTTGATTCAGTTGATTTTGAATGAAGCACATAATAGTCGTCTATCTGTTCATCCGGGAAGCACTAAAATGTATCATGATTTGAAACGACATTATTGGTGGTCTGGTATGAAACGAGACAGTTCTTACTTTGTTTCGAAATGTTTAGTCTGTCAGCAAGTGAAAGCTAAACATCAAGTCCCGTCTGGATTGCTACAGCCAACTCTGATTCCTGAATGGAAATGGAATAGAGTAATAATGGATTTTATTTCTAGATTGCCTCTGACTCCGAGAAAGAAAGATGCAATTTGGGTCGTAGTTGACCAATTGACGAAAACTGCCCATTTTATTCCGGTAAGATCTGATTTCTCACTGGAGAGATTAGCTGAGATTTATATTGCTAAAATTGTAAGATTGCACGGGGTGCCACTATCTATTGTGTCAGATAGAGATCCGAGATTTACATCGCGATTCTGGGAGAAATTGCAAGAAGCTTTGGGCACGAAATTACACTTCAGTACAGCTTTTCATCCGCAAACAGATGGTCAGTCCGGACGGATTATTTAGATTCTTGAAGACATGTTAAGATGCTGTGTACTTGAGTTTCATGGCTCGTAGGAATAGTATCTGCCGTTGATCGAATTTGCTTATAATAATAGCTTTCAGACGAGCATCAAAATGGCACCTTATGAAGCTTTGTACGGACGTAAATGTCGAACACCTCTATATTGGACCGAGCTTAGTGAAAATAAGCTACACGGGGTCGATTTGATAAAAGACTCAAAATAGAAAGTGAAACTAATCCGAGATTGTTTGAAAGAAGCATCTGATCGTCAGAAGTCTCATGTAGACTTGAAACGAAAAGATATAGAATTTGAGGTTGGCGACAAAGTATTTTTGAAAGTGTCTTCGTGGAAGAAAGTGCTTCGATTCGGACGTAAAGGCAAATTAAGTCCGAGGTTCATCGGACCGTATGAGATCATCAAACGTGTCGGGCCTGTTGCATATAGATTAAAGTTGCCCTCTGAGCTAGAAAAGATACACAACACATTTCATGTCTCGATGCTCAGTAGATATCAATCCGATCCGTCACATGTGATTGCCCCATCTGAAATTGAAATTCGAACTGATATGACATATGAAGAGGAACCGATCTGTATCTTAGCTCGTGAAGTGAAAGAGTTGAGGAACAAGAAAATTTCGTTAGTAAAAGTACTGTGGAATCGACATGGAATTGAAGAGGCTACATGGGAGCCTGAAGATTCAGTGAGACAACAATATTCAAACCTGTTTAACGGTAAGATTTTCGGGGACGAAAATCCCTAAGGGGGGAGAATTGTAATAGTCCGGTTTATACCCTAATCGGAACAGTGGTTTCGGGACCACAAATCTGAGTCCTTATAATATTTCAATATTAATTTCTGTGTCGTTGATATGTGAATAAGTATGTGGTATATTTCCGTAAGCTAATTTGTCTGTTTGTGTGTTTAATTTCACAAAAGGACTGAATTGCATTAAATGTGAAATTTGCATGTTTGGTGAAAAGGTGCTTATTTGCTATGTGTTTTTAAGGGTAAGGACCCACGTGGAAATTAAGCCAATCCTATAGTTAGTGGACAGCAATGAATGATGATATATATATTACATGTTTATTATATTTTCTTTAAAAGTTATATTAAGGTTATTATGTTATAAGTTATATATTATTATAAGGAAAAAAAAAGAAGCCATTATCATCATTCTTATCACCGAAAATCAAAAAGAAAAAGAAAAGAAGAAGATAGCAAGGTTCGACTAGGTTTTGAGCTTGATTAAGGTAATTTTTTACTTCGGTTTTTGATAATTTCTATATTTTTGTAATCGTTGCTTCTGCTACTATCAAGCCCATGTCTCAATTTCATGAATTGATAATGTTTGTGTGAGATTTCATTGATGATATGTTAAGATTTTTGATGATTTTTGGTGTTAAATGAAAGATATGAACTAGATGAACATACTTTGTTCTTGAAGTTTTGATGAATTTAGTTAAATGGGGCTAAATTGCAAAAAAAGTAAATTGAGGGACTAAATTGCTAATTTGATGGAAAATATGGGCTTGTGTTATATGTATATATATTCGGCTAAGCTTGGTTATGTGTTAATTGTGTATATTTGATGTTTTGAGAAAATTGGACTAAATTGATAAAATTTGCAAATGTGAGGGCTAAATTATAAATAGCCCAAAATATGTGTATATGAATTGAATTGAATGAATTAGTGAATCAAAGGATTAATTCTGAATATGTTTAGATCAAGAACCGAGGAAAACAAATTTAGATCGCGGGAAAGCGAAAGTAACCGAGTAGTCGTTTCCACTCCAATAAACCGAATCTGAGGTAAGTCACTATGCAAATGAATGTATATGTATGCAAATGTATTTGCTCATATGACTAATCTTGATTATAGATATTATGAGAAGTTACGCATATGAATTTCGAGATAAGCCCAATGTGACTAAGTCTGAAAAGCCCCGTACGAACCTAGGAATAAATAGGATTAGCTATGGCATGACATAGGCATCTGTTATGTTTTATCATGTAAGACCACGTCCGGGACATTGGCATTGATCTAAGACTCGTGTAAGACCATGTCTGGGACATTGGCATCTATATGAGCTTTACGAGTAAGACCACATCTGGGACGTTGGCATCGATATGAGCTTTACGTGTAAGACCATGTCTGGGACATCGGCATCGTATTGATTCATGTAGGACCCTGTCGGGGACAGTGGCATCGATATCCGAGTGCATGTAAGACCTCGTCTGGGATGTTGGCATTGTACGACTATTCCGATCCTTCTGAGTACCCTACTAGATTCCTGTTGGTTCAACGGGCAAGTCTGTGATACGAATTACAAATCCGAGCTATGAAGAAATATGTGATATTAAGTCCGATTCAGGTACGTTGATTATACACTATCTGTGTATATAAGGTAAGCATCTAAGTTATCTTACTATTATGATATGTATATGGAATTTATGATATGATAAGAATTGTTTTGGCTAGATGAGCTATGTGTTTATATGATTCTTGAATGGTGAAAATGGCTAAGTGATTGATATGTGCTAATGTATTTATTTGCATATATGCCTTCCATACCAAGTTTATTTGTATATGACTTACTAAGCTTTTGAAAGCTTACTCTACGTGCATTTTTCTCTGTTTTATAGGTCGTTAAAGCTACTGAAGGCTCGGGACCGTCACGGATCGTCATCACACTACTAAAATCATTTTGGTACACTTTGAATAAGTATATGGCTAGATATGGCATGTATAGGCTAGTCCTTGATATAAGTTGTAAAGTGAACTTAGCCATGTGATTTGGCTAGTTATGTTTTGGTAATATGCTTAAATGAATACGATATGTGAAGTTGTTTTGGTATGATTAGTTGATATACGAAATGGTTATGAGATGGTAAGTATATAGATGATTGGTGCTTGAGCATAATTGAGATTTGGTCATGCAAATTGGTATATTTGGAATTGCTATTGAATGTATTGTTCTGATTACCTTAGTTTTCAAATGTGCATGATTTGGATGGCTATTTGTATATTTTGGTGGTTATAAGTGGATGAAATGGGATGGTAAATGTTGCTTGTATGTTTGACCCTTATGGGTGGCAATTTGGCCTTGTAAATGGCCTATAATGTCACGCGGTTGTGGTACACGGGCGTGCCTAATGACCGTGGGTGTATAGTAGGATGTAGCTTAGTAATAGACGGCCTCGACACGGGGGTGTCAACTAGCCGTGGTGTACAAGTCAGTAGCTAGCTAAGAACACACGGCCATGGCACACGGGCGTGCTTGGTGGCCGTGGTGGTGAAGTTAGTATGTGAATGACGAATGAATGTAGAAATTTCTGTAAATGCTTTCTGAATTGTCTGGTAACGCTCCTAACCCTAATTCGGCGACAGACTCGGGATAGGGGTGTTACACACTAAAACTGGAAAATGTAGTGACAGTTTGAGCTAACAAGCATTACAACGGAAATTGAGTGAGAATTAGAGGAATTTACTCCACCTGCTCTTAATAGTGCTGTATTGCTATCATTGGAAGGTAAGGCTAGTATGCATGTTAAGTCTCAGATTAAATAGAGGAGTGACACTGGATAAGATATACATTGAATTTAATTGCCTCGATAATCATCTATATTTTTATACCTTCTGAGCACTTAGTATTCTGCTGATGAATCACGTTAGGGATCCCAGTTTATCACTATCTTATTTTATTTTATTGTTTTCAAGTTATTGCATCGACAACTATTCTCACAATTTAACTCATTTATATCTAGTTATTGCACTGACATCAATAGACAAAAGACTAGCATCCTTGTCGAATCGATATTCGACAGACTCATATCTGTCTACAATACTTGCATCGATAGTGTACGCTTACACATTATTGCTGTGATGTTAAATAGCCTATCAAACACCTATAGAGCCAGTTACAGATCCAAAGAGAATAATTCAGAAAAATATTCGATAGCAACATATGTAAGATCCACCACCACCTACTAACATACCACACGAGAAGCGCCTATTCAATGACACTAACGATAACACTTTAGGAGATCCACCAGCACCACCACAACTACCCATAAATTTACACTTGGCTCGTAACAAGAGAACCTTAAGAGACTACGCATTACCAAGTCTGGACATGGTTCAAGAGAGCATAACGAGGCCAACTATTACAACTAATAATTTTAAGATCAAATCAAAAATGATTCAGATGATCCAGAATAATATGCAATTTAGGGGCACAATGATAGAGGATCCGAATCAACACTTAAAACAGTTTCTCCAACTTTGTGATAATTTCAAATACAACGGGGTCACTGATGACGCTATTCGTGTAACACCACTCACCCCGTATTCACTGTCAGAATAAGGTTACGAGGTATTACCGATCAATAAACAGCATTTAACATCAAATATTCATACATTTATGCATTCATACTCAAATACCATCCAACACAAACACATTGTCCCTTAGAAGAGCCTACGAGGCCTTAAACATTCTTTAGAAGTTAATCGAGACTAAACCGATAACATATGAAATTTTTTTGGAAAACATAGAAATTTTTCATTCATTTAGGGGTCACATGCCCGTGTGAACAGGCCATGTGCCTCACACGGCTTCAGACATGCCCATGTCATAGGCCGTGTGGAAACAGGGCATACATACTAACTTGGGTCACACGACCGGCCACACGCCCGTGTGTCTAGCCTGTGTGCCCTTCGAAGTGGCCACACATGCCCGTGTGCCAGGCCGTGTACTAGGCCGTGCCTATAACACCCCTTACCCGTATTCAAAGCCAGAACCAGATTTGAGGCATTACCTAACTTATCTCCCTTAAACGTCTCAAATAAGGCTATAAAAATTTATTTAAACCCATCACCTGCTCATTCTCGGCCCACGAGGCCCTATGCATACCTCCGAGAGGTTTCGAAATCTATCCAAGAACTTTTACGAGCTTGGAAAACTTTTCTTCAAAAGAGGGGCCACACGCCCGTGTTGGTTTCAGGGCATGCCCGCATGCCCCTAAGACATGCTAGTGTCTTCCACCCGTGGTCGACACTGACTAAGTTCACACAGCCGAACACACGCCCGTGTCCCTCACACGGCCTCGACACACCTGTGTCTTAGCCCTTGTGCCAAAACCTTGGCATTCTAACTATGACATCATCATTTCATTGTGGTCACACGACCAAGGCACACGTCCGTGTCCTTAGGCCAAGTGTCGAATTAAATTCCACAATTAATGTGCAGACTTCACATGGCCTGGGCACACGCCCATGTCCTATGTCGTGTCTCCCATAGGGCTGAGACACACGGCCGTGTCTCTGCCCGTGTGTTTACTACAAGGTATACTGACTTGTAATTCTAGCATGCAAGGGGGCACACGGTCAATCTACATGCCCATAGGGCTAACTGTGTGTCACACACGGCCTAGACACATGCCTGTGTGTCTACCCGTGTGGATAATTAGATGGCTATCTACCAAGCCCTTTGCCACCCTAAGTTGCACACATACATATTCCAATTCAAGTCAAAACAACTTATAACCCAAAGGCACATCCAATAATTCAATTCAAAACATTCCAATATAAAAGATGACCAAAAAGGTATCTCTAGGAACTCAAAGAATCGAGACATACACAAGGGCATACACTTAATGAAATTCATCTTCATTAAGTAATAGAATTTGCCAAGTATTTGCCTAACTTATAAGGCCATTTACAAAATGACTTTAATAACATACATAGCCAACACTATGGCTAACAATTACAACCTAACAAAATTACCCAAGTCATATACATGCCATACTCAAAATAAGTCTAAATTATTACCAAAGTGATGTCGATAGTGTGATTTCTGAACTCCAACGTCCACAGCCTCTCGAGTTATCTTGGCAATACTACAAGGAGAAAGGGCAATGAAAGGAGTAAGCATAAAGCTTAGTAAGTTTGCATGGGAGTAAATAGCACCAAAAAGCTTATAATATAATCCATCCATGGCATTAATTAACCATACACAAGTCATAGGCTTCTTGCCATACTTACTCATACTAGCCCTTGTTTAGCACATACCATGCCACATATAGTAATTGTTTCTTCGTGACTCATTCACGAGTACCTGTATTCACTCATTCACAGGACTTTAATACTAACCTCATTTCTACTTCTAAACTCATCTAGTCACCCCATTAATCACTAGGGATACTCAAAGACATATAATATCGTCATTAATATGAATACAGGGCCAATGCCTGTAACACCCCAAACCCGGTCAACACACCACGACCGAATCTGATATGTTACGAGGAAAATCGGAATTTTGAGAAGGTAGGTTTCTGTTTAAAAATTTGATGAAAACCCTTCGCTATATAGTGTATTTGAAGAAACTTGAGTAGGCTTGATTAAAATTTGATGGTGTATTTGAAAACCTGGAAATTTTGAAAACTTAATCAGATGTGTAGGTAAAACAGATTTATCTCATTTAGAAGTTCAAGTTGTTTCTTGTTGTTACTCAAACATTTAGACTTAGTAGAAAAATCGAGTTTAGGTTTGAAAATCGTTTGAGTTTCCTTAATCCCAAATCATAGAGTGATACCCGATGGTATAGTTTAAAACATATCAATTTGTAGTTTTGAAATCGTTGTCTTTCCAAGTTTTAGTAAATTTTAACCCAATTAATTTGTTAAGGCATATTAAAAATCTACTTTAAGCATAAACATAGCAAAACATAATTTTAAAGGCCATTTACAATCCAAAATAAAACCAAATAGTAATAAATAAGCTAAAGTACCAAATTCTATAAAGTCTGAGCAAATCCTTATTTAAGCATGGCATGAGCACCTCGAGTCCATCCCGGCTCCATGTCCGCGTCTAAGTGTCACCTGAAATGTCAAAGGAGTGGGTGAGTCGCAAGACTCAGTGCATAAATCCCCCTCCCGATAATACAACATGCTAACACATATCGTAACAAAGCAATACAATTAATGCACCCGTTCCTAACCATCCGTAACACCTTTTCTACCCCGTGTCGTACCAAACCACTGGTGGTGCCAAACCACTGGTGACCCAAAGTCACGATATCCATCAATGTGGTGCCAAACCACTGGTGACCCAAAGTCACAAATAACCAACTGTGGGGCCAACCCACGTGTGATACCAAATCACTAGCGACAATCCCGTATCTCTCAAGTGGGGCCAACCCACGGTGGTGTTAACCACAGGGACGAGTCGCAATGAGGTGCCAAACCTCTGGTGTCCCAAAGACACAGGTGTGATACCAAATCACTGGTGACCGCAGTCACAATCGAATGATGGGGCTAACCCATCGTGTGATACCAAATCACTGGTGTCAATCCCGTATAATCAACTGTGGGGCCAACCCACTGTGGTACTAAGCCACTGGGACGAGACGCTGAGGTGCCAAACCTCTAGTGACCCAAAGTCACAAAAATCATCTGTGGTACCAAACCACTGGAGGTGCCAAACCTCTGGTGTCCCAAAGACACGGATATCATATTCTCCCTCCTCTCAAATCACCCAATAACGTATCATACTAATGCAAATGGTATAAATCATGCAATCATGATAACATGCACAACATGACATCTTGTAGTATTTACATCACATATCATGATATCACATATATCACTACCAATCTCGTAATGAAACGGACTTACCCGTATCCGTGCACATACCCCGTCGGGTACCAAATCCATCAACCATATAGTCTCACTTTACACAAACAGGTTATTAACATATTACTAAGAAATCAGTGTGTTAGTTTACACACCTGGTAGATCGCAAGTTTAGCTCCCAAAGAACTCGACTAAATCCCTTGATCACCTCGACAACCTTGTTCCTAAAAATCGGCCAACCAAGGGATTAGTACTATACCATTCGGCCACAACTCATTAAACCAACAGGGTTTAACTTTGGTCCCTTACCTTAAACTTGATTTGGTTTCCTACCAAATCCGGAACCAACAATGGTTCTACTGACAATTGGCCACCCCTAACACGACAACAGTCACACCTTTAATAACTTGGCTTAACGAGACAAAAAGAATTAACTAATAGAACCAGCCCTTACCATCACTTACCACACGGTTAACAGAGTAGGAAGACTCCTCTTGATTACTTCCAATATCCAAAGACCCTATACGAGATGATTAAACAGATGATTAACTCCTTTCAACCACAACCAACATAGGCTTTAATCAAACCGAAATCAACATAGTACTAGAGAAGAGAGAAATGGCCATTCGGCCAAGCACTTACCCACACCAACCAATATTCGGCCAACAAAACACTAGGAGAAGGGAGAGATTCGGTCACCACTTTGAACAAGAAGAAGAAAAAGATTCGGCCCTAGGGGTTTAACACTCCTACTTTCGGCTTTGAATGAAAAAGAACGAAGAAGTAGAGGTGGGAAGAAATGGAAGTTACGGCACACAAAAGAAATGGGAAGAGACCAATTGAAGAAAAATCAGTTAGAGTTTAGAGAAGAAGAAAGAAATAAAAGATAAATGGGAATGCACCTTCGGTTTGAGAAAGAAAAGAAATGGTGAAGGAAATGCTTTGAGGAGAGACTTTCGGCTAACAAGGTTTCAAAAGAAAAAGAAATGAAAATGGAATGCTAGCTTCGGCTTACCTCAAAAGAAAAAAAGGAGAAGGAATGGGAACAACATTCGGCCAAAAGAGACAAAAGAGATAGAAGCTTGAGGTTCAAAAGCATTCGGCTACAAGCACTTTAGGAGACACCAATGCAAACTTTCGGCAAGCTTTTGGGGATTTGGTCTTTCGGTTTCGATAGCAAAGAGAATGAGAGAAAACTCTCTTGAAAATTCAATGACAAAAAGAAAGAAAGAATGCCTTACCAAAACTTGACCGAAAATGCCCAAAAATTCAAAATGAATTTCGGCACTACCCACTCCCCCACACCAAGCCGTCCACTCCCCCCCAAACTCTCCTAAAATTCGGCCACAATTCCCACATACACTCACAACCACTCATTCAAAATACTTTGAACAAGTCCACATCCATAATTCACTCTCCTCCCACCACCTCAGCACTTGACTTGGTCTTAGGCAGAGTTTGAACTGCCTACAACTCCTCCCCTCCATGCCGTCAAAAAGAATGCAAAAATATGGCCACTCCGCAGCTTGAACACAGGACCTCGTACCCAGAGCCTGATGCAACGCTTTCCAGTACCTTGACGTAAATCTGGGATCCCTATCCGAGATGATCGGTACTGGCACACCTTGCAACCTCACTATCTCGGACATATACAGCTTCGCTAACTTCTGAAGTGAGTAGTCAACCCTCACCGGAATAAAGTGAGCTGATTTAGTCAGTCGATCCACAATTACCCAAATTGAATCCTTCTTGCTTGGCGTAAGCGGCAATCCACTGACGAAATCCATGGTTATCTTTTCCCACTTCCACTGAGGAATCTTCACTG
Source organism: Gossypium australe (assembly GCA_005393395.2). Classification (NCBI taxonomy): domain Eukaryota; kingdom Viridiplantae; phylum Streptophyta; class Magnoliopsida; order Malvales; family Malvaceae; genus Gossypium; species Gossypium australe. The sequence goes on from CM016620.1 coordinate 61,768,207, forward strand.
GCTGAAGCAACCCTGACGGCAACTGGTGCTCAGCCTTGACCTGTTGACAAGTCAGACACTTTCCTACAAACTCCGTCACTTCCCTTTTCAGACCAGGCCACCAAAACTGCTCTCTAAGATCCCTATACATCTTACTACCTCCAGGATGCATAGCATATGGACTGCTATGTGCGTCCTGAAGAATCTTTTGCCTCAGCTCAACATCCTTGGGCATACAAGCTTTACCTTGAAAACACAGCACCTCATCACTAGACAAACTGTAACCTTCCAAACCATCATCCTGCACCTGTAACCTTTGCGCACTCAGAACCTCATCCTCTTACTGTTTCCCTCTGATCTGTTCAACCCAAGTAGGCTTAACCTGCAATTCTGCCAGAATACTTCCGTCGTCATACAAACTCAAATGGGCAAACATCGCTCTTAAGTCCGAAACAACCTTACGGCTCAACGCGTCTGCCACCACGTTAGCCTTGCCCGGATGATACTCAATCGAACAGTCGTAATCTTTTAGCAACTCAACCCATCTGCGCTGCCTCAAATTCAAATCCTTCTGAGTCAAAAGATACTTCAGACTCTTATGATCTGTGTAGACTATCGATCTCTCTTCGTACAAGTAGTGCCTCCAAATCTTCAAGGCGAAGACTACAGCCGCTAGCTCCAAATCGTGCGTCGGATAGTTGACCTCATGTGGCCTCAGCTACCGAGATGCGTAAGCCACAACCTTACCTTCTTGCATCAGCACACAACCCAATCCCGTATGTGATGCATCACAATATACCGTGAATTCCTTACCAGCCTCAGGTTGAATTAAAACCGGAGCTTCTGTCAGAATCTTCTTAAGCTTGTCGAAGCTCTCCTGTTGTTTCTCAGTCCAAATAAACGGAATCCCTTTCCTTAACAACTTGGTCATCGGCGCTGCGATCAACGAGAAACCCTCTACAAACCTTCGGTAGTATCCTGCCAAACCCAGAAAACTTCGAATCTCAGCCACTGACTTAGGCGGCTTCCAATCCAAAACTGCCTCAATCTTCCGAGGATCCACCCGAATCCCCTCAGCCGACACTACATGACCCAAGAAAGTCACTTCTCTAAGCCAAAACTCGCACTTACTAAACTTAGCATAAAGCTGCTTCTTCCTCAAAATCTGTAGTACCACTCGTAAATGCGCATCATGCTCTTCCTCTGTCCTTGAGTATACCAGGATATCATCTATGAAAACCACGACGAACTGATCCAAGTACTGCTGAAACACCCTATTCATCATATCCATGAATGCTGCCGGTGCGTTAGTCAACCCGAACGGCATTACCAGAAATTCGTAGTGCCCATACCGAGTCCGAAATGCTGTCTTGTGAATATCCGCTTCCTTCACCTTTAACTGATGATACCCAGATCTCAAGTCGATCTTCGAGAATACCGCTGCACCCTTCAGCTGATCAAACAAGTCATCTATCTGTGGCAACGGATACTTGTTTTTAATCGTCAACTTATTTAACTGGCGGTAATCTATGCACATCCGCATCGTACCATCTTTCTTCTTAACAAAGAGTACCGGCGCTCCCCAAGGCGAAACACTTGGCCTGATAAAACCCCGATCCAACAACTCTTGGATCTGAGCCTTAAGCTCCACCAACTCCTTTGGCGCCATCCTATACGGAGCAATAGACACTGGCGCAGTTCCGGGTAACAAATCTATCCCAAACTCTACCTCGCGATCCGGCGGCAAACCCGGAAGCTCCTTAGGAAATACATCAGCAAACTCCCCAACTGTCCGAACTTCCTCTACAGTAGACTCTTTAGCCTCCAAGGCATACATATGAACCACATACGCTTCACAGCCCTTTCTGACCATCTTTTCAGCCTTCAGAGCAGATACCACATTAGATAAGTAATCTCTCCTATTACCTATCATAGCCACTTCATTACCCTCAACCGTCTTAAGAACATGCGCTTAGCCGCGCAATCCAACCTCGCCTGGTACTTCACCAACCAGCCCATCCCAAGAATCAGATCGAACTCCCCAAACGGCAGTTCCATCAGATCAGCAGCAAACACTACCCCTTGGAGTTCTAGGGGTACATCTCTAAACAGCTTATCTACTACTATAGAGTGACCTAAAGGGCTAATTACAGTCATCTGCCTAGAAGATATCTCAGAGTCTAGATCCATGGTCTCTACTATACTACTAGCAACGTAAGAATGCGTCGAACCCACATCAATCAAAGCAGTAAATGGAGAACCAAAGATCAAGAATGTACCGGTTATGACATCTGGTGCGTCGCCCTCCTCTCGGTGCCTCGCTGCATACACTAACCCAGGCTGTCTTGCCTCAGAAGTACCTACACCTCTGCCCGGTGCTCCACGGCCCCGACCAGAACCATTACCTCCTCTGCCATTACCGCGACCCCTCTGCGGTGGCGGTCCATTATTCCTGAACTGAGTACGGCCCTGACTCTCAGACTGAATCCTAGCCAACTTACGCGGACAGTCCCTCACTCGATGATCCAGAGAACCACACTCAAAGCAACCTTTTCCACCGGTCCAGCAGCCTCCCCAATGAGATTTCCCACAACGGTTACACTGCGGCGGTCCCTGACTAGCAGCAACAATCCTACCAGACTGATTCGGCCCACTCTGCCTAGCCCTTTTCTGAAGATTACCCGACGACCCAGAAGACTCAGAGCTCCTCTTATGCCTGTTCCTGTCCATGCCCTGCCTTACCGACTCCTTAACACCCTCGGCTACCTTAGCCTTCTCAACCAGGAAAGCAAACTCACGCTCCTGCTGTGGAGCAATCAGCAACCTCAGTTCGTCTCTCAGACCGTCCTCGAAACGAACACACCTCTCGTGCTCTGTAGCCACAATGCCCCTAGCATACCGACTCAGCCTCAAGAACTCAGCCTCGTACTCTGACACAGATTTACTCCCCTGGACAAGCCTCAAAAATGCTTTTCGTTGCGCGTCGATGTAGCTAGCTCCAATGTACTTTTTCTGATAAGCAGCCCTAAAATAATCCGACGTAAGATCCTCTGCTGCCACACTATCCCGAACCGTGAGCCACCACTGGTATGACTCATCCCGAAGAAGCGATACTATGCCCTTCAGCTTCTCCTCAGCAGTCAGGTCTAAATCGTCCATAATCCGCTCTGTCGCCTCCAGCCAATACTCAGCCGTGCTGGGAGCAACACCAGAAACACCTCTGAAAACCTCAGCCCCATTTGCCCGAAGTCGCTCAGGCACAGATTTCCTAATTCCTGCGCCACCACCTACTCCAGCTACCCTTTCCAACACTCGCAGCATCGCCTGTGACACTGCGTCGTCCCCATTCTGATCTTGAAACTCACCACCTCCAGCTGGTGGCGGTACCGGTATCTCATTTTCTGACCCCTGACCAGATCCTACGGGTTCAGAAACCGTCATCCTACCACGACCACGTCCACGACCGCGTCCACCTCGAGCACTCATGACTAAATTCTCTACGTATCTGATTTAGAAGTTTTATGCATCATTATTTATTCCACTGTTTTAAAGCAAAGTCTTATGAATAGTAAAGAGCTTTGTTTTCGCGAGTTCACAGAATCCTATCAGTTTCAGTTTCTAAAGTAATCCCTTACTACAAATCATCCAATCACATCGCATTACATCCAAATCACAAGCATTAATAAGGGGTACTTACCTGGGCGGATTGGTGCCGGAGACTCGGTGCCATGCCTTTCAAACCATACATTTCAAAACAAAAACACTTAAAATAGACTTTTGAAAACATTCTTGGGCCTCAGGCCCACAGCCGAGCCTTTGAACCTGGCTCTGATACCACAATTGTAACACCCCAAACCCGGTCAACACACCACGACCGAATCTGATATGTTACGAGGAAAATCGAAATTTTGAGAAGGTAAGTTTCTGTTTAAAAATTTGATGAAAACCCTTCGCTATATAGTGTATTTGAAGAAACTTGAGTAGGCTTGATTAAAATTTGATGGTGTATTTGAAAACCCGGAAATTTTGAAAACTTAATCAGATGTGTAGGTAAAACAGATTTATCTCATTTAGAAGTTCAAGTTGTTTCTTGTTGTTACTCAAACATTTAGACTTAGTAGAAAAATCGAGTTTAGGTTTGAAAATCGTTTGAGTTTCCTTAATCCCAAATCATAGAGTGATACCCGATGGTATAGTTTAAAACATATCGATTTGTAGTTTTGAAATCGTTGTCTTTCCAAGTTTTAGTAAATTTTAACCCAATTAATTTGTTAAGGCATATTAAAAATCTACTTTAAGCATAAACATAGCAAAACATAATTTTAAAGGCCATTTACAATCCAAAATAAAACCAAATAGTAATAAATAAGCTAAAGTACCAAATTCAATAAAGTCTGAGCAAACCCTTATTTAAGCATGGCATGAGCACCTCGAGTCCATCCCGGCTCCATGTCCGCGTCTAAGTGTCACCTGAAATGTCAAAGGAGTGGGTGAGTCGCAAGACTCAGTGCATAAATCCCCCTTCCGATAATACAACATGCTAACACACATCGTAACAAAGCAATACAATTAATGCACCCATTCCTAACCATCCGTAACACCTTTTCTACCCCGTGTGGTACCAAACCACTGGTGGTGCCAAACCACTGGTGACCCAAAGTCACGATATCCATCAATGTGGTGCCAAACCACTGGTAACCCAAAGTCACAAATAACCAACTGTGGGGCCAACCCACGTGTGATACCAAATCACTAGCGACAATCCCGTATCTCTCAAGTGGGGCCAACCCACGGTGGTGTTAACCACAGGGACGAGTCGCAATGAGGTGCCAAACCTCTGGTGTCCCAAAGACACAGGTGTGATACCAAATCACTGGTGACCGCAGTCACGAATCGAATGATGGGGCCAACCCATCGTGTGATACCAAATCACTGGCGTCAATCCCGTATAATCAACTGTGGGGCCAACCCACTGTGGTACTGAGCCACTGGGACGAGACGCTGAGGTGCCAAACCTCTGGTGACCCAAAGTCACAAAAATCATCTGTGGTACCAAACCACTGGAGGTGCCAAACCTCTGGTGTCCCAAAGACACGGTGTCCCAAAGACACAAATATCATATTCTCCCTCCTCTCAAATCACCCAATAACGTATCATACTAATGCAAATGGTATAAATCATGCAATCATGCTAACATGCTCAACATGGCATCTCGTAGTATTTACATCACATATCATGATATCACATATATCACTACCAATCTCGTAATGAAACGGACTTACCCGTATCTGTGCACATACCCCGTCGGGTACCAAATCCATCAACCATATAGTCTCACTTTACACAAACAGGTTATTAACATATTACTAAGAAATCAGTGTGTTAGTTTACACACCTGGTAGATCGCAAGTTTAGCTCCTAAAGAACTCGACTAAATCCCCCGATCACCTCGACAACCTTGTTCCTAAAAATCGGCCAACCAAGGGATTAGTACTATACCATTCGGCCACAACTCATTAAACCAACAGGGTTTAACTTTGGTCCCTTACCTTAAACTTGATTTGGTTTCCTACCAAATCCGGAACCAACAATGGTTCTACTGACAATTGGCCACCCCTAACACGACAACAGTCACACCTTTAATAACTTGGCTTAACGAGACAAAAAGAATTAACTAATAGAACCAGCCCTTACCATCACTTACCACACGGTTAACAGAGTAGGAAGACTCCTCTTGATTACTTCCAATATCCAAAGACCCTATACGAGATGATTAAACAGATGATTAACTCCTTTCAACCACAACCAACATAGGCTTTAATCAAACCGAAATCAACATAGTACTAGAGAAGAGAGAAATGGCCATTCGGCCAAGCACTTACCCACACCAACCAATATCCGGCCAACAAAACACTAGGAGAAGGGAGAGATTCGGTCACCACTTTGAACAAGAAGAAGAAAAAGATTCGGCCCTAGGGGTTTAACACTCCTACTTTCGGCTTTGAATGAAAAAGAACGAAGAAGTAGAGGTGGGAAGAAATGGAAGTTACGGCACACAAAAGAAATGGGAAGAGACCAATTGAAGAAAAATCAGTTAGAGTTTAGAGAAGAAGAAAGAAATAAAAGATAAATGGGAATGCATCTTCGGTTTGAGAAAGAAAAGAAATGGTGAAGGAAATGCTTTGAGGAGAGACTTTCGGCTAACAAGGTTTCAAAAGAAAAAGAAATGAAAATGGAATGCTAGGTTCGGCTTACCTCAAAAGAAGAAAAGGAGAAGGAATGGGAACAACATTCGGCCAAAAGAGACAAAAGAGATAGAAGCTTGAGGTTCAAAAGCATTCGGCTACAAGCACTTTAGGAGACACCAATGCAAACTTTCGGCAAGCTTTTGGGGATTTGGTCTTTCAGTTTCGATAGCAAAGAGAATGAGAGAAAACTCTCTTGAAAATTCAATGACAAAAAGAAAGAAAGAATGCCTTACCAAAACTTGACCGAAAATGCCCAAAAATTCAAAATGAATTTCGGCACTACCCACTCCCCCACACCAAGCCGTCCACTCCCCCCCCAAACTCTCCTAAAATTCGGCCACAATTCCCACATACACTCACAACCACTCATTCAAAATACTTTGAACAAGTCCACATCCACAATTCACTCTCCTCCCACCACCTCAGCACTTGACTTGGTCTTAGGCAGAGTTTGAACTGCCTACAACTCCTCCCCTCCATGCCGTCAAAAAGAATGCAAAAATATGGCCACTCCGCAGCTTGAACACAGGACCTCATCCCCTGCAAGTGGTGCCACCTTCCAAGCTCTAGAGTGGCGTCTCCTTGCCACTCCACCAGCTCCTCTTTTTGTGCTAAAAACCACTAAAGAATACCTATTAACCCCAGCTCCTTCAGCTCCTCTCACATAAAGCTTAAAACTAAAATTTTCCTACCTACTCAGGCTTACTTCTAACTTACAACTAAGCCACGAAACCACCCAAACAACAACACAGCACAGCAGACACATGCACACGAAGTCATAACAAAAAAAAAAAACCCCTAACCCGGGATATTACAATGCCATATCCAGGAAGTGGTCTAACATGGAGTCGCCTCTGAATAACGATGCCATATCCCGGATATGGTCTTATACAAAATTTCACATCAAGTATCGTTGCCACATCTCGAATATGGTCTTATACAATTCTCACATTCAATACCGAAGCCATATTTCAAATATGGTCTTATACGAAAATCTCAATTCGGTGCCGAGGCCATGCCCAAACATGGTCTTACACAGGTCCTTATTCATCTCATGCTTTGATGATAGCATTTCCACATTCATTATAGTCCACTTGGACTTCAACATATTAACATAATAGAGCATTATATATATCAATATAATACCAGCATTCTCAAACATGCTAACATAAATGTTGCATTAATCACATACAAACTTACCTCGATTTCAAAATGAGCTAGCTCGACGGTCTAGTCCGAGACTTTGTTCTTTCCCCGATCGAGGCGGATTCTCGGTTCTTCTTGATCTATATTAGCAATTTAGCTCATTTTAATTGTCACATTAATAAAAGCATTTCAATAATCATGCTTTGGAAAATTTACTATTTTGCCCCTAAACTTTGGCAAAATTACTATTTGCCCCTAGGCTCGAAAATAATTTCTAATCATATTGCTACCATCAACAAGCCTAGGTGAACATTTAATACTCTTATAGCTATCATCAAAACTCAACATTTCACATACTTACCACAAATTTTATAACCTTTTCATCAAGGTTCTTTTTGGTGTTTTCATGACAACACCTTTCACAAAAGTTGTTCATCTAACAACCAAGACTCATTTTCTTCCATAAAAATGCAGTAAATAACAATGAAAGCTCTCATGGAAAAACTCTAAACTTTTCTCCATATTGCACAATAGTCCCCTCATTTGAAAGCTTAAGCATTAGGGGTCTCAAATGTGCAACTATTTTCAAGAAAAGATCACTAGAACACTTACTTGTAAAGAGATAAGTGTGCTGAAATTTTTTTGAAGCTTTCTACCCTCTATTTGCTGCTAATTTTCGGTGGAAGAGTGAAGGAGAAAAGATGATATCTTTTCTTTCCTTATTTTATTAATACTAGTCAAATTAGTCACCAACTATCAACTACTTTGACCAATTTTTTGTCCATCTTTGTCTCCTATGGTAGTCTATGGCAGGCCAAGCCTTTTCAAAGGGCTAAATTGCCTTTTAAAGACCTCAATTTAACAACCTATGGCTATTTGGTACCTTTAGCTTATAGAATGAAATTTTCACACTTAATGCGATTTAGTCCTTTTTCGCGATTAAGTAAGAAATCGCTAAAATTAAAGCACCAAAATTTTCATGCACTAATGTAATCATGCTCTGATTCATAAAATAACATGAGAATAATTTTCTCTAGCCTCGGATTAGTGATCCTGAGATCACTATTCCAACTAACCCCTAAATCGGGATGTTATAGTGCCAAACCTGTAGGGTATACTGACTTATGCAACACGGCCAAGTCACAAGACCGTGTGCTAGTCCGTGTGCCATTTAGGGGGTATACAGACTTGTGCCACACGGAAAATCACACGCCCGTGTGTGAGACCGTGTGGAGCATACTGACTTCATTTTAATTCAACACCAGGGGACATACGGCCGTGTAATATGACCATGTGTCACACACAGTTGAGACACACACCCGTGTGTCTGCCCAGGTGGACAAAAATAGGTCATTTGCAAGGCCAATTTGCCACCCTCTCACCTAAACAACCAAAATGGTACCATTTCTTCAACCAATAAGCAGCCAAAATTATCAACCAAAAACACAATTCATACCATATCCATTTCAACCAACTTCAATACTCAATTCAATGCTAAATACCTATTCAAATACTTATCAACTCAACTTCTAAAATCATACTTCACCAAAGCATTTCTCAAGCATTAAACTCCATAAATCAATTTAACCATTTACAACTATATAACCATCACCATTTTCATTCTAAACATGCCAAAATAAGCCATCACTCATGGCTATATATACAGCCAAAACATATACATTTACAAGCCATTTCTAATAGCTAAACACACAACCATATTAATATCATTTACAAGCCAACTCTCATGGCTATATTCACAACCAAAATACCACAAGTAGCCTATACATGCCATATACCATATATACACAACTCAAAAGTACCAAATAGATGTCTGATAGTGCGATGATGATGTTCCCGACGACTCCCGAATCTGAGCTAGCCTTGATTCACTATAAAACATAGAAAAATAACACAAAGTAAGCTTCATAGCTTAGTAAGCTCGTATGTGAATAACTTAATTCATCAAATAAATGCAAATCAACCAAATTTACATAACATCACCATATACACATTAACTACAAATCTTTCTCATGTCTCAAAACATGATCAAATACCATTTCATCAACTTTCTCTATTTAATACTCGAATAGGTTCTATACGTACCTGTATCGCCTCGTACTAACTTCTTTCTCAACCACATCATTCATTTACCCGTTGAACCATTTGGAATAGAAGTTGGATACTCAAGAATCTCAATCGATAAGTACCTATACCATGGCCCGTAGCCAAATCATGGTATCACTCACAATCGTAGTGCCGTTATTGTGGCCCGAAGCCAACACATATAATATGCATGGCCCGAAGCCAAATCGGTATGTCATCTTATATCATATCATTAGTATCCAAAATCTATTCCTAAGGTTCAACCGAGACTTTTAGCTTGTCTATTCCATGTTCGAATATTTCCGTAGAATCGTATGTACAATTCATACATTAATAAAAAATCATAATCACAGTTTAGGCAATATCGAAGCATTTAATATACATTTATAAAGAATCGTCACATACGAACTTACCTCGAGTATGAAAATGGTGAAATGAGTCAATTACTCGATAATCTTGCCTTTCCCCGATCTAATTCTGGATTCCCTTTTCTTGATCTAAATATAATCAAAAGTAACTTATTCAATCTCATATTCTTTCAATTTAGTCCAAAACACACATTTAGGCTTTTTTTACACATTAGCCTCTTAATTTTCACAATTAATCAATTTAGTCCCTATTTCACAAATACACAAAATTCACATAATTTCATTAAACCCAAGCTTGGTTGAATTTCATATAAGTCCCAAGCAACCCAAAAATTTCATTTATTTCACATTTCAACCACTCAATTTGTATATTTCACAATTTAATCCCTTTTTTACATTTTTGCCAAAATCACTTTACAGAACTAGTTTAACTATTAACAAACTTTCATAATCTATCATAATTCATCAAATTACTCAATAATTCAACAATGGAAACTTGTTAAACCTTTAACAATTTCAAAATCTTAGGTACGGGCTAGCTAGAATACGAAGCAACGATCTCAAAAACATAGAAATCATTAAAAACGAGACAAAACACATACCTATTTGCTGGAATTTTTCCTAGCCGAATGAAGAACCGTAGTTCTTCTTGTTCTTCTTTTAAGTTCAGCTCAAAAGATGACAATGGAGCATAATTTTGATTTTGTTTTATTAATATTAACTTTATTAATCAAATACCAAATTTAACCTTAAATTATAACATATAAAAACATATAATGGATGGCCATAATTGTCCGCTTACACTACCAATGGTCTAATATCATCATAAGGACATTTGGTTTAATAAATCATAGCAATTAAACACCCTTAACAAATAGAATGCAACTTTTACATTTTACGCGATTTAGTCTTTTTTTCTCAAATTGAGCAATTAAACGATAAAATTAGCTCACAAAATTTTCACACATACATGCTGTCATGCTATAATCAAATAAAATAATACTAAAATGATTTTTTGATATCTGATTTGTGGTTCTGAAACCACTGTTCTGATTTAGCTAAAATCGGACCGTTATAATTTGACTTCGGTTCTTTTCATTTTCTTTGATTGATAGCGCCTTGTCTTGGTTAGATTCGTAGGAACTTGGGTCTATCACGACATGGGATGAGCTCTTTGAGAAGTTCTTACAGAATTTTTTCCCTATTAGAAAAGTGGTTCAGCTAAGGAGAGAAACTTCTGTCTTTAAACAGATGAAAGGAGAAAGTTTTCATGAGGCGTGGGCATGTTTCAAAACGTTGATTCAGGACTAGACGGAGCACAAGAGGAGCGCTTATGAAAAAACATACAAGGATGCGTATAAAATAATTGAAAATATGGCATTAAACTCATGTCAGTGGCCCATTGAATGATTCGCATATGGCTAGAAAACCACTATGGTAAAAGCTATTCAAAAGGATGACAAGTATCAACAATTAGTCAATAGACTTGACTATATTTGAGTGGAAGATTGAAAGATCCTGTTGGGATAGCAACTAGTTGATTGACGAGGAACCCGAAGTGATAATTGATGGGGATCATCGAAGCAAGCTAATCACCCATAACCAGATCTGATTTATTCTATTTTTCAATATATTGATTTTTATTTCTTTCCTTGTTATATTTTATTATTTCTTTAAAACTCCTTTTATTATGTTTTCGCACTATAACTGATTTAAAGTACTAATTAGATCTTTCAGTGTTCAGGTTAAAATCGATATAGCACTATATTCCCTTGGGAATGATTCTAGGAGTACTCACCTACTCTGTTGTAACTATATTAGAACTGGACTTGTATACTTGCGGATATCACCTTATTGATAGATCTTTTACTGCAGTATACACACTCTGGATGTTAGTATGTCCAGAGGCGGTCATTCTTCGAATTAGATTCGATTTGAGTCCAAGTCTTTGTTATTTAGTGTTTTCATAATTTTCCTCTACATTCCTAATCCAATCAACGATATCTCGACAACTGTTAAAGGATTTTGCGGATCTGAGCACATCAAGAGTCTAAAATGAATCAATTTCTATCTTTTGTTCTTTTAATTTAATTTGTGTTCTTGCATGGTTAATTTAATTTTAAGGAAGATGGTTATTGAATTGATGAGTGACTAAGTCCTTTAGGGATATTAACGAGTGGATGTGAGAGTGATTAACGGAAGAATGAGGGTTTCCCGTTCGAATTAGTTGGTATAAATTTATGTGTTCTTAAACCCTAAGATTGACGACCATAAGAAGTAATCTAGGTTAAGCGAGGTCGAGAGATAAGTTTCCTGAGTAAATTGTGATTTATCCTAGTCAAGAAAGTAAGGTAGAGAGATAAGTGAGTACTAGTCAACTAATTAATTAGTAGAGGCCGAGTGGTAATACTAGTTAGTTAATAACTAATTCATAAATAAAACCCGAATTTTGAAGTTAATTGCAACCACTGAAGCAAATTAATAATCTCTTGTTATTCGAGATTTTTTTGTTTGTCATCTTTGTTTTATTAATTTAGTTTTTCCATTTTGACCTTAATTGTTACCATTAATCACCGTAATAAAAGTTTTTAGTGATTACTGTTTAGACCTGCTACTACAGATGATATTTTTAGATTTAATCCAGCCTCCCTTGAGTACAATCGTTGAAATACTTATCGGTGTTCCGTTGTAACACAACACTGTATTAAAATTTGACCTGTTCGGTTGTAGATGCTACACCTTAATTATATATATTTTATTTGTACGATTTTTAGTCTAAATGTTCGCATGTTTTGAGGCGGTCAAGTTGTTGGTGTCGTTGTCGAAGAGGTTTCGACATTAAATTTAAATTTATTTTCTATAATTAGTTGGATAATAAGGAAAACTAAAAATTATAGATATGATTTTTATTTTTTTTTTGTTTTTTTTGTTTTTAATTTTGTTTGCTGATTTTTATTCTCTGTCTCTAATTTCAATTTATTTTCATTTCTCATTTTCATTTTCATTTTGGAGAAAACCTTAATCATTTCCAAATGTTTCCTATTTCTCCATTTCGTTATTTCTATTCATTTGATTCAACATACAACTCATTTCTAGTTTCAACGAGCTAGCAAAAGGACCAAATGGACATATGCAATTGAGCCTCAAATAATTTATTATTAAGTCCCAACTTTTAACCTATTAATTACAAACTCATTTAGTCATGAAAACAGTCCAATACAGAATTGTGACTGAGCTCTCCCCAACAACATACCATTACGAAAGCAAGTTTATCAATGTGTTACCCTCATAAGCGTGTTACCCTCATAGGATATCCTTAATCTCTTTGGGATAATATTCGTTCTCCCAATACGATCCTATTTTATCTCATCAATGCTATCAAATAGTGATCAAGTCATCCATCACAAAGACGAACAACCCGTGGCCACATTTACTTTTAATTAACCATGTAATGCCAATGAGAGAATATCATTTACCCATGTCTCGGGCTATGAATTGTTGGAAAAATATGGTTTGAAAATAGTTTTCTTACACAGCAAAAAATTATATTTTTGAAAACCAACCCAGTTTGTGATATTTATAGCAATAAACCTTAGACTGAAATCGTACATGTGTTTTTGAATGAACGAATCCTTGATGTTTTCCAAATTTCAACCAAACGATCTTCCCCACTATTCTTGTACCACGAACTGCTTCGAGTGTGGGCTCGAACCAATTGAATCAAAACAGAGAACTAGGAATTTTTTTTCCTTTTAGGGTGAAAATGAAAATTCTCTCTTCTTTAATAGAAACCAGTAGAATTGTTATTCTGGAAAATATATTTAATAGTTGACAATAAATGCTCTCTATTATTTTAGTAGAGTAACAATTGACCGTCTCCCAACATACTATCTTCGAGAGTGAGAATATTACAACTAAATATATGAATTAAGGTGGTGTCTGCAGCTATACGGGTCAGGTTGTAATATAGTTTTGTACAACAAATTACAGGAAATACTTCAAGGATCGTACCCAAAGGAGGCTTGATTAAAATAATATTAATTCCTACGCTAACATGTTTAATTAGTACTTTAACCAAATTATATTATGATGATTCATAAAGTACTGATGAAAAGGAATTTTTAAGAAAGAATATAAAATATCGACAAAAAAAATTGTAAATATTATCATATCTAAAGGCAAAAGACTAACTTGTTTCAGTGTTCATGGTTAACTTCTAATTTGAGCTTTATCCACTCAGCTAGTCATTAACCTAGCAGGGTCTCTCGACCTTCTACTAACTTAATGAGTCAACAAGCACTACTTATCTCTCAATGTCACAGGTCAGACCAGGTCAGGGTAAGGTTTTCACTGTAGACTATACAAATTTCAAGTTCATATCTACCTACATGACATCCTAAGGTCGTCAAGCCTAAGATTTAAGTTGTTCCTATACCAACCAACTGATCAGCAAAGAAACCCTACATAGTCACTTAACCTAAAGGTTTAGTTTCTCATGGATTTAACTAACATCATAGACTTGAATTGAGACATAAGCATATTACAAAATCAAATAATGAGATAAGAAAGATCTTGAATATTTGTTGAAACTTGAAACGCAATCCTTGACAAAGTCTAATTAACTCACAACCCGTGTCTCATAAGAACAAAACAAAAACAAGAATAAAAACTAAAAACCTAAAAACTAAGAAAGCAAGTGAAATAAAAGGAAGGCAAAAGTTTCTTAAATAGTTCTGAGTAATGGTATTTATATGCTTAGGTTAACACATCATCTTGACTTAAAATGGCTAACTAAACATCATTAAATTGTGTCGTATGAACAAAAACACCCTTTCTTCATTAAGTGTAACATGACGTCAAATGTAGTAGTAATTTCGAGTTATTTTTACACCTAAGGAGCTTGTTTTATAGCCATTTTTAGTATTTATTATTAAGTTTATTATTAAGTTAGTAAAAATAAGTGTTTTTTATCACATTTTGTGAGTGTTGTGACTTATTAGACCGACGCGAGTCTTAGGTTGTTCTCATTTGTGTAAGTAAGTGTGTAGATTGATGATTTACAGGCCTAATTGATGTAGGAGCAAGGGAAGAGTGATGCACAAGCTTTTCAAGTTGTTAAAGCTCGACAAGAACCAATAAAGCCACAAACTGCTTACCGTGTCACGCCATAGACTTTGTATGGTGTGACATAACCCAGACGTGGTGCCCAAGTACTTCAAGGCTATTTCCATTCACACAATCAACTTTATATAAATACCTAGGACGCGTCGAAGACTTAATCTGGGCTACCAACACTCCTATAAATAAAACCTTAGGATCTTAGATGCATCCAAAAATCGTAGTAGTTTAGGAGTACGATTAGATTCAATTTTCTTTCAGTTTTCATAAACTATTTTTTCTTTCCTCTTGGAATTGGTTTGGATCTAAAAGTTCTTCTAATTAATTGAAGTGTTTCAGTTTATTTGCTTTCACAAGCGACAACATTCGTTATTCCAATCGAGAGATTATCTACTCCGTTCTCCAATCAAAATCAATTCCAGGATTATTCTAATCTCGTTTCTCTTTCAATTTATTCGTGTTGGTTACATGTTTATTTCAATTAAGATTAAGATTATGAATAACATGAAGGCTAAATCCCTTATGGGAGATTAATGAGTGGATGGGGTCGTGATTAATAGAGGATTTAGGGTTTCTCGATAGGAGTAGTTGCTTTAAATTACGTGTTCCTAAACCCTAGCCTTGACAACCCTAGGAAGTAATCATAGGCTAAACGAGGTCAGGAGATAATTTTTGCTGAGTAAATCGTAGTTTATCCAGATTGAAAAAGTGAGGTTGAGAGATAAGCGAGTATCAACCAGTTGATTAGTCAGTTATAGGTTGAAAGGTAATAATTGGTTAATTGATAGCTAATCCATCCTAAAACCCTAATTCAAAGTTAGTTACAACCCCTGAAATGAGTTAATCTTCCTTATTGGTTTTATTAATTTAATTGTTTGTTTATTTTATTTCTTATATTAATCTACTTTATGGTTTTTCATAATATATGATTTAATTATTACTATTTCGACTTATTATTGTAAAGAGATTTTCATTAGATTTATCACATTCATCTTGGGGTACGATCTTCAGAATACTTATTGTGTTCTGTTGTACACAAATGTTATATTACAATTTGACCTGTACTTGCAGACACTACCGTTTTAATTTCTTATACTTTTTGTGTGATATTTTTACTATAAACAATAACACGTTTATAGGCGGTCAAGTTGTTGGCGCAGTTGTCAGGGAGGTTTCAGCATTAAATCTTAAAATATCTTTACAATTAATAATATAAATAGGAACATTAAAGGCTATATATACGATATTTAACTTTTTTATTTTTATTTGTTTAATTTTTTTTAAAATTTTCAGGTTGTTCATGACCTAAAGCTCTAGCACCCCATCGAACCACATCCAAATCTGGAGCAATTACTCAGGCGCAATCGTTAATTAATTAACATCGATCTGCCTACAGTAATTAATTTACCCAGGGAAAATTCATTTCTTGATGATCCATGAGAACATCAAGGAAATATCTGGGAAGAAGTCCTAATGGATCAGTGGACGTTGCGTGAGTATGCCTTACTTACACTAGGGTGCACGACAACATCGGAAGGCCGACGATTAATGCTAATAAATTTGAAATAAAGACAATCATGATTCAGATGATCCAAAATACAATGTAATTTAAGGGAAACATGGTAGAAGACCCTAATCAACACTTGAAGCGGTTTCTTCAACTCTGCGACACCTTCAAGTGCAACGGGGTATCCGATGATGTTGTACATCTCCAGTTATTCGTGTTCTCTTTATGTGAGAATAAAGTCGATTGGTTAGATTCGTTAGAACTAGGTTCCATTACCACGTGGAACGGTCTAGCAGATAATTTTCTTTATAAATTGTTCCCGATTAGTAGAACCATTCAGCTCAAGCGTGAAATCACCAATTTTAAACAATACGAAGGTGAATCCCTATAGAAGACATGGGAATGTTTCAAGTCGGTGTTAAGTGCCCACACCATGGACTGCAAGCTTGGACCCATATCCAAATATTCTACAATGGTGTTGAAGGCAACATCAGATCCAGCCTAGACAGAGCGGCCAGAGGATCTCTCATTTTCCACACTTACGAACGAGCTTATAAAATCATTGATGATATGGCTATGAATTCGTATATGTGGCCCAATGAAAGATTTGTGTATAAATCAAAGCCTCCAATGATAAAAGTTGTGAATAAAGATGACCGATATCATAATATATTAGAAAAGCTTAACCATTTAGATTTGGCTGTCAAACCAATGAGAGAGGAGCCACGTATTGAAAACCAATCAGAGGAGACGAGCTACATCAGTAATAGGGGTCGAGATCCTTATTTGAACACCTACAATCTCATTTGGAGGGATTATTTTAACCTTAATTGGGGAGGAAACCAAAGAGGTGCAAATCAAGCATAAACCCGATAAAACCCTCCTTACCAACCTCTACCATTGCAACAAAGATTCGTGGGTAATGATCATGCTGCATATGGTTAATGATTCGATCGATTAGATGGGAGATACAAACAATGAAAATTCAACAAGTCCTAGCCACATTTGGGCGTCTCAAATCCTGAATGGACATCCTTTATGACTAAATGAGCCAATTAATGACGACGATTCAAAATTTACATGGTCAAAGTCTCCCCAGTAACACGGAAAACAATCCTCAAAGAGATGGGAAGTAACATGTAAAGGTGATCACCTTGAGATCAGGGAAGACACTTGAAAAGTCGAACAAGCCCATCCATGAAGTGTAGATGGTTCCCAAAGCAATCAACAAACCCAAGGAGTAGGAAGCCGAGCACGACAAGCTTATCAAGGAGATAGCCAAATCGATGTCTGATCAAGTCATCGCAAATCCGAGCACAACAAAAGTACCATTACTGATGAGACTATAGGATAAAAAAATAGGGATGAGAAAGATTTTGTAAGTTTTCTTAATTTATTTAAATGCCTTAATTTCAACTTACCGCTCCTTCAACTTATCGATAAAATTTTGAAATATGCCAAATACCTAAAAGAAATTATGAAATGACATAAAAAGATGAAAAAAGGGTGAGAAAATTGACATTGACGCCTCATGTAATGCGCTAATTGCGAAAAGATATCCTCGAAATTAAAAGATCCTGGTAGTTTTACGATTGACCTACCGCTAATCTTAGTGGTAGTTTAAATACATTTTGGCACTTAACGAGCTTATTTTTTTGGTAATTTATAATTAATTATTGCATTTTTAGTAGTAGTAGGTTAGCATCTAAATATTAATAAAATAAGCATTTTTTACACATTTTGTAACATCCTAAATTAGGGCCTTTGCATTTTATGTGTTTGTGTGTGAATGCTATGTTTGTCATGCTAATTTAGGGTACTTTAGGGTCCAGGAATGACTTAGGGGTAAGCCGGAGTCTTGGTAAAAATTTGTTTTTTGGGCTCTTTAAAGGGGAGCTGAATGGGATAGGACTTAAGGGTGGTTGGTTGTATGTTTTGGCACAAGAAGTGCCTTGGTAAAGTGGCAAAGAGGTGCCACTTAAGAGGCAGGTGAGTGACGCCTCAGGTGAGCTAACAGGGAGCAGGTTCGAGCTGCGTGAATCTCTTTTTGGGATTTCTTTTGACGCCAAGGTGGGGGAGAGTTACTTTTAGCTTGGACTCTGGAGGAGAGAGGTAGGACTTGGTCAAACATTTCAAAGGAATGGTGGACAGGGATTTAAGGAGTTTGAATGATTCAAATCGGTTTGAATGAGTGGAGGAGAGGGAGTGAAGGAGAGGTTGAGGGGACGGCATAGTGTTTGTGGGAGAGGGAGTGTTAGCCGAATTTTGAAAGGTGTTAGGGGGAGTGGCCGAATGTTGGTGATAGCTTTCGGAGTGTTGACTATTTCAGCTAGCTAGAGAGCACCTAGTGTATCATTTTCTCCCATTTCTTTTGTGCCAAAACCGAAATACTCCCACACTTTTTGGTTTGCATTTTCTTTTCTCTCAAGTACCAAAACCGAATTACCTCCTAAGTCTCTTCTTCTTTTCTTCTTTTGGTGTTTGGTCGAAACCTACATTGCCTTTCACTTATCATTTTTGTTTTATTTTCATTTGCATCATCAAGGAGCCGAAACCCCTAACCCCATTCTCATCTCCTTTTCATTTCTTTTTCCTCTCATGAAATCCTCTCTTGCTGAATCCTTTTGACTCCCATTGTTGTGGTTTTTGTTTTCTCTTCCATTCACTAGAAGCCGAAACTACACCCCCATTTTCTCTTTTAGCCGAAACCTCTCAATCTCAACATCACTCTATTTGTTTTCTTTGCCTGAATAATTCTTCATAGCTGAGTTCTCATCTTATATCTAGGTAAGATTTTTATTACTCTTTTTATTTTCTCTTCTTTTTCCCACTTGGCCGAATCTTCTCCTTTAAACCCTGTTGAGTTGTTTTCATTCTTCTTCCCTGGAAACTGAACCCCTGATCATTGTGTTTGTCTATTTCATTTAGAGTGCCATCTCCAAGCCGAATCTTCTCTGCTTTGACTGCTTGTGCCGAATCTTTGGGGCTAATCAAAGATGAGTGGTGGTGTTGGTATTATGGCCGAATAGTGGAAGGAGGACTCATGTTTCTTGTTTGGCCGAAAGGCCATCTCCTTTAATCTAATCTCTTCCAAATCGAATCTCACTTGGTATTTGTATAGGTGTTCGATCAACTTGTTAAACCAAGCCTTCTGACTTCGGGATTCAATCGACTTAGGTAAGAAGATTCTCCCAAGTTGTTCTATTAATCGATTTATCTGTTATCCGTCACCTTAACCCAGTTGGGTGGTTATTCAAACATTTTGTTCGTAGCGATTTATTGACCGATGATTTTATGGATGCAAGAAACATACAAGGTGGGGAGGAAAGTAAACCGTCGGATTCGATCCCTAAGTTTAAGAAGCGAGCAGTGTCAGCAGTTCGTGTTTGGCCACCGGGTTGTGGGCCGACTTCTGAGCATAGTCGTAGACAGATAGCAGTAATTCCGATTAGCAAGAGTAGCGACATAGATAGCGTGGTATTACGTGTTATCAGGTGTGTAACTCTCACACACTTCATATGTTATTTTGTTTGTAACTGTTATGTCTGAAAGCCGAAGTGATGTTTTTGGTCACTAAAATACCCTTGTGGGTAAAAGCGAGGACTCTGGGTAAGTTCTACTATGTTTCTTATCAATGAATGCATGTATTGTAAGCTTGAGCATACCATGTTAATTAACTGTTAAAATGAGCATGAATTTAGGATATGAGGTGAAGATGGAGGAAATATGATCTCTTTAGACTGTCACAAGTGGTTTGGTACCACAAGTGGGTTGGCACCACATAATCTTATATCTTGTGACTAAGTCTTAGTGGTTTGGAACCACCAGTGATTTGGTACCACATATATGATGATTTGTGACTCGTCCCAGTGGTTCGGTACCACGGTGGGTTGGCCCCACATATATATCTATTACGGGATTGTCACCAGTGGTTAGGTACCACAAGTTGGTTGGCCCCACGTACTATATTTTGTGACGTTTGTCACCAGTGGTTTGGAACCACCAGTGGTTAGGTACCACCAGTGGCTAGGTACCACCAGTGGCTAGGTGCCAGAGATATTGGGGTAGATTCAGGAGATATGGAGGCTGAACATAATAGGTCCGTCGATCTACATTACATACTTGGATAATATATGAAACTGTGTGAGAGCCCAAAGCTCATTTGGACAGGGATTTGCACACTGAGTCTCGGTGACTCACCCCTCCGTTAATTTTTGCAGGTAATCCTTAGACTACGGATATAGAGCCGGGGTGGACTCGAGGTGGCCATGCATAATATTTTTAGTTAATTTTACCTTTAATAATTATTTTGGATCATTACTACTTTAATTTGAATTTTGGTATTGTAATAAGGCCTTTAAAACGTTATTTGGTTTCGTTCATTGGATTTTGTTTAATTGTTGTGGCATGCCTAATAATCAAACCTAAGAGGGTGTTTTTTTAAAGTTAAAAACTCTAAATTCTAAGATTTTATAATTGGTTAATTAAGATCGATATTAGTAATAAATTAACTCAAATTTTCAAGCTAAGACTCAAGATGGTTTCAATTGATCGCTCAATATAGATTTTCTTTTAAAATTTGACTTTGGATTACGAAACCTAAACTGTATTATGGCTTAAGTACACAATCGTTCTTTAAATTTTCACCAAAGGCACAGTGATGTGCAAAGAACTTTCGCAACTCATGATTTTTAACTCGGCTTCTAAATTTTCCTTTTCTGTAACATGCCAGATTCGGTCCTAGCGTTTTGACCGGGTTTGGGGTGTTACAATTGTGGTATCAAAGCCTAGGTTCAAAAGCTCGGCTGTGAGTATAAGGCCCAAATTATTTTTAGTAGATGGTTTGAAAAATGGTTTTAATGAAATACATGTTTTTAGGAAGCATGGCACCTGAGTCTCCGGCACCGGTCCGTGACGGTAAGTTCCCTAATCATTGGTTGTATGGATTAATTGTTCTGTGATATGATTTCTAGTATTAGGAAATTTACCTTAGAGACTGAAGCCTGTAGGAATGTATGCATTCGTAAAAAACAACTACTTTGATAATATACTCATAAAACTGTTTGGTAATAAATAGTGGAAGAAAAGCTAACTCATAAAACTCTTAATCAGATTAAATCGCGAACATTAGTCATGAGCACTCGAGGACGTGGGCGTAATGTACGTGGACGTGGTAGGGGTAGGATTACTGTATCGGAACCAGTAGGGTCTGGTCATGGGTCAGGAAATGAGGTGCCGCCACCGCCAGCTACGGAAGCAGAGTTTCAGGATAAACAGGTGGAGAGATGCGGTGTCTCAAGCGATGTTACGGGTCTTGGAGAGAGATGCTGGAGTAGGCATGGGTACGGGGGCTCAGAAATCTGTGTCTGAACGACTTCGAGCCAATGGAGCAGAAATATTTAGGGGCATTTCTGGTGTAGCTCCCAACGCAGCTGAATACTGGTTAGAAGCAATTGAGCGTATAATGAATGACCTTGATTTTACGCCAGAGGAAAAGTTGAAAGGGATCGTGTCTCTTCTGCGAGATGAGGCGTATTAGTGGTGGCTCATAGTCAGGGATGGTACGATGGTTGAGGATATCACCTGGGATCTCTTCAAAACAGCATTTTAGAGGAAGTACGTCGGATCAAGTTATGTGGATACGAAGCGTAAGGCATTTCCGAGCCTGGTTCAGGGGAGTAAGTCGGTGTCCGAATATGAGGCAGAATTCTTACGGTTAAGCCGTTATGCCCGGGGTGTTGTGGCCACGGACCATGAGCGCTGTGTTCGGTTTGAGGACGGGCTGAGAGATGAGCTACGAGTGTTGATTGCTCCACAGCGAGAGAGGAAATTTACTGTTCTTGTGGAAAAGGCTAAGATAGCCGAGGAGGTGAAGCAGTCCGAAAAGCAAAATTAGGAAAGGAATAGAAATGAAAGGAGTTTTGGGCCATCAGGGTCTACTGGGGGTTTTCAGAAGAGGGTTAGATTAGGCGGGTCGAGTCAAGCTGCGAAGCCTGTTGCTGCTCAGTGGCCACAGCAATGTACTCGATGCGGAAAGTCTCATTCAAGAGAGTGTTGGGCAGGTAATAGAGGATGCTTCAGATGTGGGTCAATGGATCATCGGATAAAGGATTGCCCACGGAGGCCAGTGAGGGCACAGTCTGAGGGTCAAGGGCATGCACAATTTAGAAGATATGGTCAACAACCGCAGAGGGGTCGTGGTCCAGCCAGAGGAGGTAATGGTTTCGGTCAGGACCGTGGAGCACCGGGCAGAGGTGCTGGGAATACAGATGCAAGACAGCCTGGGTTGGTCTATGCAGCTAGGCGTCGAGAAGAGGGCGACGCACCGGACGTCATAACCGGTACGTTCCTAATTTATGGTTTGCCCTATACTGCCTTGATTGATATTGGTTCGACGCACTCTTATGTTGCTAGTACTATAGCGGGAACTCTAAACTTAGACTATAAGACTTCTTCTAGGAAGATGACTGTAGTTAGCCCTCTAGGACAAACTGTAGTGGTGAATAAGCTGTATAAGGATGTACCTCTGGAAGTTCAAAGGGTAGTTTTTCTTGCTGATTTGATAGAACTACCGTTTGGGGAGATCGATTTGATCTTAGGTATGGATTGGCTAGTGAAGTTTTAAGTAAATCTGGACTGTGCGGCCAGGCGTATGGTGTTAAGAACTGTTGAGGGTGTAGAGGTGGTAGTGGTAGGCGAGAGAAGGGATTACCTATCTAATGTGGTATCCGTTTTGAAGGCCGAGAGAATGGTGAGAAAAGGATGTAAGGCGTTTCTGGCTTATGTTTGTGCTTTGGAGGGTAAGGAATCAACTGTGGGGGATGTTCGAACGGTGAAGGATTTTTCCGATGTTTTCCCAAAAGAGCTTCCGGGATTGCCTCCAGATCGTGAACTGGAGTTTGGTATTGATCTCCTACCAGGAACAGCACCGGTTTCTATTGCTCCATATAGAATGGCGCCGAAGGAGTTAGTGGAGCTGAAAGCATAGATTCAGGAATTGTTAGATCGGGGTTTCATCCGACCGAGTGTATCACCTTGGAGAACACTGGTGCTATTCGTTAAGAAGAAGGACGGATCAATGCGAATGTGTATTGATTACCGTCAGTTGAATAAGTTAACGATCAAAAATAAGTATCCATTGCCGAGGATAGACGACCTGTTCGACCAACTTAAGGGAGCATCAATCTTCTCCAAGATAGACTTGAGGTGGGGCTATCATCAGCTTAAGTTCAAGGAGGCAGACATTCATAAGACAGAGTTTCGTACTCGCTATGGTCACTACGAATTTTTGGTGATGCCGTTTGGGTTGACCAACGCGCCAGCAGCGTTTATGGACATGATGAATCGGGTCTTTCAACCATATCTGGATCGATTCGTCGTAGTGTTTATAGACGATATCCTGGTGTATTCAAAGTCCAAGGAGGAGCATGATTCGCATCTTCGAGTGGTTTTGCAAATTCTGAGGGAGAAGCAGTTGTTCGCTAAGTTTAGTAAGTGCGAGTTCTGGCTAAGGGAGGTTACCTTTTTGGGCCATGTGGTGTCTGCTGGGGGATTAGGGTGAACCATTGGAAAATTGAAGCTGTGTTGGATTGGAAACCACCTAAGTCTGTGGCAGAGATTGGGAGTTTTCTTGGTATGGCCGGGTATTACAGAAGGTTTGTGGAAGGGTTCTCTTTGATTGCAGCACTGTTAACCAAGTTGTTAAGGAAAGGGGTTCCATTTGTGTGGTCTGACAAGCAACAGGAAAGTTTTGAGAAGTTAAAGAGGGTTTTAACAAAAGCTCTGGTGTTAATTCAGCCTGAGGCAGGGAAAAAGTTTGCTGTCTATTGTGATGCGTCACATACAGGGTTAGGATGTGTGCTGATGCAAGAGGGGAAAGTAGTGGCGTATGCTTCTCGGCAATTGAGACCTCACAAGGTAAATTATCCGACGCATGACCTGGAATTGGCTGCAGTGGTTTTTGCCCTGAAGATCTGGAGACATTACTTGTATAGGGAGAAGTCCTTCGTCTACACGGATCACAAGAGCTTAAAATACCTCCTTACCCAGAAGGAGTTGAATTTAAGACAGCGGAGGTAGATCGAGCTGTTGAAGGATTATGACTGCTCGATTGAATACCATCCGGGTAAGGCTAACGTGGTGGCAGACGCATTGAGCCGTAAGGTAATATCAGACTTGAGAGTAATGTTTGCCCACCTTAGTTTGTACGACGACGGAATTTTAATAGCGGAACTGCAAGTGAAGCCGACATGGGTGAATCAGGAGAAAGAGAAATAGTTATCAGATGATGTCTGGAGCGCTCGACTTTTGCAAGTGCAGAATGGTGGGTTAGAGGAGTACAATTTGCATAGCGATGGAGTTTTATGTTTCCGTGGAAAGGTTTGCATGCCAAAAGATGTGGATTTGAGGCAGAAGATTCTTCAGGAAGCACATAGCAGTCCATACGCTATGCATCCTGGAGGTAGTAAGATGTACCGGGATTTGCGAGAACAGTTTTGGTGGCCAGGTTTAAAGCGAGAAGTAACCGAATTTGTGGGTAAGTATTTGACGTGTCAGCAGGTAAAGGCAGAACATCAGTTGCCTTTGGGGTTGTTGCAACCGGTCAAGATTCTGCAGTGGAAGTGGGAAAGGATCACGATGGATTTTGTTAGTGGGCTACCCCTTACGCCTACTAAGAAGGATGCGGTTTGGGTAATAGTTGACCGTTTGACGAAGTTCGCTCATTTCATACCGATACGGGTTGACTACTCTCTACAAAAGTTGGCTAAGTTTTATATAGCAGAAATCATAAGGTTGCACGGGGTACCAGTGTCTATCATCTCAGACAAGGACCCCAGGTTTACGTCAAGATTTTGGAAGGCGTTGCATCAAGAGTTGGGTACAAAGTTGGATTTCAGTACAGCGTTTCATCCACAGTCTGATGGACAGTCGGAGAGGGTAATTCAGATTTTGGAGGATATGTTGAGGGGCTGTGTCTTAGACTTCAGAGGTAGTTGGGAAGAATTTCTACCGTTGGCGAAATTCGCGTATAACAACAGCTACCAATCCAGTATTTAGATGGCACCGTATGAAGTGTTGTATGGTCGGAAGTGTCGTACTCCTACATGTTGGACAGAGTTGAGTGAGCGTCAGTTGTTGGGTCTAGAATTGGTTGCTGAAACGGAAGGCAAGGTTAAGCTAATTCGGGCTCGGTTGAAGGAAGCCTCGGACAGGCAGAAATCCTATGTCGATCTGAAGCGTATGGACATAGAGTTTGAGGTGGGTAACCAGGTGTTCTTAAAGGTGTCACCGTGGAAGAAAGTGCTTAGGTTTGGGCGGAAGGGCAAGCTAAGCCCCAGATTTATCGGGCCTTAACGCGTGCTGAAACGTGTGGGACCAGTAGCCTATCAGCTCGAGCTACCTTCAGAATTAAGTCAGATCCATGATGTGTTTCATGTTTCGATGTTAAGACGCTACCGCTCGGATCCATCTCATGTTGTACGAGTAGAAAAAATTTAAGTAAGCCCAGACTTATCTTTTGAGGAAGAACCAGTGCAGATCTTGGATCGGGATGTCAAAGTATTGCGGAGGAAATCAGTTCCTTTGGTGAAGTTGTTGTGGCGGAACCATGGAGCAGAAGAAGCTACGTGGGAGCTAGTGGATGTTATGCGGCGGCAGTACCCTCGTCTCTTTTAACCAGGTAATTTCGAGGCCGAAATTATTTTAAAGGGGGTAGAACTGTAACATCCTGAATTAGGGCCTTTGCATTTTATGTGTTTGTGTGTGAATGCTATGTTTGTGATGCTAGTTTAGGGTACTTTTGGGTCCAGGAATGACTTAGGGGTAAGCCGAAGTCTTGGTAAAAATTTGCTTTTTGGGCACTTTGAAGCGGAGTTGAATGGGATAGGACTTAAGGGTGGTTGGTTGTATGTTTTGGCACAAGAAGTGCCTTGGTAAAGTGGCAAAGAGGCGCCACTTAAGAGGCAGGTGAGTGACGCCTCAGGTGAGCTGGCACGGAGCAGGTTCGAGCTGCGTGAATCCCTTTTTGGCATTTCTTTTGATGCCAATGTGGGGGAGAGTTGCTTTCAGCTTGGACTTTGGAGAAGAGAGGTAGGACTTGGTCAAACATTTCAAAGGAATGGTGGAGAGGGATTTAAGGAGTTTGAATGATTCAAATCGGTTTGAATGAGTGGAGGAGAGGGAGTCAAGGAGAGGTTGAGGGGACGGCATAGTGTTTGTGGGAGAGGGGGAGTGTTAGCCGAATTTTGAAAGGTGTTAGGGGGAGTGGTCGAATGTTGGTGATAGCTTTGGGAGTGTTGAGTATTTCGGTTAGCTAGAGAGCACCTAGTGTATCTTTTTCTCTCATTTCTTTTGTGCCAAAACTGAATCCTCCCACACTTTTTGGTTTGCATTTTCGTTTCTCTCAAGTACCAAAACCGAATTACCTCCTAAGTCTCTTCTTCTTTTCTTCTTTTGGTGTTTGGCCGAAACCTACATTGCCTTTCACTTATCACCTTTGTTTTATTTTCATTTGCATCATCAAGGAGCCGAAACCCCTAACCCCATTCTCATCTCCTTTTCATTTCTTTTTCCTCTCATGAACTCTTCTCTTGCCGAATCCTTTTGACTCCCATTGTTGTGGTTTTTGTTTTCTCTTCCATTCACTAGAAGCCGAAACTACACCCCCATTTTCTCTTTTAGCCAAAACCTCTCAATCTCAACATCATTCCGTTTGTTTTCTTTGCCTGAATAATTCTTCATAGCCGAGTTCTCATCTCATATCTTGGTAAGATTTTTATTACTCTTTTTATTTTCTCTTCTTTTTCCCCCTTGGCCGAATCTTCTCCTTTAAACCCTGTTGAGTTGTTTTCATTCTTATTCTCTGGAAACCGAACCCCTGATCATTGTGTTTGTCTATTTCATTTAGAGTGCCATCTCCAAGCCGAATCTTCTCTGCTTTGACTGCTTGTGCCGAATCTTTGGGGGCTAATCAAACGTGAGTGGTGGTGTTGGTATTATGGCCGGATAGTGGAAGGAGGACTCGTGTTTCTTGTTTCGCCCCTTTAATCTAATCTCCTCCAAATCAAATTTCACTTGGTATTTGTATAGGTGTTCAATCAACTTGGTAAACCAAGCCTTCTGACTTCGGGATTCAACCGGCTTAGGTAAGAAGATTCTCCCTAATTGTTCTATTAATCAGTTTATCTGTTATCCGTCACCTTAACTCAGTTGGGTGGTTATTCAAACATTTTGTTCGTAGCGATTTATTGACCGCGGATTTTTGATGGATGCAAGAAACATACAAGTTGGGAGGGAAGTAAATCGTCGGGTTCGATCCCTAAGTTTAAGAAGCGAGCAGTGTCAGCAGTTCGAGTTTGGCCACCGGGCTGTGGGCCGGCTTCTGAGCAGAGTCATAGATAGATAGCAGTAGTTCTGATTAGCGAGAGTAGCGACATAGATAGCATGGTATTACGTGTTATCAGGTGTGTAACTCTCACACACTTCGTATGTTATTTTGTTAGTAACTGTTATGTCTGAAAGCTGAAGTGATGTTTTTGGTCACTAAAATACCCTTGTGGGTAAAAGCGAGGACTCCGGGTAAGTTCTACTATGTTTGTTATCAATGAATGCATGTATTGTAAGCTTGAGCATACCATGTTAATTAACTGTTAAACATGAGCATGAAGTTGGGATATGAGGTGAAGAGTGAGGAAATATGATCTCTTTAGACTGTCACCAGTGGTTTGGTACCACAAGTGGGTTGGCCCCACATAATCTTATATCTTGTGACTAAGTCTCAGTGGTTTGGAACCACCAGTGGTTTGGTACCACATATATGATAATTTGTGACTCGTCCCAGTGGTTCGGTACCACGGTGGGTTGGCCCCACATATATATCTATTACGGGATATTCACCAATGGTTAGGTACCACAAGTGGGTTGGCCCCACGTACTATATTTTGTGACGTTTGTCACCAGTGGTTTGGAACCACCAGTGGTTAGGTACCACCAGTGGCTAGGTGCCACAGATATTGGGGTAGATTCAGGAGATATGGAGGCTGAGCATAATAGGTTGGTTGGGCTGCATTGCATACTTGCATAATATATGAAACTGTGTGAGAGCCCAAAGCTCATTTAGACAGGGATTTGCGCACTGAGTCTCGGTGACTCACCCCTCCGTTAATTTTTGCAGGTAATCCTTAGACTACGGATATAGAGCCGGGGTGGACTCGAGGTGGCCATGCATAATATTTTTAGTTAATTTTACCTTTAATAATTATTTTGGATCATTACTACTTTAATTTGAATTTTGGTATTGTAATAAGGCCTTTAAAACGTTATCTGGTTTCGTTCATTGGATTTTGTTTAATTGTTGTGGCACGCCTAATAATCTAATCTAAGAGGGTGTTTTTCTAAAGTTAAAAACTCTAAATTCTAAGATTTTATAATTGGTTAATTAAGATCAGTTTTAGTAATAAATTAACTCAAATTTTCAAGCTAAGACTCAAGATGGTTTCAATTGATCGCTCAATATAGATTTTCTTTTAAAATTCGACTTTGGATTACGAAACCTGAACTGTATTATGGCTTAAGTAAACAATTCTTCTTTAAATTTTCACCGAAGGCACAGTGATGTGCAAAGAACTTTAGCAACTCATGATTTTAAACTCGGCTTCTAAATTTTCCTTTTCTATAACATGCCAAATTCGGTCGTAGCGTTTTGACCGTGTTTGGGGTGTTACACATTTTCTGCTATTTCAAGTACACACAAGGCCGACTTAAGCCTCATGAGTGACTAATGGGCTATTAATTGTGTAGGATGCCAATTTAGGTCCAAGAATACAAGGGATGATGATCGGGCCGCTAGACAAGGGAACCCACTAGCAAATGAAGATGCCAAGGCTGGGAAGCACTTAATGTCGTGACAAGGAGTTTCCTTTTGTAAAGACGATGTGAGTCGTGACGAGGAGCCATTCCACGTTACGATAATGGCAGGTCAAGATATGGCTGATTCTTTTCACAACACTCTTGGGTTATTTCCATGTTTATAACCTAGCATTTATCATAATATTTTATTAACTGGTATCTATGTTTATCTAGGGTTGAGTGGTCACTAAGTAGCTTGTTGTCTATATAAGCAACCTTAAGGTCACCAGAATTAGTGTGCAAACTTAGACAGACAGTTTTTTGTATTCAGTTTTCTTTGTATTTTAATTTCATGTTTGCTTAGTCGGAACGTTTCTATTCTGATGTGAAAATAATTGCAAGCGAAGATTGCTCTAGAGCCGTTGATAAACCATAATTTACAAATATTTTAACCTCATGCTTGGCTTACTTTTGGATGAATTTTGGTTGAATTTAATGAATTTGATGCTCCTAATCTCTTAATTTCATGTTTTATACTCAAGAGAGTTTAGGGAGTCGAAAAGAACGAGAAACGAGCCAAAAAG
This sequence comes from Gossypium australe, assembly GCA_005393395.2. Classification (NCBI taxonomy): domain Eukaryota; kingdom Viridiplantae; phylum Streptophyta; class Magnoliopsida; order Malvales; family Malvaceae; genus Gossypium; species Gossypium australe. The sequence continues at coordinate 61,798,106 of CM016620.1, forward strand.
GGACAAAATAGGCCTACATCAGAAATCACACGGCCTGGACCATTGGACACAGGCAGATCACACAGCCGTGTGTGGCGAGCAGATTCGACCACAGCCGAAGGAGTCCACCACGGGCGTGTCCCTGCCCGACCCCAGGATTAATTCTATTTCAAAAAGGCTACTTGTGGGCCAAGTAAGGCATCTCAAAGCCTATATAAACACCCTAGGGGGCAACCTAAAAGGGGAGTTCGACAAGACGTCGAATAGACACCGAGTAGAAGGAGAAAATACTCCAATACAGCCATCGGGAATAGCTTAGGAGAAGGATCTCCATCAAGACGGAAAATCTCCCATCAAGTTCTTTAGAAGTTTTTGGGTTTTCTTATGTTTTGTTGTTTTTCCTATTCTAATATGTTTCCTTTTATCAGTATGAACTAAATCCCTCAAATACCTAAGAGGATGAAACCTAAGACAAATCTTATTATAATTTGATTTATGAGATAAATATTTGTTCTTATTCTTAATTGTGAGTTCTTATTCTTGTTTTGATAATTCAGGTTGTTGATTCAAGTCGAATGTGCTTATTCAGTGGAGCAAAGGTCCTTGTTTAAGAGTATATCAATACAATTAAGTGGAGTTGATTGCAACCCTAGAAATAGGGAGACGAAAATCTGTCGGATTAGGGTCAAACCTAATAAGGGAATCCATAGATCCAGTTAATGCGACAATAGGGGTTTTAATTAGAAAGAGATTTCAATTAATCAACCTAGAGTCAGTTGTTAGTAGCCTCGAAAGAGGTATTAATATAATTTAGGGATTTATAAGGATTAAGTCAAGTGAATAAATCATATGAATCAAAAGTAATAAGTGAAGTCTAGGTGTATTCTTAGGTATTGCTTATCTCATATAAGTTGTCCAAAAGTATTTTTCCAATTCACTCTCTATCGCGTTCATAGTTAGTTAAATTAGTTAGTTAATTTTAGATTAAAATTAAATCCCGTTAATTATTAGGCTAGATAATAAAAAGATAGTTAATTCTAGTACTCTTGGTCCTTGAGGATACGATATTCCGGACTCACCACAGCTATACTACTGTTCGATAGGTGCGCTTGCCTTTGTCGAAATAATAGTTAGTTTCGAGCCCATCAGCCGTGCCTTAATATATTATTCATGAGCATTCTCTTATCTCTTCTATTTCATTTTTTATTTATATTTTGTTGATTTGTCCAATTAATCATTGTATGAATATTGGAATAGATTATTATGTTTCTCATGCCTAGTATGATTCGATTAATAAAATGATTTATCTAAAATTGGTTATTTTATTAGAGAGTATTTAGTATATTAGAAAGTGATGGCCCTAATAGAATATCTAGACAGGTGAGACCAGAAGAGTATCATGTCATGTATAACTTGTGCCAAGCGGTGAGACCGGAAGGGTATTCGTATGCGTAGGAAGAGACCAGAAGTGTGACTTAGGTGGTAATCCTTAGTGAAGATGAGACCAGAAGGGTATTCTTAACAAAGGGTGATAAATAACCCAATCTAGGATAATTAATTATTTAATTAGATAATTAGGGATTCAATCGATCATAGGCTAGAGGCTTGATAAACCGTAATATGTTCATATTTTAATCCCACATTTAGCATATGATCGCTGAAATCAGAGCTTTAAAATTTATAAAGAATGAGATCGAACCTGGAAACTAACTCTGACAACGATTAAAGGCAAGTGTACCTATCGAATAGTAGTATAGCTTAGGCAAGACTGGATTGTCGAACCCAAAGGAACTAAAAGTACTAATACTAACTTTCTTTTTATTATTTAGCCTAAAATAAAGTGAAGTTGCTTTAATCTAAATTAACGACTACTAAGCTAAAGACGTAAAGACCAAAAGAACGAATTAGGAAATAACTTGACGAAAAACTCAGTTGATCACGACGATACCCTCAGGAAGAATCCACCTAGACTTCACTTGTTATTTAACACTGAACCATACAATTTCTTTACTTAGCTTGATCCGTGAGACTCCCTAACGTATATTAAAACTTCTCTCGAGGCGAATAACGTCTAACCCTAGGTTAATTAGTGGAACTCTCGTTCGCTTATAATAACCCCTAGAATAACAGTAAATCGATCTATGGACTCCCATATTAGGTTTCACCCTAATCCGGCAAAATCTCGTAACCCTATCTCTAGGCGTTCGATCAACTCCGCTTAGTTATGCTAGATCTACTCTTAGGTAGGGTCTATTCCTCCTCCACCTAAGCACATCATATTTGGATTAATCAACATAATTAAGAACAAACTAAGTAATTATCATATAATTCAGAAATCAAATAACAAGATTCATCTAGGTTTCATCCCCTTCAGGTATCTGAAGGGTTTAGTTCATGACAAATAAAGAAAACATCTCAAGAGAAAAGATAAAACAAAACATAAGATATCCCTAAAACTCCCTGAAGGAATTGAAGGAGAAATCCGCCGTCTTGAGTATAACTCCGGCTTCTTGGGATGGATCAACTGGCTATCTTCGAGTGATTCCCTCAACTCTAACCTTCTTGGCTTGGCTCTTTGGCCTAGCTTTGACGCCTTTTCAAAGGTGGCACTTAGGGGGTATTTATAGGCTCTTGGAATGGGATTCTTTCTCCCTAAGTATCCTTTTCCAACTGAATTTGTCTAAGTCCACGACAGGGGCACGGCCATGTCACAAGCCCATGTGACTCGTCTTCAGGTCGTGTTCAAATTTCTAAGTTGAGGCACGGCCGTGTAAATCGGGGTGAGGCCGTGTTCTAAATGCTCGTCAAGGCACGGCCATGTGCTATTTGGGCCAGGCCGTGTGGATTTCGTGATATGGCCTATTTACTCCCTTTTGGGCCCGTTTTATGTTCTTTTCATCCTCGGGTCCTTTCCTAGGTATAAGACATGAAAAGAAAGGATTAAGAGCACCTTTTTACATAAATTGAGGGATAAATCATCCAAAAGTAAGCTAAATGTGGGATTAAAATATGTTATAATTACGATTTATCAAATACCCCTACACTTAAGCTTTTGCTTGTTCTCAAGCAAAATTCTCAACATACAATTAAAACGAACTTTCCATAATTCACAATTCCTATCAACAATGCCTCATCATAATTCATAGATAATTCATACATGGATAATTCAATTTCAAAGAGTCCTAGAGATTTAAACAAAGATAAGTCATTTATTTGTAATTGGAAACGTAGGTGTTTCCCCTTATCTGAAATATTACCTTTGATTCGAAATTGACAAGAGTTGACATCCTCACTATAGATTCACTCAAATCACTCAAAGTGTTTAAGGTTCATAAAAAGAAGCACTCATACGTCGAACCTGAAAAGTTAATCCCATAGGCTTGCCTGAAAATCAAATCTCCACCACTGTAAAATAAGATGATAAACAAATCAAAAGGTCTTTGTTAGGGTTGTAACGGGGCTAGGGTTAAGGTGTGGATAAAGGCTGAAATTAGGAGGTTAGAATCGAGATTGACTTGACAAATTATCTAACTAGAAACACAAACTAATAATAAGCTTGTACTACTAATAATATTCTTATATGAGCTTCTTCTTCAATAATTGGAATTTGACGTATAAGCTCACCTAATCACAAAACTAATAGTGAATATACTTCGTCTATATATATATTTATATATTTTGAAACAAGTCAAATAATAAAGGATAAATTCAACTACTGAAATAATATATTTAGGTACCTGATCAAATCAAATCTCAATATAAGGGTAGTCAAAAGGAATGGTGATAACAAGTACAAAGGGGTTTTGGGTTAATATTAGCTGGTAAGTCAATAAAAAGGGTTGTTACGATCAATGGGGTTCACTAGGGGTTAATTGTGGAGGTAGGCTTTTTGTGGAGTAAGTAGGTTAAAACCTAGGTGCCTTTTATCATCTCTGTATATCAAAACGTAGATGTGGTCTCAACATGTATAAACGAGGCAAGTTCTAGAATAACAGTTCAAGGTTGACACACTCATAATCAAAAGGGGAGCATGAAAAAGAATATGTACTCTATAAGGCTCAAAATCTCACAAAAATTATGGGTGTTTTGACATCAATCTCATAAATTTCAAATTTCAAAGCAATATTCAAATTTTGGTTAACAACCTAGCAAAAAAAAATTATTCTGAAAATTAGACTTATCATGCTTAATTCTCTAGTATCTTTAAAATTTAATCATCAATGCACAATTAACTATGATTTACTCAAAAAAATGTTAATAAAAATTATAAATCATCAGAAATTTCATCCTAATTAGTCATATGACAAATTTGCTTAAAAGCAAGACTAAATTCAGGGATTTGAAAATAATGAAAAAAGTTTGGCCGGATTTGAGAATAATGCAGAAAGTTAGGCCCTTCTTTAGATAAATATTCACCCCCACACTTAAGATGTACATTGCCCTCAATGTGCAAAGATAGTTATAATATTTATGGGATAAATCAAAAGAGAAGGGGAGAGAATACTCCCTGAATTTTGGATGGTGTCCTCGAAGAGGTCGGTCTTGATGACGAACCTGTGCTAGATGAAGAAATTGGGGAGCTCGTGGAGGATTAGCCAGGGTTTATTTAGACACTTTTAAAATAGCCTAAATATATAATTAAAAACAAGAAGGAAAAAGGAGAGGAGACTAAGAAGGAAAATAAAAATAAAAGGAAAGGTGGATGGACCGGAGAGCCCTTATTAATTGATGGTTCACAAGGTGGGTGTGACTTCTAGGGCTGCGGAGGTGCTGGCGGTGGCGGAAGTGGCGTGATTCCCTATCAGCTTGGCGAACCTGAAACTAAGAAACTAAAATAAGTTAAACTAAACTAATCATAAGATTATCAAAGAGAAGGAAATTGAAGCAAAAGAGAAAAGAAAAATAAAAACTAATTGGTCTCAAAGACCCTTGGCTTGGTGTTGAGACGAAGCTGCCGACATGAACTCATGTGTAAGGATTCCTTTGAGGAGATTGTGGTTGGCCTTCTTCCGTTTCATAGGCATGGTTTCTTGTGTGGCTCAAGGGGTTGAGAGACTTGTTAGATAGAGAAATCTGAGAGGAAGAGGAAGAGGAGAGGTGGAGAGTGAAGGAGAAGAATGGGGAGAGGTGGGGTGGTGTTTAAATAGAGGCCCCAAATCTGGTACGTGCCCACGCCCGTGTCCCAAGGGCGTGTCAAATTACACGGCCGCCTCGCATGGCCATGTGTCCTGTCGTGTTGATTCGCCATGTTCGTGGTGCATGTAACACCCCAAACCCGGCCCAAACTCTACGACCAGATCTGGTATGCTATGGGTTAACAGTTGAAAACTTCTCTTTGAAGGGATTTGAAATCTCGATTTGTTTAAGTGGGTATTTGATAAATACGTGCTATTTGTAGAAAACCCTTTGCGTTAAACGTGTTTGGAATTCCCATTTCATTACTTATAAGAATTAAGTCTTTAAAACAAATTCAAAATATAAACATTAACACATATAAATCGATAACCTAAACTATGGAGCCTTATTACATAAATGGTCCCAAAATTAAACTTACAGAAAAAAATGAAAATAATTTATGTAAATAAAAACTTGATGGCCCCTCGAGTCCGCCTCGGCTCCCATGTCCACGATCTGCTGCTCATCTGAAGAGTTACAGAAAATAAAGGGTGAGTCACCAAGACTCAGTGTGCAAATCCTGAAAACACATAAAAGGCATGAGGCCCACAAACACATTATGGGCCTTGGCCCATACATAATGGCAACAAAATATTTTCATGCAACATGGCCCAACCCAAACCTAATAGTCCATCCTCTACACACCAGCCCGTACCAGCCAATACACCTTGGAGATTTCTACAATCAACCCACCCACCGCTACACACCATATCGACAGTCATGCTGCCTATTCCTGATCAATCAGGAATAAATTTAACGTAGCTTAGCCACCGATCACTATTGTGACATAACTTTATAATTCGTGGTTTAACCACCGATCAACAAGTGACCTATTAACATGCTCTTCCCATTCATCATATTTATCCCACCCCATGCATACATCTATGCAGAATTAAAACAATATACTACCTAAAAGTTCACAGTCTATCACATACATTGATACACAGAGAAGTTTCTATGATTACGTACCTGGCATCCCTTGCCTACCCTTTTTGGGTAATCCGACTGTCTATACAGCCTTTTTCTGGCTTTTAGCCCATACATATATTTAGTACAGATTACTATACAGCCTTTTTCCAGCTTTTAGCCCATAACATATATTTAGTACAGATTAATTAGTGTGTTAGAGATCTACACACCTGATTACAGACAAGACGAGACTTTCTATGTCGACACTATCAGAAGCCGATACGACTGCAATCTGTCTAAGATGTTGTTCTGAAGCCGGTCCACAACCCGGTGGCCAATCCCGTACTGCTGACACCGCTCGTTTCTTAAACTTATGGATTGGTTTTACAGATCCAATCCCTTCCTTCGCCTGATCGATATTTGATTCCATTAAAAGACCTTATCATAACATATGGTTAAGATCACAATTACGATAGCGAATCTAAAGAGAATCTAAGGAGAACACTTTACCTTGAAATCCCAAAAAGAGAGATATGAAGTTCAGAGACTAACGGTTTCGGCTTTTAGATCTAAGCGATCTACTTCAATTCTCGTATGTCGCCCAACACGTAAACACAAGAAACCAACAATCCATTAGCCTTTCGGCTTTGTCATCTAAAAACCGAAAGAGAAAAAGAATAGATCAGAAGAAATCGGCACTTACCTTTACAGAAAATTCGGCAACTCCTAAAAGATTTCGGCTTTTGTGAAGATCAAAAAGAGAAGATGATAGGAAGAAATCTATGTAGATTCGACTTTTAGTGAAGAGATAGGAAAAAGAGAACAGGAGGTATTCGGCTATGGAGATGAGAAGAAAGTTCAGAGTTTCGACTTTTGAAGGGAAAGATGTTGAGAAGAATTAGGTGGTTTCGGCTTTGTAGAAGAAAACAGAAAAAGAATAATAGACTTTCGGCTTTTGCATAGAAGTGAAGATAAGAGTATAGGCTTAGAGATTTCGGCTTTTACAGAGAATGGGAGAATGGAGAAACCCTAATGTCGAAATTGAAGAAGAGAGTGGGAGAATAAAACCCTAATGCCACCCACTCTATCCATTTAAATGCCGAAAATTAGCTAAAATTTAATTAAAATAATTGGGCTTCATGCAACTTGAATTTGGGCCTCCTCAGTTGACGCCACTTCCCTGCTTTTAAGTGGCGCCACTTTGCCACTGGGCCACAAGCCCATTTGTATCTTAAACCATGCAGAACTAATTTTAAATCTATATCCAAATTCTAAATTCCATTTAAAAAGAAAACCAAAATTTCCTTAAAGCCAAAGTTTGATCCCGGGACTTCATAGAAGCCCTCTAACATTCCAAAATCACTTATCCAATAGGTCCAACTTGCACTAAAGCAGATCTCTTGTTCTCCAAAAATTTTAAATGCTACTACGCTTAAGGCCCATTGGGCTCAATCCTACTAGGCCCAAATTCGGGATGTTACAAATCTACCCTCCTTAAAGAAATTTCGTCCTCAAAATTTCCAACTAACTAACAGTCACACATCCCAACCTACCACACTACGCTCTTGCAGTGCACTCTGATCTTAATAACACTATATACTTTTAACTAGAATTTAGAACTCCTACACATACTCAAAAACACCTAGCCATTAAAGCAGACAAATATTTCATATGCAACCAACTCTATATCTGAACATCACATCCAAACCAAATAGACAGAATAGATAGCAGAAATAAAACATATAACAAAGCAAAGTATCAGGAAACTTACAATGTGGATTGGTGCTGGAGACTCGGGTGCCATACTTCCAGAAAATAGATATATATTTTTCTAAACCATTTTCCAAACCAACTTTTGAAAATATTTTTGGACCTCATACCCACAGCCGAGTTTTTGAACCTAGGCTCTGATACCAAAATGTAACACCCCAAACCCGGCCCAAACTCTACGACCAGATCTGGTATGCTATGGGTTAACAGTTGAAAACTTCTTTTTGAAGGGATTTGAAATCTCAGTTTGTTTAAATGGGTATTTGATAAATACGTGCTATTTGTAGAAAACCCTTTGCGTTAAACGTGTTTGAAATTCCCATTTCATTACTTATAAGAATTAAGTCTTTAAAACAAATTCAAAATATAAACATTAACACATATAAATCGATAACCTAAATTATGGAGCCTTATTACATAAATGGTCCCAAAATTAAACTTAAAGAAAAAAACCGAAAATAATTTATGGAAATAAAAACTTGATGGCCCCTCGAGTCCGTCTCGGCTCCCATGTCCACGATCTACTGCTCATCTGAAAAGTTAAGGAAAATAAAGGGTGAGTCACCAAGACTCAATGTGCAAATCCCGAAAACACATAAAAGGCGTGAGGCCCACAAACACATTATGGGCCTTGTCTCATACATAATGGCAACAAAATATTTTCATGCAACATGGCCCAACCCAAACCTAATAGTCCATCCTCTACACACCAGCCCGTACCAGCCAACACACCTTGGGGATTTCTATAATCAACCCACCAACCGCTACACACCATATCGATAGTCATGCTGCCTATTCCTATCAATTAGGAATAAATTTAACGTGGCTTTGCCACCGATCACTATTGTGACCTAACTTTATAATTCGTGGTTTAACCACCGATCACCAAGTGACCTATTAACATGCTCTTCCCCTTCATCATATTTATCCCACCCCATGCATACATCCATGCAGAATCAAAACAATATACTACCTAAAAGTTCATAGTCTATCACATACATCGATACATATAGAGAAGTTTCTATGATTACGTACCTGGCATCCCTTGCCTACCCTTTTTGGGTAATCTGACTATCTATACAGCTTTTTTCCGGCTTTTAGCCCATAACATATATTTTGTACAGATTAATTAGTGTGTTAGAGATCTACACACCTGATTACAGACAAGACGAGACTTTCTATGTCGACACTATCAAAAGCCGATACGACTGCTATCTGTCTAAGATGTTATTCTGAAGCCGGTCCACAACCCGGTGGCCAATCCTGTACTGCTGACACCGCTCGTTTCTTAAACTTATGGATTGGTTTTACAGATCCAATCCCTTCCTTCGCCTGATCGATATTTGATTCCATTAAAAGACCTTATCATAACATATGGTTAAGATCACAATTACGATAGCGAATCTAAAAAGAATCTAAGGAGAACCCCTTACCTTGAAATCCCGAAAAGAGAGATATGAAGTTCAGAGACTAACGGTTCTGGCTTTTAGATCTAAGCGATCTACTTCAATTCCTGAATGTCACCCAACACGTAAACACAAGAAACCAACAATCCATTAGCCTTTCGACTTTGTCTTCTAAAAACCAAAAGAGAAAAAGAATAGATCAGAAGAAATCGACACTTACCTTTACAGAAAATTCGGCAACTCCTAAAAGATTTCGGCTTTTGAGAAGATCAAAAAGAGAAGATGATAGGAAGAAATCTATGTAGATTCGGCTTTTAGTGAAGATATTGGAAAAAGAGAACAGGAGGTATTCGGCTATGCAGATGAGAAGAAAGTTCAGAGTTTTGGCTTTTGAAGGGAAAGATGTTGAGAAGAATTGGGTGGTTTCGGCTTTGTAGAAGAAAACAAAAAAAGAATAATAGACTTTCAGCTTTTGCATAGAAGTGAAGATGAGAGTATAGGCTTAGAGATTTCGGTTTTTACAAAGAATGGGAGAATGGAGAAACCCTAATGTCGAAATTGAAGAAGAGAGTGGGAGAATAAAACCCTAATGCCACCCACTCTATCCATTTAAATGCCGAAAATTAGCTAAAATTTAAGTAAAATAATTGGGCTTCATGCAACTTGAATTTGGGCCTCCTCAGTTGACGCCACTTCCTTGCTTTTAAGTGGCACCACTTTGCCACTGGGCCACAAGCCCATTTGTATCTTAAACCATGCACAACTAATTTTAAATCTATATCCAAATTCTAAAGTCCAGTTAAAAAGAAAACCAAAATTTCCTTAAAGCCAAAGTTTGATCCCGGGACTTTATAGAAGCCCTCTAACAGTCCAAAATCACTTATCCAATAGGTCCAACTTGCACTAAAGCCGATCTCTTGTTCTCCAAAAATTTTAAACGCTACTACGCTCAAGGCCCATTGGGCTCAATCCTACTAGGCCCAAATTCGGGATGTTACAGTCAGCCAACCACGCCCGTGTTTCAGAAGTTAGTATGTAGGGACGGTTGGGAGGCACGGCCGTGTTGCACTCGTGCTTGGCAAGTCAGTAGCTTCACACGGTCGTGGGGCACGACCGTGCCACTTTTACGGAGCCCCTTGGGAGAGTGGTTGGATTTATGACGTTGGAAAGTGGTTGGGACTGGGATGCACGGCCTCTGCCATGTTAGTATAGAGATTTCAGTGGTCCACACGGTCATGGACACGGCTGTGTGTAAGATCGTGTGGTCTGGAATTCTGCACCTTTGGTTAGTTTTAAAGAAAAGAAAGATGGAAAGAAAAGAAACTGAAAATAAATTTGAATGGAATTAGTGTTAGTGCTCGGGTTGCCTCTCGAGAAGTGCTCGTTTATAGTCTTAAGCTAGACTTTCCTTGAAATTGAAAGAAACCAGAGAGGTTTAAAGGTTTGAATATCTTCCCTCATGCTTACGGTTCTATTTTCTTGACAAAGTTTAAGTCGAGAAGCGTTTACCTTTAAAGTGCTGAATGTAGGATTGCTTACCTCGACTGTTCCATGGGGGAAGATATCGCGTACCTTAAGAGGAAGTTCTCCCTTTGCCTTCAGATCTGTTGTGGTGATATGCGGGTCGGCTTTTTCTGATAATACATGGTCTCCTATTTTGAAGTGATTTGATGTTCCTACGAGTTCTTCTGATGGTTCCTCCAATTTTACTTCGTGTGGTTCCGGTTCTTCCTTGGCGTGTGTGTTCTGCTCTTCTGATTTGTCGACCCTAAGGCTTTGTTCCTCGTGTAATTCTTCTTTGTTGATTTGGGGTCTATGAGTCGGCTCAGATTTGTGTCCTGCGATGAAAGTTGAACAATTTGATTATCATTTGAAGTGACTTTCTTACCTTCATCGATTGTTGTCCTGGCCGAGTCAAGAGCTTGAAGACTGATTGATTCATCACCTACACAAAGTATAAGTTCTCCTGTGGCAACATCAATTTTAGTCTTGGCAGTTGCTAGAAAAGGTCTTCCTAAAATTAGGGGGATTGAATTATCCTCATCCATGTCTAAGACAACAAAGTCTACTGTGAAAACAAATTTATCGATTTTTACAAGAACATCTTTAATAATGCCCCTAGGAATTCTAACAGTTTTATCAGCTAATTGAATGCTCATCCTAGTTTGCTTGGGCTTCCCTAGACCTAATCGTTTAAACAATGTATAAGGCATGACATTTATACTTGCCCCTAGATCAGCTAACCCATTATCAATGGGAAAACTACCAATTAAATATGGAATTTTAAAACTCCCTGGATCTTTTAGTTTCTGTGGTAGTCTATTTTGTAACATTGCCGAGCATGTTGCGTTCAACTCCACGTGGTGCTCTTCGTCTATTTTGCGTTTGTTTGTCAAGAGCTGTTTTAAAAATTTCCTCGAGTCTGGCATCTGTAAAAGAGCTTCAAGAAGAGGTAAGTTAATATGTAATTTCTTTAAAAGTTTAAGAAACTTACCGAACTATTCCTCTGAATCGCCTCTTTTTATTACTTCGGGATAAGGTATGCGAGGTTGGTACTCTTTGATTACCGGTTTTGGCTTTTCTTGTGTTACCTCTGTTTTACCTTCGTCTACCTTGTTTTCTGGTATTGTATTGGGTTCATCTAACCCTTTACTGTCCTGAGCTGTGATGGCTTGAATTTGCTCATTAGGGTTAATCTCCGTGTTACTAGGTAGACGCCCTTGCGGTCATTCTGACATCAGCTTTGCAAGTTGTTCGACTGCATTAGTGACTTCCTTGACTGACTTAGTAATTTCCACAATTCGACTCTCGTTGCTTTTGATTATTCTCTCAGTTTCTTGGAAATATTTTTCTGTGTCTGCCGAAAATTTTGTCAGCATCTCTTCGAGGGCTGGTTTCTTCTCTTGTGGATAGAGATGATTTTGGAAGTTTTGAGGAGGTTGTTGTCTTTGATTTCCTTGGTTTCCTTGACCTCCCCATGAAAAATTTGGGTGGTTCCTCCAACCTGGATTGTAAGTGTTACTATAAGGATTGTTATTATATCTGAAACTGTTCCCTATATAGTTCATCTGTTCGCTTCCTGCTTCCGGTTGGTAGGGTGGGTACTCAGGATTCGCCACGGTTCCACTTGCCTTGCACTGCCTGACTGGATGTGCCTGCGAAGAACAAAAACTATCAATCTTTTTATTCATCATCTCTATCTGTGTTGATAGCATGGTTATCGCCTCGAGATTGTAAACTCCAGCTAATTTTGTCGGTTTCGTCCTTGTAACTTGCCACTGATAATTATTCAGTGACATCTCCTCAATGAACTCGTAAGCTGCTTCAGGAGTCTTGTTATTCAGAGTTCCACCGGCGGCTGAATCAATTAGTTGCCTCGTGGAAGGGTTTACACCATTGTAGAAAGTTTGGACTTGTAACCACAAGGGTAGACCATGGTGTGGACACCATCTCAAGAGATCTTTGTATCTCTCCCATGCGTCGTATAATGTCTCTAAATCCATCTGCACAAAAGAAGAGATATCATTCCATAATTTAGTTGTTTTGGCCTGTGGGAAATATTTCAATAAAAACTTTTCGGTCATTTGTTCCCATGTAGTGATTGACCTTCGTGGTAACGAGTTTAACCACTGTTTGGCTTTATTCCTTAATGAAAAAGGGAATAACCGAAGGCGTATGGCATCATCAGAAACGCCATTTATTTTGAAGGTATCAAAGAACTCTAAAAAATTAGCTACATGCATGTTTGGATCTTCGTCCTACAAACCATCAAATTGAGCAAATTGTTGAATCATCTGTATTGTGTTAGGCTTTAATTCAAAATTGTTAGCAACTATAGCAGGCCTAACAATACTAGATTCTGCTCCTATTAAATGTGGTTTAGCATAATCAAACATGGAGCATTGTTTTCCTCCACTGAAACACCCCAAACCCGGCCCACGAGTCTCGACCAGATCTGGTATGTTCCTTGAGTAAAAACAGTTCAAATTCATGGGTTCTTTTGAAAATCTTTAAGTGATTTTGGAAAAACTCGATTTGGGTTGGGCTCTAGTTGGAAAACCAATTTATTTTTTTGAAATAGAAGTTTTATGAAATCTCATTGTCAAGTTCCAAAAACATTAAGTTAGAAGATTTGCCGAATTTCTTCTTTAATTAGAAATCATATGAATTTAAGTGTTAAATCATTTGGGGTTTAGTTTTAAATAAAACATTTGATCTTTAATTTGATAAATTTCATAACATATTGAAATAAATAAAATGCATGCATAAACAGTTTATCACTATGGCCCGATTACATCAAAACAATCCCAAATAAATTTAAAGTCCTTAAAATAAAAATGTCCAAATCATAAAAATTTCCTTGCTGAGCATGGCCACCTTTAAGCTCCTGCCGACCCGGTCCATTACTGATCGTCACCTGAAAAATGTTCCCCAACGGGGTGAGTCAAACAGACTTAATGTGTAACCAACACTAAAATTTAACAATTCAGGCATACATTATCATATCACATACATATTTATATAACAGATAGGGAATAATGATGCAACCCGAACCCAAACCTATATGCCATCTGCTACACATCACCCGTACCATCCTGCACACCGTGGGGACTACTAAGTCAACCCTCCATCCGCTACACACCATCGAAGGCTGTCGCTGCAGTCGACGTGCTCATCGCCCTTATAAAATTCGTGGCATAGCCACCAGATACATAGTTCATGTCATGAGACACCATATTTAGGTATCGTGGTCTTAGGTCACCACATTCACTTATCGTGGTCTTAGGTCACCACTTTCATTTATCGTGGTCTTAGGTCACCACTTTCACTTCCCCTTTCACAATATCCCATATGCCCCATGTCATATCATGCAAAATTATGTTTCATACTTTATTCATATTCTTATAATTGCACTTAGGTGCCATAACCATTATTTATCATACTCACAGTAGGAGTAGGAAACGTACCTGAGTACTTTGTACCATTGCATGGTACTTAGCCACATTCACATTCTTATAAACATGCTCATGTTAAATATTGTCATAAATCGTATTAAAAGATAGTGTGGGGTACACACCTGGTATTAATGCTTTCCTGAAACCCGAAAACCCGATCTAACACTTTAGATCCTTAACTCCTACATTCGGCCAATACTAGAGATTTAATGAAGACCCATTCGGCCACAAATCCAAATCCAGTAGGATTTGAAATCAAATTCTTACCTTGGTGCCGATTTCACTGCTAACCAAATCTCGAAACTTTGCTATATCGCTTCTTGCATTCGGCCAAGCATTAGATCACTTTAACAAATTAGTTTCGGCTTTTCAAACAAGTAACAATATACCTAAATACCAAAATTGGCCTTGGCCGAATGTGTAAGTGCACTTACCTTACGATTCTTAAATCCCGAAAATTGTCACTTCTTTGCAGTACTGTCGAAATCCCTATAGAATGCATGTTAGATCAATTTCTAACATTAAATCACTAAATGACCCTTGGCCGAACATTACATGTGGCTTACCTTGAATGTTGAAATCCCGGAGAACTCCTCCTTCTATAGTCGACACTACCAAATCCCGGAAGATCCTTCATAGATTCGGCCATAGAACATTATTGGGTTAATATTCAAACTTTCGGCTAAAAGAAGAGGGAATGGAAATAATATGACAACAATCTAATCCTTACCCTTAGTGTTGTAGTCGACAACCTTCCTTGCTTGAAGCCCTAAAGAATCGGCTAGGAAGACCGAATAGTTGTCAAAGATCTTGGCTTTTGGACTTGATGGAGTAATCGGCTAGGGGTTGTCTTTGAGGATTTCGGCTTTTGATGAATTGAAACAAAGAAGAAGAAGAATAGAGATGGAGGATTCGGCAATAGTGAGTCTTTGAGAGGGAGCTTGCGGTTTTGTCAACAAAAGAAAATAAAGAAGATGACAAGAGAATTTCGACAGAGACTTTCAAAAGAAAAGAAAAAGAAACAAATGGCCTTTCTTCATTCTTTTGGCCGAAAATACTACACTTAGTTCCACCTATTCGGCCAACTCTCCCTTATTTTGATAAAGTTTATCTCTTAATTATCACTTTATTCAATAATAGAATTAATCCCTCAATTATCTCTTATCTCTTAAGAAAAAAAATACCAATAATTATCCATCATTTATCCATCTATTTGCCGAATTTTAACAAAAATAAAACACCTCCCTTTAGTGCCTTAATGCCGTCCACTTCTCCCTCTTAATGCCGAAAAATAAAAGCTCCTTTTGTTTACCTTGTGGCTCGAACCTAGGCCTATTTGCATAGCTTGTGGCGTCACTTACTTGGGCCTTAAGTGGCGCCTTGCTACCACTTTAACCAGCCCATGTTTGTGTCATAAATCCCCTATATTTTCACTTAAGGCCCCTCTGCTTCGGTTTCCTCTTTTAAACTCTAAAACTTACCATTTCCTAAGGCATTTCCTTACATTTCCAAGGTTCCCAAAAATTTACATAACACATTCATAACACATAAAACATGCTATTTCATATAATTAAGCAAAAATGCACAAGCCCACTTTCAGGATATTACATCCACATCATGTGGTGGTGGATTATTCTCGTCCATCCCTTCAGTAGGATTGGATCTGCCCTCTTGGTCTTTCTGTGTGTAAGTTAGGGCTCACCTTGTTTCTCTGTGATTCCTGCGAGTGGTAGCTTCAATATCACTGTCGTATACCAAAGGGCCTGTCAGGTTCCTTCTAGTCATAAACTAGAGGTACCTGTTAGGAGAAGAAAGAAAGAAAGAAAAAAATAGCAAAAATTAAAATTTGACCTAAAAAATAAAACTAAATTGCGAAAAATAAAAATAATGGCTAAAGTAATAAAAATAGAGCCTTCTTAATATTTTAGTTCCCCGGCCACGACGCCAAAAACTTAATCGCTAAAATCAGAGCTTTAAAATTTATAAAGAATGAGATCGAACCTGGAAACTAACTCTAGCAACGATTAAAGGCAAGTGTACCTAGTACCTATCGAACAGTAGTATAGCTTAGGCAAGACCGGATTGTCGAACCCATAGGAACTAAAAGTACTAATACTAACTTTCTTTTTATTATTTAGCCTAAAATAAAGTGAAGTTGCTTTAATCTAAATTAACGACTACTAAGCTAAACACGCAAAGACAAAAAGAACGAATTGCGAAATAACTTGACAAAAAACTCAGTTGATCACGACGATACCCTCAGGAAGAATCCACCTAGACTTCACTTGTTATTTAACACTGAACCATACGATTTCTTTACTTAGCTTGATCCGTGAGACTCCCTAACGTATATTAAACCCTCTCTCAAGGCGAATAACGTCTAACCCTAGGTTAATTAGTGGAACTTTCGTTCGCTTATAATAACCCCCTAGAATAGTAGTAAATCGATCTATGGACTCCCATATTAGGTTTCACCCTAATCTGGCAAAATCTCGTAACCCTATCTCTAGGCGTTCGATCAACTCCGCTTAATTATGCTAGGTCTACTCTTAGGCAGGGTCTGTTCCTCCTCCACCTAAGCACATCAGATTTGGATTAAGCAACATAATTAAGAACAAACTAAGTAATTATCATATAATTCAGAAATCAAATAGCAAGACTCATCTAGGTTTCATCCCCTTCAGGTATCTAAAGGGTTTAGTTCATGACAAATAAAGAAAACATCTCAAGAGAAAAGATAAAACAAAACATAAGAAATCCCTAAAACTCCCTGAAGAAATTGTAGGAGAAATCCGCCTTCTTGAGTATAAACTTTGACTTCTTGGGATGGATCAGCTGGCTATCTTCGAGTGATTCCCTCAACATTGACCTTCTCGGCTTGGCTCTTTGGCCTAGCTTTGACGCCTTTTCAAAGGTGGCACTTAGGGGGTATCTATAGGCTCTTTGAGTACGATTCTTTCTCCCTAAGTATCCTTTTCCTACTTAATTTGTCTAAGTCCACGACAGGGGCACGGCCATGTCACACGCCCGTGTGACTCGTCTTCAGGCCGTGTTCGGATTTCTAAGTTGAGGCACGGCCGTGTAAATCGGGGTGAGGCTGTATTATAAATGCTCGTCAAGGCATGGTCGTGTGCTATTTGGGCAAGGCCGTGTGGATTTCGTGATATGGCCCATTTATTCTGTTTTGGGCCCGTTTGATGTTCTTTTAATCCTCGGGTGCTTTCCTGGGTATAAGACATGAAAAGAAAGGATTAAGAGCACCTTTTTACATAAATTGAGGGATAAATCATCCAAAAGTAAGCTAAATGTGGGATTAAAATATGTTATAATTACGGTTTATCAACATACTTTGGGATGATTTATCCCTCGAATTGTTGAATTTGGTGCTCCTAATCCTTTAATTTCATGTTTTATACTTAGGAGAGCATCGGAGGATGAAAAGAACGAGAAACGGGCCAAAAATGGAGAAAATGGACCAAAGTACAAAATGCACACGGCCTGGGACCAAGCCACACGGCCGTGCCTCCTTAGCAGACCCGAACACGACCTGGCCTCGATTTACATGGGCGTGTCCCTGCCGTGACCTATTTTAATTTCACTCGGATTAGGATACTTAGGGGTGAAGAAAGACATTCCGAAAGCCTATATAAACACCCTAAGTGTGACCTAAAGGAGGACGGTTCAGGTAGGCCGAGGAGCCAAGCTAGAGAGGCCAGAATTGTAGGATTTACTCCAAGAAAGCTAGTTGATTCATCTCAAGAAGTCGGAGTTATACTCAAGACAGAGGATCTTCCCTTCAAATTCCTTCAGGGGGTATTAGGGTTTTTCTTATGTTTTGTTTTATATTTTCTTGTGAGATGTATTCTTTTATCATTATGAGCTAAACCTTCAAATACTTGAGGGGGATGAAACCTAAGACGGATCTTGTTATTGTTTTCTGAACTATATGATAAATACTTGATTTGTTCTTAATTATGTGTTCTTAATTCTTGTTTTGATATTTTAGGATATTGATTCAAGTATTGATGTGCTTAGGTAGTGGAGCAAAAGTACCTGTTTAAGAGTAGATCTAGCATAGTTAAGCGGAGTTGATCGCAACCCTAGAAATAGGATGACGAAAATATGCCGGATTAGAGTCAAACCTAATATGGGAGTCCATAGATCGAGTTAATGCAATTCTAGGGGTTTTAATTAGAAAGAGATTTTAATTAATTAACCTAGGGTTAGATGTTAGTAGCCTCGAAAGAGGTATTAATATAAATTAGGGAATCCTACGGATCAAGTCAAGTAAATAAATCGTCTGGTTCAGAGTTAGATAACAAGTGAATTCTAGGTGGATTCTTCCTCGAGTATTGTCTAAATTAATTAGTTTTTCCCTCAAGTATTTTCCCCAATTCTTTCTCTTTGTCTTAGCATCCTTAGCTTAGTAGTTAGTTAATTTTAGAATAAATAACAATTCTATTAATTCTTAAGCTAAATAATAAAAAGAAAGTTAATATTAGTAATTTTGGTTCCTTTAGGTTTGATATTCCGGCCTTGCCACTAAGCTATACTACTGTTCGATAGGTGTACTTGCCTCAATCGTTGTCACAGTTAGTTTTTGGGCTCGATCATTCAATATATAAATTTTTAAGACTTTGACACACGATCAAGTTTTTGGCGCCGCCTGAAATATTAAGAATGCTCAATTTTTATTACTTTAGGCATATTTTATTTTTGCAATTAAGTTGTATTTTTTTTATTTTTACTTTTCTAAATTTTCTTCTTTTCTTCTGGCAGGCATTCTAGTTTAGGACTAGAAGAAACTCGTCAAGACCTCTACTCTAGGACAGTGAAATTGAAAGCACAGTTAGCTGAAACTGAAGAGAAGTTAGGAGAAGCCTACAATACATACAAGAAGAGAAAGAAAACGAAATTAATAATACCGAAGAGATGGCTGAGAATAATCTGCTACCTCCAGAGGTGGCCGAAAATCATGCTCCTCGAACTATGTATGATTATGCTAAACCTAGTTTAACAGGAACTGAGTCAAGTATTGTTAGACCTGCTATTGCTGCAAATAATTTTGAACTGAAACCTAACACAATTCAGATGATACAACAATTTGTTCTGTTTGATGGTTTGCAGGATGAAGATCCAAATAATCACATGGCGAATTTCCTAGAATTTTGCGAAACTTTCAAAATAAATGGCGTTTCTGATGATGCCATCTATCTTTGGTTATTTACCTTTTCTTTGAGGAATAAAGCTAAACAGTGGTTGAATTCTCTTCCACGAGGATCAATCACTACATGGGAACAAATGATCGAAAAATTTTTATTAAAATATTTTCCGCCGGCTAAAACGGTTAAGTTAAGGAATGATATCTCTTCTTTTGTGCAGATGGATTTAGAAACACTTTACGATGCATGGGAGAGATACAAAGATCTATTAAGAAGGTGCCCACACCATGGATTACCCTTGTGGCTACAGGTCCAAACTTTTTACAACGGTGTGAACCCTTCAACTAGGCAATTGATTGATTCAGCCGCCTGCAGAACCTTGAATATCAAAACACCTGAGGCTACCTACAAATTCATTGAAGAGATGTCAGTGAATAACTATCAGTGGCAAGTCACAAGGACAAGGCCAACAAGAGCCGTCAGTGTTTTCAACCTCAACGCAGTAACCATGCTATCAAATCAGGTAGAGATGTTAAATAAAAAAATTGATGGTTTATGTGCTACTTCGTAGGTACATCCAGTTATGTAGTGCGATATGAATGGAGGATGGATGAGTAATACAGAATATCCACCTTACAACCTTAGCGCTGAAAATGAGCAAGTTCACTATATGTGTAACAATTTTAAACCTCAAAATAACCCTTATAGTAATACTTATAATCCATGTTGGAGGAACCACCCCAATTTTCATGTGGTGGTCAAGGAAATCAGAGACAACTGCCCCCTTCAAACTTCCAACAACAGCCCTATCCACAGGAAAAGAAGCCGAACCTTGAGGAGATGCTGACAAAATTCATAGCGGTGTCAGAAACACATTTTCAAAACACAGAAACAACACTTAAAAATCAACAAGCATCAATTCAAGGGATCGAGAACTAATTAGGCCAACTTGCTAAGATCATATCAGAGCGACCGCAAGGCAGCTTGCCAAGTAACACAGAAACTAACCCAAAGGAGCAACTTCAATCCATAACAGCTCATGACAGTGAAAGGTTAGATGAGCCTAAATTGAAGTAAGAGAATGTGGTAGAGGATGGTAAGGTTGAAATAAGTGATAATAAGCCAAAATTGGTAATTAAAGAATACCAACCTTGTATACCATACCCCAATGCGATGAAGAAAGACAACACAAATGAATAATTCGGTAAATTTCTTAAACTTTTAAAGAAATTACATATTAACTTACCGTTTCATGAAGCTCTTTCGCAGATGCCAGATTCAAGGAAACTTTTAAAAGAGCTTTTGACAAACAAGCAGAAGTGGAACTAAACACAGTGTGCTCAACAATGCTACAAAATAAATTACCACAAAAATTAAAAGATCCAGGGAGTTTTACAATTCCATGCTTGATTGGTAGTTTATCTGTTGATAATACTTTAGCTGATTTAGGGGCAAGCATAAATGTTATGCCTTATAAAATGTTTAAACAACTAGGTCTAGGGAAACCCAAACAAACTAGGATGAGCATTCAATTAGCTGATAAAACTATTCGAATTCCTAGGGTTATAATTGAAGATGTACTCGTGAAAATTGATAAATTTGTATTCCCAGTAGACTTTGTCATTTTAGACATGGATGAGGACAATAATATTCCTTTAATTTTAGGAAGACCCTTTTTAGCAACTGCCAAGACTAAAATTGATGTCGACGCAGGTGAACTCATACTTTGTGTAGGTGACGAAACAATCACTCTTCAAGCTCTTGATTCGGCTAGGACATCGAGTGATCAAGGTGAGAACATAAATTCTATTAATGACCATTCGGTTAAACCTTCTTTTCAGGAAGCACCACAGAATTACACAACTGAGCCAGATCCTAGACCTCATGCCAATAAAGAAATAACTTACGGGGAACGAAGGCTCCAGATCGATGAACTAGACAAGTGGAAGACGCACTTCAAGGAGAAATTAGGAATACACAAAGCAGAACCAACACCATTCCATGGGACAAACAAATTTAAGATCGAAGATCAGGTATTATTAGATAAGACAGGCCCTCGAATATCTCCTTTCGACCTTAATACAAACGAAGAAATCCCTTTTAAGGTACTCAATGTTTTCCCATACGGAACAGTCGAGTTAAGTAATCCTATATTCGGCACTTTTAAAGTAAACACTACTCGACTTGAACTATATACTGATAATAGAACTGATAGCATGAGAAAGGATTTTCAACTCCTCAAACCACCATGATTATGCAAATGAGAGGTAAGTCTAGCTTTAGATTATAAACAAGCGCTTCTTAGGAGGCAACCTGAGCACTAACCCCGTTAATTTTTACATTTTTATTTTTACTTTTATTTTTCCTTTTTAGCACCTAACTACAAACTAACCAAAGTGCAGATTTCCATACCACATGGCCTTACACATGGCCATGGATGTGGCCGTGTGGATACTACAGATTTTTGTACTGGCATGACAGAGATAGTACGAAACAGGACAAAAAATATCTTCAAGCCACGGGCTCCGACTAAACACCACGGCTGTGCGACACAGCCGTGGTCGACACTGTTTTATCAACACGGGCGTGGCAACCTACACACAGGTGTGGGAGAAACGAATGAAGTACAACACGGACCTGCGACACGGCCGTGTGACTCAACACGCCCACGGTACACGGGCGTGGGGATGTACCAGATCTAAAATTTCTATTTAGAACACCCCTTCCCCTTTCTCACCTACTCCCCATTCCCCTTCTTCTTCCATACCCTTTACACCCTCCCTCCCTTTTCATCTTCACCTTTCTCCATTCTACTAACTCTTGATCTAACCATATCCATGCCAAAGAAACGGAAGGATCCTAGCACAGTCTCCCTCTACGAGACCAATCTACATAAGTTTATGCCGGCCGCTTCATTAACTCGACAGAACAAGGACCTTTGAGTCCATTTAACTTTTCTTTTTATTTCCCCTTCTCTTTTATTTTCCTTTTCTTTATTTTTCTTTTACTTACTTTAACCTATTTTATCTCGTTTTCTTTGATTTAGGTTCTAAAGGTTACTTGGGAATCACACACCACGGCCTTAGAAATCACACCCACTTCGCTAACCATCTAACGATAAGGACTTTTTAGTCCATTAATTTTTTTCTTTTAATTCTATTTTACTTTCTATTTCCTTTCTATTTATCTCTCTTTTCTTTAAATATATAATTAGTATATTTTGAATTATTCTTATTATTTCCTGACTAATTCTTCACGAGCTTCTCAATTTCTTCATCTAGCGCAGAGATTGTCGGCGGCCTCCACACCATGACCACTCCCAACTCAAGGGAACATCCAAAATTTAGGAAGTTTCACGTCTCCCTATCTTTTACAATTTCATATATATCTTTTTACATTGAGGGCAATGTACATCTTACGTGTGGGGGGTGAATTTTATTTTGAAAAGTTCCTAACTTTTTGCATTAGTCTTAAATCCCTGAATTATGTCCTATTCTTAAGTAATTTTCTTGTATTACTAATTAGAATGAAATTTCCTGTTATTCATGATTTTTATTGAGATGTTTTGGATTAAGTCATTGATAATTGTGCAGGGATGATTTAAACTTTAGGAGACTAGAGAATCAAGCATGATGAGTCTACTTTCAAAAACTAAAATTTTGTTAGGTTGTCTACTTGAATCTAATTATTACCTTGAAGTTTGAAATTTACAAAGTTGATATCAAAAACCCATGATTTTTGTGAGATTTTGAGCCTTTTAGAGCATACATCCTTTTGTGCTCACTTATTGATTATGAGTGTGTCAACATTGATTTGTTATTCTAAAACTTGCTTCGATTATACATGTTAAGACCACATTATTGATTTGATATACTGAAATGATAAAGGCACTTAGGATTTAACCCACTCACTCCACTAAAAAGCCTACCCCCACAATTAACCCTTAGTAAACCCCTTTGATCTTAACAATCGTTTATTGACTCACCCACTAATAATAACCCAAAACATATCTTGTATTTGTTATCACCATTTCTTGACTCCCTTTTTTGTCGAGATTTAATTTTGAGCAGTTGCCTAACTATGTTCTATATTTCAGTTGTTAAAGTTCTTTCTTATCATGTAAATATTGTTTACATGATTTGTTCTTAAAAAAAACGAAGTATATTCATTATTAGTTTTATGATTAAGTGAGCTTATATGTTTAAATTCCACATCTTGAGAAGAAGTTTATGTTATGAAATTCTAGTTGATGTAATTATTCAGGATTAGTTCATTTTTCTAGTTAGGTAAATTGTCAATTCAATCTCGATTCTAACCCTTTAATTTAGCCTTTATCCACACCTTTAACCATAGCCCCATTACAACCCTTAAAAAACCTTTTGATCTATGTATCATTTCATTTTACAATGGTGGAGATTTGATTTTCATTTAAGCCTATGGGATTAACTTTTCATGTTCGACTGTTGAGTGCTTAATTTTGAACCTTAAACAATTCGAGTTATTTGAGTGAATCTTTAGTGAGGATGTCAACTCTTGTCGATTTTGAATTAAAGGTGATTATTTAGGTAAGGGGAAACACCTATATTTTCGTGTTACAAAAACTATGACTTTGATTGTTTGAATCTTTAGGACCTTTTTTTTTAAATTATCAATGTATGAATTATCTATTGATCGTCGGTTTCAGAGTTTTAAATTTATAATGAGAATGATCAAACCTGGAAACTAACTCTAACAACGATTTGAGGCAAGCGCACCTATCAAATAGTAGTATAGTTAAGGCAAGACCGGAATGTCGAAAAGTACTAATACTAACTCTCTTTCTATTGTCTAGCCTAAAATAAGTGAAGTTATTTAATCTAAATTTAACTAACTACTAAGCTAAAGACGCAAAGACAAAAAGAATGAATTGGAGAAATACTGTTGGAAAAACTCAGTTGATTAAGACGATACCCTTAGGAAGAATCCACCTAGACTTCACTTGTTATCTAACACTGAACCAGACGATTTATTCACTTGACTTGATCCGTAAGACTCCTTAAGTTATATTAGACCCTCTCTCGAGGTGAATAACGTCTAACCCTAGGTTGATTAATTCAAATCTCTTTCTAATTAAAACCCCTAAAATCGTATTAACTCGATCTATGGACTCCCATATAAGGTTTCACCCTAATCTGGCAAAATCTTGTCACCCTATCTCTAGGCGTGCGATCAACTCCACTTAATTATGCTAGATCTACTCTTAAGCAGGGACTTTTGCTCCTCTACCTAAGCACATCACACTTGAATCAATATCCCAGAAATATCAACACAAGAATTAAGAGCACATAATTAAAAACAAGTCAAATATTTATCATATAGTTCAAAAAATAATAACAAGATCCGTCTTAGGTTTCATCACCTTCAGGTATCTGAAGGGTTTAGTTCATAACAATAAAAGAAAACATCTGTAATATCCCGGGTTAGGGGCTATTTTGTTGTTGCACGTTATTGCATGTGTTTGGTGTGTTGTGTTGCTATTTCGGTGTTTTAGGGGCTTAATTGTAGGCTAGGAGTGTGCCTGAGTGAATGGGAAAATTTTGATTTTTGGGTGTTAAGTCAGGGGAGCTGTGGGAGCTAGGGTATAAGGGTTTTCTTTGGTGTTTTATTGCACAAGTGAAGAGATGGCAGAGTGGCAAGGGAGGAGCTTGGTGTGGCGTCATCTGCATGTGAGGGAGGTCCAGAGTTCAAGCAGCAGAGTCCCCTTTTTGTCACTTATTTTGGACGGCATGGAGGGAGGAGTTTGTGGCAGTTCAAACTCTGCTTAAGACTTGGTCAAGTGATGAGGTGGTGGGAAGAGAGGAAAAAGGGGAGTGTGACTTGGTCCACTCATTTGAAATGAGTGGTGGTGAGTGTGTTTGGGGATTGTGGCCGAATTTTTGGGGCTTGGAGTGGGGGGAAGTGACGGCTTGGATGTTGGGGGAGTGGGGAGAGTATGGCCGGTTTTGGTATGTGTGTGGGAAGGGTAGTGCCGAATCTCTTTTGACATATTTTCTTAGCATTTTCGGTCACTATCTTGGTAAAACCAAATTCTCTCTTTTGTCTTCTAGCCAGCCGAAACTTCAATTTCTTTCTTATCCTCTTTACTTCTTGAAAACCGTAAGACCAAAGCAAACATACATTGCCGTTTTCTTCTCATTTCTTTTGCACTTAGCCGACTGTGCATTTGTTCTCTCAACATCTTTTGGTAGCCGAAATTGCTTTGGTTCCCTCTACTTTGTAAGCCGAATACTCTCTTCTCTCCCTTACATAGTTTCTTCATTTTCTTAAGAGCCGAACTTACCATTTCCTTCCCAACCGATTCTTCCATTCATCCTTCTCAATTCTTGCCGAAACTTTGCTCCCATTTCATATCGATTTTTCCCTTAAAACCGAAAAACATCTACCTCATAATCACTTTCTTTCCTCTTCTCAAAAACCTTGGCCGAATCTTGTTGGTGTTGCGGTTTTGCTTCAATCGTTTGGAGATTGGTAAGTCCTTGGCCGAATGGCCATCTCCTTTTTCTCCTTATACTTTGTCGATGTTGGTTGTTTAGGAGCCGAATATGGCAACCATTGATGGGTGTTATTCTTCTTTGTTAATCCGATTTCTTGTTGGGATATTCAGGAGTTTGAAGCAATCAAGTGGAGCCTTCGTTCTCTGATTAGCTAAGTGGGGTAAGTATTGGTGTGGGCCAGTACTATTAGTTGATTCCTTTATCTCATTAAGCCAAGTTAATTAGGGATTAATGGTTCTTTTTCTAGGTGGAGGCCGATTGTCAAAGAGAACCACTACTGGTTCGGGGTTTGGTTGGAAACCAAACCATTCGCAAGTGTAAGGTAATGGCTTAATGTTGATCCCTTGGTTAATGGTTGTTGGCCGAATGCTAGTGATGCCTAACCCCTAATGTTTGGCCGATTGTAGGAGTTAGTAATCGAGGGACTTAGATCGTTTTCGTTGGGGTTCTAGACTCGTATTTACCAGGTGTGTAAACTAACACACTTCTGTTTAGTAATATGATTAATAACCTGTGTGATGATTAAAGAAACAGTGATGATTGATATGATACCCTAATGGGTATGATTCTGGACTCGGGTAAGTCAGTATTATTATTATGAGTTAATGATGATCTATATGATACCATGGCTGTGGATATGTGACATGGGATATGAGATTAGACATGTTAGCATGATATGCATGATTGTATGACATGCATGATTACATGAGTATGGTATGTTGATGGGTGATACGAGTGGAGGGAGCAGTGATATTTTGTGCTGACGAGCACCAGTGTTTTGGTAACACACTTTGTGACTTTGGGTCACCAGAGGTTTGGCACCTCCAGAGGTTTGGTACCTCAGCGTCTCGTCCCTGTGGTTAACACCACCGTGGGTTGGCCCCACTTGTGAGATACGGGATTGACGCCAGTGATTTGGTATCACACGATGGGTTGGCCCCATCACCAGATTTGTGACTACGGTCACCAGTGCTTTGGTAGCACATTGTGTCTTTGGGACACCAGAGGTTTGGCACCTCATTGCGACTTGTCCCTGTGGTTTGACCACCGTGGGTTGGCCCCACTTGAGATATGGGATCGTCTGCTAGTGATTTGGTATCACACGATGGGTTGGCCCCATCATTGGATTTGTGACTTCGGTCACCAGTGCTTTGGTAGCACAATTGTGTCTTTGGGACACCAGTGGTTTGGTACCACATTGACGGATATTGTGTCTTTGGGACACCAGTGTTTTGGTAACACATTGTGACTATATGTCACCAGTGGTTTGACACCACCAGTGGTTTGGTACCACACGGGGTAGAAAAGGCGATATGGATGGTTAGGATCGGGTTGCATTAATTATGTTGCTATGTATGATGTGTGTTAGCATGTTGTTTCTTCGGGAGCGGGATTTACACACTGAGTCACTCGACTCACCCTCTCCTTTAACATTTCAGGTGACTCGTAGACGCGGACTTGGAGCCGGGATGGACTCGGGGTGCACATGCCATGCTTTAATAAAAGTTTTGCTCAGACTATTGCATTTGGGTACTTTAGCTTATTTACTTTTATTTTTGGGTTTTAATGTGGATTTGTAAAAGGCCTTTGATTTATGTTCTATGATGGTTATGGTTTAATTAAATTCTAATATGCCTTAACAAAATAAGTTGGTATGAATTTTACTAAAACTTGGAAAGATAATGATTTCAAAATCATAACGCAATGTGTTTTTAAACTATACCATCGGGTATCACACTAAGTCTTTATGATAAACAAATACAAATGGTTTTCAATTCAAACTTGTAGTTCTCCTAAGTTTAAAAATGTTTTATGTATCACTAAGAAACTATTGAGGTTTTAAATGGTATAAACTCGTTTTAACTACACATTCTGGCTAAGTTTTCAAAATATCCGGGTTTCAAATACACCATTTGATTTCAAACAAGCCTACTTAAATTTTCTTCAAGTACACCATGTTTTCACCCCGCTTTTAAACGAAAAATCTGATCTCTCAAAAACGTTTTCCCCGTAACATACCAGATTCGGACGTGATGTCTCGTCCGGGTTTGGGGTGTTACAACATCTCAAAAGAAAAAGATAAAAAAAACCATAAGAAATCCCTAAAACCCCCTGAAGGAATTGAAGGAGAGATCCGCCGTCTTGAGTATAATTCCAACTTCTTGAGATGGATCAACTGGCTATCTTCGAGTGTTTCCCACAAATCTGACCTTTTCAGCTTGGCTCCTTGGCCTAGCTAACTGCCCTCCTTTAGGTAATACTTAGGGGGTTTATATAGGCTTTCGAAATAGGTTTCTTTGCCTCTAAGTATCCTTTTCTGAGTGAAACTCTTCTTTCCAGCGACAGGGACACGGCCATGGCACACGCTCGTGTAAGTCGTGGCCAGGTCGTGTTCGAGCCTTTTGAATGAGGCACAGATGTGTGGA
The DNA here is from genome assembly GCA_005393395.2 of Gossypium australe. NCBI lineage: Eukaryota > Viridiplantae > Streptophyta > Magnoliopsida > Malvales > Malvaceae > Gossypium > Gossypium australe. The sequence continues at coordinate 61,826,421 of CM016620.1, forward strand.
TTTGGGCCATGCCATGTGGATTTCGTGATATGGCCCATTTACTCTGTTTTGGGCCCGTTCGTTCTTTCTATCCTTGGGTGCTGTACTGCGTATAAACCATGAAAAGAAAGGATTAAGAGCACCTTTTTACATAAATCAAGGGATAAATCATCCAAAAGTATGATAAATGTGGGATTAAAATATGTTACTTTTACGGTTTATCACATAACCCCACACTTAAGCTTTTGCTTGTCCTCAAGCAAAATTCTCAATTTACAATTAAAACGAACTTTCCATGATTCAATATTCCTATTAGCAATGTCTCATCATAATTCATAGATAATTTATATATGGATAGTTTAACTCAAAGAGTCCTAAATATTCAAACAATATAAGTCATACATTTGTATCACGAAAACTTAGGTGTCTCCCCTTATCTAAATAATTACCTTTACTTCAAAACTGACAAGGATTGACATCCTCACAAAGGATTCACTCAAATCACCCAAAAAGTGTTTAAGGTTCAGGGAAAAGAGCACTCATAAGTTGAACCTGAAAAGTTAATCCCATAGGCTTGCCTGAAAATCAAATGTCCACCACTGTAAAATGAGATGATAAACAGATCAAAAGGTCTTTAACAGGGTTGTAACAGGGCTAGGGTTAAAGGTGTGGATAAAGGCTGAAATAGAAGGTTAGAATCGAGATTGAATTGACAAGTTACCTATCTAGAAATACTGAGACGATAATATCAACTGAAAAGTAATAACCCTAATAATACGAGCTTTTCTTTTGATAAATAGACTTTAACTGTATAAGCTCACTTTTCATAATAATAATACTGTATATACTTCGATTATTTTTTAAGAACAAGTCAAATAATAAAGGATAAATTCAGCTACTGAAATAATATAATTAGGTAATTAATCAAATCAAATCTCGATAGTAAGAGTAGTAAAAAAGGAATGGTGATAACAAATACAAAGGGTTTGGGTTAATAATAATGGGTGAGTCAATAAAAAGGGTTGTTAGGATTAAACGAGGTTCACTAGGGGTTAATTATGAAGGTAGGTTTTTAGTGGAGTGAGTGGGTTAAAACCTAGGTGCCTTTATCATCATTGTATATCAGATCAAAGGTGTGGTCTTGACATGTATAATCGAAGCAAGTTCTAGAATAACAGTTCAATGTTGACACACTCATAATCAATAAAGTGAGCACGAAAAAGAATATATGCTCTATTAGGTTCAAAATCTCACAGAAAATTATGGGTGTTTGATATCAACCTTGTAAATTTCAAATTTCAAAGTAATATTCAAATTTAGGTTAACAACCTAGCAAAAAAATTGATTTTGAAAAATAGACTTATCATGCTTGATTCTCTAGTATCTTAAAATTTAAATCATCAATGCACAATTAACTATGGCTTACTTCAAAAACATATCAATAAAAATCATAAATCATCAGAAATTTCATCCTAATTAGTAATTTGAAGAAATTACTTAAGAACAAGATATAATTCAGGGATTTGAGAATAATGAAAAAAGTTAGTCACTTTTACCCCCCACACTTAAGGTACATTTCCCTCAATGTACAAACATAGATATGTAATTTAAGAGAGAGGGGGAGGTGAAACTTCCTGAATTTGGATGGTTTCCCAAAGTTGGAAGTCGATAGGGGTGGTTGGTGCTACCGAGCTCTGCGCTAGATGAAGAAATTGGGGAGCTCGTGGAGAATTAGCCAGGATTATTAAGATACATTTAAAATAAACTAAATATATAATTAAAGGTAAGAAAGATAAAGAGAAAGAAGATAAAAATGTAAATAAAATAAGGCTAAAAGATAAAGGGGCTTGAGAATGCTTATTGGTAGATGGTTCGCGAGGTGGGTGTGACTTCTAAGGCTGCGGAGGTGCTGGCGATGGCGGAAGTGGCGTGATTCCCAAGCAGCCTTTTGAACCTGACACTAAGAAACTAAAGTAAAATAAATTAAATTAAGCATAAGATTGTCAAAGAGAAGGAAAATAAAGAAGAAGATAAAAGTAAAAAAAAAAACAGATAAATGGTCTCAAAGACCCTTGGCTTGTCGAATGGATGAAGGGGCCGTCATGAACTTATGTAGTTCGATCTCCATGAGGGAGACTGTGCTTTGATTCCACCGTTTCTTCAACATTGAGCTTTTGAGGATCCGAAATTAGGGAAGGATTGAAGAAGAGAAATATGAAGGGGGAAAATTCTGAAGGATGGAATGGGAGAAAGTGGTTGGGAAGAGGGAGGGAGGGATGGTCTATATAGATTTTTATGTCAGGTACATTCACACGCCCATGTCTCGTGGGCGTGGCATCTCACACGGCCATGTCGCAAGGCCGTGGTGGGCTTCGTTCATTTCTCCCACGCCCATGCTCAGGTCATCACGCTCGTGTATAATTTAACAGTGCCGACCACGACCGCATCGCACGGCCGTGGGGTTTTGTCGGTGCCCGTGGGGTGGTGGTTTGAGTCTGTGACTCTAAAAATTTATTTGTTCTGACTCATACCATCCCTGCCATGTCAGTACGGAGATTCTTGAAGTCCACACGGCCACGGCCACGACCATGTGTAAGGCCGTGTGGCCTGGGAATCTGCATTTTTGGTTAGTTTAAAGCTAGGTGTTTAAGACTAAGAGAAGAAAATAAAATAAAATGAGAACAATTGCGAAAGTAAATAGGGTTAGTGCTCGGGTTGCCTCCCAAGAAGCGCTCGTTTAAAGTCTTAAGCTAGACTTTCCTTGTATTTGCAAAAATCAGGGTGGTTTAAAAGTTTGAATATCTTCCCTCATGCTATCAGTTCTATTCTCACTATAAAGTTTAAGTCGAGAAGCGTTTACCTTAAAAGTGCCGAATGTTGAATTCTTACCTCGACTGTTTCGTATAGGAAGATATTGCGTACCTCAAGGGGAATTTCTTCGTTCGTGTTCAGGTCTGATGTGATGATGCGAGGATCTGCTTTATCGAACAGTACCTGGTCTCCTATTTTGAAGTGGTTTGTTGTTCCTATGAGCTCTTCTAGGAGCTCCTTCGGTTTTACTTCGTGTGGTTCCGGTTCCTCTTTAAATTGTGTCTTCCACTCTTCTAATTTATCGACCTTCAGGCTTCGTTCCTCATATAATTCTTCCTTGCTTGCACGAGGTCCATGATTCGGCTCAGGTTTGTAACCTTGTGGTGTTTCCTGAAAAGAAGGGTTAACCGAATGGTTATTAATAGAATTTACATTCTCACCTTGGTTACTTGATGTTCTAGCTGAGTCGAGGGCTTGAAGAGTGACTGTCTCCTAGCCTACACAAAGTATAAGCTCGCCTGCATCAACATCGATTTTAGTTCTGGCGGTTGCTAAGAACGGCCTTCCTAAAATTAGGGGGATCGTGTTGTCCTCATCCATGTCTAAAAGGACGAAGTCTTCTAGGAATACAAATTTATCAATTTTTACAGGAACATCTTCGATAATAGCCCTAGGAATTCTAACAATTTTATCAGCTAATTGAATGCTCATCCTAGTTTGTTTGGGTTTCCCTAGACCTAGCTGTTTAAACAATTTATAAGGCATGACATTTATGCTTGCCCTTAAATCAACTTAGGCATTATCAATAGTTAAACTGCCAATCAAACATGGAATTGTAAAACTCCCTGGATCTTTTAGCTTCCGCGGTAGTCTATTCTGTAACATTGCTGAGCATACTGCGTTTAATTCCACATGTGGCTCCTTGTCTAACTTACACTTGTTCGTCAAGAGTTGTTTTTAAAAATTTTATCGAATCTGGCATCTCTGAAAGAGCTTCAAGAAGAGGTAAGTTGATATGTAATTTCTTTAAAAGTTTAAGAAACTTACCAAACTGTTCCTCTGTATCTTCTCTTTTCATCGCTTAGGGATAAGGAATGCGAGGTTGGTACTTCTTGATTACCGGTTTTGGCTTTTCTTGTGTTACCTCAACTTTACCTTTCTTTACCTCGTTTTCTTGTATTGGATTGGATTCATCTAACCCTATGCTATCATGAGCCGTGATGGCTTGGATTTGCTCCTTTGGGTTTATTTCAGTGTTGCTTGGTAGACGCCCTTGCGGTCGTTTGGAAATCTCTGATCAAATTTTAGAAACTATCTTAGTAAGTTGTCCAACTGACTTAGTAAGTTCCCCAACTTGGCTCTCGATCCCTTTGATTGATGCCTATTGATTATCGATTATTGTCTCAGTTTGTTGGAGACGGGTATCTATGGCTGCCATGAATTTGTCAGCATCTCTTCAAGGTTCGGCCTCTTTTCCTATGGATAGGACTAATTTTGGAAATTTTGAGGAGGTTGTTGTCTTTGATTTCCTTGATTTCCTTGACCTCGCCATGAAAATTTTGGGTGGTTCCTCCAACTTGGATTATAAGTATTACTATACGGTTATTATTAGATTTGAAATTATTACCTATATAGTTCATCTGTTCGCTTTCTGTGCTCGGTTGGTAGGGTGGGTACTTAGGATCCGCCACAGTTCCACTTGCGACGCACTGCATTACTAGATGTGTAACACCCCAAATCCGGCCTAAAAGTTAGGCCCGAATCTGGCGTGCCACATGGAAGTGTTTTTCAAAACCAACTTTGCAAATGTTAAAAACTTGTTTGAAAATTACAGCCTCTTTGTTAAAACCCAAAAACACTTAAGCAATTGTGTCTACGTGAAAACATAATTATCTTCAATAAACCTTTTTGGTTGCGAAAGCATATTTGAAATAAACGATTTATGAAAATGTGACGTTTGAAATAGAGTTGCAAAAGCATCTTGAAACATAGCGGAAACGTTGATAAAATACAAGTATTTTTGAGAGATTGATTGATGAATCACAAATCAAGGAATTGAACTTTAAATCCGTGACTTTTGAAAATGTCGTTAATAATTTGAAAGAAAGTTCGAGTTAAATCATATTTGTAAAAGTTTATTTTGAAATCCATTTGTTAATCGATTTTGGAAAACCTTTATTTATGTTTTTAGAAAAATCTCGTTTTAAACAATTTAAGCAAAATAATAAGTATAACAGCCATAAAGCAAATAATAAAATACTCCAGAGGCCCTATTACAACTTAAACCAAAATAGCAAAATAATAAAATAAACGGAAATAGAAAATTTAAAATTCGATAACACCATTTCGGAAGTATAGCCTCCACCGAGTCATCCATGGGCCCAAGTCCTCAGTACGGAGCATTACCTACAAGGATTAAGAAAGAAAGGGGGATGAGTTAGAAGAACTCAGTGTGTAACCCACTTACCGTTGTCCACTGGGCCAAAATCCATTAAGCCATTATTTGGGCCAAAGCCCATTTACAAAAATATAAATGTATCATATATAATATGCATATGATATGCAATTCCCAAACCAAACCTAGTTTTCCATCCGCTACACACCACCCGTACCAACCAACACACCTGTGGGGAGCTTTAGTCACCCACCCTGCCAACACACCAAATGTTGGCATTAAGCCATTTATATCAAATTTGTGGACAAGCCACCAGATTAACATATTTTACATGGCATTGCCATTTTTCAGATTTGCGGCAGTGCCACCAGATTTATGTAGCAGAGCTACCAGAACTTCTCTTCATCATTATCCCATCCCATGCAAATCATGTATATAATGCATAACAAATCACAATATAACAACAGTACTTTATTCGGATATTTATTACAAAATTATGGCCCATTAATACAAATTATCAAAAAGGCCCATATAGAAAATTATCAATCGGCCCATATAGCAAATTATCAATCGGCCCATATAGAAAATATCAATCGGCCCATATAGCAATATATTAATCGGCCCATATAGCAACATATCAATCGGCCCATATAGCAACATATTTCAATTTGGCCCACAAAGGGTATTTTCATAATTTATGTAATTTTACTCACTAAGGGTAATTCGGTAATCTCGCAACCCAAGGGTATTTCGATAATTTACCCTCTAAGGGTATTATGGTAATTTCGTAACCTAGGCTTAACTACTAATTTGGGGCATAAAATCGAAACTATCCAACTGCATCATACTGACTAAATTGACCATAACTCGAGTTAGAAAACTCAAAATCTAAATCCGTAAATTTTCCTTGAAACTAGACTCATTTATCTTTCCCTTATAATTTTTCCAGAATTTTTAGCTTAATCATTTAGTACAGTTTATTCCTTGAAGTTTTCCTTGTTTCACTGTCCAATGATTCTGACCTCTCTTACCTTAATCTCAAATATCATACTGTATGCTATTCATATACTGCTCCCACTTGTTTCTATTGAAAATAGGTTCACTAAGGAATCCATACATATCAATTATAACTCTTAATTCACTTTGTACAATTTTATACGATTTTTCCAAGACAGAACAAGATACCCCGAAATCATTCAGAATCAGTCTCATTAAAATTTACATATCTCAGAATATAAAATTTCTTTTCCTTCTCCGTTTCTTCCATATTAAAATAGACACAGTAAGCTTTAATCTGATATCTTATTCACTTTTTATTTCCTTTTCTCCTATTTTTCGTGATTTTTCAAATACACGACACTGTTTCCAACTGAAACTATTTTATTACAAAATACGATTACCGCTACGATCATACGCACGCCCGAGTGATCACGGATGCTGGTTTTCAGTTTTTCTTCGGTATTTCGACCAATTCACAGAATATTTCATACAAAATTTTAGAGAAGTGTGAGATTACACACCATATACGGAAGGTACGGGATTACACACCTGATTTTGATTTCCTAAAGGACCACTCGTTGTTGACCACTAATTCCGAGTGATCAATGATTGGGTAGATCGAGCAATTTAATCCCTTTAAGATTTTAGAACCAATTTCTAGCGATTAAACGATGACTTCGGAAACTCCAAGTTTCAGCCTTCCACAATATTTCGATTGATCAAAGTATGAGTAGTAATACAGTTGAGAAGAAAAATATGTATGAGATGAAAGATTCGGCTATAGTGAAATAGATTAGAATGGAGTGATTCTTGAAGGATTTTGCAAACAAAGAAAAGAAGAAGAGGAATGATGGATTAGTTTTGGTTTTCAATAATGATGAGTGAACAAAGCAATGGTCTCAAGCTTTGTATACAATTGGCAAGAAGAAAGAAGAAATGGAATATGCCTCCTCAAGGTTGTGTAGATTCGGCAAAGAGAAAAAAAGGAGTTTGGGGAGAAGAGAGAAATGATACCAAAGTTGTCAATAGAGGTTTGGCCAAAGCAACCAAAATTTTACCAATTACCAATGACCATATTCGGCTAGGAGAGAGAGTTTTGAGAGAAAAAAAATACAATTGATGGTATTGATATTTTAACCCAAAACTAACACTTTTGTTTTACCAAAACATCAAGCCCCAAATTGGCTATCATCCTAGCCCCAAGCCATCCACATTCATCCCCCCTAGGATAAGAGTTTGGCCACCCAAACTTTTCAAAACACCTTCCACGAAATAAGCCCCTTTTCCCCCTTACTTACCTATTTCTCTTGATTCCTTTCCCCAACTTCAACCTTGCCTTATTCTTTTAGCCACCTTACCAAAAACAATGAAGTCCACCCTTGCCATAAATACTCCTTGACTGACACATTAAGAAAGGGAAGCAAAAATAAAAGTCAAAATGCACACAAAGTGATTCGAACTCCTTCCCTCAAGGTACTACAAGTAACGCCATAGCCTCTTTACCAAATGCTCATTTATGCTAGCTATATACTCAATTATTTCCATATGCTTTAAGGTCACTTACTCCATCTCCTTCAAAGTGCTAAATGCCAAAAATTTTATTAAGGTCCAAATAAACCCCGAGCCTTCATAGAAACCTCGTAACCTTCCAAATTCACTTAACTAATAAGTCCAATTTGCAATAATGCTATTCTCTTGTTCTCAAAATTTTAATCACTCCTACGCCGAAGGCCCATTGGGCCCAATCCTACTAGGCCCAATTTTGGGATGTTACAGGATGTACCTGCGAAGAACACGGACTATCAAGCTTTTTATTCATCATCTCTACTTGTGTTGATAGCATGGTTACTACGTCGAGGTTGAAAGCTCCAGCTGATTTTGTTGGTTTTGTCCTTGTAACCTGTCACTAATAGTTATTCAGTGACATCTCTTCAATAAACTCGTAGGCTGCTTCAGGAGTTCTGTTGTTCAGGGTTCCACCAGCGGCTGAATCAATTAGTTGCCTCGTTGAGGGGTTCACACCGTTATAGAAATTTTGGACTTGGAGCCACAAGGGTAAACCATAGTGTGGACACCTTCTCAAGAGATCCTTGTATCTCTCCCATGTGTAGTATAATGTCTCTAAATCCATGTGCACAAAAGAAGAGATATCATTCCGTAATTTGGCCATTTTGGCCGATGGGAAATATTTTAATAAAAAATTTTCAGTCATTTGATCCCATGTAGTGATTGACCCTCGTGGTAACGAGTTTAACCACTGTTTGGCTTTATTCCTTAATGAAAAGGGAAATAACCGAAGATGTATGGCATAATCAGAAACACCATTTATTTTGAAGGTATCATAGAACTCTAAAAATTAGCTATATGAGTATTTGGGTCTTCGTCCTGTAAACCATCAAATTGAACAAATTGTTGAATCATTTGTATAGTGTTAGGCTTTAATTCAAAATTATTAGCAGCTATAGCAGGCCTTACAATACTCGATTCTGCTCCTGTTAAATGAGGTTTAGCATAATCATACATAGTACGCGGAGCATTATTTTCTGCCATATCTTGTGGTGGTGGATTATTCTCGTCCATCCCTTCAGTAGAATTGGATCTGCCTTCTCGCTCTTCTTCTGCGTAATTTACGGCTCGCCTAATTTCTCTGCGATTCCTGTGAGCGATAGCTTCAATATCACTGTCGTATACTAATGGTCCTTCCGGGTTCTTTCCAGTCATAAAGTAGAGGTACCTGCTAGGGAAAAGAAAGAAAGAAAATTTAGCAAAATCAAAACTTAACCTAAAATAAAAGTAAATTGCGGAAAATAAAAATAATGCCTAAAGTAATAAAAATAGAGCTTTCTTAATATTTTAGTTCCTCGGCAATGGGGCCAAAAACTTGATCGTCGATTTCAGAGTTTTAAATTTATAATGAGAATGATCGAACCTGGAAACTAACTCTGACAATGATTTGAGGCAAGCGCACCTATCGAACAGTAGTATATTTAAGGCAAGACCGGAATGTCGAACCCAAAGGAACCAAAAGTACTAATACTAACTCTCTTTCTATTCTCTAGCCTAAAATAAGTGAAGTTGTTATTTAATCTAAATCTAACTAACTACTAAGCTAAAGATGCAAAGACAAAAAGAATGAATTGGGGAAATACTGTTGGAAAAACTCATTTGATTAAGACGATACCCTTAGGAAGAATCCACGTAGACTTCACTTGTTATCTAACACTGAACTAGACGATTTATTCACTTGACTTGATCCGTAAGACTCCTTAAGTTATATTAAACCCTCTCTCAAGGCGAATAACGCCTAACCCTAGGTTGATTAATTAAATTCTCTTTCTAATTAAAACCCCTAGAATCGCATTAACTCAATCTATGGACTCACATATTAGGTTTCACCCTAATCCGGCAAAATCTCATCACCCTATCTCTAGGCGTGCGATCAACTCCGTTTAATTATGCTAGATCTACTCTTAAGCAGGGACTTTTGCTCCTCCACCTAAGCACATCACACTTGAATCAATATCCCGGAAATATCAACACAAGAATTAAGAGCACATAATTAATAACAAGTCAAATATTTATCATATAGTTCAAAAAACAATAACAAGATCCGTCTTAGGTTTCATCACCTTCAGGTATCTGAAGGGTTTAGTTCATAACAATAAAAGAAAACATCTCAAAAGAAAAGATAAAACAAAACATAAGAAATCCCTAAAACCCACTAAAAGAATTAAAGGAGAGATCCGTCGTCTTGAGTATAATTCTGACTTCTTGAGATGGACCAGCTGGCTATCTTCGAGTGTTTCCCAAAAATCTGACCTTTTCGGCTTGGCTCCTTGGCCTAGCTAACCGCCCTCATTTAGGTAATACTTAGGGGGTTTATATAGGCTTTCAAAGTAGGTTTCTTTGCCCCTAAGTATCCTTTTCCGAGTGAAACTCTTCTTTCCAGCAACAGGGACACGGCCATGGCACACGCCCGTGTAAGTCATGGCCAGGCTGTGTTTGAGCCTGTTGAATGAGGCACGGCCGTGTGGATTTGGGCCAGGCCGTGTGGATTTCGTGATATGGCCCATTTACTCTGTTTTGGGCCCGTTTTCCGTTCTTTCCGTCCTTGGGTGCTCTCTTGAATATAAAACATGAAAAGAAAGGAATAAAAGCACCTTTTTACATAAATCAAGGGATAAATCATCCAAAAGTATGCTAAATGTGGGATTAAAATATGTTACTTTTATGGTTTATCATCTATGAATTATGATGAGACACTATTGATGAATATTATAAATCAAGGAACTTCATTTTAATTTTGAGTTGAGAATTTTTCTTGAGGAAAAGAAAATGCTTAAGTGTGGGGGTATTTTATAAACCGTAATATGTTCACATTTTAATCCCACATTTAGCATACTTTTGGATGATTTATCCCCTGACTTGTGGAATTTGGTGCTCCTAATCCTTTAATTTCATGTTTTATACTTAGGAGAGTACTGGAGGATGAAAAGAACGAGAAACGAGCAAAAAACTGAGAAAATAGGCCAAAGTACGAAATGCACACGGCCTGGGACCAAGCCACACAGCCGTGCCTCATTAGCAAACCCGAACACGTGTTCCACGGGCGTGTCCCTGCCGCGACCTATTTTAATTTCACACGGATTAGGATACTTAGGGGGAAGAAAGACATTTGAAAGCCTATATAAACACCCTGAGTGTGACCTAAGGGAGGGGGTTCAGGTAGGCCAAGGAGCCAAGCCAGAGAGGCCAGAATTACTTGAAAAAAGCCAGTTGATTCATCTCATGAAGACGAAGTTATACTCAACATGGAGGATCTTCACATCAAATTCCATCAGGGGGTTTTAGGGTTTTTCTCATGTTTTGTTTTATATTTTCTTCTGAGATGTATTCTTTTACAATTATGAACTAAACCCTCAAATACTTGAGGGGGATGAAACCTAAGACGGATCTTGTTATTGTTTTCTGAACTATATGATAAATAATTGATTTGTTCTTAATTATGTGTTCTTAATTCTTGTTTTGATATTTTAGGATATTGATTCAAGTATTAATGTGCTTAGGCAGTGGAGCAAAAGTCCCTGTTTAAGAGTAGATCTAGCATAGTTAAGTGGAGTTGATCGCAACCCTAGAAATAGGATAACGAAAATCTACCAGATTAGGGTCAAACCTAATATGGGAGTCCATAGATCGAGTTAATGCAATTCTAGGGGTTTTAATTAGAAAGAGATTTCAATTAATCAACCTAGGATTAGATGTTAGTAGCCTCGAAAAAGGTATTAATATAAATTAAGGAATCCCACGGATCAAGTCAAGTGAATAAATCGTCTAGTTCAGAGTTAGATAATAAGTGAAGTCTAGGTGGATTCTTCCTCGGGTATTTTCTTAATCAATTGGTTTTTCCCTCAAGTATTTTCCCCAATTCTTTCTCTTTGTCTTAGCATCCTTAGCTTAGTAGTTAGTTAATTTTAGAATAAATAACAATTCTCTTAATTCTTAGGCTAAATAATAAAAAGAAAGTTAGTATTAGTAATTTTGGTTCCTTTGGGTTCGATATTCCAGTCTTGCCACTAAGCTATACTACTGTTCGATAGGTGCACTTGCCTCAATCGTTGTCACAGTTAGTTTCTAGTCTTGACCATTCATTATATAAATTTTTAGGACTTTGACACATGATCAAGGCTCGTATTGTCAATTCTAGGAATAGGATATTCCATTAGGTTAATTTAGGGTAATTAATTTAAGTAGTTTAATTAAAATATTAATTTGGATACATACTACTAATTCGTGACCCGATTATATTAGAAATTATTTTCTATAATTAATTTAATAATAATTTCTACAATCTACAATCCCTTGGGTATGATCCTTGGAATACTTACCAATGTTTCGTTGTAAACTTTACTATATTATAATTTGACCCGTACGCTTGTTGACACCGCCGATTTAATTATATATTTTTGGTGTGATATTTATTCTATAAACAATAACATGTTTATAGGCAGCCAAGTTGTTGGTGTCGTTGTCGAGGATTGCGATTGTTAAACTTTTTGTTAGATTGATTACTGTAAAATAATAGTAATCGAAAGACAAACTAGCTAGATAGTGTTCTATTTTTGTACATATTAAAATATTTTTATTTTGAATTTATAGTTAATTAAATATTTTTATTTTTAATATTTTTTACATTGTTGATTAGCTGGTCTAATCATGGATGAAGGTGATTACATATGGTATAACGATTAAATGACTTCTTGGGACGATGAATCGAACTACCTGATAGGTTGATCGAATGGAGATTTGACAAACCAATGGACTCAAGACGAAGTATACGAGGAAGGAATATACAATCAAATGGAGATTATGTAGAACCAAAGATCGTTTATGATCAAGTTCCTCAAACAAAGAAATGAAACAAATAATCCATTGGAAGATGTTCTGCATGATGTTCCTAAATTCTTCGGTAATTCACATGAAACATTATTGTGCGAAGCAATGGAGCAACTCTTTCCGCACATTTCAAATGATTGGTTAAGAAAGCTGAACGATTGGAGGATATGATGTCGTTCATGATTGAGAAACTCCAACGAACTTACGAAGTAAAGACTCCATTGGAAGATGTCGTACATGATGCCTCCAATTTGAATCCGAAGGACAAATGTACCACTGAAAACCATCCGGAATCAAATCTTGAAAGCCAACAAGAGTTTGGATTTGGATATGGGAACGAATTGAATATAACCAAAGTTGTCTCCAATAAAATTAACATAGACATAGATCTAGTAAATGTAACATTAACCACTAACTTGTAGCCTAAACTAATTTTGAGTAAAGGTACGAACGTGCCGACGCGACTTCTAGCCATAGAAGAGGAAATGCCAACCAAAGAAGTCGATGAGTTCATATCACTCTCATTCGACGACAATGGAAAAACTCAGGTTGATCAATCCTCACGCTGCTGAGCTGAAAATACTCAAGGTAATAATACCCTGGAAATCCATTTAGGGTTGGCTCAGATTTGGAGTTAAATGGCTCGTGATATGGATGTCACATTTGTTGAAGATAAGGCGATATCATTGGAATTGATTGAAGGCTCTGGTTCAAATTTATTAACAACGAAACAAAAGATGAATCAAAGTGTCGAGGACCAGTCTTTAGGGACGATACGGATTGTCTCGACTCCAAAAAAGGACTTCGCTTTTAAATTTTATTTGATCTTAATTTAATTTAATTTTGTTTTTATTGTTAGTTATATTTTAGGATTTAGATTTTTAATTTGATGTTAGAATTGGAAGAACATAGGTTTTCGGGAGCAACAAAGGAGTTAGATGTTAGTTCGGGGTAAGTATGGACAACAAGAGGCTTTTGACAAGCCTCGGAAAGGCCAAACCAAAACCATGCCATCACACAGCAATCCAATGGCATGACATAACCACATTGACCCAAAAATATAGAATTTTTTTGTCATGCCGCGCCATCTAGTCTCTATGGCATGACACACCCTTGAAGGAAGCAAGAATAGGGGAAAAACTAGTGTCGTGTCTCGCCATGCGTACTCTATGGTGCGACATGCTAGTCATTTCTTGAAATTTTCCATCTGTGTTTCGGTGCAATCTTCAAATATATTCTCTAAGTTTGCACGAAAAGTCTATATATTATCCATAAAAGCCATAAAAAGCAATTACGCAACCTTTCATGAACCTATTCTTCAAGATTCTGCAAATTCTCTGATTTTCACTTGTTCCGTGGCCCTAAAACAATGAGAAACAACTTTTCAAATGCTAAATCGGAAGCTGATAATTCAAAAAACTTCATGAAATGGAGCTTGGAATTCATCTTCAAACCATTCGATGGAAATCTCCTATTCAAGTGAAAGGTTTCGAGTCTTTGCTTTCTGTAAACGGTGAAACTAGGGAGATGCTTCAGTTCCATAGATGGGAGAGATTTTTTTCCATTTTAGAAGAATGAGCTTGTATGCCAATCGTCCAGGAATTTTATGATGCCTTAAGAGAGATCGAGACGACTTAAAAATTGGATGTACCATGGTTGCGACTCTTTGTTCAAGGGAAAGAATTTGCAATCTCACCTCTAGAGATAGTGAAGAACCAATAGGACACTTCGAGCGCTACTTGCCACCAGTGAATTATCCAATATGAAAATTGAGCATAAAACTCTTTGTGGGAAATAAAAAATGAAAGACATCCATTAAGACAAAACTACATCTTTGTGAGAATGTGTTACCTAATACGAAATGGATAATTCGATGGATGCAAGAAGTGGGACCAATCTAAGAGGACTATGCAAAGAAGATCGATTTAAGGCTGCCGCAATTCCAAACAGCCAAATACGAGGCAAAGGCGGAACCCAATATAATAAAGGAAGAAGAAGATCCAGAGGGAGACCTAGAAGAAGATCCCGAAGAAAATCCCGAAGAAGATCCAGAGTCGAAGCCTGATTCCAACTTATTCTAAACATTTTTATTTTTTATTTTGGATTTATATTTTAAATACTTATTCTATTTTTGGTTGATTTTTATTTTTATTTAGTTTAATTAGGATTATATATATTGTATGTTTAGTTTTTCTTTGTAGGAACCCCATATTTATTACGACACTACAATATCGAGCCGAAAACGCAAGGAAGAGTAGTCCCACCAATTTTTTTGAATGTACCATGCCAATCGGATAACATATTTCCTTTATCTTTTATTGCACGTTAGGGACAATGTGCCGAATAAAGTGTGGGGCTAACTTAGGAAAAATTTTAATTTTTTATGTTATTTTTTTTTTGTTTTTAGTATTTTATAATTTTTTCTTATGTGTTTTCCATGTGCTTGAGCTTGTAGAAATACAAGTGATTAGTTAGGAGCATGTTAATAGGGTTCTGTGAATAAACTATAAATTTAGTTTGATAATAATTTAATCTAAATTTTCTAATTTTAGACTAATTAGTTCAATTTATTACACTGTGAGTAGATTTAAAATGTTAAGTATACCACATGATAAATAGATATGTAAATAGCATACATGTTTAATTGAATTATAGGTTGTAGAAATTGATAGACTTGGTCGATTTAATCCATGTAATGAATTACCTAGGGATTACCTAAGGCATTTTTTGTTGGACAATTTCTTGAACCAAAAAGCTATCCCATAAATATTTTCCTTAGTACATTATTTTGAGCTTGAATCCATTTTCTTTATGTTTGAGCCTGAATCCATTTTCTTTATGAACGAGAAATGAAACCATAAGCCTAACAAAAAAATCTATTTGATCCTTTATTTCTTGGTCCTTATGTCACGGGCCAAAGTGCAAAGCCCGTAACCATAGCACAAGATGCTTCCCATAGAGGTTTATCAATTAAATGGGGATTATTTAGCCCACGAGAATTGGCCCAATTCAAAGAGTTTGGGGAGAAGCCAATCATATTGAAGCCTGGGTGGCCCAATGATGCATATATGGAAACATAGGGTACCTTTGTAAATATGGGAACTAATCTTAGAAGATTGATAGGAATCATATCTTGTAACGATTATATTAGATTTGCTATTGTAATCTTGTAAATCCCTTAGTTTAGGGGAATGGCTTAATCTCGTCCATCGATATAATTCAATCTAGACTGTCAATTTTGAGGGAGCTCAACTATAAGCAGAGAGCCTCCCCTTCACTTGTAACTCATCCATTGCATCATGAATTACTAAGAATAATGAAATTCTTGGAGAGCATTTACTCAAACACCTCTCATGCATTGTTTTCTCTGGCTTTTTATTCTTTTGTGCCTTCTTTTGGCTAAGTTGCTTCCACTATACAAATTGGTGCCTTGGAGGAATTCTTTGTTAATCCTCAATGTTTGGTGGCTAGGCTGACTTAAGCATGTTTGGAACGAACAGATTTCCTAAGGCCACACGAAACACAAGATAAAAGTTCTAACCCCGTGATAGTTGGTATCCAAGCTTAGATTTTGGAAGGCACCGTTGGGATGTCGAAAGAAGTTGTTGATCAAAATGAGTCAATGAAGACCTATAGAAGGGCTAGAAAAATCAATCAATTAGAGGAATGCTGTCAGCTTTAGAGGATCGAGTAGCCACTCGAGGAGTCCATGCGGGACGTTGAGGAGAGGATTGACAATGTCAATGATAGAATCACCGATGGGTTACAATCAATGAAGAAGCAGCTTAGGGAATATGTGTGGGATTCTATTGGTTCTTTGGAGATCAAGCGTGGAAGAAAGGATGATGCTCTTGAGGCTATAGTCACAGCGTTGAAGGAAGAGATCTATGAGCTTAAGGGAGAGCTCAAGATTTTTAAGGCTGCATTAGGAAATGGAATGTTGGCTTTAAGGCCGAAACAACAATCAATTGATGTGTCCAAATTGAAAGCGTTGAAGGAGCAAGGTCCACAAGCAAAATGGAGAACTTTCTTTGGGCAACGGAGCAATACTTCCGAGCGGTGAGGATCGAAGACAATGCTACTAAGGTAAATATTATTGTTATGTATTTTACTGATGTTGCTTTGTTATGGTGCATCATAGGTCCATAGATGTGAGACGTGGTGGGACTGAGATTGGGACTTGGGTGGAGTTTCAAAAGGAATTCAAGGCACAATTTTACCCAGAGTATGTCGAGAACGAAGCTCGAGCAAATTTGTGACAACTTACATAACGAGGCACGGTTAGGAAGTATGTTCGGAAGTTCAGTGAACTCATGCTCTAAATTTCTGATTTGAGTGAGAAGGAAGCATTTTTATCCTTCACAGATGGGTTGTAACCATAGGCAAAGCAAGAGTTGCAATGCCGAGAAGTTCAAGAACTTACCAAAGCCATGATGGTAGCGGAGTCTTTAGTAGAACTTGTTCCAAGAAGAGACAGGTTCGAGTCTTCCAAGCCCAATGGGAAGGGAAATAGTGGGGAAGACCATGAGGAAGATGAAAAGGGACATAGCGATGATGGCAACGGTAGTAGTAACGACAATGGTAATGGGAAACCACGAAATGAGAAGTGGAGCCCAACAGCCTGAAAGAGAAGAGGAGAAAGATAAGATGCTACTTTTGTAAAATATCGCATATGAAGAAGAACTACCCAAAGGTATTTTCTTTTTTGCTATCAAAAGAAGTGATGAGTTGAAGGAAGCGAAGTCTATTGAGAAGTAGACATCGATGGTTAATTCCATGGTACTTACTCTTGCAAAGAGGAATGGCAAGGAAGGGTTTGAGGAATGGCATTGAATTTTGTTTATATCGGGAAAAGCTATGAGGAAACTTGGTCTCTCAACTAGGAAATCGAATAAGAAGATTAAGACGATAAATTCTAAGGAGGCCCGAATTGTGGGAGTAACTCGAAATGTGAAGCTACAAATTGATGAATGGAAAGGCAAGGAAGAATTTGAGGTAATCCAGTTAGATGATTATGATTTTCTACTTGGCTTAAACTTCCATGACAAGATTTAGGTTGTTCTATTTCCATGGGCTGATCAAATTCATATCGTTACTAGTTCGTTATCACGAATCGTTGTACCAGTGAATCGAGATATGAATCTTGGGACCAAGGTGTTTTCGTCAATCCAACTAGTCGAGGATATTTCGTATGGGAAGAAGATTGGCTCGATAGAATGGAGTACTACGAAAGCCCCTTTAGAAATATTAGTGGCACATGAGACCGATGTGAGACCTATAGAGTCGACTGTGGAGCTAACACCTTTGGGTAAGGTGGGTTGTGTATCGAACTTCGAGGGTAAAGTGATGCAAAAATAGTCAGAATGAGTAAATGCTACGAGTAAGGTACATTTCGAACACTTTGGTAGTGTTTTTAAATCTGACTTGTAACAGCCCTAACCCATCTCTATTGCCAGATTAAAGTTACGGAGCATTTCCATACAATTGGAAACATTTAATCATCATATCATTCAACAAGTTATTAATATCATAAACCATTCACACACATGCATATTTTCCCTAAAGTAAGCCTCAAGGCCCTAAAATAGCTTTAGAACAATTCGGGGCTAATTTGAGACAGTTTGGAAAGTTTAGGAAAAACATGCAAAAATTTCAAAACAGGGGTCACAAAATCGTGTGGCTAGGCTGTGTCACACACCCATGTTCCCAGCCATTTAACTTTCAAGCTAAGGACACACAGCTGTGTCTCAGCCTGTGTCCTCACCGGTGTAACTCACTGAGCAAGGTCACATGGCCGTGTCACAGACTCGTGTGCCAGGTCGTGTAACTCTCTGAGTTTCTCCACACGCCCGTGTGCCAGGCCGTGTGTTAGGATGTGTAACTCACTAACTTGAACCTTAAGAAATGCCTAGATGACACATGGCTGTGTTGACAGGCCGTCTGCCTCACATCGTTGAGTCACACGCCAGTGTCTCAGGCCATGTGAACCCAAAAGTGACTTAAAATCAAGTCATTTCAAACCATTTCATGCATAACATTTCAACCCAATTTAAGCACACTTTAAAGGAACCTAAAAATCACCCAATTACATATCAAAATGCATTCAAGATCTTAATTCAACTAACCAATATGTCATTCAAAGGCATGAAATTTCATCAAAACATTTCTAACCAAAGCAAAGCAATTTAACTACATTTTAAACACAAAATTAGTTCTTCTAACTACCATCATTTAACAATCAACTTAACCATTCACATTTTGACTTCAAACATACCATATAAGAGCTTATATTTCTAGTTCTTAAAATAACTAAAAGAATTAAACTTATATTTAAAATCTATCAAACAAAACTCAAGCTCAAAAGCATATTTGAACCAAAATGATTATTTACACATTCATAAACTATTACTACACAAAGTCCTATACATGCCATATAACCAAGATATTCAAAATATACCAAATTAGTCCTTGAGAAAGTGTGATTCTTTGAGCTTGATCCAATCTACCGATAGCAAAATAAAGTCTTCAAAACAAAGGACAAATAGAGGTAAGCTTACTTAAAGCATTGTAAGTTCGTAAAATAAAGATAGAACTTACTACAATTTAATTTGACAACACAAAAAATATCAAATAGGAAATTTCCAGTCATTCACAATCCACCACAAATAAGAGCTACACATTTCCTTACATTAGACTGATTAGCTGACTTCACTTGCCATTTTCATAATTTACAGAATAACTCTCAATCGAGCTAGATTTAGAACATTTACCGTTTTGCAATACTTCTCTCACAAGCTGACAAGGGTCTGCAACGTATGCAAGTCCTCAACCATCGCTACGGTTCATTCATTAGAACATAACATTTAGTCATTTCACTAGTTCTCGATGCTGCTCACACAAGCTGTCGAGAATCAACAACTTATGCATAATTCTTACCCATCGGAACGATCCATTTCTTCAGAACAAAATATTTAATATTTTCATCACTTTACATTCAGACCCAACACCGAATCATATTAATATTTCATAACTTAAATATATAAAAACTAGAAGTACGAACTTAACAGGCTAATTTGTAATAACAGCCAAAGCACAAGGACTACTCTGGTACCTTGTACTTTCCTCGGTTATCAACACATTCGTGATCAATTAAGACTTCAATTGAAAAACTATGAAAACCCTAGGTTTTCTTGGCTATGCCGTGGGGAAGATGGTGAGACTGCAAAAAAAAAAAATCATCTTTTTTTAGTTGAATTTAATATATATACAATGGCATTTTTGTAATTTTGACAACTTTCTAAATTAACTTTAATTAACCTATGTTTAAGCCTAATTAAGCCTATGCAAATAATCATTCAATTCCAATAACTAAATTCCCATGGGTTCTATTACCCCTTTAGCCCCTTTAATTTAACTACTCAACTTTTGCAGTTTTTGGGGTTCACTCCTTTTTGCTTATTAAACTATCTAAACGATAAAATTTTCCAATCACAATTTAATATGACCCTAAATACCTCGTAAATATATTAATTAAATAATATTTACGAAACTTTTACGTCAGAATTATGGTCTCGAAACCACTATTTTTGACACTATAGAAAAATTGGCTATTACATGACTTGTTGGCTCGGCGAGAACATAGGGGCCCTTTCAAAGTTCTTAAGCAAGGAGGTCGATGGACTGTGGGAAATTCAAAGCCAACTGTTATGACTCAAGAGGATTCCGTTTGAAGCGAGTTAGAATGTGGGAAAGAGAGAGCTGTGGCTTCTTGCCAACGAGATGTACCAATGAGTGCAATGATTCAAGTTAAGAGGCAATAGAAGTCGAGGCAAAGGTTCTGAAGGAAGGAACGACTCGATAGCAAGACTAGTCGAGAAATAGCCAAGGCGACGAGAGAGTTCCAAGGCGAATCAAGTCAGTGCCATTCTAAAGGCTCAACGAGGGCATCATGAGAATGGGTAGCGGAGAATGTCATAGGCCAAAAAGTGCAAAGCCCGTGACCATCACACAAGATGTGTCCCATAGAGGTCTATTAATTAAATGGGGATCATTTAGCCCACGAGAACTGGCCTGATTCAAAGAGCTGTGTGAGAAGCCTATCAGATTGAAGCCTGGGTGGCCCAATGATGCAGATATGGAAACATAGGCTACCTTGGTAAATATGTGAACTAATCTTAGAAGATTGATAGGAATCATATCTTGTAAATATTAGATTAGATTTGATATTGTAACATTCTAAATCCCTTAATTTAGAGGATAGGCTTAATCTCATCCATCAATGTAATGTAATCTAGATCGTCGATTTTGGGGGAGCTCAACTATAAATAGAGAGCCTCCCCCTGACTTGTAAATCATCCATTGTATCTTGAATTCTTGGAGAGCATTTACTCAAATACCTCTCATGCATTGTTTTATGTGGCTTTTTATTCTTTTGTGCTTTCTTTTGGCTAAGTTGCTTTTGCAATACAAATTGGTCCCTTCGAGGAATTCTTTGTTAATACTCAATTGCTTGGTGGTTAGACTGACTTAGACGTGTTTAGAACGAACGGATCGCCTAAGGCCGTATGGAATGTGAGACAAAAGTTCTAGCCCGTGACACTTGCACAAATTTAGACGTTTAGCCATGGATATTGACGGATTAGATAGGGACATCTCGATGGTTTCAAAAGAGAAAAAATGAGTAAACTAAGGAATTGTATGGAATAGTGAGTATAAGAATTCTTGAGCTTGTAGAAAAATAAGGCAAAATGCCAATTAAGAAAATAGCGATGAAAAAAATATAAAAGCAAAGTGAGTTGAAGAAAAAGTACGCTAACATTTGTTCAAAAAAAAGAAAAATAACAATACGAACTCGAATGATTGTACTCATGAATATTATACTAGGACTTAATAATGGAGAAATAAGGAATGTGAGGGAAATAGATATAAGGTGGTGAGTTTATTTGACTATTAAGGGAGTATAGGGGACAATATAATGTGTCAAACTACTTTCGTGCTTAGTTGTTTTATCGAACCTATTCTTTGAATTCTAAACCAACCTAAGCCGCAGATGTTAAAAGCTGAAAAGTCCTATGTGACTTAGGTAATGCTCTATATAGATGACAGTCATGCCAAGTTTTGATAATTTTTCCTACTTATATTCATTTGAACATAATTCTATATATATATATATATATATGTATGTATTTGTTTTGATGTATACTTATACTTACTATTTTTTTATTTGTTTACTTTGTAATTTAGTGAACTAACCTGTCTAATTTTAGAAATTATAAGTCAATTGTATATCATTCTAGAGTTATATGTTTACTTACATTATCTTGTTAATATTTTTCTATTCGATTTAATGTATCATACTAGCTCAAGTACATTTTATCTTTTACATGTTTATTTCTTCTTTTAAGTTGTTTTAATTTCTTTTGTTTTACTTTTATTTTTGTTTAACTTTCTTGAGGCCAAGCAAGGACTCAAGTATGGGGGTATTTGACCTATCACCAATAGTAATGGTAGTTTAAGTACATTTCGGCATTTGACGAGCTTGTTTTCTTGGCTTTTTATAATTAATTATTGCATTTTTAGTAGTAGTAGGTCAGGATCTAAATATTAATAAAAGTAAGTGTTTTTATACATTTTCTGCTATTTCGATGACCCGTAAGGCCGACTCGGACCTCATGAGTCACTAATGGGCTATTTAAGTGTATAGGATGCCAATTCGGGTCCAAGAATACAAGGGATGATGATCGGGCCACGAGTCAAGGGAGCTCGATAGCACAACGAACCTGCCAAGGTCGAGAAAGCACTTGATGTCGTGACGAGAAGTTTCCTCTCATCACAATGACACAATGATTATGGGAAAGAAATCATGATGACGACATCGTGACAAGAAGCCTTTCTACGTCACGACGATGCAATGATGGCAGGTCAAAATGTGGTTGATTCTTTCCACGACACTCTTGGTATATTTCTATATTCGAACCCTAGCATTTATCAGAATATTGTATTAATTGGTATCTAAGTGTATCTAGGGTTGAGTGGTCACCAAGTACCCCGTTGCCTATATAAGCAACCTTAGTGTCACCGGAATTGGTGTGAAGACTTAGACGGTCAATTTTGTTATTTAGTTTTCTTTATATTTTATTTTTATATTTGATTAGTCAGAACTTTTCTATTCCTATTTGCAGACAAATGCGAGCGAAGATTGTTTTGGAATCGCACCTTAATATATTATTCATTAGCATTCTCTTATCTCTTTTATTCCATTATTTTATTTATATTTCATTGATTTTTCCAATTAATCATTGTATGAATATTAAGATAGATTATTTTGTTTTACTCATATCTTGTATGATTTGATTAATAAAATGATTTATCTAAAATTAGTTATTTAGTCAAGAGTATTTAGTATATTAGGGAGTGACGCAATAGAATATCGAGACAGGTGAGACTAGAAGGATATTCTTAACTAAGGGTGATAAATAACTCAATCTAGGATAATTAATTCTTTAATTAGATAACTAGGGATTCAATCAGTCATAGGCTAGAGGCTTGCATTGTGTACACTAGGAATAGGAAATTCCATTAAGTTAATTTAAGGTAATTAATTTAATTAGTTTAATTAAAATATTAATTTGGATTCACACTACTAATTCGTGACTCGATGAGATTAGTAATTATTTTCTATAATTAATTTAATAATAGTTTCTCCAATCTGCAATCCTTGGGTATTGACCGCCTCCGAACGTACTAACATCCAGAGTGTGAATACTGCAACTAAATGTATGGAATTGAGGCAGTGTCCGCAAGTATATGTGTCAGGTTGCAATATAGTTTGTTTACAATGAAACACTTGGTAGGTATTCTGAGGATCGTACCCAAGGGATAGAACTTTAGGAGAAACTGCTATTAAGTCAATTACCAAAAATAACTACTAGTCTACTTGAGTCACGAATTAGTAGTGTTAGTATAAAAGCAGGATGATAATAATAATAACCAAATAAATTGAACTAAACCTAAATCTACTCCTAGGTTCAAGTATCAACTTCAGCCTAGATCCAATTGTTTTACTTAATTAATCAATGTTCTAGGGTTCTAAATAGCTGGTTACTAATTAACCTAGCAAGGCTTCTCAACCTTCGACTAACCTAACTAGGCAACAGGAACTACTCACCTCTTGATGATGCAGTTCAGACCGGGGTAGGGTAAGATTTTCATAGATATGCACTGCTGAATTTGGGAATTTCACACCTATATGACTTCCTAGGGTCATCAAGCCTATGGTTTAAGTTCTTCTTTCCCTAATCACTAATCTGCTAAGTAATGTTTGGTAGGCAACAATGATTTCGGTTTAATTCCTACCTAGATTACTTCCTAAGGTCACCAATCTGGATTAAACTCTACCCGTCAATCAAATAATTAGATTAAAATAGTTAAAATATGTGAAATATGTATAAAGCATAAACTGATTATAATATTTACACAAACACTCAATTAAAATATTAAAGAAAGAAATATAAAGAATAGAATAAAGGAAAGAGATGCTCTTGGATTTATCGATGAAAGTGTAGCTCCAACACAGTGTAGCTCCAGAATAATCTCTGCTTGCGAAAGTATCACTTTAGAATAGGATCTTTCGGTTACAAGAACATAAAATAAACTAAGTAAAAACTAAAAATGAAAATAAAAACCTAAGATTGCCTCACCAAGATCGTTTAATGTCTTATTCTGAGCGAGTATTTATAGATCACGTGTATTATGACCTAACTAGATCAAGTAAGAATGACTAAGCATGTTAATTTAGGTTGTGTTGACAAAAAAACCTTTGCTAATTAAATTGGCCTCGTCACAACTATGTCGCGGCACCATTAAGCCTATGTCGTGACATCGAAGGCAGTTCGCTTTATGCTTGGTGTCTTTAGGGCTATGTCGTGACACTGCCTAGCCTATGTCGCAACATCCTTGGTAGACTGCTCCTTAAGTATTCTACTTGCTTTGTTATGACATCCAAGCTTCGTGTTGCAACATTGGGAGCAGTTCACTGTAACACCCCAAACCCGGTCAACACACCACAACCGAATCTGGCATGTCACAGAGTGAAAACGTTTCGAAGAAAACAAGTTGCCGGTTTAAATTCCGCGTAAAACTCTTTTATTGCTTTGTATTGGAGAAATCCTGTGTATGTATAGTGAAAACATTTTGTTGTTTTGGAAAACCCGGAAGTAATTCTCTTTTAAGACATTTTACCATTCATTACTTAAAACACTCACGTTTATTAAAACCCGAGTAAAATTAACTTGATTAATTTAAAACCGTTTGCTTTTGAGTTTTGGAAAGACTTAGATTTGAAAATCATTTAAGTTGGCTTTGTTATCATGTGAATTGTATTACCCGATGGTAAAGTTTAGAAAACCAGTCGCGTATTATAGTTTAGAAAACTTTGTATTTCAGGTTATTAAAACAAATCAAGTAATTTACTTAGTCATATTTACAATCAAATCTAAAGCAGATAAAATAATCCAAAATAAAAATAACCGATGGCCTTATTACAAAACCCAAATAAAAACCAAAATTTAAAGTAAAGTACCCAAGTCAAAAGTCCATGTAAAATCGAAGCAAATATCGCATGGCCACCTCGAGTCCACCCGGCTCCTAAATCCGCGATCTACGAATCACCTGAAAAGATAAGGGAGAAGGTGAGTCACCAAGACTCAGTGCATAATCCCCCTCCCGATTATTGCAACATGCTAACACAAATCATAATCAAGCAACACATCATGCACCCAAACCTAGCCATCCACAACTCCGTTTTCTACCCCGTGTGGTACCAAACCACTTGTGGTGCAAACCACTGGTGACCCAAAGTCACTAATATCAATAATGATGTGGTGCCAAACCACTGGTGACCCAAAGTCACGAATAATCCATATGTGGGGCCAACTCACATTATGATACCAAATCACTGGCGACAATCCCGTTTATCAAATGTGGGGCAAACCCACTGTGGTGCTAAGCCACTGGGACGAGTCGCTATGAGGTGCCAAACCTCTGGTGACCCAAAGTCACGTATATTAACTGTGGTACCAAACCACTGGTGGTGCCAAACCACTGGTGACCCAAAGTCACAGATATCAATCTTCCCCCTCCTCTCATATCACCCACAATAATGCAATACATATACATATCATGCCGACATGCTTTAATATTAAACATATATCAAACATCGCGTAGATCATAGCATCAGGAATCATGTATCGTAATCTCATCAAAAATGGACTTACTCGAAATCCTTGCTCATACCCATTAAGGTACCATATCGAAATCTACACCGTTTTCGGCTTTTAACAAGTTTAGGTTATTAGCATATTTACTTAGATTATGAAGTGTGTAAGATACACACCTGGTAACTAACGCGATTACTGACTCCCGAAGATCCCGATCTAACGCACTAGATCCCCTTTTCCTACATTCGGCCAAACCAAGATCATTAATAAAGAGGCCATTCGGCTATACTAGCAAATCCTGAAGGGTTAACGCACAACCATAATCCTTACCTTACTGCCTTTCGTACTTTAATCAAATCCCGAAACACTCGATAACACGTCTTCCCTACAATCGGCCAAGATCTTAAACATCATAATGTAATAGCCTTCGGCTTTTCACAAGGATAAATAAAAGACTAAGTCGACAGATGCCCTTACTACAATCTCCAACAAACCGATTGGTAGAGAGTAGGTGTCCACGATCCACTGCTTCAAAGTCTCGAAGATCCTAGGTGAAACCGATTTCATAGTGGAATGAGAACCAAGATAAATGCCAAAATTCGGCTTTTGTTCTATGTAAGTCGACAGAGAAAAGAAGAAGAAAATAATGGAGATTCGACTTAGAACAATTACCCACTCCAAAACCGATCAGAGCAGAAGACCAAAGAGATCTACCCTTGATTGATATTCAGCCAAAATGTTGCAATAAGAAGAGGAGAGTAAAGAGATTTCGGCAATGGGGTAGAGTGATCAAGGTGCTTCGGCTATGGCTTAAGTAAGGCAATCAAAGAAGATTCGGCTTTGCAACAATCAAGAGATGGTTGATGGACTTTCAGCACAAAAGAGGATGAAGAGAAAAGGAGGTTGTCGATTTGAGAAGAAGAGATGTTGATGGGGTTTTGAACAAATATGAAAGAAAAGGAGAAGATGAAGTGAAAGGGATTCGGCCTAAGAGGTTTCTAAGGAATTTCGACAATGGCCTAAGAAGCTTTCGGCTTTTGCTTCAAATGGTGCATTAAGGGAAGAAATCGGCAAGTGCAAAAAGGGGTTTCGATTTTGCTTCTCAACCGAATGCATCAAGGCCTTTGCTAGCTGAAAATGTCCACCTAGCTAACTAAAGAATTTCGGCACCCCCTCTAAACTCCCAACCGATTACTCCTCCTCACACTAGAGTTCAAATTCGGCCAACTGCTCAAATTTCTCCTGGCCACCTGTTCAAACGAGTTTGAATTAGTCAAACTCCTAAATTCTCTCTTCTCCACCCGTTCAAATCAATTTGACTTATTCAACAGTTATCCTGTCAGAGTTTGAGCTGAGCACAACTCTCCCCTCTTTGGCGTCAAAAAGAATTATCAGCAAGGGATCTCTGCAGCTCGAACCCAAGCTCTCCTTCCCCTGCTTGTGGCGTCACTGCCTAAGGCCTTAAGTGGCACCTCTTTGCTACTTTACCAAGGTAATTCTTGTGCTTAAATTTACCACGGAATATTCTTAACCCCTAGCTCCTTCAGCTCCCCTTAACCAAAGCTTAAAAACAAAATTTTTCCTATAGCTCGGGCCTACCCTTGGCTTATACCTAGACCCTAGAACACCTCAATTAATAACACAATCAAGCCATACACATACAAACAGTTCAAACATAATAGCCCCTATTTAAGGATGTTACAGTTCTACCCCCCTTAAAAATAATTTCGACCTCGAAATTACCTGATCAAAAGAGTTGAGGGTATTGCTACCTCATTACACCTTCTGGTTCCCACGTAGCTTCTTCCACGCCATGATTTCACCATAATACCTTCACTAATGGAACTAACTTTTTGCGCAAAACTTTCACATCCCAATCTAGAATCTGCACTGGTTCCTCTTCTACGGTCAAATCTGGGCTCACCTCAATATCCTCTACTGATACAACATGCGATGGATCCGAACGGTAGCACCTAAGCATGGAGACGTGAAACACATCATGTATCTGGCTCAGCTCCGCTGGCAACTCGAGCTGATAAGCTACCGGTCCCACTCGTCTCAACACTCTATATGGGCCAATAAACCTTGGACTTAGCTTGCCTTTCCTTCCAAATCTCAACACTTTCTTCCATGGCGAGACCTTCAAGAAAACCCTGTCACCCACTGCAAACTCTATATCTCTCCGCTTAAGATCGGCATATGACTTCTGCCTGTCCGAAGCTTCCTTCAAACGAGCCTGAATCAACTTGACCTTATCCTCAGTTTCCATAACCAACTCTGGACCCAACATCTGACGCTCACCCAACTCTATCCAGCATGTAGGTGTACGACACATCCTACCATACAACGCCTAATATGGTGCCATCTTAATGCTCGCCTGGTAGCTATTGTTGTACGCGAATTCAGCTAATGGTAGAAATTCTTCCCAGCTGCCTCTGAAGTCTAAAACACAGCCCCTCAGCATATCTTCCAAAATCTGTATAACCCTTTCCGACTGTCCGTCTGTCTGCGGATGAAATGCCGTACTAAAATCTAACCGCATACCTAACGCCTGATGCAACGCTTTCCAAAACACAGCCCCTCATAACCGTGCAACCTCACTATCTCTACCACATACAGCTTAGCTAACTTCTGAAGCGAGTAATCAACCCTTACCGGTATGAATGAGCTGATTTCGTCAAACGGTCCACAATCACCCAGACTGAGTCCTTCTTACTAGGCGTAAGGGGTAGCCCACTAACAAAGTCCATAGTGATCCTTTCCCACTTCCACTGTGGAATCTTCACCGGCTGAAGTAAACCCGACGACAACTGATGCTCAGCTTTGACCTGCTGACACGTCAAACATTTACCCACAAACTCAGTTACTTCCCGTTTCAACCCTGGCCACCAAAACTGCTCTCGCAAATCCCGGTACATCTTGCTACTTCCAGGATGCATAGCATATGGGCTGCTATGAGCGTCCTAAAGAATCCTCTGTCTTAACTCGACGTCCTTCGGTATACAAGCTCGCCCTTGAAAACATAATACACCATCGCTGGTCAAACTATACCCTTCCAAACCACCACTCTGCACTTGCAACCTCCGAGCATTCAAACCTTCATCCACTAACTGTTTCTCTTTAATCTACTCTACCCAAGTCGGCTTAACCTGCAATTCGCTAATAAGCTCCCATCGCCATATAAGCTAAGATGAGCAAACATCGCTCTCAGGTCCGACACTACCTTACGGCTCAATGCATCCGCTACCACGTTAGCCTTCCTGGATGATACTCAATTGAACAGTCGTAGTCCTTCAACAACTCAATCCATCTGCGCTGCCTCAAATCTAAGTCTTTCTGAGTCAGAAGGTATTTCAGGCTCTTATGATCCGTGTAGACTATCGACTTCTCTCCGTACAAGTAGTGCCTCCAAATCTTCAAGGCGAAAACCACTGCAGCCAACTCCAAGTCATGTGTCGGATAGTTAACCTCATGCGGTCTCAGCTGTCGAGATGCATATGCCACTACCTTCCCTTCCTGCATCAGCACACATCCTAAGCCAGTATGCGATGCATCACAATATACCGTGAATTCCTTTCCTGCCTCAGGCTGAATCAAAACCGGAGCTTCAGTCAGAATCTTCTTCAACTTGCCGAAACTTTCCTGCTGTCTTTCTGACCACACAAACAGAACTCCTTTCCTCAGTAACTTGGTCAACGATGCTGCGATCAAAGAAAATCCCTCTACAAATCTTCGGTAATACCCTGCCAGACCTAGAAAACTCCGAATCTCTGCAACCGACTTAGGTGGTTTCCAGTCTAACACTGCCTCAATCTTGCGAGGATCCACTCTAATCCCTTCAGCTGACACCACGAGCCCCAAGAAAGTCACCTCCCTAAGCCAGAACTCGCACTTACTGAACTTGGCAAATAACTGCTTCTCCAGCAAAATCTACAACACTATCCGCAAATGTGCATCATGCTCCTCTTCAGAGTTTGAGTATACCAATATGTCATCTATAAACACCACGACAAACTGGTCCAAAAACTGCTGAAACACCCGATTCATCATGTCTATGAATGCTGCTGGTGCGTTAGTCAACCCAAACGGCATTACCAGAAACTCGTAGTGCCCATACCGAGTGCGAAACGTTGTCTTTTGGATATCAGCCTCTTTCACCTTTAGCTGATGATACCCTAACCTTAAATCAATCTTTGAGAAAACCGATGCCCCCTTAAGCTGATCAAATAAGTCACAATCCTGGGCAACGGATACTTGTTTTTGATCGTCAGCTTATTCAACTGCCGGTAGTCTATACACATCCGCATTATACCATCCTTCTTCTTGACAAAGAGCACAGGCGCTCCCCAAGGCAAAACACTTGGCCGGATAAAACCTCGGTCCAACAACTCCTGAATCTGTGCCTTCAGTTCCACTAATTCCTTCGGCGCCATTCTATACGGGGCAACAGACACTGGCGCAGTTTTGGGTAACAGATCAATACCGAATTCAACTTCCCGATCCAAAGGTAGACCCGGAAGTTCTTCTGGAAATACGTCGACAAATTCCTTCACCGTTCGGACATTCTCCACAACTGACTCATTGGCCTCCAAGGCACACACATGAACCGAAAATCCCTGACAACCCTTCCTGACCATCTTCTCAGCTTTCAAAGCAGATACCACGTTGGATAGATAATCTCTTCTATTACCTATCAGTACCACTTCTTCACCCTTAAAAGTTTTCAAAACCATGTGCTTAGCCGTGCAATCCAAACTCGCTTGGTACTTCACCAGCCAGTCCATCCCAAGAATCAGATCGAACTCCCCAAACAGCAGTTCCATCAGATCAGCCAAGAACACGACCCCTTGAAGTTCTAGGGGTACATCTCTATACAGCTTATTTACTTCTACAGAGTGACCTAGAGGGCTAATTACTGTCATCTCCCTAGAAGTAATCTCAGAGTCTAAGTTCATGGTCTCTACTATGCTACTAGCAACATACTAATGCGTCGAACCAACATCTATCAAAGCAGTATAAGGTAGTCCAAAGATTAAGAATGTACCGGTTATGACGTCCGGTGCGTCGCCATCCTCTCGACGCCTCGTTGCATAGACCAATCCAGGTTGCCTTGCTTCAGTGTTGCCTGCACCTCTGCCCAGTGCTCCGCCGTCCCGACCAGAACCATTACCTCCTCTACCAGAACCACAACCCCTCTGCAATTGCGGTCCCTCATTCCTGAACTGAGCACGACCCTGACCCTTAGACTGAATCCTGGCTAACTTCCGTGGACAATCTCTCACACGATGATCCAGCGACCCACACTCGAAGCATCCTTTTTCCACCAGTCCAACATTCTCCCCAATGGGATTTCCCACACCGATTACACTGCGCTGGTCCCTGATTAGCAGTAACAGGCCTCCCCGATTGATTCGGCCCACCATGCCTAGCCCTTTTCTGAGAATTACCAACCGACCCAGCTGATCCAAAACCTCTCTTATGTTTATTCCTGACATGACTCTGCCTCACAGATTCCTTTATCCCTTCGGCTATCTTAGCCTTTTCTACTAACACGGCAAACTCTCGCTCCTGTTGTAGAGCAATCAGCAATCTCAGCTCATCCCTCAGTCCGTCCTCGAACCTGACACATCGCTCGTGCTCCGTAGCCACGATACCTTGAGCATACCGGCTCAACCTTAAAAATTATGCCTCGTACTCCTACACGGACTTACTCCCCTGAACCAGTCTCAGAAACGCCTTCCTCTGCGCATCAATGTTGCTAGATCCAATATATTTCTTTTGATAAGCTGCCTTAAAGTAGTCCCACGTGAGATCATCCGCTGCAGCACTATCCCGAACCGTGAGCCACCACTGATATGACTCATCCCAAAGAAGCGACACTATTCCTTTCAGTTTCTCCTTCGCAGTCAGATCCAAGTCGTCCATGATTCGCTCTGTCGCCTCCAACCAATACTCTGCCGTTTTGGGCGCCACACAGAAACACCTCGGAATACCTCAGCTCCATTGGCTCGGAGTCGTCAGATACAGATTTCTGAGCTCCCGCACCTCCACCTGCCCCAGCTACTCTCTCAAGAACCCACAGCATTGCCTGCGACACTGCGTCATCCCCCGTCTGATCCTGAAACTCAACACTTGCAGCTGCTGGTGGTGGTGGTATCTCATTTTTCAACCCCTGACCAGACCCCACTGGTTCAGACACAGCCATCCTACCTCGACCGCGTCCACATGTATTACGACCTCGACCTCGAGTGCTCATGTCTAATATCTCGACTTATCTGATTTAAAAGTTTTATACGTCAGTCTTTATTCCACTATTATTAAGGCACAGTCTTATGAACAGTTCTTTAAAGAATTTTGTTTTCCACGAGTTCATAGAATCCTATAGGTTTTCGTCTCTAGAGTAGTCCACTAATACTATCCATCATACCATATATCATCACAATCACATGTAACCCGCAGTAAGGGGTACTTACCTGGGCGGATTGGTGCCGGAGACTCGGTGCCATGCTTCTAAAACCATGTATTTCCAACAAAACTTTTTTAAAACCCTACTTTAAAACATTTTGGGCCTCGGGCCCATAGTCGAGCTTTTGAACTTGGCTCTGATACCAAAAATGTAACACACCAAACCCGGTCAACACACCACGACCGAATCTGGCATATCACAGAGTGAAAACGTTTCGAAGAAAACAAGTTGCCGGTTTAAATTCCGCGTAAAACTCTTTTATTGCTTTGTATTGGAGAAATCCTGTGTATGTATAGTGAGAACGTTTTGTTGTTTTGGAAAACCCGAAAATAATTCTCTTTTAAGACATTTTGCCATTCATTACTTAAAACACTCACGTTTATTAAAACCCGAGTAAAATTAACTTGATTAATTTAAAACTGTTTGCTTTTGAGTTTTGGAAAGACTTAGATTTGAAAATCATTTAAGTTGGCTTTGTTATCATGTGAATTGTATTACCCGATGGTAAAGTTTAGAAAACCAGTCGCGTATTATAGTTTAGAAAACTTTGTATTTCAGGTTATTAAAACAAATCAAGTAATTTACTTAGTCATATTTGAAATCAAATCTAAAGCAGATAAAATAATCCAAAATAAAAATAACCGATGGCTTTATTACAAAACCCAAATAAAAACCGAAATTTAAAGTAAAGTACCCAAGTCAAAAGTCCATGTAAAATCGAAGCGAATATCGCATGGCCATCTCAAGTCCACCTGGCTCCTAAATCCGCGATCTACGAATCACCTGAAAAGATAAGGGAGAAGGTGAGTCACCAAGACTCAGTGCATAATCCCCCTCCCGATTATTGCAACATGCTTACACAAATCATAATCAAGCAACATATCATGCACCCAAACCTAGCCATCCACAACTCCGTTTTCTACCCCGTGTGGTACCAAACCACTGGTGGTGCCAAACCACTGGTGACCCAAAGTCACGAATAATCCATATGTGGGGCCAACCCACGTTGCGATACCAAATCACTGGCGACAATCCCGTTTATCAAATGTGGGGCCAGCCCACTGTGGTGCTAAGCCACTGGGACGAGTCGCTATAAGGTGCCAAACCTCTGGTGACCCAAAGCCACGTATATTAACTGTGGTACCAAACCACTGGTGGTGCCAAACCACTGGTGACCCAAAGTCACAGATATCAATCTTCCCCCTCTTCTCATATCACCCACAATAATGCAATACATATACATATCATGCCAACATGCTTTAATATTAAACATATATCGAACATCGCGTAGATCATAGCATCAGGAATCATGTATCATAATCTCATCAAAAATGGACTTACCCGAAATCCTTGCTCATACCCATAAAGGTACCATATCGAAATCTACACCGTTTTCGGCTTGTAACAAGTTTAGGTTATTAGCATATTTATTTAGATTATGAAGTGTGTAAGATACACACCTGGTTACTAACGCGATTACTGACTCCCGAAGATCCCGATCTAACGCACTAGATCCCCTTTTCCTACATTCGGCCAAACCAAGATCATTAAAAAAGAGGCCATTCGGCTATACTAGCAAATCCCGAAGGGTTAACGCACAACCATAATCCTTACCTTACTGCCTTTCGTACTTTAATCAAATCCCGAAACACTCGATAACACGTCTTCCCTACAATCGGCCAAGATCTTAAACATCATAATGTAATAGCCTTCCACTTTTCACAAGGATAAATAAAAGACTAAGTCGACAGATGCCCTTACCACAATCTCCAACAAACTGATTGGTAGAGAGTAGGTGTCCACGATCCACTGCTTCAAAGTCCCGAAGATCCTAGGTGAAACTGATTTTATAGTGGAATGAGAACCAAGATAAATGCCGAAATTCAGCTTTTGTTCTATGTAAGTCGACAGAGTAAAGAAGAAGAAAATAATGGAGATTCGGCCTAGAACACTTACCCACTCCAAAACCGATCAGAGCAGAAGACCAAAGAGATCTACCCTTGATTGATATTCGGCTAAAATGTTGCAATAAGAAGAGGAGAGTAAAGAGATTTCGGCAATGGGGTAGAGTGATCAAGGTGCTTCGGCTATGGCTTAAATAAGGCAATCAAAGAAGATTCAGCTTTGCAACAATCAAGAGATGGTTGATGGACTTTCGGCACAAAAGAGGATGAAGAGAAAATGAGGTTGTCGATTTGAGAAGAAGAGATGTTGATGTGGTTTTGAACAAATATGAAAGAAAAGGAGAAGATGAAGTGAAAGGGATTCGGCCTAAGAGGTTTCTAAGGAATTTCGACAATGGCCTAAGAAGCTTTCGGCTTTTGCTTCAAATGGTGCATTAAGGGAGGAAATCGGCAAGTGCAAAAAGGGGTTCCGGTTTTGCTTCTCAACCGAATGCATCAAGGCCTTTGCTAGCCGAAAATGTCCACCTAGCTAACTAAGGAATTTCGGCACCCCCTCTAAACTCCCAACCGATTACTCCTCCTCACACTAGAGTTCAAATTCGGCCAACTGCTCAAATTTCTCCTGGCCACTTGTTCAAACGAGTTTGAATTAGTCAAACTCCTAAATTCTCTCTTCTCCACCCGTTCAAATCAATTTGACTTATTCAACAGTTATCCTGTCAGAGTTTGAGCTGAGCACAACTCTCCCCTCTTTGGCATCAAAAAGAATTATCAGCAAGGGATCTCTGCAGCTCGAACCCAAGCTCTCCTTCCCCTGCTTGTGGCGTCACTGCCTAAGGCCTTAAGTGGCGCCTCTTTGCCACTTTACCAAGGTAATTCTTGTGCTTAAATTTACCACGGAATATTCTTAACCCCTAGCTCCTTTAGCCCCCCTTAACCAAAGCTTAAAAACAAAATTTTTCCTATAGCTCGGGCCTACCCTTGGCTTATACCTAGAGCCTAGAACACCTCAATTAATAACACAATCAAGCCATGCACATGCAAATAGTTCAAACATAGTAGCCCCTATTTAAGGATGTTACATTCACAATCTTTTTGCCCTCAAATGATGTCCTACACACTTAATCAACATGTTAGTATTCCCTTAGGCCTAGATTGGCCTAGAAGGTTATAAAAAACATAAAAATGCTCATTTTATTCGCTAGGCCCTAAGAATGGAAGCTTAATAAAAAAACTATATTAAATTTTATAGTAACCAGCTCGTTAAGTATAAAGTTGAGCCTAATCAACTATAATGAATTGAGCTAGGTCAGGTATGGTTTTTGGAATACTTACCAGTGTTTCCTTGTAAACTTTACTATAGTACAATTTGACTCGTAATCTTGCAGACATTGCTGATTCAATTATATATCTTTTTGGTGTGATATTTATACTATAAACGGTAACACGTTTATAGGCGATCAATGATTCCAATTGAGATAAGCGATCGACAGTTTAGCAAGAGCCTTTACTATTTAGGAGCTAGCATAAATTTAATACCCCTATCAATCTATCAAAAAATCATTCTAGAGAGCTAAAGAACACCCTAATAACAGTACTATTAGCTGACTGATCGTATGTCTGTCGAGTTTTAAAATTTACAAAGAGAATGATCAAACCTGGAAACTAACTCTGACGACGATTGAAGGCAAGTGTACCTATCGAACAGTAGTATAGCTTAGGCAAGACCAGATTATCGAACCCAAAGGAACTAAAAGTACTAATACTAACTTTCTTTTTATTATTTAGCCTAAAATAAGTGAAGTTGCTTTAATATAATCTAAACTAATTACTAAGCCAAAGACACAAAGACAAAAAGGATGAATTGGGAAAATAACTTTAGGAAAAACTCAGTTGATTAAGACGATACCTTCAGAAAGAATCCACCTAGACTTCACTTGTTATTTAACCCTGAACCATACGGTTTATTTACTTAGCTTGATCCGTAAGACTCCCTAACGTATATTAAACCCTCTCTTGAGGCGAATAACATCTAACCCTAGGTTAATTAACAAAAATCTCTTTCTCACTTAATAACCCCCTAGAATAGCAGTAAATCGATCTATGGACTCCCATATTAGGTTTCACCCTAATCCGGCAAAATCTCGTCACCCTATCCCTAGGCGTGCAACCAACCCCGCTTAATTATGCTAGATCTTCTCTTAGGTAGGGTCTATTCCTCCTCCACCTAAGCACATCAAATTTGGATTAAGCTTGTATAATTAAGAACAAACTAAGTATTTATCATATAATTCAGAAAATAATAACAAGACTCATCTAGGTTTCATCCCCTTCAGGTATCTGAAGGATTTAGTTCATAACAAATAAAGAAAACATCTCAGGAGAAAAGATAAAACAAAACATAAGAAATCTCTAAAACCCCCTGAAGGAATTGAAGGAGAAATTCGCCGCCTTGAGTAGAATTCCGGCTTCTTGGGATGGATCAACTGGCTATCTTCGAGTGATTCCCACAAATCTGACCTTTCCGGCTTGGCTCCTTGGCCTAGCTAACCGCCCCCTTCAAGGATGAACTTAGGGGGTATATATAGGCTCTTGGAATGTGTTTCTTTGCCCCAAAGTATCCAAATCTGAATGAAATTGTCCATTGCCACGACAGGGACACGTCATGTCACACGCTTGTGTGACTAGTCTTTGGGCCGTGTTCGGATTTCTTTAATGAGTCACGGCCGTGTAAATCGGGGGTCAGGTCGTGTTCTAGATTATCAACAAGGAAAAGTCGTGTGGGCTTAAGTCTAGGCCGTGTCAATTTCCACCTTGGCCCAATTTGCTCTGTTTTGGGCCCGTTTCTCGTTCTTTTTATCCTCGGGTGCTTTCTTAAGTGTAGGACATAAAAATAAAGGATTATGAGCACCTTTTTATATAAATCGAGGCTTAAATTATCCAAAAGCATACTAAATATAAGATTAAAATATGTTACTATTACGGTTTTTCAAATACCCCCACACTTAAGCTTTTGCTTGTCCTCAAACAAAATTCTCAACTTACAATTAAAATGAACTTTCCATAATTCATAATTCTTATAAACAATGCCTCATCATAATTCATAGATAATTTATACATGGATAATTCAACTCAAAGATTCCTAAAGATTTAAACAAGATAAGTCATACATTTGTATCGCGAAAATGTAGGTGTCTCCCCTTATCTAAATAATTACCTTTAGTTCAAAACCGACAAGGATTGATATCCTCACAAAAGATTCACTCAAATCACTCTTAAGTGTTTAAGGTTCAGAAAGAAATAATCACTCATAAGTCAAACCTGAAAAGTTAATCCCATAGGCTTGCCTGAAAATCAATCTCCACCACTTTAAAATGAGATGATAAATAGATCAAAAGGTCTTTGTCAGGGTTGTAACGGGGCTAGGGTTAAAGGTGTGGATAAAGGCTGAAATTAGAAGGTTAGAATCGAGATTGAATTGACAAGTACCTACCTAAAAATTACCGAAATAATAATTATATCAACTGAAGAGCTTTTTCTATTGATAATTGGACTTTAACTGCATAAGCTATCTACTAATGCTGAATATGCTTCGATTTTTTTTAAGAACAAACTAATAATAAATGATAAATTGAACTACTAAAATAATATAATTAGGTAACTACTCAAATCAAATATCGATATAAATGTAGTCAAAAGGAATGGTGATAACAAATACAAAGGGGTTTTGGGTTAATATTAGCTGGTGAGTCAATAAAAAGGGTTGTTAGGATCAACGAGGTTCGCTAGGGGTTAATTGTGAAGGTAGGCTTTTTAGTGGAGTAAGTGGGTTAAAACCTAGGTGCCTTTATCATCTCTGTATATCAAATCAATGGTGTGGTCTCAACATGTATAATTTAGGCAAGTTCTGGAATAACAGTTCATAGTTGACACATTCATAATCAAAAGGTGAGCGTGAAAAAGAATATATGCTCTATAAGGCTCAAAAACTCACAAAAATTATAGGTGTTTTTGACATCAACCTTGTAAATTTCAAATTTCAAGGTAATATTTAACTTTAGGTTAACAACCTAGCAAGAATTTTAATTCTGAAAATTAGACTTATCATGCTTGATTCTCTAGTATCTTAAATTTTAATCATCAATGCACAATTATCAATGACTTACTCAAAAACATGTCAATAAAAACCATAAATCATCAGAAATTTCATCCTAATTAGTAGTATGAGGAAATTATTCAAAACAAGACTAAATTCAGAGATTTGAGATTAATGAAAAAAATTTGGCCGAATATGAGAATAATGCAAAAAGTTAGGCACTTTCTTCAAATAAATATTCACCCCCCACACTTAACAAAGATAGATAATAACATTTACGGGATAAATCAAAAGAGAAGGGGAAAGAATACTCCCTAAATTTTGGATGGTGTCCCTGAAGAATGGTAAAGGTCGTGGTGTGTATGTTTGGAGGGGTCGATCTGGATGATGATCCTGTGCTAGATGAAGAAATTGGAAAGTTCGTGAAGGATGGGCCAGGGTTTATTAAGACATAATTAAAATAAAATAAATATGTAATTAAAGAAAAGCAAGCTAAAGTGAAGGAGGCTAAGAAGGAAAATAAAAATAAAAGAAAAGAAGAATGGACCGAAGAGTCCTTATTGTAGGATGGTTCGCGAGGTGGGTGTGACCACTAGGGCTGTGGAGGTGCTGGCAGTGGCAGAAGTGGCATGATTCCCTAGCAGCCTTTTGAACCTGACACTAAAAAACTAAAATAAATTAAACTAAATAGAGTAGAAGAGAAGTAAAGATAAGGAAATTGAAGCAAAAGAGAAAAGAAAAATAGAAACTAAATGGTCTCAAAGACCCTTGGCTTGTTGTTGGAATGAAGCGGCCAGCATGAACTTATGTGTTGGGGTCTCCCTCAGGAAGATTATGCTTGCCTTCTTCCGCTTCTTCGGCATGGCTTCGGTGTAGCTCAAGAGTTTTGAATAATAATATGGAGAGGTTAATCTGAGAAGAAGAAATAACATAAGAGGTGGAAAGTAGGAAAATGGGGAGGAAGGGGGTTGGTGTTTAAATAGAGGCTCAAATCTGGTACGTTCCCATGCCTGTGGTCCGAGGGCGTGTCGATTCACACGGCCTCCTCGCACGGTCGTGTGTCCATGCGTGTTGTTTCACCATGCCCGTGTTTCAGCCAGTCACGCCTGTGTCTGAGAAGTCAGTATGTTGACACGGTTGGGAGGCACGGGCGTGTTCTACTCGTGCTTGGTAAGTCAGTAGCTTTACATGGTCGTGGGGCATGGCCGTGCCACTTTGTCGGTGCCCGTGGGGTAGTGGTTGGATCCGTGACGTCAAAATTAGTTGGGATTTGATTCACACGGCCTCTGCTATGTCAGTACAGGGATTCTGGTGGTCCACACGGTTATGGACACGACCGTGTGTAAGACCGTGTGGTCTGGAATTGTACACTTTTTGTTAGTTTAAAATTAGATGTTTAGGAAAGGAAAGAGGAAAAACGAGAAACTGAAAATAAATGCAAAAGTAAAATAGGGTTAGTGCTCGGGTTGCCTCCCGAGAAGCGCTCGTTTATAGTCTTAAGCTAGACTTTCCTTGTAACAAAGTTAGGGAGGTTTAAAGGTTTGAATTTCTTCCTTTGTGCTCACAGTTTTATTTTCTTGATAAAATTTAAGTCGAGAAGCGTTTACCTTGAAAGTGCCGGATGTTGGATTGCTTACCTTAACTATTCCATATGGGAAGATATTTTGTACCTTAAGAGGAGTTTCTTTCAGGTCTGGAGTGGTGACGCGAGGATCGTCTTTGTCGATCAATACCTGGTCCCCTATTTTGAAGTGGTTTGATGTTCCTACGATCTTTTCTGGGGGCTCCTTTGGTTTCTCTTCACGTGGTTTCGGTTCCCCTTCAAAGTTTGTTTTCTGCTCCTCTAGTTTGTCGACCTTAAGGCTTTGTTCCTTATGTAAATTCTCTTTGTTGGTATTAGGTCTGTGATTCGACTCAGGTTTGTGTCCTTGTGGTATTTCCTGCGATGAAGGTTGTAAAAATTGATTATCAACTGAATTGTCTTTCTTACCTGCATCGATTGTTGTCCTGGCCGAGTCAAGAGCTTGAAGACTGATTGATTCATCACCTACACAAAGTATGAGTTCTCCTGTGGCAACATCAATTTTAGTTTTAGTAGTTGCTAGGAAAGGTCTTCCTAAATTTAAGGGGATTGAATTATCCTTATCCATGTCTAAGACAACAAAATCAACTGGGAAAACGAATTTATCGATTTTGACAAGAACATCTTCGATAATGCCCCTAGGAATTCTAACAGTTTTATCAGCTAATTAAATACTCATCCTAGTTTGTTTGGGCTTCCCTAGACCTAGTCGTTTAAATAATGTGTTAGGCATGACATTTATACTTGCCCCTAAATCAGGTAACGCATTATCAACATTTAAACTACCAATTAAACATGGAATAGTAAAACTCCCTGGATCTTTTTGCTTCCGCGGTAGTCTGTTCTATAACATTGCTGAGCATATTGCGTTTAA
This sequence comes from Gossypium australe, assembly GCA_005393395.2. NCBI lineage: Eukaryota > Viridiplantae > Streptophyta > Magnoliopsida > Malvales > Malvaceae > Gossypium > Gossypium australe. The sequence continues at coordinate 61,867,137 of CM016620.1, forward strand.
TTCCACATGTGGCTCTTCGTCTAATTTGCATTTGTTCGTCAAGAGCTATTTTAAAAATTTTCTCGAGTCTGGCATCTAAAAAAGAGCTTCAAGAAGAGGTAAGTTAATATGTAATTTCTTTAAAAGTTTAAGAAACTTACCGAAATGTTCCTCTGTATCATCTCTTTTTATGGCTTCGGGGTAAGGTATGCGAGGTTGGTATTCCTTGATTACCGGTTTTGGCTTTTCTTGTGTTACCTCTATTTTACCTTTGTCCACCTCATTTGGTTTGTCTACCACTTTACTATCATGAGCTGTGATGGCTTGAATTTGCTCCTTTGGATTAATCTCCGTGTTACTTGGTAGACGTCCTTGCAGTCATTCGGACATTAACTTTGCAAGTTGTCCGACTGCCTTAGTGACTTCCCCTACTGACTTAGTAAGTTCCCCGATTCGGTTCTTGGTCTCGTCAACCGATGTTTGTTGATTTTTGAGTGTTTTCTCTGTATCTTGGAGACAGTTTTCTGTGCTTGCCATGAACTTCGTCAGCATCTCTTCGAGGTTTGGCTTTTTCTCTTGCGAATATGGCTGATTTTGGAAATTTTGAGGAGGTTGTTGCCTTTGATTTCCTTGATTTCCTTGACCTCCCCATGAAAAATTTGGGTGGTTCCTCCAATCTGGATTGTAAGTATTACCATAAGGATTATTATTGGATCTGAAATTATTACCTATATAGTTCATCTGTTCGCTCTCTGCGTGATAATACTCTAGAATGACATATTTTTATGTGCTAATTGTATATTTATTTTGAGTATGATTCTACTAATTTGGGCTATTTATGGTCTTTTATCTTGTAGGGACTAAATTGGAGGCAAAAGCGAAATTAAGGGCTAAAAGCGTGAAATTAAAGATAAAATGGACCAATGTGCAACAAAGGGAAAAATTGGTGCCAAAAGTGCAAGCATGGAGGAAAGAAGGATTGAAATGCAAAAAAGAAGAGACTTTGCTTTATTAGACTCTGTTTTAATTATATTAGGATAATTATTGAGGATTATTTAATTTCTTTATTTATCTCTATTTATCTCTGATTAAATCTAATTATCTTTGGGAGTTTGAGTAGGACTAGTCCATCTATCTTAGCACTATAAATAGGGGATGAAGTGACTCGTTTTGGTTATTCATCATTTTCTGTAAACTCTCTCCCCAAAAATCTCTTGTTCTTTCCATATTTCTTTTTAATAAAAAAATCTCCATTTATATATTTTCTTTTCCACCACAACTATGAGCCACTAAAACCCTTCTACCCAAAGGTTGTCGAAAATCCCCAAAAAGGGTTCTTGAGGTTTAGAATCCGTACTTAGCCTTCTCAATAGGGTATTCATCGTTTCTCCGCACTACGGGGCTGATGCTTCCGTCCATGTCCCTTAAGAAGTAAACTTTTCAATGTATGCAAAGGCGGCCGCTTTGTGTGTTTTGGAAGGATTGCACCATTGGTTCGTTAACTTACTGCGTCAGAGGTTGGCTAGCCCAAGAGACAAAATGGCGTGGGATTCGCCATTGATGCAACATCCTGAAATTGGGCCTAGTAGGATTGAGCCCAATGGGCCTTAGGAGTAGTAGCGTTTAAAATTTTAGAGAACGGTATTAATGCAAGTTAGACTTATTAGGTAAGTGATTTTCGAAGATTAGAGGGCTTCTATGAAGTCCCGGGATCAAATATTGGCTTTGGGGAAATTTTGGTTTTAGGTGAAAAAAAACCCTGGAAGTTGGCAGGTAGGCCTTAAGAATAAAATATGGAGAAAATGACACAAGTGGAGTGTGTGGTGTAGTGGCAAAGTGACGCCACATAAGAGACAAGGGGTGACACCACAAGGAAGGAAGGAGGTCCAAGGTTCAAGTCTTGGCTTTTGCATTTTGGTTTCTTTTTACTTGGATCTTAGAATTTGGGTCATAGTTTATATTTAGTTGCGCATGGTTTAAGACACAAGAGGAGCTTGTGGCGAAGTGGTTAGCAGCGTGGATTATGCTACAGCGGAGCCTGGGTTCGAATCTCATGAGAAGCAAGGGAGTATTTATTTTGCGGATTGGATGGCAAGAGTTTCAGTTGAATTTAAACTCTACTGACGAAGGGATCCCACATCGGAAAGACACAAAGAAGAAGGGTGAAGAGCTAGCTATATAAAGAGCATTCCAGGAGGAGAGTTAACATACCTTGGTGGGCGTTTGGGCACAGCAGTGGGCGCAGCGCGGTTTAACACCGGAGTCCTATCAGGTGTGTAACTCTCTCTACTCTAGTTGTAGCCACACGAGCGTACGAGCGCACGTGTGGGGCTTCGACGCGATAGTTGAGGCCATCAGTAGTATTCTTGTGGGTTGGGGCTGCATGGGCCACGATGGGCCAAAGTGGGCCCGTGGGCCCAAATGAGTAAATTGTATGATTTTTTAGTAAATGTTGAACTAGACTAGGTGGAATTTATATACGTGGCTAGATTTGTGCTAGGTGGGCCACACGAGCGTGTGGACTTGAATGGGCCGGAATCGGGTTTTAGGCCCAATAGTCCGGTAAAGACAGAATTGGTAGTCGAGTCGCTCGGGGCGACATTGGGCCTTCAGAAAGGCCATTCCAGGTACGAAATTACTGAAATACCCTTAGTGGGTAAATTACCAAAATACCCCTAGAAGGTAAATTACTGTTATACCCTTAGAGGTTGATTGGCTTGATTATGTCGTTTTTGTTATTTTGATTATGATGGTAATTTGTTTCATACGATATCTGTGATATATGATTTGCATACATGTCATACTGCATACGAATTATTATGTCATATTGCATGGGTATGATGAGAGGAGGGGGAAGATTGATATCCGTGACTTTGGGTCACCAGTGGTTTGGCACCACCAGTGGTTTGGTACCACTGTTAATTTCGTGACTTTGGGTCACCAGAGGTTTGGCACCTTATAGCGACTCGTCCCAATGGTTTAACACCACAGTGGGTTGGCCCCACAGTTGATATATCGGGATTGTCGCCAGTGATTTGGTATCACAATGTGGGTTGGCCCCACACTTGGATTATTGATATTCGTGACTTTGGGTCACCAGAGGTTTGGCACCTCATAGCGACTCGTCCCAGTGGCTTAGCACCATAGTGGGTTGGCCCCACACTTGACATAACGAGATTGTCGCCAGTGATTTGGTATCACAACGTGGGTTGGCCCCACAGATGGATTATTCGTGACTTTGGGTCACCAGTGGTTTGGCACCACATTATTATTGGATATCAGTGACTTTGGGTCACCAGTGGTTTGGCACCACCAGTGGTTTGGTACCACACGGGGTAGAAACGGAGTTATGGATGGCTAGGTTTGGGTGCATGATATATTTGCTTGGTTATGATTTGTGTAAGCATGTTGCATTAACCGGGAGGGGGATTATGCACTGAGTCTTGGTGACTCACCTTCTCCCTTGTCTTTTCAGGTGACTCGTAGATCGCGGATGAGGAGCCGGATGGACTCGAGGTAGCCATGCATTAGATACATTCAGTTTTACATGGACTTTTGGTCTGGGTATTTATTTTAAATTTCGGTTTTTATTTGGGTTTGTAATAAGGCCTTTGGTATTTTATTTGGTTTTAGCTTTCAATTTGGTTACTGTTCATTATTAAATGTTCAATATGGGATTTTCCTAAAATGATAATAAACTGTTTTTATTCAAAATTACTTAAGCTCGGTTGTCACAACAAATACAATTTTATTCAAATTAATAACAACTTTGTAAAATGGGCATTAAAATGAATCGGCTTTTATAAACAAACCACAAAACGCGGAGTTTCAAAAAGAATACGAACTTTTTAACGAACGCACAGTTTTTTTTTAAATATTCCTTTCATGTGACATGCCAGATCCGGTCGTAACGTCTAGGTCGGGTTTAGGGTGTTACAATTATGGTATCAGAGCCTAGGTTCAAAAACTCGGCTGTGGGTTTGGGTTGAAAAATGTTTTCAAAGGATGGTTTAGAAAAATATATATCTCTTTTCTGGAAGTATGGCACCCGACACCAAATCCGTAAGTTCCTTTTTACTTTATTCTATTATATGCTGAATGATTGTATTATTCTGCGATGTGTGGATGTGATGCTTGAATATAGGAATTGTATGTATGTGTGGAAAATATCTGTTTGCTTCGGTGTTAGATAGTTGGTTATGTGACGGGTTCCAAGATTTAGTTAGAAAGTATATTAGTTTTATTAAGATCAGAGTGCGCAGCGTGAGCGTAGTGTTGTAGGTTAAGATGTGTGATTGTACCTATAGTTGGAAATTTCGAGGACGAAATTTCTTTAAGGAGGGTAGATTTGTAACATCCTGAAATTGGGCCTAGTAGGATTGAGCCCAATGGGCCTTAGGAGTAGTAGCGTTTAAAATTTTAGAGAACGGTATTAATGCAAGTTAGACTTATTAGGTAAGTGATTTTGGAAGATTAGAGGGCTTCTATGAAGTCCCGGGATCAAATATTGGCTTTGGGGAAATTTTGGTTTTAGGTGAAAAAAACCCTGGAAGTTGGCAGGTAGGCCTTAAGAATAAAATATGGAGAAAATGACACAAGTGGAGTGTGTGGTGTAGTGGCAAAGTGGCGCCACATAAGAGACAAGGGGGTGACGCCACAAGAAAGGAAGGAGGTCCAAGGTTCAAGTCTTGGCTTTTGCATTTTGGTTTCTTTTTACTCGGATCTTAGAATTTGGGTCATAGTTTATATTTAGTTGCGCATGGTTTAAGACACAAGAGGAGCTTGTGGCCAAGTGGTTAGCGGCGTGGATTATGCTACAGCGGAGCCTGGGTTCGAATCTCATGAGAAGCAAGGGAGTATTTATTTTGCGGATTGGACGGTAAGAGTTTCAGTTGAATTTAAACTCTACTGACGAAGGGATCCCACATCGAAAAGACACAAAGAAGAAGGGTGAAGAGCTAGCTATATAAAGAGCATTCCAAGAGGAGAGTTAACATACCTTGATGGGCGTTTGGGCACAGCAGTGGGCGCAGCGCGGTTTAACACCAGAGTCCTATCAAGTGTGTAACTCTCTCTACTCTAGTTGTAGAGCGGCAAATGCCGAAGTGCTGATCACGGCAATAGTAGCCACACGAGCGTGCGAGCGCACGTGTGGGGCTTCGACGCGATAGTTGAGGCCATCAGTAGTATTCTTGTGGGTTGGGGCTGCTTGGGCCACGATGGACCAAAGTGGGCCCGATGGGCCCGTGGGCCCAAATGAGTAAATTGTATGATTGTTTAGTATATGTTGAACTAGACTAGGTGGAATTTATATACGTGGCTAGATTTGTGCTAGGTGGGCCACACGAGCGTGTGGGCCCGAATGGGCCGGAATCGGGTTTTAGGCCCAATAGTCCGGTAAAGACAGAATTGGTAGTCGAGTCACTCAGGGCGACATTGGGCCTTCAGAAAGGCCATTCCAGGTATGAAATTACTGAAATACCCTTAGTGGGTAAATTACCAAAATAACCCTAGAAGGTAAATTACTGTTATACCCTTAGAGGTTGATTGGCTTGATTATGTCGTTTTTGTTATTTTGATTATGATGGTAATTTGTTTCATACGGTATCTATGATATATGATTTGCATACATGTCATACTGCATACGAATTATTATGTCATATTGCATGGGTATGATGAGAGGAGGGGGAAGATTGATATCCGTGACTTTGGGTCACCAGTGGTTTGGCACCACTAGTGGTTTGGTACCACAGTTAATTTCGTGACTTTGGGTTACCAAAGGTTTGGCACCTCATAGCGACTCATCCCAGTGGTTTAACACCACAGTGGGTTGGCCCCACAGTTGATATATCGGGATTGTCGCCAGTGATTTGGTATCACAATGTGGGTTGGCCCCACATTTGGATTATTGATATTCGTGACTTTGGGTCACCAGAGGTTTGGCACCTCATAGCGACTCGTTCCAGTGGCTTAGCACCATAGTGGGTTGGCCCCACACTTGACATAACGGGATTGTCGCCAGTGATTTGTTATCACAACGTGGGTTGGCCCCACAGATGGATTATTCGTGACTTTGGGTCACCAGTGGTTTGGCACCACATTATTATTGGATATCAGTGACTTTGGGTCACCAGTGGTTTGGCACCACCAGTGGTTTGGTACCACACGGGGTAGAAACGGAGTTATGGATGGCTAGGTTTGGGTGCATGATATATTTGCTTGGTTATGATTTGTGTAAGCATGTTGCATTAACCGGGAGGGGGATTATGCACTGAGTCTTGGTGACTCACCTTCTCCCTTATCTTTTCAGGTGACTCGTAGATCGCGGATGAGGAGCCGGATGGACTCGAGGTAGCCATGCATTAGATACATTCAGTTTTACATGGACTTTTGGCCTGGGTATTTATTTTAAATTTCGGTTTTTATTTGGGTTTGTAATAAGGCCTTTGGTATTTTATTTGGTTTTAGCTTTCAATTTGGTTACTGTTCATTATTAAATGTTCAATATGGGATTTTCCTAAAATGATAATAAACTGTTTTTATTCAAAATTACTTAAGCTCGGTTGTCACAACAAATACAATTTTATTCAAATTAATAACAACTTTGTAAAATGGGCATTGAAATGAATCGGCTTTTATAAACAAACCACAAAACGTGGAGTTTCAAAAAGAATACGAACTTTTTAACGAACGCACAGTTTTTTTTTAAACATTCCTTTCATGTGACATGCCAGATCTGGTCATAACGTCTAGGTCGGGTTTGGGGTGTTACAATTATGGTATCAGAGCCTAGGTTTAAAAACTCGGCTGTGGGTTTGGGTTGAAAAATGTTTTCAAAGGATGGTTTAGAAAAATATATATCTCTTTTCTGGAAGTATGGCACCCGAGTCTCCGGCACCAAATCCCACATCATGTACATGGAGCATTATTTTCTCCCACATTATGTGGTTGTGGATTATTCTCGTCCATCCCTTCAGTAGGATTGGACCTATCTTCTTGATTTTCTTCTTTGTAATTTAGGGCTCGCCTGATTTCTCTGTGATTCCAACGAACGGTAGCTTTAATTTCACTATCGTATACTAGTAGTCCTCTCGGGTTCCTTCTAGTCATAAACTAGAGGTACCTGTTAGGAAAAGGAAGAAGAAATGAAAATTTAGCAAAATCAAAAATTTAATCTAAAAATAAAAATAAAAGTAAATTGCGAAAAAAATAAAAATAATTGCTAAAGTAATAAAAATAGAGTTTTCTTAATATTTTAGTTCCCAGGCAACGGCGCCAAAATCTTGATCGTATGTCTGTCGAGTTTTAAAATTTATAAAGAGAATGATCAAACCTGGAAGCTAACTTTGACAACGATTGAAGGCAAGTGTACCTATCGAATAGTAGTATAGCTTAGGCAAGACCGGATTATCGAACCCAAAGGAACTAAAAGTACTAATACTAACTTTCTTTTTATTATTTAGCCTAAAATAAGTGAAGTTGCTTTAATATAATCTAAACTAATTACTAAGCCAAAGACACAAAGACAAAAAGGATGAATTGGGAAAATAACTTTGGGAAAAACTCAGTTGAGTAAGACGATACCTTCAGAAAGAATCCACCTAGACTTCACTTGTTATTTAACCCTGAACCATACGATTTATTTACTTAGCTTGATCCGTAAGACTCCCTAACGTATATTAAACCCTCTCTCGAGGCGAATAACGTCTAACCCTAGGTTAATTAACGAAAATCTCTTTCTCACTTAATAACCCCCTAGAATAGCAGTGTAATATCCTAATTTTGTGGGTCTGTGCATTTGGTATGTTGCATGGGTAAGTTAGTAGGTAAAGGCTTTGAGGTATGGATTAGGCTCAGGTTTGGGCTTAAAACCTGGGTTAAATTGCATATAAATAATGTTAGTGTATAATTAAAAGTTAAGTAAGTATGTTTAGTATCAAGTTGGGCTTGTGGCCCAAAGTTTGGAGGTGCAATAAGTGGGCATGTAGGTGGCGTCACAAGGGGGAGGAGTTTGGGCCTAGTATGGCCGCTTGGGGCCTAAATTAGTGGGTCAAATATTCGGCACTTCAAGGGGGAGGGGATGGACGACACATGAGCTACATTTTAGGAGCTTTATTTCTTTTAATTTAATAATTAAAAGCTGAAAATTAAGAGGGAAGAGTTGGTTCTAAGTTGGCCTCTTCTAAAGATGAGATAGGGATTGGGTTATCATGCAAGATAAGAGCTATCAGGAGGGAGAGAGTTGGCCGAAACTCCAACTCTGAGTGTGTGCCTGTGTATAGCCGAAATTTGGAAGGAGAATTATCATCTTTTCCATTTGTTTTTCTCACTTTCTCATCTTTTCTCTCAAGCCAAAATTCTTTTCTCTCTTTTCTCTCTTTTCTCTCTTCTAGCCGAAATTCCTTAGCCTTCTTCTCTTCTCCAATATCTTCCTGAAAGCTGAATTCTTCTTACTCATATTCCTCTCCATAGCCGAATCTACAAGGGTGGTTTCTGTTTCCCGAAGGTGCACCATAAGCCGCATACTCCTTAGTAATCTGGTGAGTTTCGGTATTTTATTCTATGCGATTTCACTCTTTCTTTTCATTAAGATCTAACCCGAAACACTTGTTTAAGGCCTGTCGATTTTCCGTCTCTGCTTCTAGTAGTCGAATCTGTCTCATTAAAAGTCTCCTGTGCCGATTTGGTGGAAAAACCAAAGGTAGGAAGGTGACGTTTTCTTAAGGACTTTCGGGATTCGACAAATTAGGGCTAAATCTTTGTGTGATTTTCTGGCTTTTCAGCAAGGCTTACACTCAACTAAGGATAGTAGATTTCGCGATATCAGGTGTGTAATACTTTCCCACCATCTAGATCTGATTATTAATGTATGTTCATAAGTTTATATGTTGTGATAAATGCCGATATCTCGGTTTAATGTTGGAAACCTGAAAAGGGTGACGCAAATCCCCAGGTCAGTGAATGTTTTGACTCTATATGATAAAAGTATACTGATTTTATGATTGCATGGGTTGGGTTTGTTAAAGGAGGAAGTTATACGTTATATGTGTAGCGGTTTTTACCGTGATCTGTTGTAGCGGCTAATGCCGTGATCTATTATAAGGGCTTCAGCCATGATATGTGGATGAGCATCATGATTTCCATCTTGGCGTGTAGCGGTGTGGGTCGATTGTAGAAATCCCCAATGGTGTGCTTGGCTAGTACGGGGGCGTGTAGTAGATGGACTCTTAGGTTTTGGGATTGGGCTTGCATATTAATTTTTATTATGTGTATTAAACTGTTTATTTTGCTTAATGGGCCTAAAGGCCAAATCTAGTGGTGCATGAGGGTTGCACACTGAGTCTCGTGACTCACCCTATTAATTAACCTTTCAGGTGATACCTAGTGCTTCGGACCGGGCTGGAGAGGAACGCAAGGTGGCCATGGAAAAGAACATCTGGATCCAGAAACAAGACTCAAGTTTTTATTTTATATTTTTAATTAAAGGATTTTAAATCTCATTGTAATAAGGCCATGGGCCACTAGTTTATGTTTTGTTTTATTTTGGGCTTTAACTACTTTTAGTTATTTAAATTCTTATTGAACTAATGCATGTATTTAAATTTGGGTTTTTAATTCATAAAGGCATATTTTATTTAAACTATCAACTATTTAATTTTTTTCGAATAAAAGGATAAACTTTAGAAAAATATTTTCTGAAAATACGACATGTTTTCCAAAATTTTTCTTAGTGACATACCAGATCCGGTCATGGTGTTTGGGCCAGGTTTGGGGTGTTACAAGTAGTAAATCGATCTATGGACTCCCATATTAGGTTTCACCCTAATCCAGAAAAATCTCGTCACCCTATCTCTAGGCGTGCAATCAACTCCGCTTAATTATGCTAGATCTTCTCTTAGGCAGGGTCTATTCCTCCTCCACCTAAGCACATCAAATTTGGATTAAGCTTGTATAATTAAGCAAAAACTAAGTATTTATCATATAATTCAGAAAATAATAACAAGATTCATCTAGGTTTCGTCCCCTTCAGGTATCTGAAGGATTTAGTTCATAACAAATAAAGAAAACATCTCAAGAGAAAAGATAAAACAAAACATAAAAAATCCCTAAAACTCCCTAAAGGAATTGAAGGAGAAATTCACCGCCTTGAGTAGAATTCCGGCTTCTTGGGATGGATCAACTGGCTATCTTCGAGTGATTCCCACAAATCTGACCTTTCCGGCTTGGCTCCTTGGCCTAGCTAACCGCCCCTTCAAGGATGAACTTAGGGGGTATATATAGGCTCTTGGAATGTGTTTCTTTGCCCCAAAGTATCCAAATCCGAATGAAATTGTTCATTGCCACGACAAGGACACGGCCATGTCACACGCCCGTGTGACTAGTCTTTGGGTCGTGTTTGGATTTCTTTAATGAGGCACGACCGTGTAAATAGGGGGTCAGGCCGTGTTCTAGATGATCAACAAGGCACGGCTGTGTGGGCTTAAGTCCAGGCCTTGTCGATTTCCACCTTGGCCCAATTTGCTCTGTTTTGGGCCCGTTTCTCGTTCTTTTTATCCTCGGGTGCTTTCCTGAGATAAGACATGAAAAAAAAGGATTAAGAGCACCTTTTTATATAAATCGAGGCTTAAATCATCCAAAAGCATACTAAATGTAGGATTAAAATATGATACTATTACGATTTATCACCGATAGATCCTTGGTACACCCAAAAGATGTACTCGAGGATGTATTGGTCAAGGTACGAGATTCATAGTCTTTGTCGACTTTGTAGTCCTCGACTTTGAGGAAATTGAGAAATCCCCATTCTATTGGGTAAGCCATTTCTAGCCACTTCTAAATCGATAATCGATCTTGAACAAAATGAGCTAATTATAAAAATTAATGACAATGGAGAAGTGTTAAAATGTGGTCGTAGTTCCCAAAGTGAGGGATCATTGAGGGAGGAGTGTTATGCCTTATTCAATTTAACCCTTTACGGCCTCGATCGAAGGCATTCTTTCTGTTGTGTTGATGTAGATAAGTGTAATGCAAGAGACCGGGACATATGGTCAGATCCCGATAAGAATGGAATCGATTGGAAGGCCTACGATGGTTGTGAATGACAATTGAAGTCAATGGTGAAGTTTAGAGAATTGTTGGACAAGTCCGGTAACATACCATAGTTGTTTAAAACCATTGAAGTTTAATTAAACTGTGCATATTGAAAATTAGTTTCAATTTCTCATTTATAGTAGATTTTAGATAAGTATTACATAATTGCATGTTAGAATTAGAAGCAAACAGATTTCAAGACACACTGGGACAAGGAAAAGCCAATTGGGGACGAAAACGGATGAATAGAGGACTTCAACACATCCCGAAGGGCTAGAAGCTAAGTTGTGTCACACCATGCCTAGGTTATAGCGTGACATAGGCCCTTTGAAACCAAAATATTTGATGTTAAGGTGTTTTGTCATCCAATGCATAAGTTATGGCGTGACAAGAGCACTTTGAAGCCAAAAATGTGTGACGTTAGGGCAACTTGTCACGCTTCAGCCAAAATCGGGTTATTTCAAGCATAAAGCAACTAAAAATTCTATTTGTACCCACCAATTTTTTTTGTGTTCTCACTTTATTTTTTATCAATTTTATCGTTTGAGTTTATTGTTATTTTGCATTAATTTCAAAAAAATTGCACCACGAAAACAACAATGCACTACTCAAGCATCGACCACCATTAATGCCAATCGCTTCCATAACCTGGAAGTTGAGAGATATTTCCTCCAAATGAGTGGGCGTTTGTTTAAACAGGAACGTATGTTTGATCCTACCATGTTCGCTTGCAATGATATTTAGGATTTGGTACAATCCCATTGATGGAACAACTTTTGCACAACCCCAACAGGTGGTCGACACAATTGTTTATGAGTTTTATGCCTCCCTGAAGGATAGTGTAACACCCCAAACCCGACCTAGACGTTATGGTCGAATATGGCGTGTCACATTGAAGTGTTTATCGAAAACCATGTTTCATTGAAAACCCTTCTTGAAATTTAAAACTTCTTGCCATTTAAAACTTGTACAAAACCTCAGTTTGCATTTGTTCATTTTCAATCGTGGTTTATTAATGTAACACCCCAAACCCGGTCAATGCACCATGACCGAATTTGGTATGCCACAGAGGAAAACATTTTGAAGAAAATCGAGTTAACGATTAAATTTTAGTGAAAAACTCTTTGTTGTTCTATGTTTGTAGAAAACAAGTGCATGATTAGTTAAAAACTGATAATTTACATTGAAATTCCGTAAATAAATCTTTAAAACATAGTTGCAGATCCATAGATTAGAAAACCTTTTATAATTTTAAAAGAAACCAAAGCGATTAGTTTGAAAACCGTTTCTAATTGAAATTTGGAAACTTGAGTTTTGGAAAATAATATGAGTTATCGAAAACATTTAAGTTGTTAAATATTATCAAATGATTTATATTACCCGATGGTAACGTTTTGAAAACCATTGCGTTTTGTAGTTTAGAAAACTTTGCACTCATTTTATTAATTAACCATGTAGTTTATTAAGCCATGTTTTAAAAAAGTTCAAAGCATATAAATAATCCAAAAACATAATTAAAGAGGCCTTATTACAATTCCAAATAAAGATGAAAAACCAAATTTAAATAAAATATAGTACCCAAACCAAAGTCCGTGTAAATCAAATTTTCATTGCATGGCCTTCTTGAGATCATCCGGCTCCTCATCTGCGATCTATGAATCACCTGAAAAGATAAGGGAGAAGGTGAGTCACCAAGACTCAGTGCATAAATCCTTCCCCCGGTTGATGCAACATACTTACACAATTTATAATCAAGCAATATATATATAATGCACCCAAACCTAGCCATCCATAACTCCTTTTCTACCCCGTGTGGTACCAAACCACTGCTGGTGCCAAACCACTGGTGACCCAAAGTCACGAATAATCCATCTGTGGGGCCAACCCACGTGTGATACCAAATCACTGGCGACGATCCCGATATATCAACTGTGGGGCCAACCCACTGTGGTGCTAAGCCACTGGGACAAGTCGCTATGAGGTGCCAAACCTCTGGTGACCCAAAGTCACGAAATATCAATAATCCAAGTGTGGGGCCAACCCACGTGTGATACCAAATCACTGGCGACGATCCCGATATGTCAACTGTGGGGCCAACCCACTGTGGTACTAAGCCACTGGGACGAGTCGCTATGAGGTGCCAAACCTCTGGTGTCCCAAAGACACGAAGTAATCTGTGGTACCAAACCACTGGAGGTGCCAAACCTCTGGTGTCCCAAAGACACGGATATCAAATCCTTCCCCCTCCGCTCATATTACCCAAACCAATGTATTACGAGTATAAATCATGCCATCATACTTTGATATGAACATATAACATATATATATATCATAGATCATGATATCAATCAACATATAACAACATCATATCGAAACGGACTTACCCGAATCCATGCTCATACCCATCAAGGTATCATATCAAGATCTCACAGTTTTTGGCTTTAATAACATGATTAGTTTATTAATATATATATATATTACCGAGTTATAAAGTGTGTAAGGTACACACCTGATAATAGTGAGAACTATACTTTCCCGCTCGTCGATACCCTCGGAATCTTGAACAACGACTATATGCGATTTCTCTCCGATTGATGGTTCATAACCCGATGAAGAACCACGAACAAACAATGGCTCGGGGGTACGTACGACTTCAAATAATCGATTTTCACCGGCAGAGGGTCCACAACCCGATGGAAAGTCTCAGATTCCCGACACATCCATTCATTTGAAATTTGAGGGTATAGCAGAACCACCCCTCTTCCAAACACTATTTACCGCTCTTTTCGAACCCATTCTTGATTGCCCCAAAATCTAACGTTCACGGAAAAAATAATAATCGAGCGATAAGGTCCCCTAAAACGAAATCGATTAGTAGTCCATCTAAAACGATATAACAAGTATAAAAATCCTTACCTTAACACTTCGATTCAATACCGAAAATCGTCACTTGCCTGTGGAGTTTGTCAAAATCCTATATGATATATGTTAGATTCGATTTCTAACATTAATGAACCAAAACACATGACCTTTGGCCGAATATCATTATTCCTTACCTTGAATGATGAAATCCTTTTCCACACGTTCTTAGTATGGCTATGGTCGACTATCAATGAAGAAATGATCAGCACTCCACTATACCACTACAAAGATAAAAGGGTTTGTTTGAAAGAGAATAGATAATGATTTCGGTCAAAAAGACCCTCTCAAGGAAATATACAATTTCGGCAATGAAAGAAAAATAAAAGAATTGAAAAGAGTGTTCCTACCGATTGATCAAGGTGTGAATAAGAAAAATGGTTGAGAAGTGAATATATGTGAAGAGAAAGATTCGGCTAAGGAGATTGTCATCAACATTCGGCCATGGTGAAGAATTAGTGAGAGAATAATGTTGAAAGTCTCTTGTGGAAAGTAAAGAGGAAAAAGAATAGAAATGAGGAGTTTGGGTTTCGGGTTCTCAAGGATAGAAGATGAATCAAGGAAGAACTTTGAGTCAAAGTGTGTTCGGCAATAAGGGAAAAAAGAGAAGAAATGGTCTTTGATGATTTTGTAGTTTCGGTCACAAAAAGAAGGGAAAGAAAGAATGGACTTGAGGGGAGAAAGAACAACTAAAAACCAAAATGGTCAAAACTCAAATGGCCAAAAGAAAAGAAAATGGTTACCTTTTGTCCAAAATACATTCGGCTAAGAGGAGAAAAAATTAGAGAGAAACACAAAATAACCAAAAGAAAGATGTGCTCATCTAGCACTTAATTCTACCAAAAACTAGCACCATACCATACCAAAAGCTAACCAAAAATTTGGCCATCCCCCCTAGCCCCTAATACCGTCCAAATTCATAGACACCAAGGTCAAAGTTTTTGCCACACAAAACTTTCCAAAACATTCACCTTATAATGTGCCTTGTAATCCTCTACTTTCCCTAAGTTAAAGAAATTCTATCCCCAAAATCTAGCAATTCTATCCCTTATTTCATGCTTACCATAACCTTAAGTCTTCTTGCCATAAAAAAAATGTCCATCTTATCCATAAATACCTCTTTGACCGACACTTAAGGAAAACCAAAAATAAAAACTCCCAAATTGCATGCTAGGAGATTCGAACCTCTCCCCTCATGCATTTACTCATGCAGCAACACCACTTTGCCAATTACTCATCTTATGCAAGCTATTTGCTCATAAATTTCCATATGTCTTGAAGCTACTTACCATCTCTCCTTAAAGTGCTAAAATACCAAATTTTTCTTAAAGCCCAATTAAACCCGAGACTTCATAAATACCTCGTAACCTTCCAAATCCACTTAACTAATAAGTCCAATTTGCAATAACACTATTCTCATATTCTTGAAGATTTTAAACACTCCTAAGCCCAAAGCCCAATCGGCCCAATCCTACTAAGCCCAATTTTGGGATGTTACAATTAAAAAGTTATTCCCTTTTAAAATGTTATTATCTTTAAAACCTTATTTGTTGCGGAAGCTTAATATAAAACAAATGATTTAAGAAAACGTGATATTTAAAAATTGAGTTGCGGAAACATAGTGTTTGAAAATGTTATTGTTTTGGGAAACCATGTTCTACTTCTAGCAGATATAAATCACAATCAATAAAATCCCAAATTTAAAATCCAAAAATTATATAGGCCTTATTACAACCCGAATCAAAATCAAAGTGCTTAAGTAAATGAGCAAAACAGAATAAAACATGTGCAGTTGTGTGGCCCTCTCCAAGTCCCTCGCAGCTTCGAACTGTCTAACGCTGGGGATTACCTGAAAGATTAAAAACGGGGTGAGTTTACGAAAAACTCAATGTGTAATCCCCTTATAAAGAAACAATCAGTATACAGAAACAAAATCAGTCTTGGCCTGAGCCCTTTAACAGTAATAGTACAGTTTAGTTCAGAGTATATGTGGGCCAAAGCCTAACACAATATCATTTGGGTCACAGCCCATAACAGTAACAGTCTCAGTATGAATTATGCATGATGGTGATATGAAAGCTTTAATATTTATAATAAGAATGATCAAGCCTAAAAACTAACTATCACCACGATTAAGGCAAGCGCACCAATCGAACAGTAGTATAGCTTAGTGGCAAGACCGTAATGTCGAACCCAAGGGAACCAAAAGTACTAGTAATAACTTTCTTTTTATTATCTAGCCTAAAATAAAGAGGATTGATGTCTATCTAACTAATTACTAAACTAAAGATGCTAAGACACAGAGAATGAATTGGGGAAAATACTTTTTCAAACCAATTGATTAAGACAATACCCGAGGAAGAATCCACCTAGACTTCACTTGTTATTTAACTCTGAACCAGATGATTTATTCACTTGACTTGATCCGTAGGATTCCCTAATTTATATTAATACCTCTTTCGAGGCTACTAACGTCTAACCCTAGGTTGATTAATTGAAATCTCTTTCTAATTAAAACCCCTAGTGTTGCATTAATTCGATCTATGGACTCCCATATTAGGTTTGACCCTAATCCGGCAGATTTTCGTCGTCCTATTTCTAGGAGTATGATCAACTCCGCTTACCTATGCTAGATCTACTCTTAAACAGGGACTTTTGCTCCTCTAAATAAGCACATCAATACTTGACTCAATATCCTGAAATATTAAAGCAAGAATTAAGAGCACATAATTAAGAACAAATCAAGTATTTATCACACAGTTCAGAAAACAATAACAAGATCTGTCTTAGGTTTCATCCCCCTCAGGTATTTGAGGGATTTAGTTCATAATTATAAAAGAATACATCTCAGAAGAAATTAAATAGCAAAACATAAAGAAAACCATAAAACTCCCTGAAGGAAATTGAAGGGAAAATCCTCAGTCTTGAATGTGGTTCCTGCTTCTGAGATGGATCAATTGGCTTTCTTGGAGTAATCCCCTGTATTCAGCCCTATCTGGCTTTGCTCCTGTCAAAAGAACCCTGATAAGAGGCCTTCTGTCGAACTTCTGTCTACCTTTGTCTAACTCCCCTTTTAGGTTACACTTAGGGTGTTTATATAGGCTTTCGGAATGTCTTTCTTTGCCTCTAAGTATCATTTTCTGAGTGGAATTAAAACAGGTCACAGCAGGGACACGCCCGTGTGAATCGAGCCCAGGGTCGTGTTCGAGTCTGCTAAAATGGCACGGCTGTGTGGCGAACTCCAGGCCGTATGGATTTCTTACTTTGGCCCATTTTCTTCGTTTTTGGCCCGTTTTTCGTTCTTTTCATCCTCCTGTGCTCTCCTAAGTATAAAACATGAAATTAAAAGATTAGGAGCATCAAATTCCACAATTCAAGGGATAAATCATTCAAAAGTATTCCAAATGTGGGATTAAAATATGTATATATTACGGTTCATCATATACCCCCACACTTAAGCATTTGCTTTTCGTCAAGCAAAATTCTCAACTAAAAATTAAAATTCGTTCTTCTCAATTTATAATTCCTATAAATAATGTTTCGAAGTAATCCATAGGTAATCATACATTGAGAATTCAACTAAAAGAACATTAAAGTTTCAAACAATCTAAGCTGAGTATTTATTCATGGAAAAGTATAGGTATTCCCCCTTATCTCAGTAATTACCTTTGATTCAAAATACCACAGAGTTAACATCCTCACTAAGGATTCACTCAAAACACTCGAAGTATTTAAGAGACCATAAATTAAGCACTCAATAGTCAACATGAAAATTTATTACCATAGGCTTGCATGAAAATCAAATCTCCACCACTATAAATTGAGATGATACATCGATCAAAAGGTCTTTAAAACGGGTTGTAACGTGGCTTGGTTAGGGGGTGCAGTCACAGGCTAAAAGGAGGTTAGAATCGAGATTGAATTGACAAATTACCTAACTAGAAAAATAGACTAATAATGAAAAATTACATTAATAATACGAGCTTCTTCTAAAGATGTGCGATTTACTATTTAAGCTCATAAAAAAATAGAACTAATAATGGATATACTTTCAACTTTTTTTTAGAACAAATCATACAAATATAGGAATGAATTTACAAATGAAGTAGAGAACATAGTTAGGAAACTTCTCAAATCAAATCTAGACAAAAAGGAGTTAATTCAATAGGAAAAATTCTTAAATAATCAAAAAGAGTAAGTCTTGGGGGTTAATATTAAGGGTAAATCAATGAATGGTTTGTTAGGCTAAAAGGGGTTCACTATGGGTTAAACATGAAGGTAGGCCTTTTGGGAAGTAAGCGGGTTAACTCCTAGGTGCCTTTATCATCTCAGTATATCAAATCAAAAGTGTGGTCTTGACATGTATAATCAAAGCAAGTTCTAGAATAACAGATCAATATTAGCTCACTCAAATCACAATAAAAGTGAGCACGGAAAAATGTATGCTCTAAAGGCACAAAATCTCATAGAAATTATTGGTTTTTGATGTCAACCCTGTGAACTTTAAATTTCAAGATAATACCTAAACTTTTGGGGAAATAACCTAGCAAATTTTTAATTTTCAAAAAACAACTCATCATGTTTGATTCTCTAAAGCCTTCAAGTTTTAACAATCAATGCACAACTGCCTATGTTTTAATTCAATACATATCAATAAAAATCATAAGTCAATCAGAATTTGTTCTAATGGTGGTATGAGAAAAGAAAAACAAAATTCAGAGATTTGAGAATAATTCAAAAAGTTAGCAACTTTTAGAATTCACTCCTACACTTAAGATGTACATTGCCCTCAATGTATAAAGATGTATAGCATGAAATCATAAGAGTTAGGGAGAAGTGAAACTTCCTGAATTTTGGATGGATTGCTTGAGTTGGCAGTGGTCGTAGTGTGCTGATTCCCAAGCAGCCTTTAGAACCTAAATCAAAGAAATCAAAATGTAATAATAACAATTAAAGATAAGAAAGATAAAGGGAAGGAAAATAAAGGAGAAGAGAAAAGAAAAAGAAAAAATGACAAGATTTAAAGATCCTTGTGTTGTTGGGTGAATGAAGCCGCTGGCATGAACTTATGAAGAGTCATTGTGCACGGGGCGACCTTGCCAAGATCTTTTCTCCTTTTTAACATGGGAGTGGTAGTGCTTGGCTTGCTTTTAGTCATAGTGGTGATTGTAAGAAGGGCTAGGGTTTGAGTGAAGGAGATAATGAATAGTGAATGGTTTATATAGAATAAGGTGCACACGGGCATGTAACAAGCCCGTGTGATTCGTTTTTAACCCGTGTGTGTCGAAAATTAGGGTTTTGGCATGCCTGATATGCGGCCCACGCTCGTGTGCTGTGGGTGTGTTATCCTACATGGCCGTATCGCACGGACGTGCTGAGCTTCGTTCGCTTCTCCCATGCCCTTGTGCAGGTCACCACGCCCATGGTTGAGGATTCAGTGTCGACCACGACCATATCGCACAGCCGGCCTTTAGTCGGAGCCCGTGGCTTGGAGAAAATTTCGTCCTGTTTCCGCACGATCTCTGCCACACCGGTGTGCAAATTCATGGTGTCTACACGGCCATAACCACGGCCGTGTGCAAGGCTGTGTGGTAGGGAAAACTGTGCTTCATTAATTTGGTTAGTTTGCAGTTATGTGCTAAAAGTAAAAAAATAAAAATAAAGATAAAGTGTAACACCCCAAACCCGGCCTAGAAGTTAGGCCCGAGTCCGAAATGTCACATTAAAGACATACTCCAAAACGATTTTATAATTTGACAATTTAAGGCCCAAAAGCCCAAAATAAAAGCTTTTTTCGAAAACCACATTAACACTTTAATAATTTTATGAAATGTCCTAAGTGGGTATTTGCAACAATAATAATAATAACCCAAAATATAAATTCAATTAGGAGTTACATGGCCTTATCGCAATCCAATGAAAAAAAAACAAAGTATTTAAAACAAATTCATTTGAATAAATTAAAACATTTGAACAGCTTGTAGTGTGGCCATCTCCGAGTCCTCTCCCACGTCGAGCCGTCTATTCAGGATCACCTGAAACATTAAAATTAAGGGTGTGAGTTTCAAAACTCAGTGTGTACGACCCTTGGCAATCAAATCACATACAAATATTCACATTGGGCCTAAGCCCTATCAAAATTGGTGGTCTTGGGACTTAGCCCACAATGACCTCATATCATATAATAACGTATCATATACAAACGAGATAATGCAAAACCCACACAAAAAGTCCATCCGTTACACACACTATTTCCCTTCCAACCTTATGACTCCTGTGGGGAATTCTAGCTCGACCCACCCCTCCGCTACACACCAAGGGTAGCTCGATTGTGGTACTACCGAACGTTGCAGCAAAGCTGCTAATCATATATTGGGCTTAAAGCCTCCGGTGGATCCATACCATACGGCCATGCGATCCTGGATCCATACCATACGGCCATGAGATCCTTAAATCTTCCTCCGTACCATAATTCCCACCCATATGCATCCTAAGCAGGATATCATATGAATGCATCAAACACACAAGTAACATCTATATACTCATATTCGTCACATAGGGGTATTTCTGTCATTTCACTACCCATGGGTATTTTCATAATTCTACCTTACAAGGGTATTTTGGTAATTTGGCAAAGTAAAGGTATCTAGGCAATTTTGCAAAATAGGGGTATTTTGGTACTTTCGCAAAATAGGGGTATTTTGGGTAAATTTCCAAAACATGGGTATTTTGGTAATTTAAAAACTAGGGGTATTTTAGTAATTTTACGAGGATAGGGTATTTGGTCCCTTTCGGGTTTTAGTTATGAACTTTGGCCCATCAACAAGTCCTCGCAACTAAAGTGAACAGACACGACGCACCAGGTAGGATTCCAGAAAAGAGGAGCTGGGCCACTAGGACCGCTTAAGTACCAAGCTTTCCCTAGATCCAATCCTAGACATGCGTATGCCCGTTGCCACACCCTAACCCAGCGACTTGTTCACAGACATGTTTAATTAAATTAAGTCTTATGAAATTTCAAAGTTGTTTAAACTAGGCCTAAAGTCCATTAACCCTAACATACTTGTCTACGTCCCCAGAAGCCTATCAAGCCCAAATCACATCCTTAAGGCCCATTAGGCCCAAATCTCATCATATGACCTATTAGGCCAAAAACATATCCAGATCGTGTATCAAGCATGGCTAACTTAAGTCGAATAATCAACCAAACCATTTCATCAAACTTATCCTCAGGGCCCATCGGGCCCATTTAGCCACTTTCGGCTTTTCGGCCTTTCGGCATTGCCGATATTGTGTGTGTAGTGTTTGTACACACTTTGTAACCTCGCGTGCTACAAACCTCTTAGTCACGAACCTACAATCAACATTACTAGCGATTAACCAAAGCTTTAACATATATTGACCAAAAACTAAAACCTTATCGTACCCTTACCGTGTGCGTCACGTTCTAGTAGCCCTTCCTTTGCTACTATTGGCGATTATCCTCTAGATCTGCACCCAAACACCTATATCGTCAAAACCAAGAGATCCGTATTGATCATAAATCACCCCTATGAGCCACAATAGATTCGGCCATTTACTAAACCCTAACTGAGTCGAGAATACTTACTGCCTTGATAGCAATCCTTACCTACCAGCTTGCGATTGTTGAGTCCTACCCTTGTTAATACATGTTAACAACAAGGATTGGGTTAGATAGCCCTTCGGCTTTTAACAAAACACACTAAAAAGATCAACTACACACTTACCAAAATTCTCCTTTGATCGTGCGGCTTAGATATCTACTGAACAAGATTCGGCTTCCAAACATGACTAAGAGTAGATAACAATCAATTGAGGTGGAGGAACAACAACAAAGAATCGACATAAACAGGGGTTTCGCCAAACAGGGATTTCAGAGAATAGGGATCTTGGCAAACAAGAATTTAGACAAACAGAGATTTTGGCAGACAAGGATTTCGGCAAACAGTGATTTCAAAAAATAGGGCTTTTGGTAAATACGGGTTTCGACAAATAGAGATTTCGGCAAAAAGGGATTCCAGGAAATAGAGATTTTGGCATACAGGGATTTCGGTAAATAGAGATTTTGGCAAATAGGGATTTTGGCAAATAGGGGTGGTGGTATTCGACAATGGAAGAAAATAAGGATGAGGGAAAAAAAAGAAAGAAAGATGGAAACTCCAAGAACCCATTTTAAGGATTTCGGCACCCCCCTTTTATAGCCAAAGCTGAACTACCTTCCCCCTACAGTCCTATTCGGCCCCAACACTGCACCCTCCTCATCTCCTATCTTTTCTCTCTGATAATACCTTAATCTTATCCAAAATATCCTCGGCATCCATCAGTCCTGCTTACTACAAACTCTCCACGGCAAGAGTACAAAACCAACACAACTCTTGCCGTCCACCTATGCAAAATAACACACTCCAAAATACACTCCTCCTGCTCGAACCTTGGACCTCTTTAGCTTTCACACACGCCACCTCATAGCTCCCAAGTGACACCACTTTCCATTGGACCACAAGCCCATTTGTGTCCTATTTTCCCTTAATCTACTTAAAAGGCCTCATGCCTGAGACTAGGGTCCACTAAACAAGAAAAATAAATTTTTCCCTATGGTCTCCCCTATCTCTAAGGCTTCAAATAATCCCGATAGTACCTTAATATTATTATTCTAAGTGCTACACCTATCTCAAAAAAATTTAAACGCTCCCATTCCCAAGGCCCATTAGGCCCAATTCTTCTAGGCCCAAATTCGGGGCGTTACATAAAGATATGAAAATTAATGGGGTTAGTGTTTGGGTTGCCTCTCGAGAAGCGCTCGTTTAAAGTCTTAAATTTGTTTGTCCCATGGAGTGGCATTGGTTCTGCTTCGTGTATTCCTAGTTTCTCCTTGAAATGTGTCTTCCACTCGTCTAGTTCATCGATCTGAAGCAGTCGTTCCTCGTGACTTATTTCTTTGCTGGCATGAGGTCTAGGATCTGGCTCAGTTGTGTAGTTCCGTGGTGCTTCCTGAAAAGAAGGTTTAACCGAATGGTAATTAATAGAATTTATGTTCTCACCTTGATTACTCGATGTCCTAGCTGAGTCAAGAACCTGAATAGTGATCGTTTCGTCACCTACACGAAGTATGAGTTCGCCTGTACCAACATCTATTTTTGTTCTAGCAGTTACTAAAAAGGGTCTTGCTAAAATTAAAGGAATATTATTGTCATCATCCATGTCTAAAATGACAGTCTATTGGGAATATGAATTTATTTCTTTTTATCGAGTACATCTTCAATTATACCCCTAGGAATTCTAATAGTTTTATCAACTAATTGAATGCTCATCCTAGTTTGTTTGGGTTTCCCTAAACCTAGCTGTTTAAACATTTTATAAGGCATAACATTTATGCTCGCCCCTAAATCAGCTAAAGCATTATCAACAGATAAACTACCAATTAAACATGGAATTGTAAAACTCCCTGGATCTTTTAATTTTTGTGGTAGTTTATTTTGCAGAATTGTTGAGCACACTGCGTTTAGCTCCACATGCGACTCCTCGTCTAACTTCCTTTTGTTTGTCAAAAATTCTTTTAAAAATTTCCTTGAATCTGGCATCTGCGAAAGAGCTTCAAGAAACGGTAAGTTAATATGTAATTTCTTTAAAAGTTTAAGAAATTTACCGAATTATTCATCTGTGTTGTCTTTCTTCACCGCATTAGGGTATGGTACATGAGGTTGGTACTCTTTAGTTACCAGTTTTGGCTTATCACTTACTTCACCCTTACCTTCCTCTACCATACTCTCTTGCCTCAAATTGGTGTCATCTAACCCTTCACTATCATGAGTGGTTATTACTTGAAGTTGCTCCTTTGGGTTAGTTTCAGTGTTGCTTGGCAAGCTTCCTTGTAATCATTCAGAGAACTACTTAGCAAGTTTCCCTAATTGGTTCTCGATCCCTTGAATCGATGCTTGTTGATGTTGAGTGTTGTCTCGGTGTTTTGGAAACGAGTTTCTGACACCGCTATAAATTTTGTTAGAATCTCCTCAAGGTTCGGCTTCTTTTCTTGTGGGTAGGGTTGCTGTTGAAAGCCTGGGAGGTGTTGTTGTCTCTGATTTCCTTGGCCACCCCATGAGAAATTGGGGTGGTTCCTCCAACCTAGATTATAAGTATTACTATACGAGTTATTTTAAGGTCTAGAATTATTACCCATATAGTGAACTTGTTCGTTTTCAGCGCTCAAATTGTAAGGTTGGTATTCTGTATTGCTCATCTCTCCTCCATTCATATCGCACTGCATTACTGGGTGTACCTGCGAAGAACTATACAAACCATCAATCTTTTTATTCAACAGTTCTACCTGGTTTGATAGCATGGTCACTGCGTCGAGGTTGAAAACACTGGCGGATTTTGTTGGCTTTGTCCTCGTAACTTGCCACTAATAGTTATTCAGTGACATCTCTTCAATAAATTCGTAAGCAGCTTCAGGTGTTTTGTTGTTCAGGGTTCCGCCGGCAGCTAAATCAATCAACTACCTAGTTGAGGGGTTCACACCGTTGTAAAAGGTTTGAACTTGGAGCCACAAAGGTAACCCGTGGTGAGGGCACCTTCTTAGTAAATCCTTGTATCTCACCCATGCATCGTAAAGTGTCTCTAAATCCATCTGTACAAAATAAGAGATATCATTCCTTAACTTGGACGTTTTAGCCGGTGAAAAATATTTTAATAAGAACTTCTCGGTCATTTGATCCCATGTAGTGATTGATCCTCGTGGAAGAGAATTCAACCACTGTTTGGCTTTGTTTCTCAATGAGAAGGGAAACAACCGAAGGCGAATGGCATCATCAGAAACACCATTGATTTTAAATGTATCGGATAACTCCAAAAAGTTTGCTAAGTGCGTGTTAGGATCCTCATCCTACAAACCATCAAACTGAACAAACTGTTACATCATCTGTATAGTGTTAGGTTTCAGTTCAAAATTATTTGCAGCAATAGTAGGTCTAACAATACTCGATTTAGTACTAATTAAACTAGGTTTAGCATAATCATACATAGTACGTGGAACAGGATTTTGATTCACCGGATCTGCCGCGATCACAGGAGGTAGCGGATTGTTTTGGAGATCAACCATCTCTTCGGTATTATTAGTGTCGTCCTGTTGCTATTCTTCTGTGTATTGCAAGCTTCGCCTTATTTCTCGGCGGTTTCTACGAATGGTACCTTCTATATCGCTGTCAAAAATCAAGGGTCCTGACGGGTTCCTTCTAGTCAAAAACTAGAAAAACCTATCAGAAGCAAAATAAAAGTGAGATCAGAAAACAAAAATTGAAAATTAGAAAGAAATAAATAAATAAAAGAAAAATGGCTAAAGTAATAAAAATTGAGCGTTCCTAATATTTTAGTTCCCTGGCAACAGCGCCAAAAACTTGATGGTGATATGAAACCTTAATATTTATAATAAGAATGATCGAGCCTAAAAACTAACTATCACCACGATTAAGGCAAGCGCACCTATCGAACAGTAGTATAGCTTAGTGGGAAGACCGGAATGTCGAACCCAAGGGAACCAAAACTACTAGTACTAACTTTCTTTTTATTATCTAGCCTAAAATAAAGAGAATTGATGTCTATCTAACTAATTACTAAACTAAGAATGCTAAGACACGGAGAATGAATTGTGGAAAATACTTTTTCAAACCAATTGATTAGACAATACCCAAGGAAGAATCCACCTAGACTTCACTTGTTATTTAACTCTGAACCAGACGGTTTATTCACTTGACTTGATCCGTAGGATTCCCAAATTTATATTAATACCTCTTTCGAGGCTACTAACGTCTAACCCTAGGTTGATTAATTGAAATCTCTTTCTAATTAAAACCCCTAGTGTTGCATTAATTCGATCTATGGACTCCAATATTAGGTTTGCCCCTAATCCAGTAAATTTTTGTTGTCCTATTTCTAGGAGTGCGATCAACTCCGCTTAACTATGTTAGATCTACTCTTAAACAGGGACTTTTGCTCTTCTGAATAAGCACATCAATACTTGACTCAATATCCTAAAATATTAAAGCAAGAATTAAGAACACATAATTAAGAAAAAATCAAGTATTTATCATACAGTTCAGAAACCAATAACCAGATCCGTCTTAGGTTTCATCCCCCTCAGGTATTTGAGGGGTTTAGTTCATAATTATAAAAGAATACATCTCAGAAGAAATTAAATAGAAAAACATAAAGAAAACCCTAAAACTCTCTAAAGGAAATTGAAGGGAAAACCCTCAGTCTTGGATGTGGTTCCTGCTTCTGAGATAGATCAATTGGCTTTCTTGCAGTAATCCCCTGTATTCAGCGCTATCTGGCTTTGCTCCTATCAAAAGAACCCTGGCAGAGGCCTTCTGTCGAACTTCTATCGACCTCTGTCCAACTCCCCTTTTAGGTTACACTTAGGGTGTTTATATAGGCTTTCGAAATGTCTTTCTTTGCCTCAAAGTATCCTTTTCCGAGTG
Organism: Gossypium australe; assembly: GCA_005393395.2. NCBI lineage: Eukaryota > Viridiplantae > Streptophyta > Magnoliopsida > Malvales > Malvaceae > Gossypium > Gossypium australe. The sequence continues at coordinate 61,893,623 of CM016620.1, forward strand.
GAATTAAAACAGGTCATGGCAGGGACACGACCGTGTGGCACGCCCATTTGAACCGGGCCCTGATCATCGAAATCAGAGCTTTAAAATTTATAATAAAAATGATCAAACTTTGAAACTAACTCTGACAACTATTTTAAGGCAAGCGCACCTATCGAACAGTAATGTAGTTTAGGTAAGACCGGAATATCGAATCCCAAAGGAACCAAAAGTACTAATACTAACTCTCTTTCTATTATTTAGCCTAAGAATTAAGTGAATGTTTATCTAATCTAAATTTAACTATCGACTAAACTAAAGACGCAAAGACAAAAAGAATGAATTGGGGAAAATACTGTTGGGAAAACTCAGTTGATTAAGACGATATCCTTAGGAAGAATCCACCTAGACTTCACTTGTTATCTAACACTGAACCAGACGATTTACTCACTTGACTTGATCCGTAAGATTCCCTAAATTATATTAAACCCTCTCTCGAAGCGAATAACGTCTAACCCTAGGTTGATTAATTAAAATCTCTTTCTAATTAAAACCCCTAGAATCGCATTAACTCGATCTATGGACACCCATATTAGGTTTCACCCTTATCCGGCAAAATCTCGTCACCCTATTCTAGGCGCGCGATCAACTCCGCTTAATTATGCTAGATCTGCTCTTAAGCAGGGACTTTTGCTCCTCCACCTAAGCACATCCAACTTGAATCAATATCCTGGAAATATTAACACAAGAATTAAGAACACATAATTAAGAACAAGTCAAATATTTATCATATAGTTCAGAAAACAATAACAAGATCCACCTTAGGTTTCATCCCCTTCAGGTATCTGAAGGGTTTAGTTCATAATAATAAAACAAAACATCTCAGAAGAAAAGATAAAACAAAACATAAGAAATCCCTAAAACTCCCTGAAGGAATTGAAGGAGAGATCTGCCGTCTTGAGTAGAATTCCGGCTTCTTGAGATGAATCAACTGGCTATCTTCGAGTGATTCCCCACAAATCTGACCTTTTCGGCTTGGCTCCTTGGCCTAGCTAACTGCCCTCTTTCAGGTAACACTTAGGGGGTTTATATAGGCTTTCAAAATATGTTTCTTCGCCCTTAAGTATCCAAATCCGAATGAAATTGCTCTTTCCTGCGACAGGGACACGGCCATAGCACACGCCCGTGTGGATCATGGCCAGGCCGTGCTCGGACTTCTTTAATGAGGCACAACCGTGTGGATCGAGACCAGGCTGTGTTCTAGTAGATTGATGTGGCACGACCATGTAGGCTTAAGTCCAGGCCGTGTCGATTTCCTCTTTGGCCCAATTTGGTTTGTTTTAGGCCCGTTTCTCGTTCTTTTCATCCTCGGGTGCTTTTCTGGGTACAAAACATGAAAACAAAGGATTAAGAGCACCGTTTTACATAAATCGAGGCTTAATTCATCCAAAAGCATACTAAATGTGGGCTTAAAATATGTTACTTTTACGGTTTATGAAATACCCCCACACTTAAGTTTTTGCTTGTCCTCAAGCAAAATTCTCAACTTACAATTAAAACGAACTTTCCATAATTCATAATTCCTACCTACAATGTCTCATCATAATCCATAGATAATTTATACATGGATAATTTAACTCAAAGAGTCCTAAAGATTCAAACAATCAAAGTCATACATTTGTAGCACAAAAACGTAGGTGTCTCCCCTTATCTAAATAATTACCTTTAATTCAAAACTGACAAGGACTGACATCCTCACAAAAGATTCACTCAAATCACTCGAAGTGTTTAAGGTTCAAAATTAAGCACTCAAAAGTCGAACCTGAAAAGTTAATCCCATTGGCTTGCTTGAAAATCAAATCTCCACCACTGTAAAATGAGATGATAAACAGATCAAAAGGTCTTTAACAGGGTTGTAACGGGGCTAGGGTTAAAGGTGTGGATAAAGGCTGAATTAGAAGGTTAGAATCGAGATTGACCTGACAATTTACCTAACTAGAAAAATGAACTCATCATAAATAATTGCATCAATTGGAAATTAATAATACTATTATTGATAATACTCTAATACGAGCCTCTTCTTCAATAATTGGAATTTAATGCATAAGCTCACTTAATCATGAGTATACTTCTTTTTTTTTAAGAACAAGTCAAATAATAGGAAAGAACTTTTACAACTGAAATATAGAGCATAATTAGGCAACTGTTCAAAATCAAATCTCGACAAAAAGGGAGTCAAGGAGGATGGTGATAACAAATACAAAGGGTTTTGGGTTAATATTAGTGGGTGAGTCAATAAAAAGGGTTTGTTAAGATCAACGGGGTTCACTAGGGGTTAATTGTGAAGGTAGGCTTTTATGGATTAAGTGGGTTAAAACCTGGGTGCCTTTATCATCTCGGTATATCAAATCATAGGTGTGGTCTCGACATGTATAATCGATGCAAGTTCTAGAATAACAAATAAATGTTGACACACTCATAATCAATAAAGTGAGCACGAAAAAAATGTATGCTCTATAAGGCTCCAAAGATCACAGAAATTATGGGTATTTGATATCAACCTCGTAAATTTCAAATTTCAATGTAACATTCAGATTCAGGTGGACAACCTAAAAAAAAATTTAATTTTGAAAAATAGACTTATCATGCTTAATTCTCTAGTATCCTTCAAATTTAATCATCAATGCACAATTATCAATAACTTAATCCAAAACATATCAATAAAAATCATAAATCAAAGGAAAAATTTTTCTAATCGTAATATGAGAAACTTACTTTTCGAACAAGGCATAATTCAGGGATTTTCAAATAATACTATAGTTAACCCCCCACACTAAAGATGTACATTGCCCTCAATGTACAAAGATAGATAATATAAAAATAATCATAAAATCATAAGATGGGTAGAGAAGTGAAAATTCCTGAATTTTGGATGAAGTCAATGAAAAGAAACCGAATAGGATTTGAGGTGAACGTGGGGAAGCGTCTTGAACCGTTTGAATTTGAGTCCTCGAAGCAGCCGTCCTGATTTTATTGTATCCTAAGCTAAATCTAAATGGTACGAATAATAAAAAGAAAATAATAAAGAAAATAAAAATAAAAATAAAAGTAAATAATGGAAAATGAAAGAAGAAAGATAACGGGAAAAGGAAGGGAAGAAGGGGTTAAATAGAAATTATGGATTTAGTAGTTGGCCTCACCCTTGTATCTTCCTGTGGTGGCCACATGGCCACAGCCACGACCGTGTGCAAGGCTGTGTGGTATGGAAATCTGTACTTTGGTTAGTTTGTGGTTAGGTGCTAAAAGGAAAAATAAAAGTAAAAAATAGAAAATGTAAAAATTAATGGGGTTAGTGCTCGGGTTACCTCCCGAGAAGCGCTCGTTTATAGTCTTAAGCTAGACTTTACCTCTCATTCGTATGGTCATGGTGGTTTGAGGAGGTGAAAATCCTTTCTCATGCGATCAATTCAGTTATTGATATAAAATTTAAGTCGAGTAGTGTTTACCTTAAAGGTGCTGATTTTGGGACTAGTTACCTCGACTGTTCCATCTGGGGAGATTTTGAGTACCTGATCTCCTATCTTAAGCTAGCTTGTCCCATTATTAAGTTCGTCATGGACTCGCCTCATTTTTGCTTCGTGTGTTTTTAGTTTCTCTTTGAGGTGTGTCTTCCATTCATCTAGTTCATCGATCCACAGCCTTCGCTCCTCATAAAATTTCTTCTTTATCGACACGAGGTCTAGGATCTGGCATCTGCGAAAGAGCTTCAAGAAACGACAAGTTAATATGAAATTTCTTTGGAAGTTTAAGAGACTTACTGAATTGTTCCTCTGTGGTGGTATAGTTTTCTTGTGCGGGTGTCAATGTTCTGCTAGCATAATAAACTGGCTGAAAATGCTTATCTCTTTGTTGTCCCAGAACTGCACCTACTGCAAAATCACTCGCATCACACATTAGTTCAAAGGGTAAATTCTAATCAGGTGCAATTATAATCGGGGCATTTATTAGTTTATCCTTGAGGACATTGAATGCATCAAACATTCCTGATCGAAATTGAAAGGAACATCTTTTTCTAGTAATTTTGTTAAAGGCTTAGCTATTTTAGAAAAATCCTTAATGAATCTTTTGTAAAATCCAGCATGTCCTAAAAAGCTTCTAATAGCCTTAACTGAACCAGGGGGAGGTAATTTTTCTATGGTTTCAATCTTTGCTTTATCTACCTCAATCCCTTTACTAGAAATCTTATGTCCTAGCACAATCCCTTCTCTAACCATAAAGTGACATTTTTCCCAATTCAAGACAAGATTCGTCTCCTCACATCTTATTAGAACTCATTCTAAATTTTTAAGGCAAAGGTGGAAAGAATTATCGAACACTGAGAAGTCGTCCATAAATACCTCCATAATGTCTTCCACAAGTTCATTAAAGATGGCCAACATGCAGCGCTGAAAAGTAGCAGGAGCATTACATAATCCAAAAGGCATTCTACAACAAGAAAACGTACTGTATGGGCATGTAAATGTTGTCTTCTCTTGATCTTCAGGTGCTATTGGGATTTGGAAGTAGCCGGAGAGTCTATCCAAGAAGCAGTATTACAGATGCCCAGACAACCTTTCTAACATCTAATCAATAAAGGGTAGAGGGAAGTGATCTTTTCTGGTTGTGTCATTCAGCTTCCTATAGTCTATACAGACTCTCCAACCTGTGACTGTCCTGGTGGGGATCAATTCATTCTTTTCGTTGGTTACCACAGTCATGCCTCATTTCTTCGGAACTACCTGCACAGGACTTACCCAAGTGCTGTTAGAAATAGGATAAATTATTCCTGCATCTAGAAGTTTAATTACCTCGGCTTTGACGACTTCTTTCATATTGGGGTTTAACAGTCTTTGAGGTTGCACACACGGTTTATACTAATCTTCCATTAAAATTTTGTGGGTGCAAAATGATGGGCTTATTCCTTTAATGTCTGACATTTTCCACACTATGGCGCTTTTGTATTTCCTTAGTACCCTTAGCAACTTTTCTTTCTCCTGGGGTCCTAGTTCTGAAGAGATGATTACTGATAGCATAGAATTATCCCCTAGGAATGCATATTCCAAGTGCTTTGGTAATTGTTTTAGTTCTAGCTTGGGTGGCTCATTAATAGAGGGTTTTTGTTTTAATTCGTCATTAATCTTGATGTCCTCTATTTTCATCTGTCTAAAAGGTGATGCATTGGGATTCTCTTTATCGATATCGTCATCATTCCCCTCACCTTGTGAAAGACACAGTTCCATCGTGTTACTGTGCATGATTTCCTGCAAAGATTCTTGAAAAATGTGATCAGTGGCATCAACAAAGTAACAAGAGTCATCTTTTTCTCTAGAATAACGCATGGCATCATAAATTTGGAACACAATTTCTTTATCTCCTACTCTTAATGCGAGTTTACCATCACCAACATTAATGACAGCCCTAGCGGTAGCTAGAAAGGGTCGCCCCAAAATTAAAGGTATCTCTACGTCCTCATTCATATCAAGCACAACAAAATCAATGGGCAATATAAATTTATCTACTTTTACCAGAACATCTTCAATAATTCCCCTAGGATACTTAACAGACCTGTCAGGTAACTGAATACTCATCCTAGTGGGTATTGGTTCCCCGAGACCAAGTTGATTAAACATTTTATAAGGCATTAGATTAATACTGGCACCTAAGTCAGCTAATGCTTTTTCTATGTTCAAACTACCAATTAAACAAGGGATAGTGAAACTTCCTGGATCTTTCAATTTGGCTGGTAGCTTGTTTTGGATGATAGCTGAGCATTCCTCATTAAGTTCTACTGTTGAAATTTCCTCAAACTTCATTTAATTTGTTAGAAGCTCCTTTAAAAGTTTTGCATATGTTGGCATCTGCGAAATAGCTGCAACAAAAGGTAAGTTGATATGTAGCTATTTGAAAAGTTTAAGAAATTTACCATATTGTGCGTCTAAGCGGTTTTTCTTCAACTTTGTTGAATACGTGATTGTTGGTTTAGTTTCCTTGCAGGTCGGAGTTATTTTTTCCTCATCGGGATCATGTGGTACCTCATTCTTTGTTTTGATTAACTCCTTTCCACTTTTCAGTGTCACTGCCTGGACCTTCTCTTTTTCCCTAGATAAGGTTTCGAATCGTATTTCAGAAACTAACCTAGTGAGTTGCCCGATTTGATCCTTGATTTCCTATGACAATGTCTCAAGTTTTGTTTCTATCCTCTGGAAACATGTGTCTGAGGCTGTTATGAAGTTTGTCAGCGCCTCTTCAAGGTTCGGCTTCTTTTCCTATGGGTAGGGCTCTTGTTGGAAGTTTTGGGATGGTTGTTGCCTTTGATTTCTTTGACCGCCCCATGAGAAATTGGGGTGGCTCTTCCAACCTAGATTAAAAGTATTACTATAAGGGTTATTGTTAGATCGGAAATTATTACCCATATAGTTCATCTGCTCGCTCTCCATGCCCTGTCCGTAGGGTGGATACTCAGGATTCACCACTCCTTCACTTGTGTCGCACTACATAACTGAATGTGCCTACGAAGAACCATAGAAACTACCAAATTTTTTATGTAACAATTCTACCTGATTTGATAGCGCAGTTACTGCATCAATGTTGTAAACTTCGGCTGCTTTAGCTGGCCTTGTCCTTGTAACTTGCCGCTGATAGTTATTTAGTGACATCTCCTCTATAAACTCGTAGGCTGATTCAGGAGTTTTGTTGTTCAGGGTTCCACCAGCGGCTGAATCGATTAGTTGCCTTGTTGAAGGGTTCACACCATTATAAAAAGTTTGGACCTGTAGCCACAAATGGTAATCCATGGTGTGGGCACCTCCTTAACAAATCTTTGTATCTCTCCCATGCGTCGTATAATGTCTCTGAATCTATTTACACAAAAGAGGAGATATCATTCCTTAACTTGGCCGTTTTGGCCGGTGGAAAATATTTTAATAAAAAATTTTCGATCATTTGATCCCATGTAGTGATTGAGCCTCGTGAAAGAGAATGTAACCACTGTTTGGCTTTATTTCTTAGAGAAAAGGGAAATAACCGAAGACGGATGGCATCATCAGAAACGCCATTTATCTTAAAGGTGTCACAAAATTCTAGGAAATTTGTTAAGTGTGTGTTAGGATCCTCATCCTGCAAACCATCAAACTGAACAAACTGTTGTATCATCTGTATAGTGTTAGGTTTTAGTTCAAAACTATTTGCAGCAATAGTAGGCCTAACAAAACTAGACTCAGTTCTTGTTAAATTAGGTTTAGCATAATCATACATAGTACGTGGAGCATGATGTTCGGTTATCTCTGAAGGTGGCGGATTATTCTCTACCATCTCTTCTGTGGTATTTATTTCGGCTTCTTGCTCTTCGTTTATGTAGTTTAGGCTTCACCTTATTTCTCTGCGATTTCTACGAACGGTACCTTTAATATCACTGTCGTAAAGTAGAGGTCCTATCGGGTTCCCTCTAGTCATAAACTAGAGGTACCTGAAAGGGACAAAAGAAAGAAGAAAAAAATTTAGAAAAACAAAAAATAAAATTTAATTGCAAAAAAATAAAAATAAATATGGCTAAAGTAATAAAAATTAAGCTTTCTTAATATTTCAGTTCCCCGGCAACGGCGCCAAAAACTTGATCGTCGAAATTAGAGCTTTAAAATTTATAATAAAAATGATCAAACTTGGAAACTAACTCTGACAACGATTTTAAGGCAAGCGCACCTATCGAACAGTCGTATAGTTTAGGCAAGACCGGAATATCGAATCCCAAAGGAACCAAAAGTACTAATACTAACTCTCTTTCTATTATTTATCCTAAGAATTAAGTGAATGTTTATGTAATCTAAAGTTAACTGTCAACTAAACTAAAGACGCAAAGACAAAAGAATGAACTAGGGAAAATATTGTTTGGAAAACTCAGTTGATTAAGACGATACCCTTAGGAAGAATCCACCTAGACTTCACTTGTTATCTAACATTGAACCAGACGATTTATTCACTTGACTTGATCCGTAAGATTCCCTAAATTATATTAAACCCTCTCTCGAAGCGAATAACGTCTAACCCTAGGTTGATTAATTAAAATCTCTTTCTAATTAAAACCCCTAGAATCACATTAACTCGATCTATGGACACCTATATTAGGTTTCACCCTTATCCGGCAAAATCTCGTCACCCTATCTCTAGGCGCGCGATCAACTCCGCTTAATTATGCTAGATCTACTCTTAAGCAGGGACTTTTGCTCCTCCACCTAAGCACATCCAACTTGAATCAATATCCTGGAAATATTAACACAAGAATTAAGAACACATAATTAAGAACAAGTCAAATATTTATCATATAGTTCAGAAAACAATAAAAAGATCCATCTTAGGTTTCATCCCCTTCAGGTATCTGAAGGGTTTAGTTCATAATAATAAAACAAAACATCTCAGAAGAAAAGATAAAAAAAAACATAAGAAATCCCTAAAACTCCCTAAAGGAATTGAAGGAGAGATCCGCTGTCATGAGTAGAATTTCGGCTTCTTGAGATGAATCAACTGGCTATCTTCGAGTGATTCCCCACAAATCTGACCTTTTCGGCTTGGCTCCTTGGCCTAGTTAACTGCCCTCTTTCAGGTAACACTTAGGGGGTTTATATAGGCTTTCGAAATATGTTTCTTCGCCCCTAAGTATCCAAATCTGAATGAAATTGCTCTTTCTTGTGACAGGGACACGGCCATGGCACACGCCCATGTGGATCGTGGCCAGGCCGTGCTCGGACATCTTTAATGAGGCACAGCAGTGCGAATCGAGATCAGGCCGTGTTCTAGAAGATTGACGTGGCACGGCCGTGCGGGCTTAAGTTCAGGCCATGTCGATTTCCTCTTTGGCCCAATTTGGTCTGTTTTAGGCCCGTTTCTGGTTCTTTTCATCCTCGGGTGCTTTCCTGGGTACAAATCATGAAAACAAAGGATTAACAGCACCTTTTTACATAAATCGAGGCTTAATTCATCCAAAAGCATACTAAATGTGGGCTTAAAATATGTTACTTTTACGGTTTATCAAGCCCAGGGCCCTGTTCGAGTCTGCTAAAGTGGCACGCCCGTGTGGCGAACTCCAGGCCGTGTGGATTTCTTATTTTGGCCCATTTTCTCCATTTTTTGCCCGTTTCTCATTCTTTTCATCCTCCTATGCTCTCCTAAGTATAAAACTTGAAATTAAAAGATTAGGAGCATCAAATTCCACAATTTAAAGGATAAATCATTCAAAAGTATGCCAAATGTGGGACTAAAATATGTATATATTACGGTTCATCAGTGCATGATGCATGTAACCCACCCAACCTTGCACTTGCCTCCGTCCAGCCCTGCACTATCTGTGGGGAATAAATCACCCACGCCATCCCTACACTTACAGTGTTAGCACCAGTTGCAGCACTAACCGAAATCGCAGCAAAGCTGCTAGTATATATATACGGCTTTAAGCCTTTAGTAACGGTCTCATAATTGGCACATAGCCATCGGTAACTATAATAAGATTGGCACATAACCATCAGCTACGGTAATATAACCAGCACACAGCCATGGGTAAGTATGATCGACACAAAGTCATCAATAATTACGACCGACACACAACCATGGATAAATATGATCGACACAAAGTCATAATCAAGACGGCACAGCGCCATAATTAGGTTGGCATAGAGCCATAATCAGGTTAACTGGCTTAAAGCCATCAGTAGGTCCACAGTCGTCTCGTGCGGCCCGTGTGACCCTATCAGAACAGTACTTCCTCCATAACCAATATCCCAACCCCATGCAGTATGTCACGTATGCAGAATGTCTAGCCCACAAATCATCATATCATTCACAGTTAAGTCAATCAAATCATAGTCATACAATCACAGTCAAATCAGTCAAATCATAGCATAAGTAAGTCATTTACCCTCGAGGGAAAAAAAGTCATTTACCCTATAGGGGCATTGCAGACATTTTACCCTACAGGGGCAGTACGATCATTTTACCTTAACAGGGGCATTACAGTCATTTTACCCTACAGGGGCATTACGGTCATTTTGCCTTAACAGGGGCATTACGGTCATTTTACCCTACAAGGGCATTACAGTCATTTTACCCTACAAGGGTATTTTGGTAATCTTACCCTCTAGGGATATTTCAGTAATTCTACCTTACAAGGGTATTTTAGACAATTTACCTTCCAGGGGCTTAACATTCATTTATCACACTGGGGTCCAAGTATGTGTATCAACTCATCAATAGGTCCACAGTCGATCCGCACGACTTGTGCAACCTTTAGCAATCAAAAGGTATAGTTAGGCCCAAACCCCAAAGCCAAAAGTGGCCCAAGTGGGGCTTACACGCTCGTGTAGCCCACTAAGCCCAAAACTGCCCTTAGCCATGTGAACAACATGGTCGAGCTCATTATTCCACATAAGTTCATGAAGTTGGCCCATGTGGGGCCCCTGAGCCTATTGGGCCCATGGAAACATGAAAATTTACGTATTTTTACATGCCCTTTTTAACTTAAAATCATGCTATTTCGTTTAAATTCTTGCCGAAAAATAATTAAATGTTAAAAAATAATTAAATGTTAAAAAATAATTAAATTGTGTTAAAAATATGAACATGATGAATTTTAATTATTTTTATAGTTAATTTTGATTAATTTTGGCTATTTTCAACAAATTCGCACAAAGGGCGAAAATTGGCTCGGCAGACACTGTTGAAGAATAAAATCGAGAAGTAATTTGACGTATCGAGGCAAATTTATTTCCAACCTATGATGATCCAAAAATGTGTGCTAATTCATAATATAATTAATTTTAATTTATTCCCAATTTAATTTGGGCTAGATAAATTATTATTAATTAATTATGGGAAAATGGGTCCAGTTGAACTGCATTGGTTGAACCGAATTTAGTGAACCGAACCAGCCACCAATTGGGCTGCCCAGAACCGTCCATATGCTGACCCAAATAAACATTTTATCTGACTAAATAAGCTTGGAAGGAAGCCCTTGAAGAACTTTCAACCTTGCATTCAAACCCCTCCAAAAAATGTGGCTTTATGGATTTGCCCTAGGCTATTTTTAACAAAGTTGAATCTCTCAACTTTGCCATGTGTGTGGCCGGCCAAGGGGGGTTTCTTTGGCTGATGGAATTTTCTATTTTTAGCATCCACAATCAGCTATAAAAGCCACCCCTTGCTGATCATTCAAATCATCCCTCACACTCTCATTCTCTCTTCTCCTCTCTCACTTTCTCTCAACTTTCCCTTTCCATTTCCCCTTTTGTCCAAGTGACGGTTTCTTCTCTTGGGAAAGAGGTCCTCATCAGCCATTTTTGAGAAGCAATTAAAGTGTTCATAAGCAACCTTGATAGCCGAGGACAATAGAGAACGAAGAACGGAGTAATCAGTCAAGCCACGGAGAAACACCAGATTTCCTTCTTGTTCCCTATCTCTTTAAATTTCATTGTTGTTTTGAAAACCATGTTTATGAATATTTTATGCTGTTGAAATGGTTATTTTAATAAATTTAGCTTGAATTTAATTCGTGTTGGGTTGATTATATTTTGCCAGCTTGAATTATCGAATTGTGTTTGTGCTGTTATAGGCCTCAGTAAGATGCTTTACCTAAGTTATTCTTACAATATTAATTGTTAGATAACTAATGAATTAATTATTAAATCGTATTGAAATTGCAATTAATTGACACAATACTTAATCAGTGCATAATTATTCTTCTAAGTTAGCTGAAGTTTAAATTAGCATTGTATTCGGCAATACATATGCCTTGCATAACTTGCAGGATTATTGTGATTAAACTGTTTCAAGGTAGAAATACTCTGTTACCTCACTTGATCTTTTATATGCTTGTGAAGATTGATTAATCGTTGGGATTGACATTGAAAAATGTTCAAGAGATGGATTAATTAGATAAGTATGTATGAGCAGTAGTTAGCAAATTACTGAGTTGTCGTGAATTTGTTCGTAGCAGTATAAACATAAGTTTAATTATTCTACGTTAAAAGAATGTAATTAATCCAACACAATTATATCATCTTGAATAGACCTTATTTGAACTCGTGCATTAGAACCTTTTTATTTTTAATTGTTTTACTTAGTTTTTAAACCTTAGTTTTTTAATCATCTTTAAACCAAAATATTTTCCATCACCAAAGTTTTTTTAAATCAATTTCATAAATATTCCTTTTTATAGTCCCTGTGGGTACGATAACTCGACATTTTCTTGTCACTTTATTACTTCTTACGATTGTGTACACTTGCACATTTTCGTCGTTCCAACCCACACAGCCCTTTTCGGTCCATTTGTCCCAAAAACGGCCCAAGACCATGAGATCGCTCATGGTGGCCTCCGTCATTGTATTGACTTCCCCACACGAGCGTTCGTGTACTCGTATGGTAACTGTTGTCGTATTTTCTGCATTTTGGGATTTCGGCATTTGCCGGTCTACAATTGGAGTGGTGTGTGTGTACACACACTTTCGGCTTTAAGCCGATCAGCAAAAGTAGGGTAAACGGTTACACACCATTTTCGGCTTTTAAGCTAACTATAATTTACGGAAAACAGTTACACACTTTTTTTCGAAAGCCTACGAAACACCCTTTGAGCACCAACCTACAATCATCCCAAGTAATTAGTCAGTCCTTCAACTATTAACATTCTCAAGAACTAAACCACAATGTAATGATCACTACCTACCACGATTAGATGATCTGGAATTAATCCCTCCAAAATCGTCGGCCAAAATCAATCCCTTGCGCCTAGCGATTTCTGTGGCTACAAGATCACCTTACTCCACTGAGATCCCCAGAACCGTCTTATATTGTACCGCAAAGAAAGAATAAGAATCAAAGTTAGAAAATATAAGAGGAAAACACAACATTCGACTTCCCCCAATAAAAAGTTTCAATAACAGGTTGAACACATACTGAAATGACCAAATAGCAAAAGGGGAATCTTACGGGTACTTATCGATTGACAGGATTCTTATGAGACCGAAACCACCATACCCCAGCGCACCGAAACGATCCACCAAACACCGAGTGGTAGAAAAGAAACCAAAGGAGAAGAAGAGGGAATGGTCGGCTCAGAGAAGACCGAAAGAAAGATTGAAATAATTAAGGAAAAAGGAAACTATATTCGGCTAAAAGAGGAATGTAACATCCTGAAATTGAGCCTAGTAGGATTGGGCCCAATGGGCCTTGAGCGTAGTAGCGTTTAAATTTTTGGAGAACAAGAGATCGGCTTAAATGCAAGTTGGACCTATTAGATAAGTGATTTTGGAAGGTTTGAGGGCTTTTATGAAGTCCCGGGATCAAACTTTGGCTTTGGGGAAATTTTGGTTTTAGGTGAAAAAAACCCTGGAAGTTGGCAGGTAGGCTTTAAGAATAAAATATGGAGAAAATGACACAAGTGGAGTGTGTGGTGTAGTGGCAAAGTGACGCCACTTAAGGAGCAAAGGGGTGACTCCACAAGGAAGGAAGGAGGTCCAAGGTTCAAGTCTTGGCTTTTGCATGTTGGTTTTCTTTTTACTTGGACCTTAGAATTTGGCTTTAGATTTATATTTAGTTGCGCATGGTTTAAGACACAAGAGGAACTTATGGCCAAGTGGTTAACAGCGTGGATTATGTTGCAATGGAGCCTGGGTTCGAATCTCATGACAAGCAATGGAGTATTTATTTTGCGGATTGGATGGCAAGAGTTTCAGTTGAATTTAAACTCTACTGACGAAGGGATCCCACATCAGAAAGATACAAAGAAGGAAGGTGAAGATCTAGCTATATAAAGAGCATTCCAGGAGGAGAGTTAACATACCTTGGGGGCGTTTGGGCATAGGAGTGGTCGCAGCGCGGTTTAACACCAGATTCCTATCAGGTGTGTAACTCTCCCTACTCTAGTTGTAGAGCGGCAAATGCCGAAGTGCCAGGCACGGCAATAGTAGCCACACAAGCGTGCGAGCGCATGTGTGGGGCTTCGACGCGATAGTTTAGGCCATCAGTAGTATTCTTGTGGGTGAGGCTGCTTGGGCCACGATGGGCCGAAGTGGGCCCAATGGACCCGTGGGCCCAATTGAATAAATGTATGATGGTGTAGTATATAGTGAACTAGACTAGGTGAATTTCATATACGTGGCTAGATTTGTGTTAGGTGGGCCACACGAGCGTGTGGGCCAGAATGGGCCAAAATTGGGTTTTAGGCCCAATAGTCCGGTACAACCGGAAACGGTAACCGAGTCACTCAGGGTGACATTTGGGCTTATAGAAAGGACATTTTAGGTGCGAGATTACGAAAATGCCCTTGGTGGGTAAATTACGAAAATGCCATTGGTAGGTAAAATTACTGTTATACCCTTATAGGTTGATTAGCGTGATTATGTTGTTTTATGTCTATCTGACTACGATGGTAATTCATGTTATACTTATATTTGATATATGTTTAGCATACATGACATACTGCATACACGAATTATTATGTCATATTGCATGGGAATGATGAGAGGAGGGGGAAGATGTAATTATCAGACTGTCACCAGTGGTTTGGCACCACACAGTGGGTTGGCCCCACTTCTCGTTATTTTGTGACTAAGTCTCAGTGGTTTGGTACCACATATGTTAATTGTGACTTTGGGTCACCAGTGGTTTGGCACCACCAGTGGTTTGGTACCACATGCATTTATCTTTGTGACTCATCCTAGTGGCTTAGAACCACAGTGGGTTGGCCCCACATTATATAAAAAGGGATCATCACCAGTGGTTTGGTACCACAAAGTGGGTTGGCACCACGTATGATTATTTGTGGCTACGGTCACCAGTGGTTTGGCACCACTAGTGGTTTGGTACCGCACGGGGTAGAATCGGGAGTTTCGGATGGTTAGGTGTTGGGTTGCATGGCATGCATATTTGCATATGGATCTGCGTATGAGCTTATCATCTTCGAGATGGGGGATTTACACACTGAGTCTCGATGACTCACCCCTTAGTTAATTTTGCAGGTAATCATTAGATCGCGGATTTGGGAGCTGAGGCGGACTCGTGGAGGCCATACATATGTTTACTCGTAAATTCATTTCTTTTATTTGGACTTATTTTTATTTGGGTTTTTGTTATGTAATAAGGCCTTTGGTATTTTATTTGGTTTCAGCTTTCAATTTGGTTACTGTTTATTATTAAATGTTCAATACGGGAATTTCCTAAACCCTTAATAACCATTTTCCAAAATTTTAATAAAAGGATAACAAGCGAATAAATATTTAAACTCGAAATTTTTAACAAACGCGCAGTTTTAAACAACCCTTTTATGTGACATGCCAGATCTAGTCGTAACGTTTAGGCCGGATTTGAGGTGTTACAATTGTGTTATCAGAGCCTAGGTTCAAAAACTCGGCTGTGGGTTTGGGTTCAAAAATGTTTTCAAATGATGGTTTGGAAAATAGTTGAGAAAAATATATCTCTTTTCTGAAAGTATGGCACCTGAGTCTCTGGCACCAATCCGCACTGTAAGTTTCCTGATACTTTTCTCTGTTATATGCTGTATTTCTGGTATCTATTCTGTGTGTTTGGTTTGGATGTGATGTTCAAATATAGAGTTGGTTGCGTATGAAATATTCATCTATTTTAATGGCTAGGTGTTTTTGAGTATGTGTAGGAGTTCTAAATTCTAGTTAAAAGTTTATTAGTTTTATTAAGATCAGAGTGCGCAGCAAGAGCGTACTGTGGTAGGTTAGGGTGTGTGACTGTTAGTTAGTTGGAAATTTCAAGGACGAAATTTCTTTAAAGAGTGTTGATTTGTAACATCCTGAAATTGGGCCTAGTAGGATTGGGCCCAATGGGCCTTGACCGTAGTAGCGTTTAAATTTTTGAAGAACAAGAGATCAGCTTAAATGCAAGTTGGACCTATTAGATAAGTGATTTTGGAAGGTTTGAGGGCTTTTGTGAAGTCCCGGGATCGAACTTTGGCTTTGGGGAAATTTTAGTTTTAGGTGAAAAAAACCCAGGAAGTTGGCAGGTAGGCTTCAAGAATAAAATGTGGAGAAAATGACACAAGTGGTGTGTGTGGTGTAGTGGCAAACTGACGCCACTTAAGGTGCAAGGGGGTGACGCCACAAGGAAGGAAGGAGGTCCAAGGTTCAAGTCTTGGCTTTTGCATTTTGGTTTTCTTTTTACTTGAACCTTAGAATTTGGCTTTAGATTTATATTTAGTTGCGCATGGTTTAAGACAAAAGAGGAGCTTGTGGCCAAGTAGTTAGCGGCGTGGATTATGTTGCAAGGAAGCCTGGGTTCGAATCTCATGACAAGCAATGGAGTATTTATTTTGCGGATTGGACGGCAAGAGTTTCAGTTGAATTTAAACTCTACTGACGAAGGGATCCCACATCGAAAAGATACAAAGAAGGAAGGTGAAGAGCTAGCTATATAAAGAGCATTCCATGAGGAGAGTTAACATACCTTGGGAGCGTTTGGGCACAGGAGTGGTCACAGCGCGGTTTAACACCAGATTCCTATCAGGTGTGTAACTCTCTCTACTCTAGTTGTAGAGCGGCAAATGCCAAAGTACCGGTCACGGCAATAGTAGCCACACGAGCGTGCGAGCGCACGTGTGGGGCTTCGACACGATAGTTGAGGCCATAGTAGTATTCTTGTAGGTGAGGCTGCTTGGGCCACGATGGGTCGAAGGGGGCCCAATGGGCCCTTGGGCCCAATTGAATAAATGTATGATGGAATAGTATATAGTGAACTAGACTAGGTGAATTTCATATACGTGGCTAGATTTGTGTTAGGTGGGCCACACGAACGTGTGGGCCCGAATGGGCCAAAATTGGGTTTTAGGCCCAATAGTCCGGTACGACTGGAAATGGTAACCGAGTCGCTCGGGGCGACATTTGGGCCTATGGAAAGGCCATTGTAGGTGCGAGATTACGAAAATGCCCTTAGTGGGTAAATTACAAAAATGCCCTTAGTAGGTAAAATTACGATTATACCCTTAGAGGTTGATTAGCGTGATTATATTTTTTTATGTCTATCTGACTATGATGGTAATTCATGTTATACTTATATTTGATATATGTTTAGCATACATGACATACTGCATACACGAATTATTATGTCATATTGCATGGGTATGATGAGAGGAGGGGGAAGATGTAATTATCAGATTGTCACTAGTGGTTTGGTACCACACAGTGGGTTGGCCCCACTTCTCGTTATTTTGTGACTAAGTCTCAGTGGTTTGGTACCACATATGTTAATTGTGACTTTGGGTCACCAGTGGTTTGGCACCACCAGTGGTTTGGTACCACATGCATTTATCTTTGTGACTTGTCCGAGTGGCTTAGAACCACAGTGGGTTGGCCCCACATTATATAAAAAGGGATCGTCACCAGTGGTTTGGTACCACAAAGTGGGTTGGCCCCACGTATGATTATTTGTGGCTACGGTCACCAGTGGTTTGGTACCACATATGTTATTTGTGACTTTGGGTCACCAGTGGTTTGGCACCACCAGTGGTTTGGTACCACACGGGTTAGAATCGGGAGTTTCGGATGGTTAGGTTGGGTTGCATGGCTTGCATATTTGCATATGGATCTGTGTATGAGCTTATCATCTTCGGGATGGGGGATTTACACACTAAGACTCGATGACTCACCCCTTAGTTAATTTTGCTGGTAATCATTAGATCGCGAATTTGGGAGCTGAGGCGGACTTGTGGAGGCCTTACATATGTTTACTCGTAAATTCGTTTCTTTTATTTGGACTTATTTTTATTTGGGTTTTTGTTATGTAATAAGGCCTTTGGTATTTTATTTGGTTTCAGCTTTCAATTTGGTTACTGTTTATTATTAAATGTTCAATACGGGAATTTCCTAAACCCTTAATAACCATTTTCCAAAATGTTAACAAAAGGATAACAGGCGAATAAATATTTAAACTCGAAATTTTTAACAAACGCGCAGTTTTAAACAACCCTTTTATGTGACATGCCAGATCCGATCGTAACGTTTAGGCTGGGTTTGAGGTGTTACAGGGAAGACGAAGGAGAATTAAGAGGTGGAGATTAATTTTGGAAAAAGGGGAATATGGAAATAAGAAAAGAAAATAAGAGGTTTCGGTAATTGACACCTTTCGGCAAAAAGAGAATAGAAGAGAAAAAGACCCGAAAGGTACAGAGAGGCACTTGACTTACCAGAAATTGGCAAAAAGTGCAAATTACGTCGTTAGAAAGAAAAGGTATAACCGAAGTCAAGACTACCCAAAGAAAAACTCTATCGAAATTCTGAGTAGCTAGACACCCAAATTCTGCACTACTTTACCCACAATCAAACTCCTTGAAATCCTCCACAAATTTCTTCCCTTATTTCTCCACTATCCACTCCCCAGATCACTCCTCCATTCTCTCCTCAACAACCTCACCCATCAAAATTCCAATACAAATCAACCACTGGCCGAACCCAATTGCAAAATAAACACCTCATTTGTGTTGGGCCACGCTCGAACCGAAGACCTCAAGGTTCCCTTCCACGACACCTTGCCACCTAACCACAAAGCTTTTTGTGACTTAACACATGAGCAAATATTTATAAAGCCTATGTGCCAGTGTCCAGATTCATTTAAGAGCAAAAACTAAAAATTTTGTCGAAGCCAGGACTTGAACCCAGGCTTCTCAAACACTCACATACACACCCAAAGCATTTAGCCATTAAAGCAAACAAAAAATTTGTGTCATTTTCTTGCTGTCATTTTCTTGCACACATAAATATTTATGTGCAGTCTCCTAGCTGATCCCACGCTCAAGGCCCATTCCATCTAGGCCCAAATTCGGGGCGTTACAGATAGGGAGAACTGTAAGAAACGGGGTGAGATAGTCACTTGTGTTATTGTTCGGGGAAAAAGGTGTTGATTCCATTGCGCGAGATTTGCTAATATTACAATGCCCTGTATTATACCCATGATCATTTAGAAACCTTAAATCTATTTACATTCGAGTATTTTTATATAGAGGGTATAATAAACTATTTGATGGAGAGGCGTCACAAGTGGACTCTCCATGCCAATACTGAGGTGCCTGATATGGTCTAAAACTAACTATGATCACAATAAAGGCAAGCGTTGTAACAGTCTAGTTTAAACCTTAGTCGGAATAGTGGTTTCGAAACCACAAATCCGAGTCTAAATAATATTTCAATATTATTTTTGTGCCTTTGATAAGTGACTAAGCATGTGTGAAAGCCTCGTATGAAAATTTGATCATTTGTGTGTTTAATTTGAGAAAAGGGTTAAATTGCATTAAATGCAAAACTAGCATACTATTTGTTAAAGCACCTATGTGCAGTGGCTTTTAAGGGTGGAGGCCTTATGAGGCAATAATGCCAATATTTAGATAGTGGATGAATAAAGGTCATAAATGCCGTTAATGTTTATTTGTGCATATGTTTAGTATAAGGTTAATTTAGTAACTAGATTAATAATAAGGTAATAGTAAAACAAAAGGCTAAAATAATAAGCCATTTCATCCATCTTCTTGCCGAAAATCAAAAGAAATAAGGGTTTAAAAAGCTTCTCACACATTCGGCATTTGCAAGCTCAAACTAAGGTATGTTTTGACTTTGGTTTTTGAAGATTTTTATGTTTTTGAGATTGTTGCTTAGTCTACTATCAAGCCCATCTTGTAATTTGAAGAATTGGTGATGTTTATGAAATGTACCATTGATGAAATGGTGATCTTTGTGATGAGTTTAGGTGTTTAATGAAAGATATGTGTTAAATGAACATGTTTTGTTCTTGAATTTTTGATGGATTTAGCTAATTAGGGCTAAATTGTGAATTTGTTGAAATGTTTGGACTTGTATGAGATAGATGGGCATTCGACTAAGCATGGTTATATGGTGATTTTATATATTTGATGTTTTGAGAAAATAGACTAAATTGACAAAAATGTGTAAATGTGAGGGCTAAGTTGCAAATAGCCCTAAATGTGTGTTTTTGGATTGAAATGAATATGTTGGTAAATAAAAGGGTATAATTTGAATATGTATAGATCAAGAACCGAAGAAAATGGACTTAGATCGCGGGAAAATGAAGGTAGTTGAATAACCGAGTCCGAACGAATATCTGGATCCGAGGTAAGTCAATATACAAATAAATGTATTTGTATTGAATTATGTATGTTCATGTGACTATTGATAATGATGAATGCTTATGAGATGTTGTATACATGAATTCCAAGATAAGAACGACATATTATTAACATCCGAGAAGTCCCGTACGAACCTAGGATTAGATAGGATTAACTATGTCATACATAGGTGTCTGTTATGTTATATCATGTAAGACCACGTTTGGGACGTTGGCATTGATTCGAGATTTCATGTAAGACCACGTCTGGGACGTTGGCATCGATATGAGGTTTACGTGTAAGACTATGTCTGGGACATTGGCCTCTTATAGATTCGTGTAAGACCCTGTCTTGGACAGTGGCATCGATATCTGATTACATGTAAGACCACGTCTGGGACGTTGGCATTGTATGACTATTCCGAGCATTCTGAGTATACTATTAGATTCTGAATGGTTCAACGAGCAAATTTGAGATACGAATGATTATGTGATTGTATATCCATTTCAGGTACGTTTGATATGTACACTAAGTGCGTATGAAAGGTAAGTATCTATATGATCTTACTAAGATGAATATGTGCAATGGAATGATGAGATGATATGTGAAATTATGCCTAAATGAGCTATGTGTATATGTTGTATTTGAGTTGAATAATGTGATAAGTTACGGCTAAGTAAGTCAGCCAAACTCTGTGTGAGATGTATATGCTATGAGAACCATTATTGTTATTGCAACAATATGGTTATGAGCATTTTATGTTAAGTTTATTTGTATATGGCTTACTAAGCTTTTGAAAGCTTACTTTGTGTGTGGTTTCTCTGTTTTATAGATCGTTAAAGCTAGTGAAGGCTCGGGACCGTCAAGGATCGTCATCACACTACTCAAATTCATTTTGGTACTTTTGAAATGTGTTTATAGTTAAATATGGCATGTATAGGCTAGTTGTTTTGGATTAAGGTTGGAAAATGTATAATTAGCCATGAGATGTGGCTACATAAGTATTGATAATGTGCATGAGTTGATATGAAACATGGTGTATGATTTGGTATGACTTGATAACTATGAAGTGGTTAAGTTAATGGTAAGTGTATGGATGAAATATGAGTATGCATGTTTGATCAAAGAAGGGGATATATGAAAGGTAAATGTGGATGAATCATGTTTGAATGCATATGTGTTTTAGTTGTACAAATTGGCATGATTGGTATTGTAAATGTATGTAGACATTTGATGATTAATTTGATATGTTTTTGGTTGCCAAATGTGCATGAAATGAATTGGTAAATTGTTTATAGGGATTGACCCTTGTGCGGGTGGAAGTTTGGCCTTGCAAGTGGCCTATTTTGCCTACACGGCCATGTTACATGAGCGTGCCTAGTAGCCATGTGATTAAGTCAGTGTCTAGCCTATTACTACACGGCCCTGACACGGGCGTGTCAACTAGCCGTAGGTATAAGTCAGTAGCCAGCCCAAGTGTGCACGGCCATTACACACGGATGTGCCTAGTACCCGTGTGAATAAGGCAGTATTTAGCTTAAGAGTACACGGTCATAGCACACGGGCGTGTCTGGTGACTGTGTGGATAAGTCAGTATACATGCTCTAATTTGGCATGGCAAAGACACATGGGTGTGCCTAGTAGCCGTGGGAGGCACATGGCCTGGTCACATGGGCGTGTGTCCTTAACAGTTATGAAAAAGTTTTAAAATTTCTAAGAATTTCCGTATGTGTTCGGTTTAGTCCCGACCCTATTCCAAATCATGGTTAAGGTCTCGTTGACCTATAAAAGGGACGCTTGTTTATGATTGACAAATTGTATCCTTGAAATGTCTGAATAAGTTTTCGATCTATCTGGTAACGCCTTTAACCCTAATCCAGCGACAGGTACGGGTTAGGGGTGTTACAAGCGCACCTATCGTTTAATAGTATAGTTATGGTAAGACCGGTAATATCGTATCCACAAGGACCAAGAGTATTAGTAATTACTATCTTTCTATTATTTAGCCTAAGAATTGGAATGATTTTGTTTTAAACTAAAACTAATTAATTAAAGCGTGACAAAGAAAAAATTAGGAAAATACTTTTTAGACAACTTATATGATAAAGGCAATACCTAAGGAAGAATCCACCTAGACTTCACTTATTACTTTTGATTCATATGATTTATTCACTTGACTTAATCCGTAGAAATCCTTGATTTATGTTAATATCTCTTTCAAGACTTAAAACAACTGACTTTAGGTTGATTAATTGAAATCTCTTTATGGATTCCCTTATTAGATTTGACTCTAATCCGGTAGATTTTTGTCGTCCTATTTCTAGGGTTGCTATCAACTCTGCTTAATTGTGTTGATCTTCTCTTAAACAGGAACTTTTGCTCTACTAAATAAGCACATTCGACTTGAATCAATAACCTGAATTATCAAAACAAGAATAAGAACTCACAATTAAGAATAAGAACAAGTATTTATCTTATAAATCAAATAATAATATCTGTCTTAGGTTTCATCCCCTTAGGTATTTAAGGGATTTAGTTCATACTGATAAAGGGAAACATCTTAAAATAGGGAAAACAACAAAACTGAAACACCCCAAACCCGGCCCACGAGCCTTGACCGGATCTGGTATGTTCCCTGAGTAAAACAGTTCAAAACTGGTTTGTTACTTTGGAAAATTTGGGTGGTTTTGAAGAAAATTTGATTTGCGTTGAGTTCAACTTGAAAACGAAGTTGTTCTTGAAGACCAGATTTTATTAAAACAATATTTTATTTGTACTTGAACTCAGTAAGTTGAAAGTATTGTCGAGTTTTTAGAATTTAACATTAAATTAAAAAATCGTTTGTTTAGGTGTCAAAACATTTAAAATTTATTTTTAAGAAAAAAAATCATTTGATCTCGATGTAATAAGAATCGTATCATAATAAACCGAATAATACGCATGCTTAAAACAGTTAATAGTAATGGCCTTATTACATCAAAACAAAACCCGAAATAAATCCAAAATACTTAAATATAAAAAAAAATTCAGAGTAAAATAGATGCTGAGCTGTGCATGGCCACCACTAAGCTCCTGCCGACCCGGTCCATTTACTGAGTGTCACCTGAAAAGATATCCCACAACGGGGTGAGTCAACAGACTCAATGTGTAACCATCAACACAAACTCCCAACAATTTAGGCATACAAATCATATATAAAACACATATAAACAATTATGCAATCCCGAACCCAAACCTCATAACCATCCTCTACACATAACCCGTACCTGCCATCACACCGTGGGGATTACTAAATCGACCCTCCATCCGCTACACACCATCGAAGGCAGTCGCTGCAGACGACTTGCACATCGCCCTTATAAATTGTGGCATCGCCACCAGATAATGTGACAGAGCCACCAGATAACAATTTGTGACATAAGTCACCATATTCAGATTATGTGACATGAGTCACCATCTATTGTGGTAAAAACCACCAGATCACTTCCCCTTAAAATATCACGCATATGCCCCCATGTGTCATACAAATCACGCAAATATCATGCCATATGCCTTATTTCATATTTGTACCAATTCTCATATATGTCACATTCAATGTTCATAATTCCATTAACAGAGCTTTAGAGAATAACGTACCTGAATATGCCGTACCTTTGAATGGTACCTTTAGCCATATTTTTCATATTCTTATTAACACATGCATTAACTTAATACCGTAAATCTATTAAGAATTGGTGTAGGGCTACACACCTGGTTACTAACGTTTTCACTGGGTCCCAAAAGTCTACCAAAACCGATTGTACTCCTTCCTAAAACCCAATAAATCGGTCAACCTTTAACAAACAAAGAGGCCCTTGGCTGAATGTTAACACTCTCTTACCTTGCGGATCTAAATCCCAAAATTATCCCTTGTCTTTGAAGATGCCGAAATACCTACATGGTGTATTTTAGATCCGATTCCAACATTTGAATAAATGGCCTTCGGCCTAAACCACACTTTTCTTACCTTAGATTTTGAAGGCCCGAATGATCTCCTCCTTGTAGTCGACAACAACCAAATCCTGGAATTTCCTTCATAGTTTCGGCCAAAGAACACTAATGGGGTTAGAGTCCAACTTTCGGCTAATCTAAAAGAAAAAGATAGGAAAGTTAAATGCCACGAATCCCTTACCAACTCAATCGAATATCCTTGCATGAAATAGAGAGATTCGGCTCCTGATTAAATGATCAAATCGGCTCCAACAGAGTAGAGGAGCATTTGGCTATGACCACAAATAGGGAATTCGGCTTTTGCTTTGAGAAAAAGAATGAAGGGAGTTTCGACAAGAGTGGGAAAAAGAAGAAGAACTTTCGGCTTTGACAAAATAAAAGAAGAAGAGAGGATTCACTTTCGGTTTGCAGAGAAAAAGAAATTTTGGCAGAAGCAAAATTGAAGAGAAAAGAATGCAAATGGCCTCACTTCTTCCCTTTGGCCGAAAATACCACACCTAGATTCCCCTATTCTGCCAACTCCTCATCTCTCTATCCAATCCCTTGCTAATCTCCTATTTTTCCTCTTCTTTACCCTTTCAACAATAATTTAAATAAATCAATAATTATCTCCCTATCTTAGCCGAATTTTTGAAGGCATTTGACTTGATCAAATACTCATCCATCAAGTGTCCCATTGCCGTCCACCACTGCTCATCCTTACTGCAAAATAATACTCCCATTTGCGTCCCTTGCTGCTCGAACCTAGGCCCTTTTATCCTGCTTGTGGCGTTACTTACTAAGGCCCTAAGTGGCGCCTCCTTACCACTCTACCAAGGCTTTTCTTTATGTCTAATTTCCCCTACTAATTTTCTTAAGGCCTCCTTTGCTTAGCTCCCCCCCTTTAAGACTCAAAATCTGATAATTTCTAAGGCATTCACCTACACTCTAAAGTTCTCAAAATTCATAAAACACATTCAAAACACACATAGGCATGCTACTTCATACAATTAAGCAAAAATGCACAAGCCCTAAATCTCGGATATTAGAAAAACATAAGAAAACCCAAAAATTGCTAAAAAACTTGATGGGAGATCTTCAGTCTTGATGGAGATCCTTCTCCTAAGCTATTCCCGACGACTGTCTTGGAGTATTTTCTGCCTTCTACTTGGCATCTACTCGACGTCCCCTTTAGGTTGCCCCCTAAGGTGTTTATATCGGCTTTGGAATGCCTTTTTTGGCCCACAAGTTCTGATAATTTTCTGATAATTTCTAAGGCATTCACCTACACTCTAAAGTTCTCAAAATTCATAAAACACATTCAAAACACACATAGGCATGCTACTTCATACAATTAAGCAAAAATGCACAAGCCCTAAATCCCGGATGTTACAGTTCTACCCCCCTTAAAATAATTTCGACCTCGAAATTACCTGGCTAAAATAAGTGAGGGTATTGCTGTCGCATTGCATCTTCCGGCTCCCATGAAGCTTCCTCCGATCCATGGTTACGCTATAATACTTTGACTAGAGGAACTGATTTCCTCCGTAACACTTTCACATCTCGTTCCAAAATCTGAATCGGCTCCTCCTCGTAGGACAAATCTGGCCTTAGTTCCACCTCCTCAACTGGTACTACATGAGATGGACTTGATCGATAACGACGTAGCATAGACACATGGAATACATCGTGCATCTGCTTCAACTCCGGAGGCAACTCTAACTGGTATGCCACTGGTCCAACTCGCTTCAATACCTGATAAGGTCCTATAAACCTGGGACTTAATTTCCCTTTGCGACCAAATCTCATCACCTTCTTCCATGGCGAAACTTTAAGAAACACCTGATCCCCCACAGCCAACTCTATTTCCTTCCGTTTAAGATCTGCGTACGACTTTTGCCTATCAGATGCTTCCTTCAACCTTGCCCGAATTACCTTAACCTTCTCTTCGGATTCTGCCACAACCTCTGGACCCAAAACATGACGTTCCCCCAATTCTGTCCAACACGTAGGAGTGAGACACTTCTGTCCATACAATGCTTCATACGGTGCCATCCGAATACTGGCTTGATAGCTGTTATTGTATGCCAATTCCGCTAAAGGCAAATATTCTTCCCAACTTCCTCTGAAGTCTATCACACAGCCCCTTAACATATCCTCTAATACTTGGATCACTCGCTCAGACTGCCCGTCCGACTGTGGATGAAAAGCCGTACTGAAGTCTAATCTGGTACCCAGTGCTTGATGTAGTGCTTTCCAAAACCGAGACGTAAACCTCGGATCCCTATCCGAGATAATCGATACCGGAACTCCATGCAACCTCACAATTTCTGCCACATACAACTTCGCTAACCTTTGCAAAGAACAACCCGCACTGGTATGAAATGCGCGGACTTTGTCAATCGATCCACTATCACCCATACCGAGTCCTTCTTAGTAGGCGTAAGGGGAAGCCCACTAACGAAGTCCATGGTGATTCTCTCCCACTTCCACTGCGGAATCTTTATCGGCTGAAGCAGACCTGACGGAACTTGGTGTTCAGCCTTGACTTGCTGACACGTTAAGCACTTCCCTACCAATTCTGTCACTTCCCGCTTAAGACCAGGCCACCAAAATTGTTCCCTTAGATCTCTATACAACTTACTACCTCCATGATGCATAGCATAAGGGCTACTATGCGATTCCTGAAGAATTCTCTGCTTTAACTCCTTATCCTTAGGCATACAGACCTTACCTTTGAAACACAATACTCCATCACTGTTAACACCATAATCCTCCAGCTCCTCATTCTGCGCTTGCCGTAGCTTAGCACTTAATTCATCATCTACCATCTGACTCTCTTTCACCTCATTCAACCACGTCGGCTTAACTTGCAACTTTGCTAACAAACTTCCATCGTCATACAAGCTTAGATGTGCAAACATCGCCTTCAGATCCGACACAACCTTCTGACTTAGGGCATTCGCCACTACATTCGCCTTGCCCGGGTGATACTCTATAGAACAATCGTAGTCTTTCAATAACTCCACCCACCTTCGCTGTCTCAGGTTCAGCTCTTTCTGAGTCAACAGATACCTAAAACTCTTGTGGTCTGTGTAGATCGCTGACTTTTCTCCATACAGATAATGCCTCCATACCTTAAGAGCAAAAACCACTGCCGCCAACTCCAAGTCATGCATCGGATAATTAACCTCATATGGCCTTAATTGTCGAGACGCATAAGCGACAACCTTCCATTCCTGCATCAATACGCATCCCAACCCTATATGGGAAGCGTCACAGTACACCACAAAATCCTTTCCTGCCTCAGGTTGAATCACAACCGGAGCTTCAGTCAAAATCATCTTAAGCTTCTCAAAGCTCTCCTGTTGCTTATCTGTCCATACAAAAGGTACCTCCTTCCTTAACAACCTCGTCAGAGGTGCAGCTATCGACGAAAACCCTTCTACGAACCTTCTATAATAGCCTGCTAACCCCAAGAAACTGCGAACCTCTGCCACAGACTTAGGTGGTTTCCAGTCTAGCACCGCCTCAATCTTTCGAGGATCCACCCTTATCCCTTCTGCAGACACCACATGTCATAAGAATGCGACCTCCTTTAGCCAAAATTCACACTTGCTGAATTTGGCATACAACTTCTTTTCCCTTAACACTTGCAGCACTATCCGGAGATGCTCATCATGTTCTTTCTCAGACTTGGAATACACCAGGATGTCGTCTATGAACACAACGACGAACCGATCCAAGTAAGGTTGAAAAACCCGGTTCATCATATCCATGAACGCGGCTGGGGCGTTCGTCAATCTGAACGGCATTATTAAGAACTCATAATGCCCGTATCTTGTCCAGAAAGCTGTCTTATGGATATCTGCTTCCTTCACCTTAAGCTAATGATATCCAGACCGTAAATCTATCTTTGAGAACACTGCTGCCCCCTAAGTTGATCGAACAAGTCGTCTATCCTCGGCAAAGGGTACTTGTTCTTGATGGACAGCTTGTTCAACTGACGATAATCTATGCACATACGCATAGTTCCGTCCTTCTTCTTTACGAACAAGACCGGTGCTCCCCATGGAGACACATTAGGTCGGATAAACCCACGATCCAGCAACTCTTGGATTTGAGCCTTGAGCTCAACCAACTCCTTTGGTGCCATTCTGTACGGGGCAATTGACACAGGAGTTGTACCAGGTAGCAAGTCGATTCCAAACTCCACCTCCCTATCCGGGGGTATCCCAGGTAATTCCTCCGGAAAAACATCCACAAATTCCCTTACTGTTCTAACTCCACTAACTCCCCCTTCTTTTGCATCCAATGCACTAACGAAGATAAAAAATGCCTTGCACCCTTTTCGAACCATCTTATCAGCCTTTAATGCAGAGACTACATTAGACAAGTAGTTTCTTCTTTCCCCTATCATAATTATCGCCTCATCCTCCGGCGTTCTTAACTCCATTCACTTAGCTGCACAATCCAATATAGCCTGATGTTCCACTAGCCAGTCCATGCCAAGAATGAGATCGAATTCTCCGAAAGGTAGTTCCATTAAGTCAGCAGGGAATACCACTCCTTGAATCTCTAGAGGTACTTTCCGAAATATCTTATTCACCACTACAGTTTGACCTAACGGGCTTACTACAGTCATCTCTCTATCAGACAATTCAGAGGCTATGCCTAGTGTTTCAACTACTCTACATGCAACATAAGAGTGGGTCGAGCCAACATCAATTAAAGCGAAGTAAGGCTTGTCAGCTATAAGGAACATACCGGTTATGACGTCCAGTGCGTTTCCATCCTCCCTCCGGCGAACTGCATACACCAGACCCGACTGTCTTGCTTCTGTATTACCAACACCTCTGCCCGATGTTCCCCATCCTCTTCCAGCACCATTACCTCTGCCATTCGAACCTCGACCCCGCTGAGGCTGCTGTCCACCTCTTCCAGCCTGATTAAAACCCTGGCCTGCTGGTCGGCTCCCATCTGTTTTCATAGGACAATCCCTAATCATGTGATCCTTGGACCCACACTTAAAACATCCCCCTGTCTTCTTCCAACACTCTCCTAGGTGCATCTTTCCACACTGAGTACAAGTACGGTACTGCCCTCCTGTCACAAGTTGCTGACCTCGCGGCCCATCAACTCTGTGTCTCTTTTGAACATTCCCAGATGACCCTGACGACCCAAAACCTCTCTTTTGCTTATTCCGATCCGTGTTCTGCCTTACAGAGTCCTTAATCCCTTCGGCAACCTTAGCCTTTTCTACCAACACGGCAAACTCCCGCTCCTACTGTGGAGCTATCAACAACCTCAGGTCATCCCTCAGTCCGTCCTCAAACCGAACACATCGCTCATGCTCCGTAGCCACGATTCCTCGAGCATACCGGCTCAACCTTAAAAATTCCGCCTCGTACTCCGCCACGAACTTATTCCCTTGAACCAGCCCCAGAAATGCCTTCCTCTGCGCATCAACATAACTAGTACCAACATACTTCTTCTGATACGCCGCCTTAACATACTCCTAAGTGAGATCCTCAACTATAGCACCATCCCGAACTGTGAGCCACCATTGATATGACTCATCGCAGAGAAGTGACACCATTCCTTTCAGTTTCTCCTCAGCAGTCAGATCCAACTCGTCCATAATTCGCTCCGTCACCTCCAACCAGTACTCAGCCGTATTGGGTGCCACACCGGATACACCACGAAATACCTCAGCTCCATTGGCTCGGAGTCGCTCGGGTACAGATTTCCGAGCTCCCATACCTCCGCCTGCTCCAGCCACCATCTCAAGGACCCGCAGCACCGCCTGCGATACTGCATCATCCCCTGTCTGATCCTGCTGCTCAACACCAACCGCTAGTGGTGGGGGTGGTGGTGGCACTTCATTTTCGGACCCTTGACCAGACCTAACGGGTTCCGATACGGTCATTCTGCCTCTACCATGTCCTCGCACATTACAACCACGTCCCCTAGAGCTCATGTCTACGATCGCGATTTAATCTGGTTTAAGAAATTTTATGCATTAGTCCTTGTTCCACTGATTATCGGCGAAGAAGTTTTATGAACAGAAGTTTAGTATTAGTTCTTTCGATCATTTCAGAGTTTTCATTTCAAGTCTTCTATCCTAATTTAGAGAAAACACATTCATTCAATAGTATCAACTACACACATCCACCACTCAAGCATTTTCGTCCGTTTCCATCCCAGGGGTATTTTCGTAATTCTTCCTATAGGGGTATTTTGGTAATTTTCCAAATCAGGGTATCTTGGTATTTTGTAAAATAGGGTTTTTGGTATTTTTGTAAAGTACGAATATTTTAATAAAAGTCGAGGGTAATATAGTAATTTTATAATCCAAAGGTATTTTAGTAGTTTTTACAAACCAGGGGTTTTTGGGTAATTTTGTAAATCGGGAATATTTTGGAAAAAAATTTTCAAAAATAATTTTTCTACAAATCAAAGGGGTAATTTGGTGATTTTAAAACTAAGGTTTTTATAGAACAGTATAGCTAGTCCCTTTCGGGTTTTAATTATTGAATTTAGCCCGTGAATAAGTCCTCTTGGTTAGGGTGAACCGTCACTACGCACCAGGTAGGATTCGAGTGGAGAGGAGGTGAGTCACCAGGACTGCTTAAATACCAAGCTCCCACCGAATCCAATCTTAGACATGCGCACAATGGTTGCCACACCCTAACTCGGTGACTTAGACACAGGTTTGTTTAATTAGGCTTTTAAAGTGTTATGTAATTCTGTGTTTGGGGTAAGCTAATCCTAGGGTTCAATAACTTCAAATGTACTAATCTACGTTCCCGTTATACCCACATACGAATCATACATTAATACAAATCACACAACAGTTAGGGGTACTTACCTGGTGGACTTTGGGTCAGAGACTTGGGTGCCATGCCAGAAAACCTGCTCAATTTCAAAAATTTTCACAAAAACTTATTTGCGCTCAATTTTGAAAAAATTGTGGGATTTAAACCCAAGGCCGAGAGTTTAAAAGTGGGCTCTGATACTAAACTGAAAGACCCCAAACCCGGCCCACGAGCCTTAACCGGATCTGGTATGTTCCCTGAGTAAAACAGTTCAAAACTGGTTTGTTACTTTGGAAAATTTGGGTGGTTTTGAAGAAAATTTGATTTGCGTTGAGTTCAACTTGAAAACGGAGTTGTTCTTGAAGACCAGATTTTATTAAAACAATATTTTATTTGTACTTGAACTCAGTAAGTTGAAAGTATTGCCGAGTGTTTAGAATTTAACATTAAATTGAAAAATCGTTTGTGTTTAGGTGTCAAAACATTTAAAATTTATTTTTAAGAAAAAAAAATCATTTGATCTCGATGTAATAAGAATCAGATCATAATAAACCAAATAATACGCATGCTTAAAATAGTTAATAGTAATGGCCTTATTACATCAAAACAAAACCCGAAATAAATCCAAAATACTTAAATATAAAAAAAATTCAGAGTAAAATAGATGCTGAGCTGTGCATGGCCACCACTAAGCTCCTGCCGACCCGGTCCATTTACTGAGTGTCACCTGAAAAGATATCCCACAACGGGGTGAGTCAACAGACTCAATGTGTAACCATCAACACAAACTCCCAACGATTTAGGCATAAAAATCATATATAAAACACATATAAACAATTATGCAATCCCGAACCCAAACCTCATAACCATCCTCTACACATAACCCGTACCTGCCATCACACCGTGGGGATTACTAAATCGACCCTCCATCCGCTACACACCATCGAAGGCAGTCGCTGCAGACGACTTGCACATCGCCCTTATAAATTGTGGCATCGCCACCAGATAATGTGACAGAGCCACCAGATAACAATTTGTGACATAAGTCACCACATTTAGATTATGTGGCATGAGTCACCATCTATTGTGGTAAAAACCACCAGATCACTTCCCCTTAAAATATCACCCATATGCCCCCATGTGTCATACAAATCACGCAAATATCATGCCATATGCCTTATTTCATATTTGTACCAATTCTCATATATGTCACATTCAATGTTCATAATTCCATTAACAGAGCTTTAGAGAATAATGTACCTGAATATGCCGTACCTTTGAATGATACCTTTAGCCATATTTTTCATATTCTTATTAACACATGCATTAACTTAATACCGTAAATCTATTAAGAATTGGTGTAGGGCTACACACCTGGTTACTAACGTTTTCACTGGGTCCCAAAAGTCTACCAAAACCGATTGTACTCCTTCCTAAAACCCAAAGTTAAATCGGTCAACCTTTAACAAACAAAAAGGCCCTTGGCCGAATGTTAACACTCTCTTACCTTGCGGATCTAAATCTCGAAATTATCCCTTGTCTTTGAAGATGCCGAAATACCTACATGGTGTATGTTAGATCCGATTCCAACATTTGAATAAATGGCCTTCGGCCTAAACCACACTTTTCTTACCTTAGATTTTGAAGGCCCAAATGATCTCCTCCTTGTAGTCGACAACAACCAAATCTCGAAACTTCCTTCATAGTTTCGGCCAAAGAACACTAATGGGGTTAGAGTCTAACTTTCGGCTAATCTAAAAGAAAAAGATAGGAAAGTTAAATGCCACGAATCCCTTACCAACTCAATCGAATATCCTTGCTTGAAATAGAGAGATTCGGCTCCTGATTAAATGATCAAATCGGCTCCAACAGAGTAGAGGAGCATTCGGCTATGACCACAAATAGGGAATTCAGCTTTTGCTTTGAGAAAAAGAATGAAGGGAGTTTCGACAAGAGTGGGAAAAAGAAGAAGAACTTTTGGCTTTGACAAAATAAAAGAAGAAAAGAGGATTCACTTTCGGTTTGCAGAGAAAAAGAAATTTCGGCAGAAGCACAATTGAAGAGAAAAGAATGCAAATGGCCTCACTTCTTCCCTTTGGCCGAAAATACCACACCTAGATCCCCCTATTCGGCCAACTCCTCATCTCTCTATCCAATCCCTTGCTAATCTCCTATTTTTCCTCTACTTTACCCTTTCAAAAATAATTTAAATAAATCAATAATTATCTCCCTATCTTAGCCGAATTTTTGAAGGCATTTGACTTGATCAAATACTCATCCATCAAGTGTCCCATTGCCGTCCACCACTGCTCATCCTTACTGCAAAATAATACTCCCATTTGCGTCCCTTGCTGCTCGAACCTAGGCCCTTTTACCCTGCTTGTGGCGTCACTGACTAAGGCCCTAAGTGGCGCCTCCTTGCCACTCTACCAAGGCTTTTTTTTATGTCTAATTTCCCCTACTAATTTTCTTAAGGCCTCCTTTGCTTAGCTCCCCCCCTTTAAGACTCAAAATCTGATAATTTCTAAGGCATTCACCTACACTCTAAAGTTCTCAAAATTCATAAAACACATTCAAAACACACATAGGCATGCTACTTCATACAATTAAGCAAAAATGCACAAGCCCTAAATCTCGGATATTAGAAAAACATAAGAAAACCCAAAAATTGCTAAAAAACTTGATGGGAGATCTTCAGTCTTGATGGAGATCCTTCTCCTAAGCTATTCCCGACGACTGTCTTGGAGTATTTTCTGCCTTCTACTTGGCATCTACTCGACGTCCCCTTTAGGTTGCCCCCTAAGGTGTTTATATCGGCTTTGGAATGCCTTTTTTGGCCCACAAGTAACCTTTTTCGAATAAAATTAAACCTAGGGTCGGCAGGGACACGCCCGTGGTGGACTCCTTCGGCCATGCTCGATTCTGCTCGCCACACACGACCATGTGCTCTACCCATGGACGATAGTCCAGGCCGTGTGATTTCTGATGTAGGCCCATTTTGTCCCATTTTGGCCCGTTTCTTGATCTTTTTGACTCCTTGAGCTCTCTTGAGTATAAAACATGAAATTAAGGGATTAGGAGCATCGAATTCATCAAATCTAATGAAAATTCATCCAAAATTAAGCCAAGCATGGGGTTAAAATATATGTAAATTATGGTTTATCAAATATCCCCACACTTAAGCCTTTGCTTGTTCTTAAGCAAAATCCTCAACTCACAATTAAAATTAACTTCCTTAATTCATAATCCTCATTAATAATGTCTCATCATAATTCATAGGTAATCCATACATGGATAATTTAACTAGAAGAGTTCTAAAGATTCAAACATTCTAAGTCATAAAATTTTTATAGCACGAAAACATAGGTGTTTCCCCTTACCTAAATAATTACCTCTGATTCAAAATCAACAAGAATTTACATCCTCACTAAAGATTCACTCAAATCACTCAAAGTGTTTAAGGTTCAAATTAAGCGCTCAAAAGTCAAACATGAAGAGTTAATCCCATAGTCTGCATGAAAATCAAATCTCCACCACTATAAAATGAGATGATACACAAATCAAAAGGTCTTAAAAAGGGTTGTAACGGGGCTTGGGTTTAAAGGTGTGGATAAAGGCTGAATTAGAGGGTTAGAATTGAGTTTAAATTGACATTTACCTAACTAGAAAATAACTAATACTAAATAATTACATTGATTGAAAACTTATCACTAATAATACGAACTTCTTCTAAAGATGTGAAATTAACAGTTTAAGCTCATAACACTAATAATGAATAAATTTCCAACTTTTTTTTAAGAAATAAGAACATACAATGGTAAGATATAATTTAACAACTGAAATAGAGAAAATAGTTAGGCAACTGATCACATCAAATCTCGACATAAGGGGGGTCAAAGGAAGAGAAGTAAAAATTTGGTTTTGGGTTAATATTAATGGGTGAGTTAAGAAATGGTTTATTAGTTTAAAAAGGGTTCACTAGGGGTTAATTATGAAGGTAGGCTTTTTAATGGAATAAGTGGGTTAAAACCTAGGTGCCTTTATCATCTCAGTATATTAAATCAAAAGTGTGGTCTCGACATGTATAATCGAAGCAAGTTCTAGAATAACAGATCAATGTTGACACGCTCATAATTAAAAAAGTGAGCAAGAAAAATATATGCTCTAAAAGGATCAAAATCTCACAGAAATTATGGTTTTTGATGTCAACCTTGCAAATTTCAAACTTCAAAATAATATTTAAGATTAGGGAAACAACCTAATAAATTTTTAATTCTGAAAATAGACTTATCATGCTTGATTCTCTAATGTCTTAAAGTTTAAACCATCAATGCATAATTATCTATGACTTAATCCAAGACATATCAATAAAAATCATAAATCAATAGAATTTTCATTCTAATAGTAAATATGAGAAAGTTACTTCAGAACAAGGCATAATTCAGTATTGTTGACACCTCCCCACACTTAAGATGTACATTGTCCTCAATATACAAAAATAGATATCGACAATATAGAAAATTATAAGATAGGAAGAGAAGTGAACTTCCTGAATTTTGGATGGAGTCAAGGAAAAGAAACGGAAGGTTGGTCAGAGGTAAAGGTAGAGGTGGATACTCCGGTGGGGGTATGGTCATTCCTTAACAGCCCCTTGATCCTAAATTAAAGAAATCAAAATATAATAATATACAGTAAAGACAAAAAAGATAAAAGGAAATAATTTAAAAATGAAAATAAAAGAAAAAGAAAAAATAAATGGACTCAAAGGTCCTTGTCTTGTCTTGTCGAGTAAATGAAGCGACCTTCATGAACTTATGTAGAGTTGTCGTGCACGGGGATACCGCGCCAGGATCCTTTCGGTTTTTTGACATGGAGATGGTGGCTTTGCTCTTGCCTCTAGTAATTAATCTTTGTGTACGGTGGCAAGGATGGTGGTTGGTGTGGTGGTGTAAAGAAAGAGTAAGGGAAAAGGGGGAAAGGAAAATGAAGGGAGAAGACAATGGGAGAGGAAAAGGGTGTGGTAGCTAGGGTTGTGAGAAGAAGAATTGGGGAAGAAATTGAGAATAAGGGGGTTTAAATAGAAATCAGGCATCTGGTCACTGCCCACGCCCGTGTGCCTTGAGTGTGTTAGGTCACATGACCGTGTTGTGCTTCGTTCGTTTCTCCTTCGGTCGTGTAGAGGTTTCCACACCCATGTTGAGTGACCAGTGTCGACCACAGCTTAGGGACACGGGCGTGTAGCACGCCCATGTTACTTTCTCAGTATCGACCACGTCCATATCGCACGGCCGTGGCATTTTATCACAGCCCGTGTTTTGGAGAAAATTGTCGTCCTTGGTTCGCATGGTCCCTGCCACGCCGATGTGCGTATTTGTGGTATCCACACGGCCACAGCCACGCCCATGTGCAAGGCCGTGTGGTAGGGAAACCTGCACTTTAT
This sequence comes from Gossypium australe, assembly GCA_005393395.2. NCBI lineage: Eukaryota > Viridiplantae > Streptophyta > Magnoliopsida > Malvales > Malvaceae > Gossypium > Gossypium australe. The sequence continues at coordinate 61,929,978 of CM016620.1, forward strand.
TAATTTGGTTAGTTTTTAGTTAGTGCTAAAATCAAAAATATGAAAATTAATGGGGTTAGTGTTCGGGTTGCCTCCCGAGAAGCGCTCGTTTAAAGTCTTAAGCTAGACTTGCCTTTCATTCACATAATCATATTGGTTTGAAGAGTTGAAACTCCTCATTCTTGTTATCAATTTTATTAAAATAAGGTTTTAGACGAGTACGATTTACCTTGAAGGTGCCAAATTGGGAATGAGTCACCTCGACTGTACCGTATAGGAAAGTATTAAGTACTGTGAAAGGAGTTATATCGTTAGGTTCAGAAGTGGCAACATGAGGATCTGTATTATCCATTAAAACTCGGTCTCCAACCTTGAAGTAGTTTGCTTCATCTTTAAGTTCTTTATGGAGTTGCCTCAGTTTTGCTTCGTGTGTTCTTGGTTTCTCCTTGATATGTGTCTTCCACTCGTCTAGTTCGTCGATCTGAAGCCTTCGCTTTTTATGAGTTATTTCTTTATTGGCACGAGGTGTAGGATATGGCTCAGTTGTGTATTTCTGTGGTGCTTCCTGAAAAGAGGGTTGAACCAAATGGTTATTAATAGAATTTATGTTCTCACCTTTATTACTCGATGTCCTAGACGAGTCAAGAGCCTGGAGAGTGATCGTTTCGTCACCTACACGAAGTGTGAGTTCACCTGTACCGACATCAATTCTAGTTTTAGCAGTTGCTAAAAAGGGTCTTCCTAAAATCAAAAGAACATTATTATCCTCATCCATGTCTAAAACAACAAAGTCTACTGGGAATATGAATTTATCAATTTTTACTAGTACATCTTCGATTATACACCTAGGAACTCTAATAGTTTTATCAGCCAATTGAATGCTCATCCTAGTTTGTTTGGGTTTCCCTAGACATAGCTGTTTAAACATTTTATAAGGCATAACATTTATGCTTGCCCCTAAATCTACTGAAGCATTATTAACAGATAAACCACCAATTAAGCAAGGAATCGTAAAACTCCTTGGATCTTTTAACTTCTATGGTAGTCTATTCTGTAAGATTGTTGAGCACACTGCATTTAGCTCCACATGCCACGCCTCGTCTAACTTTTGTTTGTTTGTCAAAAGCTCTTTTAAAATTTTTTTTGAATTGGGCATCTGCGAAAGAGCTTCAATAAACGGTAAGTTAATACGTAATTTTTTTAAGATTTTAAGAAATTTACCTAATTGTTCATCTATGCGGTCTTTCTTTGCTACATTCGGATATGGCACACGAGGTTGGTATTCTGTACTTACCAGTTTTGGTTGTTCATAGCTTATCTCAACCTTACCTTTTTTTCTACAACATTCTCTTACCTCAGTTTTGGTTCATCTAACCCTTTACTATCGTGAGCAGTAATGGCATGAATTTGCTCCTTTGTGTTAGTTTTAGTGTTGCTTGGCAAGCTACCTTGTGGTCGTTTAGATATGAGCTTAGCAAGTTGTCCTAATTGGTTCTCGAGCCCTTGAATCGATGCTTGCTAATTTTTGAGTGTTATTTCAGTGTTTTGGAAACGGGTTTCTGACACCGCGATAAATTTTGTTAACATCTCCTCAAGGTTCGGTTTTTTCTCTTGTGGGTAGGGTTGTTGTTGAAAGCCTGGAGGGGGTGTTGCCTCTGATTTCCTTGGCCACCCCATGAGAAGTTTGGGTGGTTCCTCCAACCTGGATTGTAAGTGTTACTATCAGGGTTATTTTGAGATCTAGAATTATTACCCATATAGTTCATCTGTTCATTTTCTATGCCAATGTTGTAGGGTGGATATTCTGTATTACTCGTCTCTCCTCCATTTGTATTGCACTGCATCACTGGGTGTACCTGCGAAGAACCACACAAACCATCAATCTTTTTATTTAAAAGTTCTACCTAGTTTGATAGCATGGTCACTGCGTCGAGGTTGAAAACAATGGCGGCTTTTGTTGGCTTTGTCCCCATAACTTGTCACTAATAGTTATTCAGTGTCGTCTCCTCTATAATCTCATAAGCAGCTTCAGGGGTCTTGTTATTTAGGGTTCCACCGGCAGCTGAATCAATCAACTGCCAGTTGAGGGGTTCACACCATTATAAAAGGTTTGAACATGTAGCCACAAAGGTAACCCATGGTAAGGGCACCTTCTTAGTAAATCCTTGTATCTCTCCCATGCATCGTAAAGTGTCTCTAAATCCATCTGCACAAAAGAAGAGATATCATTCCTCAACTTAGTTGTTTTAGCCAGCGAAAAATATTTAAGTACAAATATTTTCGGTCATTTGGTCCCATGTAGTGATTGATCCTCGTGGTAACAAGTTCAACCACTGTTTAGCTTCGTTCCTCAACGAGAAGGGAAACAACCGAAGGCGAATGGCATCATCAAAAACGCCATTAATTTTGAAACTGTCGCAGAATTCCAAAAGATTCGCCAAGTGATTGTTTGGATCCTCATCCTGCAAATCATCAAACTGAACAAATTATTGAATCATCTGTGTAGTGTTAGGTTTTAGTTCAAAATTATTTGCAGCAATAGCAGGTCTAACAATACTTGATTCAGTTCCTGTTAAATTAGGTTTAGCATAATCATACATAGTACGAGGAGCAGGATTTTGATTCACCGGGTTTGCGACGACTACAGGAGGTAGCGGATTATTACCAGTCATCTCTTCGGTAGTATTGGTTTCGTCTTCTTGCTCTTCTTCTATGTATTGTAGGCTTCGCCTTATTTCTCTTCGGTTTCTGCGAGCGGTATGTTCTATCTCACTGTCAAAAATCAAGGGTCCTGACGGGTTTCTTCTAGTCATAAACTAAAATTACCTGCCAGAAGCAAATAAAAGAAAAATTAGCAAAGTTAAAATAAAGATAAATAAAAATAAAAATTAGTGTTCCTAATATCTTAGTCCCCGGCAGCGGCGCCAAAAACTTGATGTGGTCTAAAACTAACTATGACCACAATAAAGGCAAGCGCACCTATCGTTCAATAGTATAGTTATGGTAAGACCGGTAATATCATATCCACAATAACCAAGAGTATTAGTAATTACTATCTTTCTATTATCTAGCTTAAGAATTGGAATGATTTTGTTTTAAACTAAAACTAATTAATTAAAACGTGACAAAGAAAGAATTAGGAAAATACTTTTTAGACAACTTATATGATAAAGGCAATACCTAAGGAAGAATCCACGTAGACTTCACTTATTACTTTTGATTCATATAATTTATTCACTTGACTTAATCCGTAGAAATCCCTAATTTATGTTAATATCTCTTTTAAGACTAAAAACAACTGACTCTAGGTTGATTAATTGAAATCTCTTTCTAATTAAAACCCCTATTGTCACATTAACTCGATCTATGGATTCCCTTACTAGATTTGACTCTAATCCGGCAGATTTTCATCGCCCTATTTCTAGGGTTGCAATCAACTCCACTTAATTGTGTTGATCTTCTCTTAAACAGGGACTTTTGCTCCACTGAATAAGTACATTCAACTTGAATCAATAACTTGAATTATCAAAACAAGAATAAGAACTCACAATTAAGAATAAGAACAAGTATTTATCTTATAAATCAAATAATAATAATATCTATCTTAGGTTTCATCCCCTTAGGTATTTAAGGGATTTAGTTCATACTGATAGAGGGAAACATCTTAAAATAGGGAAAACAACAAAACATAAGAAAACCCAAAAAACTTCTAAAGAACTTGTAACACCCGAATCCCGTATCCATCGCCGGATTAGGGTTAGGAGCGTTACTGAACAGATCAGAAAGCATTTTCAGAAATTCAAAACATTTCATACATTTCATTCAACAATCATATGCGCAATGTCCCTTAAATAGGTCAACGAGACCTTAAACATGCTTATAAACCGAGTCAGGACTAAACCGAAACACATACAAAATTTCATGGAAAATTTAAAACATTTCTAAATTACAGGGCTTACACGCCCGTGCGGGCAGGCCGTGTGCCTTCCATGGCTAATAGACACACCCATGTGTTCTTCCCGTGGTCTATCCTGACTATACTCCCACGGCCACAAAGCACGCCCGTGAACCCTGACCATGGTCGATCCTGCCAAAACCAACACGGTTATCTAGCACCCCCGTGCTAAGGCCGTGTACTACTAGGCCATATACTGACTTGCTCACACGGTCACTAGGCACGCCCGTGTGCCATGGCCGTGTGACATTAATAGGCCATTTGCAAGGCCAAAATGCCACCCACTTAGGGTCAATCCTACAAGCACATATGAGCATCTTTATACACACAATTTGGCAACCATTTTCTAACATATGATTTATCTATCAATTCATACAATCTCATTTTCAAACATATCAACTTATAAGCTAACATATACAACTTAAACACATTCAATACTAAACATCATTCTTTCCCAATTTTACTAAATTATATATGCATTTTACCATCACAAAGATTTCCATTCATAAGTCAATTTCTCAACTCACAATTCATACCAAAAGATGTATCATATATACCAAAGTCATTCATGCTAAAACTAGCACATATCTATCCACATCTCATGGCTACTTACAAATCCCAAACATGATTCAAATAACTAGCCTATACATGCCATATTTCAACTATGTACATCATTCCAAAAATACCAAAATAGAGTGTCGATAGTGTGATTGAGATGCTGACGATCCCAGATCCGAGCTAGCTTTACTGACACTGCAAGGCAGAGAAACAATTCGCACAGTAAGCTTCCCAAAGCTTAGTAAGTCCGAAAATATAATACAATTATCTCATCACTTCAAACTAAGGTATATAATAAACCATCACATAGATAAATTCTCTCATATTCATACCATATTAATTATAGCTAAAATACTCAGTCACCTATTCATAGCTTTATCAATAAATTAATCAACCACAAAGGTTCAATACATACCTTAGCTACCACATAGCTATTCAACGTCCCAACTATTTAATATTCGATATTACATGTCGAACATTCTCTGCTATTCGTTTGATTTATTTTCACACTCAGTGCCACATACTTAATCGAAGCATATTCATCATCGCACACGTAGTGCCAATTCTTTTAACCGACTTGACTCGGTATCGCACATACAGTGCCAAATCAGTAAGCCGAAGCTTTCATATCATCGCACACACAGTGCTACCCATTTATGTTTTGATTTCACTTTTGCACACTTAGTGCAATCAATTAAAATCTTACACATAGCAACTCACTTTCATACATATATACATATTCATTTCATAATGCTAAAACATATCTTAATAGTATGTATTATATCCAAACTTACCTCGAACGTCGAACTATCGATACGGTCGATTAATCGAGCATATTATCTTTGCCTAGATCTCGATCTGAACCTCTCCTCTCTTGGTCTATACACATTCAAATTTAGTCCATTCAATCACCAAATCATTCATTTTAGTCCAACCACACATATTTAAAGCATTTTACACAATAACCCCTCATATTTTCACATTTCGACACTTTAGTCCCTATTTCACCAAATCATCAAATTCATATAATTTCACTTGGTTCAGGCCTAGCCGAATTCTCACCATGCTTATACAAATCCATACATTTCATTTATTTCACATTTTATTCCTTCAAAATGCTATTTTCACAATTTAGCCCTAATTAGCTAAATTCATCAAAAATTCAAGAACAACACATGTTCATTAAACACATATCTTTCATTTAACACCAACACTCATCACAAAGCTCACCCTTTCATCAATGGCACATTCCATAAACATCATCAATTCACAAAATTTAAGCATGGGTTAGCTAGAGCATGAAGCAACAATTACGAAAACGTAGAAATTAACAAAAAGCGAGCTCAAAACTTACCTCAATCAAGCTTAGCAAGTGCAGAAATTTCAAAAGCTTCTATGGCTATTCTCTTTTCTATTTTTCGGTGGAAGAAAGATGAGAAAATGACCATCAAATTTGTTTTGTTTCAATTAATATAAACTTATTAAACAAATACCAACTTTGCCTTTTTATAAATCATACAAAACAAATATATTTTAAGGCTATAAGTCATTTAGCCACCCACTATCTTAACAATGGTTTATTAACAACATAAGGCCTCCTCCTTAAAAAGCCATCAACATTTAAGTACTTATAATTCAGCACATAGCTTTTACTCTACACGCGATTAAGTCCTTTTTTTTATTTCGACACACAAACAATCAAATTACCACACAGAATTTTCACACAGGCTATGTCGCATACTATTTACACAGAAAGTATCATTAAAATATTTTGACGACCTCAGATTTGTGGTCCCGAAACCACTATTCCGACCAGGGTCTAAACCGGGCTGTTACAACTCTCCCCCCTCAGGGATTTTCCTCCCCGAAAATCTTACCAGTGAATAACTGAGGATGTTGCTCTCTCATAACGTTCTCAGGCTCCCACGTAGCCTCTTCAATTCCGTGTTTGTGCCACAATACTTTCACTAAAGAAATTTTCTTATTTGTCAATTCTTTAGTCTCTCGTGCCAAGATTTGGATCGATTCTTCACTATACGAAAAGTCTGACTGAATTTCAACTTCAGTAGGAACAATCACATGACACGGGTCTGATCTGTACCGTCGAAGCATTGACACATGAAACACGTTATGAATCTTTTCTAACTCATATGGCAATCTCAATCTATAAGCAACCGGCCCAACTCGTTCAATGATCTCATACGGTCCAATGAACCTCGGATTCAACTTACCCTTTCTGCCAAATGAGAGTATTTTCTTCCACGGAGACACTTTCAAAAACACTTTATCACCAACCTCAAATTCGATATCTTTTCGTTTCAAATCTGCATAAGACTTTTGACGATCTGAGGCTGGTTTCAAACTGTCACGAATTACTTTCACTTTCTATTCAGTCTCTTTTATAAGATCAACCCCGTGAATCTTATTCTCACTCAGCTTAGTCCAATACAATGGAGTTCGACACTTTCGACCGTAAAGAGCCTCATATGGTGCCATTTTGATACTAGATTGAAACTGTTGTTATACGCAAACTCAATCAATGATAAATGATTTTCCCACGTACTTTCAAATTCAAGTATGCAACATCTCAACATATCTTCGAGGATCTGAATGATTCGCTCGGATTGACCATCCGTTTATGGATGAAAAGCAGTACTAAAATGCAATTTTGTGCCTAAAACATCTTGTAATTTCTTCCAAAATCGCGAGGTAAATCTCGGATCTTTATTAGACACTATAGATAATGGTACTCCGTGCAATCTCACAATCTCATTGATATACTGTTCAGCCAATCTATCAAGTGAATAGTCTATTCTCACTGGAATAAAGTGAGCTGATTTCGTCAATCTATCAACTATCACCCAGATCGCATCTTTCTTGCTCGGAGATAAAGGCAAGCCCAACACAAAGTTCATCGTAATTTTCTCCCATTTCCACTCAGGAATCATAATCAGTTGTAACAAACTAGACGGAACTTGATGTTTAGCTTTGACTTGCTGACAAACTAAACATTTCGACACAAAGTCAGAAGTGTCTCTTTTCATGCCATGCCACCAATAGAACTGTTTCAGATCATTGTACATCTTCGTACTCCCCAGATGTACAGTCAAATAACTATTGTGAGCTTCAGTCAAAATCATCGAAATCAACTCTGAATTTCTCGGAACACAAATTCGGCCTCTAAATCTCAGACAATTATCACTATCTACTCGACATTCTGATTCAGCATTTGATTCACACAAAATTCGTTTAGCCATCATTTCAACATCATTTTTCTGAGTATCACAAATCTGCTGTACAAGCATCGGCTTAACTTTCAATTCAGCTACCACCGCACTATCATCACATAGATCTATCCGATTACTCAAAGATCTCAAAGCATATAACGATTTTTGACTCAAGGCATTCGCTACAACATTAGCTTTACCCGGGTGGTAAATTATCACAAGTTCGTAGTCTTTCAATAATTCTAGCCATCTTCTCTGTCGCAAATTCAAATCTTTCTGAGTCATCAAATACTTTAAACTCTTATGATCAGTATAGATGTGACATTTCTCACCAAATAAGTAGTGACGCCAAATCTTTAACGCAAACACAATCGCGGCTAACTCAAGGTCATACGTCAGATAATTCTTTTTGTGCGGTTTTAACTGTCTCGAAGCGTAAGCAATGACTTCCCTTTTTGCATCAGCACACAGCAAAACTCTATTGGCACTTTTCTGACCACTCAAATCTGACATCTTTTTGTAACAATTTTGTCAATGGTGTCGCAATCATCGAGAAGCCTTTCACAAATCGTCTATAATATCCCGCTAGTCCCAGAAGACTATGAACATCAGATACATTTCTCGGAGACTTCCATTCCAAAATGGCAGAAATTTTACTCGGATCTATTCGTATTCCGGCAGCTGATACAATATGCCCCAGAAATCCAACTTCACGCAGCCAAAATTCACATTTGCTAAATTTTGCATATAACTTATTCTCACGTAGAATTTGTAACACGATTCTCAAATGCTCAGCATGTTGCGTCTCATCACACGAATAAATCATAATATCATTAATGAACACTACTACAAAGCGATCTAAATACGATCTGAAAATTTGATTCATCAGATCCATTAACACTGCAGGAGCATTTGTTAGTCCGAAAGGCATTACTAAGAATTCATAATGTCCGTACCTCGTTCTGAAAGTAGTTTTTGGCACATCGGATTCTTTAACTCTTAACTGATAGTAGCCTGATCTCAAATCTATCTTAGAAAACATTGTAGCTCCCTTCAGCTGATCAAACAAATCATCGATACGGGGCAACTGATATTTGTTCTTTATTGTCACTTTGATCAACTGTCGATAATCAATACACATTCTCATAGTTCCATCTTTCTTTTTCAGAAATAATACAGGAGCTCCCTAAGGTGAGAAACTCAGTCGTGCAAATCCTCTGTCAGTCAATTCTTGCAACTAGGATTTTAACTCTTTTAATTCTGTGGGCACCATTCTATACGGAGCGATCGAAATAGGAATGGTACCTGGCACTAATTCAATACCAAATTCAACTTCTCGAATCGGAGGTAATCCTGGCAGCTCTTCAGGAAACACATCTGGAAACTCACATACTATAGGCACGGATTCAACTTTCTTTTTTGACACTTTTATATCAATCACATACGCCAGATAAGCTTCACACCCTTTTCTCACATATTTCATAGCTTTCATCACAGATACAACAGCTGGTAGTCCTTTCATATCACTGGACTCAATTCGAACTAACTCACCATTCTGACTCTTCAACTCAATACTCTTTCTCTTACAATTCACGATGGCATTATGCAAAGTAAGTCAATCCATACCCAGAATTATGTCAAATTCATCAAATGGTAGCAACATCAAATTGACCGGAAAACATATATCACGAAACATCAATGGGCAATTCTTGCACACCTTATCTACCAAAACACACTTGCCTAAGGGGTTCGATACTCTAACCACGAATTCAGTAGACTCAACAGGTAGAGTCTTATTCAATACTAAATCCATACACACATAGGAATAAGTTGATCCTGGATCTATCAATGCAATGGCATCAGTATCAAATAAAGTGAAAGTACCGGTGATGACGTCTGAAGATGATGCTTCCTCTCGTGCACGTATAGCATAGGCTTGAGCAGGTGCTCTCGCTTATGACCTCACAGCTCTATCAGTTGTCTCTCGTTGACTTTCGCTCACATTTCTGGTGTTTTTGGGTGGTCTACCTCTAGTTGTCACATTACTCGGTCTTTCATTCTGACCATTTTCTTCTTCCACCATCTTTGGGAAATCTCGAATAAAATGATCTCGAGATCCACATTTATAACAAACTTTGTTGTTATACTTGCCCCAGCACTCTCCCACATGTCGTCTTCCACACTACCTGCACTCAGGTTTGTTACTCTTAACGCTACCAATACTCGATCCGTTCGTAGCTTGAATTCATGAACCAATATTTTGTCTCGAACGATCTCTACTTGGATGTCCAAACGAAACATTTGAACGATTTTTTACATCTCTATATCTCTTCACTAAAGGTTGAGATAACTTATTCATCGATCTCTTCCTTTCATCACGAGCCTCAGAATCAGCTTTCTTCTTTTCTTTACTGAGTTCCTCAGCTTTGCATGCTCTTTCGACTAATACAACAAATTCTTTATATCAAGTATCCCAACCAACAACTTAATGTCTTCATTCAATCCCTCTATGAAACGTTTGCACATAGTAGCTTCGGTCGGAACACATTCTCTCGCATATTGACTCAATCTTACGAATTCCCGCTCGTACTCAGTAACAGACAAACGGTCCTGTTTCAACTCTAGAAACTCTTTACATTTCTGATCAATGAAACGCTGACTGATATACTTCTTTCTGAACTCAATTTGAAAGAAGTCCCAGGTGATTTTCTCTCTCGGAACCACAGATATCAATGTTTTCCACCAGTTATAAGCCGTGTCTCTCAACAAGGAAACTGCACACTTAATGCACTCATCAGGATTCAACGACATCTTATCAAATACTCGAATTACATTCTTGAGCCAAAACTCGGCCCGCTTATTATCGTCATTAGATGTGGCCCTAAACTCCTCGGCCCCGTATTTTCGAATTTTGTCTACAGGTGGTTTATTCAATCTGATCGAATCTACAACTTGTGGCACAACAGGTACTTGTGGGGGTGGAGGTTGTGAAGCAGCCGGATTCGTTCGAACGAACTCTGTAAACCATTCATTCTTCATTTGAAAGAAGGCTTGCTTAGCCTCTCCTCCCTCACCACTATCATTCGGCCTAGATGTGGCCGGTGCTGTCCCTTGAGCGGGACCAGGCACATTGATTTCTACATCGTCAGCAACTGCTCGATCGGGATCCATTACTATATGAAAACACATTTTTAACTGTCAGAATTCATCATACTATCGCAATTTCATAATTTGGCATGTATAGCTAGACTCACATGCGCTACGTTAGTCTGACAATCGACTAAACCATAGCTCTAATACCAACCAAATGTAACACCCCTATCCCGTATCCATCGCCGGATTAGGGTTAGGAGCGTTATCGAACAGATCGAAAAGCATTTTTAGAAATTCAAAACATTTCATACATTTCATTCATGAATCATATGCGCAATGTCCCTTAAATAGGTCAACGAGACCTTAAACATGCTTATAAACCCAGTCGGGACTAAACCGAAGCACATACAAAATTTCATGGAAAATTTAAAACTTTTCTAAATTACAGGGCTTACACACCCGTGCGCGCAGGTCGTGTGCCTTCCACGGCTAATAGACACACCCGTGTGTCCTTCCCATGGTCTATCCTGACTATACTCCCACGGCCACCAAGCACGCCTGTGTGCCCTAGCTGTGGACTATCCTGACTTGGCCCTCATGGTCACAAAGCACGCCCGTCTACCCTGACCGTGGTCGATCCTGCCAAAACTAACACGGTTATCCAGCACCCCTGTGCTAAGGCCGTGTACTACTAGGCCATATACTGACTTGCTCACACGGTCACTAGGCACACCCGTGTACCATGGCCGTGTGACATTAATATGCCATTTGCAAGGCCAAAATGCCACCCACTTAGGGTCAATCCTACAGGCACATACGAGCATCTTTATACACACAATTTGGCAACCATTTCCTAACATATGATCTATTTATCAATTCATACAATCTCATTTTCAAACATATCAACTTATAAGCTAACATATACAACTTAAACACATTCAATACTAAACATCATTCTTTCCCAATTTCACTAAATCATATCTGCATTTTACCATCACAAAGATTTCCATTCATAAGTCAATTTCTCAACTCACAATTCATACCAAAAGATGTATCATATATACCAAAGTCATTCATGCTAAAACATGCACATATCTAGCCGCATCTCATGGCTACTTACAAATCCCAAACATGATTCAAATAACTAGCCTATACATACCATATTTCAACTATGTACTTCCTTCCAAAAATACCAAAATAGAGTGCCGATAGTGTGATTGAGAAGCTGACGATCCCAGATCCGAGCTAGCTTTACTGACACTGCAAGGCAGAGAAACAATTCACACAGTAAGCTTCCCAAAGCTTAGTAAATCCGAAAATATAATACAATTATCTCATCACTTCAAACTAAGGTATATAATAAACCATCACATAGATAAATTCTCTCATATTCATACCATATCAATTATTTCTAAATACTCAGTCACCTATTCATAGCTTTATCAATAAATTAATCAACCACAAAAGTTCAATACATACCTTAGCTACCACATAGCTATTCAACGTACCAACTATTCAATACTCGATATTACATGTCGAACATTCTCTGCTATTCGTTTGATTTATTCGCACACTCTATGCCACATACTTAATCGAAGCATATTCATCATCGGACACTTAGTGCCTATTCTTTTAACCGACTTGACTCGGTATCGCACACACAGTGCCAAATCAATAAGCCGAAGCTTTCATATCATCGCACACACAGTGCTACCCATTTCTGTTTTGGTTTCACTTTTGCACACTTAGTGCAATCAATTAAAATCTTACACATAGCAACTCACTTTCATACATATATACATATTCATTTCATAATTCTAAAACATATCTTAATAGTATGTATTATATCTGAACTTACCTCGGACGTTGAACTTTCGATACGGTCGATTAATCGAGCACTTTATCTTTGCCTAGATCTCGATCCGAACCTCTCCTCTCTTGGTCTATACACATTCAAATTTAGTCCATTCAACCACCAAATCATTCATTTTAGTCCAACCACACATATTTAAAGCATTTTACACAATAACCCCTCACATTTTCACATTTCGACACTTTAGTCCCTATTTCACCAAATTATCAAATTCACATAACTTCACTTGCTTCAAGCCTAGCCGAATTCTCACCATGCTTATACAAATCCAGACATTTCATTTATTTCACATTTTAGTCTATAACACCCCAAACCCGGACAAGACACCACGTCCGAATCTGGTATGCTACGGGGAAAACGGTTTTGAGAGGTTAGATTTCCCGTTTAAAAGCTGAGTGAAAACACCGTGTATTTGAAGCAAATTTGAGTAGACTTGTTTGAAAAACGGTTGGTGTATTTGAAACCCGGAGATTTTGAAAACTTAACCAAAATGTGTAGTTAAAACGAGTCCATCCTGGCTCCATGTCCGCGTCTACGAGTCACCTGAAATGTTAAAGGAGAGGGTGAGTCGAATGACTCAGTGTATAAATCCCACTCCCGAGAAAACAACATGCTAACACACATCATACATAGCAACATAATTAATGCAACCCGATCCTAACCATCCATATCGCCTTTTCTACCCCGTGTGGTACCAAACCACTGGTGGTGCCAAACCACTGGTGACATATAGTCACAATGTGTTACCAAAACACTGGTGTCCCAAAGACACAATATCCGTCAATGTGGTACCAAACCACTGGTGTCCCAAAGACACGATTGTGCTACCAAAGCACTGGTGACCGAAGTCACAAATCCAATGATGGGGCCAACCCATCGTGTGATACCAAATCACTAGCAGACGATCCCATATCTCAAGTGGGGCCAACCCACGGTGGTCAAACCACAGGGACAAGTCGCAATGAGGTGCCAAACCTCTGGTGTCCCAAAGACACAATGTGCTACCAAAGCACTGGTGACCGTAGTCACAAATCTAGTGATGGGGCCAACCCATCGTGTGATACCAAATCACTGGCGTCAATCCCGTATCTCACAAGTGGGGCCAACCCACGGTGGTGTTAACCATAGGGACGAGACGCTGAGGTACCAAACCTCTGGAGGTGCCAAACCTCTGGTGACCCAAAGTCACAAAGTGTGTTACCAAAACACTGGTGCTCGTCAGCACAAAATATCACTGCTCCCTCCACTCGTATCACCCATCAACATACCATTCCCATGTGATCATGCATATCATACAAGTCATGCCTATCATGCTAATATGTTTGACTCATACCCCATATCACATACATACATAGTCATGATACCATATAGATCATCAGTAAACTTGTAACAATACCGACTTACCCGAGTCCAAGATCATACCCAAAAAGGGTATCATATCAATCCATCAAACTGCCATGATTTTAATAGGCAAACAGGTTTAATAATAATAATATCACTAAGTATGGGTGTGTTAGTTACACAACTGGTAAATACGAGTCTAGAATCCAACGAAAACGATCTAAGTCCCTCGATTATTAGATCCTACAATCGGCCAAACATTAGGGGTTAGGCATTCATAGCATTCCGCCAACACCATTTAGACCAAAAGGGTTTGTCGAATCACCCTTACCTTGCTATTAGTTTGATTCTTTATCAAACCCGAACCATAAAAGCTTTCCTTCCAACAATCGGCTACCTTCAAAAGAGAACTATTAATCTTTTGTTACCTTTGCCTTAATCGAACCTAAAAAGATTGAAATAATAACAATACCATATACTTACCCCTACTTACCAGTCGATCAACAAAAGAATGACGATTCCTTGGTTGCTTCACACTCCCAAAGACCCTAAAATAAAGAGATTAGAACCCTTCCAACATGACCATATTCGGACCTTAATCACCCAAACGATCAAGAATAGAACAAGAGAAGGAATGGCCATTCGGCCAAGAGCTTACCAACACCGATATTCGGCCAAGGAAGCTACAAAGGAGAGGAGAGATTCGGTCTTGACCAAGAAATAAACGCAAGCAAAAAGATGAGGAGAAGGATTGGTATTCGGCCAAAATGACAACACAGGCTAGAAGGAAATTTCGGCAATCACCAAGGGAGGGTTCGGCTAAAATCTTAAAATGAAGCAAAAGAAAAGATATGTTTAAGAAGAAGGAGAAGAAGAACGGCCGAGGTTCAGAGAAGAAAAGAAAAATGCACAAGGTAGATGTTTTCGGTTTAAGAAGAAAGGAATGGAGAAAGTATTTTTGGGAGGGTAAGATTCGGCTACCAAAAGATGTTGAAAGAACAAATGCACAATCGGCTAAGTGCAAAAGAAATGAGAAGAAAACGGCAATGTTTGCTTTGGTCTTTCGGTTTTCAAGAAGTGAAGAAAAAATTTGAGAGAATCCCTTAGAATTTCGGCTTTGGTGTTTTCAAAAGAGAGAATTTGGTTTGGTCTCCTAATGACCGAATATGCACTACCTCCCACAAGGAACATTCGGCCTACTCACTCCCCACTTCCCACAACCGGCCATACTCTCCCCCCACTCCCCCAACATTCGGCCAAATCCCTCCATTAACTCCCCTCCACTCATTTCAAATGAGTGGACCAAGTCACACTCCCCTTTTTCCTCTCTTCCCACCACCTCATCACTTGACCAAGTCCAAAGTGGAGTTTGAACTTCATCCAACTCCTCCCTCCTATGCCGTCCAAAATGAATGACAAAAAGGGAACTCTGCAGCTCGAACACTAGACCTCTGCTCCTTGAAGT
Organism: Gossypium australe; assembly: GCA_005393395.2. Classification (NCBI taxonomy): domain Eukaryota; kingdom Viridiplantae; phylum Streptophyta; class Magnoliopsida; order Malvales; family Malvaceae; genus Gossypium; species Gossypium australe. Next base: position 61,945,469 of record CM016620.1, read on the forward strand.
TGACGCCACACCAAGCTCCACCCTTGCCACTCTGCCAACTCTTCACTTGTGCAATAAAATACCAAAGAAAACCTATATACCCTAGCTCCAACAGCTCCCCTGACTTAACACCCAAAAACCAAAATTTTCCCATTCACTCAGGCATACACCTAGGCTACAATTAAGCCCCTAAAACACCGAAATAGCAACACAGCACACTAAACACATGCAATAACATGCCACAACACAATAGCCCCTAACCCTGGATATTACATAGTCTTTCAAAATGCTATTTTCACAATTTAGCCTCAATTAGCTAAATTCATCAAAAATTCAAGAACAACACATGTTCATTAGACACATATCTTTCATTTAACACCAACACTCATCACAAAGCTCACCCTTTCATCGATGGCACATTCCATAAACATCATCAATTCACAAAATTTAAGCATGGGTTAGCTAGAGCACGAAGCAACGATTACAAAAACATAGAAATGAACAAAAATCGAGCTCAAAACTTACCTCAATCAAGCTTAGCAAGTGCCGAAATTTCAAAAGCTTCTATGGCTATTCTCTTTTCTATTTTTTGGTGGAAGAAAGATGAGAAAATGGCCATCAAATTTGTTTTGTTTTAATTAATATAAACTTATTAAACAAATACCAACATTGCCCTTTTATAAATCATATAAAACAAATATATTTTAAGGCTAATAAGTCATTTAGCCACCCACTATCTTAACAATGGTTTATTAACAACATAAGGCCTCCTCCTTAAAAAGCCATCAACATTTAAGTACTTATAATTCAGCACATAGCTTTTACTCTATACGCGATTAAGTCCTTTTTCTTATTTCGACACACAAACAATCAAATTACCACACAGAATTTTCACACATGCTATGGCACATACTATTCACATAGAAAATATCATTAAAATATTTTGACGACCTCGAATTTGTGGTCCCAAAACCACTGTTCCGACCAGGGTCTAAACCGGGCTGTTACAGAACTTGATGGGAGACCTTCAGTCTTGATGGAGATCCTTCTCCTAAGCTGTTCCCGACGGTTGTCTTGGAGTATTTTCTGCCTTCTACTCGGCATCTACTCGACGTCCCCTTTTAGGTTGCCCCCTAGGGTGTTTATATAGGCTTTGGAATGTCTTTCTTGGCCCACAAGTAGCCTTTTTAAAATAAAATTAAACCTAGGGCCGGCAGGGACACGCCCGTGTAACACACCCGTGGTGGACTCCTTTGGTCGTGCTCGATTCTGCTCGCCACACACGGCCGTGTGCTCTGCCCGTGGACGATAGTCCAAGCCGTGTGATTTTTGATGTAGGCCCATTTTGTCCCATTTTGGCTCGTTTCTCTATCTTTTCGACTCCCTAAGCTCTCTTGAGTATAAAACATGAAATTAAGGGATTAGGAGCATCGAATTCTCAACCTGGCCAAGATGTTTCTCGATCTTTTCTAATGGCTGAATTCTCAACCTGTACAGCCAGTTCATTGAGCTCCAACGAAAGAAAAATAGGGAGAAGGAACAACAAACAAAACATAAGAGCGATCGTCACGGGCCGATGAAGAGAAAGAGTGGAGCACATATGTGAAAGATGATGGGACTCACAAACATGCCTATCTCGGACTGGCAGACATGATGAATGCGAGATATGGGCAACATTTTGATTCGTATTGTGGAACAAAATGGATGGCCAACACTTACTCAGACATATTCAAGTGATTCCCACCGTTGGGCGAGGAGGGCGTCAATGAATAAGATGAGGAGGAGGAGAAGACCCCGATAGTGCCACTTGATTATGAGAGAGTATTTCGAACAGGCCGTTCATCGACAAAGGACGTGGTGATCTGCAGCTTGAGCCATCACAACCTGGCCCAGACTTCGAGAAGGCAGGCTACTCAAGTGTTGGCAGGGTGCGAGAGGGGCAAGGCACCTTTAATGGAGGAGTCGGAACCAGATTCCGACTAGTTCTGAACATTTTTTAAAATTTTAAATTGGACTTTTTACTTTATTTTATTTGGGATGATTTTTAATTTTTTTCATTTTTTAATTTTTAATTTTTTTCATTTTTTAATTAGTTAGGATATAGTATTTTATATATTTGTGTATTTTATTTTTTCCTTGTAGGAACCCCGCAATTTTTGAAGGCACAACAATATTGAGCTAAAACCGAAAGGAAAAGTAGTCCCACCAATTGTGTTGTACAAATCACGCCAATAGGGTAACCTCTTTCCTTTATAATTTTATTGCACATTAGGGACAATGTGTTAAATAAAGTGTGGGGTTGACCTAGGAAATTTTTAGATATTTCTATTTTTTTTTTTGTTTTTGTAGTTTTTAGTAGTTTTTAAATTTTTTATTTTTCATGTTTTCTATGTGCTTGAGCTTGTAGAAATACAAGTAATTGGTTAGAAGCATGCTAATAGGATTTCATGAATCAACTGTAAATTTAGTTTGATAATAATTGATTCTAGATTATCTAATTTTAGACTAATTGGTTCAATTTAATACACTGTGAATAGATTTAAGATATTAAGTAACCACATAATAAATAGATATATAAATAGCATGCATGTTTAATTAAATTATAGGTTGTAGAAATTGATAAACTTGATCGATTTAGTCCATGTACTGAATTACCTAAGGATGATCTAAGACATTTTTTTTGTAGACAAATTTTCGAGCCAAAAAGCTATCCTGTAAATATTTTCCATAGTACCTTATTTGAGCCTGAATCCATTTTCTTAATGAACCACAAATGAAACCTTGAGCCTAATAAATAATTTATTTTATCCTTTAATTTCTTGGTCTTTACACAAATTTAGACGTCCTGCCATTAATATTGTGGGATTAGGTAGATATATCATGATGGTTTCAAAATAAAAAAATGAATGAACTAAGAAATTGTATGGTATAGTGAGTATAAGATTTTTGAGCTTATAGAAACATAAGGCAAAATGTTTATCAAGAAAATCTCGAAGAAGAAAAAAAGAATAAAAACAGAGTTGGAAAAAAGTACGCTCACATTTGTTTGAAAAAAATATACGAGCTTGAATGATTGCATGCATGAATACTATATGATACCATAGTAAATGGAGAGATAAGAAAGGTGAAGAAAGTGGAAATAAGGAGGTGACATAGTTCGAAATTGGGGGAAGTATCAAGAACAATACAATGTCGCTAACTACTTTCGTACTTAACCGTTCTTTGAATCCCAAACCAGCCTACACGCAGAATATTACAAACCGAAAAGTCCTATGTAACTTAGATAGTACCTTATGTGGATGAAATTTTGCCAAGGATTGACATTTTTACCGCTTATATTCATTTGAACATAATTGTATATTTGTATATATTTTTTTATGGAAACCAATACTTAATGCGATTTTATTTTTTTTCTTTCTGATTTATTGAACTAACCCGTCTAATTTTAGAAATTGTGAGTCAATTTTATATCATTCTAGAATTATATGTTTATTTACATTATCTTGTTAATATATTTCTATCCAAATTCTTATATCAAGCTAGCTCAAGTACATTTTCTTTTCTTGCATGTGTATTTTCCGTTTTCTATTTATTTGTGTTTAGTTTGCTTGAGGGGAAGTAAAGATTTAAGTTTGGGGGTATTTGACCTGACGTCAAATGTTGTCGTCATTTCAGGTTATTTTAACATATAAGGAGCTTGTTTTCTAACCATTCTAGTATTTATTATTACCTTTTTGGTATTTAGTAATTAGGATTAAAAGTTAGTAAAAATAATTGTTTTTAACACATTTTGTGAGCATTTTGTAAAGGTGATCATGGGTCGGGCCAGGTTTGGTCTAGGCCCATTTGCTAGGCCCGGCCCAAAAAATGGGCCTAAAAATTTATCCAAGCCGGACCCAGATAAAAATGCTAAAATCTGGGCCTAACCCAGTCTACCCATATTAAAATTTTTTATATTATATTATTTTTTACATAATTTTTAAATATATATAATATATCAAAAATACTAAAAACATTAAAATAAATATTTCTAAACAAATTGAAAATAAATTTTAAAAAACTGTGTATACTTAAATAATATTAAGATAGATGCAACTTAACAAGAAAAAGTCTCTAAAATAATAACAAAAATAACAATAAAACATGTGTTATACAATATCCAAACAATAACAAAATAGTAGCAACATATTAGTGAAATAGTAGCAAAATAGGGGAAAAAAGAAAATATCATTAAAATAACAAACAAAAATAGTGGATTTTTTTTTGTCATTTGGTGAATTCAGGTCGAGCCAGGCTCGGGTCAAAAATGTCTTACCCGAGACCTAGTCCGCTTTTAAAACGGGCCTTATTTTTTACCCAAGCCCATTTTTCAGGCCTATATTTTTGCCCAAGCCCTCCCACTTTTTGGTCAAGATGGGTTGCCCAACCCATGAGCAGGTCTAGTGTTGTGACCTATTAGGCTAGCACAGGCATTAGATAATTCTAATTTGTGTAATTGAGTGAGTAGAATGATTATTTATAGGCCTAATTGACGTATAAGCAAGGGACGAGTGATGCACAAGCTTCTCAAGACGTTAAAACATGAATCAAACCAAGTAAGCCACAAATTTATTATCATGTCATGCCATAGACCTTGTCTGGCGTGACATAGCACTGACGTGGTGCCCAAGCTGAAACACCCCAAACCCGGCCCACGAGCCTTGACCGGATCTGGTATGTTCCTTGAGTAACCTTTCGAAAACTTTGTTTGCTACTTTGGAAAATTTGGGTGTTTCTGGAGAAAATTTGATTTGTGTTGAGTTCGAATTGAAAAGCCTAGATTTTAATAAAACTTTATTTTAGTACTTGTCGACAATAAGTTAAAAGTGTTGTCGAGTTTTTAGGGTTTACCTTTAATTTTGAAAATCGTTTATGATTAGTTGCTAAAACATCTAGAATTTATTTTTTTTTTAAATATTTCTTAAACTTTGATTTGATAAAAATTGTATCGTACTAAAACAATTAAAACGCATGCATAAGCAGTTTAGTAGTAAAGGCCTTATTACATCAAAGCAAAACCCGAAATAAATCCAAAATACTTAATTATAAAAATTCAAAGCAAAGTAAATGCTGAGCTGTGCATGGCCACCACTAAGCTCCTGCTGACCCGGTCCATTTACTGCGTGTCACCTGAAAAGATATCCCACAACGGGGTGAGTCAAACAGACTCAATGTGTAACAATCAACACAAACTCCCAACGATTTAGGCATACAAACTATATATATATCACATATAAACAATGATGCAAACCCGAACCCAGACCTAATAACCATCCTCTACACATCACCCGTACCTGCCATCACACCGTGGGGATTACTAAATCGACCCTCCATCCGCTACACACCATTGAAGGCAGTCGCTGCAGTCGACTGGCACATCGCCCCTATAAGTTCGTGGCATAGCCACCAGATAATAATAATTTGTGACCTTGGTCACCAGATAACATTTTGTGACATAAGTCACCACATTCAGTTTATGTGACATGTGTCACCAGATATTGTGGTAGAAACCACCAGATCACTTCCCCTTTTCATATTCACCCATATGCCCCATGCGTCATACAAACATACATAAATCATGCCATATTCCTTATTTCACATTCATATCAAATTCACATATGTGCCATATTCCAAATGTTCATAACGTTTACCAACATAACATTAAAGGTTACGTACCTAAATACTCTGTACCATTGCATGGTACCTTTGGGCACATTCTCATATTATTATTAACACATGCATTAAATTAATACCATAAATCAATCAAGAGTTAGTGTAGGGCTACACACCTGGTACTAACGTGTTCACTGAAATCCCGAAAGTCTATCGAATCAAATCGTACTCCTCCCTAAAAAGTCAAAGTCAGAATCGGCTAGTCACTAATGCTTAATCTAGCCTTGGCCGAATGTTCATACCTCCTTACTGTTGGAACGCCGGTACCCCATGGCGCAGTAGAATAAAATTAGATCCGGTGATCCAAATCATGGATCCATGTGTGAGGAACGAATCGGGGTGAAATAAAGGTTTCGAAACTACCAAAACTTCAATCTGAGTAGACAACGACGCCTTGGCAACAAGAGTTTTGATCTACTGTCGAATCAAGCCTCAACCTTTTCCGATGTCGACCTCTACGTAATCCACCCGGTTTGACTATGAACGGAAGAAATCTCCAAAACTGTTTTGGAGGCTTATTTGCTTGACGGCTGCTAGACCTAACAAGCAATCACTTAGGGTTTTCATGTTGAGTTTTGTCTCCTTTTAATACCTTTTATAATGGGTGCCTTTCTCATTGGGCCTTTTATAATAGGTATCCTCTTAATTGGGCCTTTTATAATTGGTATCTCTTGAATGTATTACAAGATTAAATAAATACAATAAAGTTTTTAACCGAAAATTATAATTACATTAATTATATCTGAAAATTATAATTACATTAATTATAATAAGGATTCCGGTAAACTATATTTATTTAAATTTATATATGAATCAAATTCATATATTAATAAAATTATGTTATCATTATGTGTACAACATCCTTGTACATATAATATGTTCAATATTTGATTGCCCAATTAAATTAATTCTTTAAATAATTTAATTTATGTGACAACCAAGCACAATACCAACTATATTTTATTCTGTTCATTTCAACCATAGGGTGTGACCCTGTAGGTTCTTGCAACGTTAGCAGTAATACTAGAACGATTCTATTGTCATAGACAATGAGTGGCATCTAGCAATGCATCATTGCTACCTAAGTTACAAGAAGTCATGATTCGACATAACCTTTCGTGATTAACCTTTCATGCATTAATCCTTAAGTCCTTTATCTCTGGAACGGATACAAGTCATGGGATAGTCACACTTGCATAGTCCATCCCATGTTTCTTGATATCTTGAGTAGACTATGATATACAAATTAGTATGACATCTCATATCAACTTATTTGAGCATGGCCATGCATTTCTAGTCTCACTCAATCAAGTGGCCTAAGATATTACTCCTATTATGTAGGAGGGACTTATCCTTTATTGATCAACCATATCCCTCTACATAGATTGTGGTATATCCAACATCAGCCTTTATAGAACAACCTGTTACGGTGTACGTTTGACTGTATCAAAATATACAACTCACGATGCTGGGATAATAATGATCTCAAGTCTGAGGATCATATACATATTAATCACTATGAGTAATGTTATGACAATTACATAATAATCCAAGAAACATACTCATAGCGGGTCAATCCAATATGTTGTTCTCTAACACACATATTCATGCATTGATTTTGACACTCCATATCAATGACAACTCTTTATCATCAATCAACTACATGTTAGTCTTAATGCATTATTATTGTCCTAGTCAACAATAATACTCGACTAAGGATCTTTTAAGAATAATCATATTATTCTCAAGACATTATTATAAAACAGTTTATCTATACACACTAAAAGAAAAACTGAAATAATAATGACAACGCTTTATATTAATAAACATGGTAAATTAAGTATGTTATTACAACCATCTCATGATTGATCTTTCGGCATACTCTTACACTTACCTTGTGGATCTAAATCCCGAAATTATCCCTTGTCTTGAAGATGTCGAAATACCTATAGGTATATGTTAGATCCGATTCCAACATTAAACACAATAAATGGCCTTCGGCCTAAAACCACACTCGCTTACCTTAGATCTTGAAATCCCGAAGACCTCCTCCCTTGTAGTCGACAATACAGAATTCCGAAACCCTCCTTCAGAGTTTCGGCCATAGAGCAACAATGTGATTAGAGTCTTGATTTCGACAGTCAGAGAAGGAAAGAATAAATCGGCATCAAAGAGATTTCTTACCGAAGAAGAAAGACCAACCGCAAATGATAAACCACCTTCACGAAATCGACAAGAAGATTTGCAGAAGAAATTGATTCAGAGAGTGCCAAAGAAGTGAACTTTCGGCTTTGAACAATTGGCTAGGGGTTATCTTGAGTGTTCGACTTTTGATGAGCACTAGAGAGATTCGGCTTCAACAAGGGAAAGAAAAGAAAGAATATGAGGCTTAGGGAGAATCGGCAATGATGGGATTTGAGAGAGGGATATTCGGCTTTGATCAATTGAAGAGAAAAGGAAGAAGAAAACAAAGGAAGCAAGTTGAATTCCCAAGGATTTTCGACACAAATGAGATAAGTGAAGAGAGAACTAAATTTCGACACGCCTATACTATCACCAGCCGAAAATGCTATCAAGAAAGTCCCTAGGCCGGCCAACTCTCATCCCCCTTATTAGTTCCTCCTTTTTCTCCTATTTTCTCTCTTCCTTACCCATTCAAGATAAACTGAATAAATCAACTGTTATCTCCCTACCTTAGCCGAATTTTAAAAGGAATTAAACCACATCTAAAGCTCATCCCCTTGGTGTCCCATTGCCGTCCACCACTGCTCATCCTTGCTACAAAATAAAACTCCCATATTGCTCCCCTTGCTGCTCGAACCTAGGCCCTTTCACCCTGCTGATGGCGTCACTTGTGAGGGCTTTAAGTGGCGCCTTCCTGCCACTCTACCAGACCCATTCTTGTGTCCTATCTCCCCTACATATTTTCTTAAGGCCTATCAGGCTTAGCTCCCCTTGAAGATTTAAAATCAAATATTTTCTAGGGCACCTACCTACACTCTAAAGTTCTCAAAATTCATAAAACACATTCACAACACACATAGGCATGCTACTTCATACAATTAAGCAAAAATGCACAAGCCCAAAATTCTGGATATTACAGTTCTACCCACCTTAAAATAATTTCGACCTCGAAATTACCTGGCTGAAACAAGTGAGGGTATTACTGTTGCATTGCCTCTTCCGGCTCCCAAGAAGCTTCTTCCGATCCATGATTACGCCATAACACTTTGACTAAAGGAACTGATTTCCTTCGCAACACCTTTACATCTCGTTCCAAGATCTGAATTGGCTCCTCCTCGTAGGACAAATCTGGCCTTAGTTCCACCTCTTCAACTGGTACTATATGAGATGGATCCGATCGATAACGACGTAGCATCGAAACATGGAATACGCCGTGCATCTGCTTCAACTCCGGAGGCAACTCTAACTGATATGCCACTGGTCCAACTCACTTCAATACCCGATAAGGTCCTATAAACCTTGGACTTAACTTCCCTTTGCGACCAAATCTCATCACCTTCTTCCAAGGCGAAACTTTCAGAAACACCTGATCTCCCACAGCAAACTCTACTTCCCTCCGCTTAAGATCTGCGTACGACTTCTACCTGTCAGATGCCTCCTTTAACCGTGCCCGAATTACCTCCACCTTCTCCTCGGATTCTGCCACAATTTCTGGACCCAAAACTCGACGTTCCCCCAATTCTGTCCAACACGTAGGAGTGCGACACTTCCGTCCATACAGCGCTTCATACGGTGCCATCCGAATACTAGTTTGATAGCTGTTGTTATAAGCAAATTCTGCTAAAGGCAAATATTCTTCCCAACTTCCTCTGAAGTCTATCACACAGCCTCTCAACATATCCTCTAATACTTGGATTACTCGTTCCGACTGACCGTCCGACTGTGGATGAAATGCCGTACTAAAGTCTAATCTAGTACCCAGCGCTTGGTGTAGTGCTTTCCAAAACCGAGACGTAAACCTCGGATCCCTATCCGAGATAATTGACACCGGCACTCCATGCAACCTTACAATTTCCGCCACATACAACTTTGCCAACTTCTGCAAAGAATAGTCGACCCGCACTGGCATGAAATGCGCGGACTTTGTCAATCGATCCACTATCACCCATACCGAGTCCTTCTTAGTAGGCGTTAGGGGAAGCCCACTAACGAAGTCCATGGTGATTCTCTCCCACTTCCACTGCGGAATCTTTATCGGCTGAAGCAATCCTGACGAAACCTAGTGTTCAGCCTTGACTTGCTGACACGTTAAGCACTTCCCTACAAATTCTGTAACTTCCCGTTTAAGACCAGGCCACCAAAACTGTTCCCTTAGATCTCTATACAGCTTACCACCTCCAGGATGCATAGCATAAGGGCTACTATACGATTCCAGAAGAATTCTCTGTCTTAACTCCTGATCCTTAGGCATACAGACTTTACCTTTGAAACACAAAACTACATCGCGGCTAACACCATAATCTTCCAACTCCCCATTCTACACTTGCCGCAACTTAGCACTTAAATCATCGTCTACCAACTGTCCTTCTTTCACCTCATTCAACCACGTCGGCTTCACTTACAACTCTGCCAGCAAACTTCCATCGTCGTACAAGCTAAGATGTGCGAACATCGCCCTCCGATCTGACACAACCTTTCGACTTAAGGCATCTGCCACTACATTCGCATTGCCCGGGTGATACTTTATCGAACAATCATAGTCCTTCAGTAACTCCACCCACCTTCGCTGTCTCAGGTTCAACTCCTTCTGAGTTAACAGATACTTAAGGCTCTTGTGGTCTGTATAGATCACTGATTTTTCTCCATACAGATAATGCCTCCATACCTTAAGAGGAAAAACCGCCGCCGCCAGTTCCAAATCATGCATCGGGTAATTAACCTCATGTGGCCTCAATTGTCGAGACGCATAAGCGACAACCTTCCCTTCCTGCATCAATACCCATCCCAACCCTGTGTGAGACGCATCACAGTACACCACAAAATCCTTCCCTGCCTCAGGCTGAATCAAAACTGGAGCTTCAGTGTAATATCCCGGGTTAGGGGCTATTTTGTTGCTGCATGTTATTGCATGGGTTTGGTGTGCTGTGTTGCTATTTTGGGTGTTTTAGGGGCTTAATTGTAGGTTAGAAGTGTGCCTGAGTGAATGGGAAAATTTTGGTTTTTGGGTGTTGAGTCAGGGGAGCTGTTGGAGCTGGGGTTTAAGAATTTTATTCGTGGTTTTGTTGCACAAGTGAAGAGCTGGCAGAGCGGCAAGGGGGAACTTGGTATGGTGTCAACTTCAAGGAATGGAGGTCTAATGTTCGAGCTGCAGAGTCCCCTTTTTGTCACTCATTTTGGACGGTATAGGAGGAAGGAGTTGGATGGAGTTTAAATTCCCCTTGGACTTGGTCAAGTAGTGACTTGGATGGTGGAGAGTAAAAAGTGGAATGTGACTTGTTCAAACTCATTTGAAATGAGTGGTTGGGAGCTAATAGGGGGATGTGGCCGAATTTGTGGGTGTGGAAGGGGGAGTGTGGACGGTTTGGTAGTGGCAAGTATGGTAGCCAAAATTTTGTTGGGCATCTTTGTGCATAATCGGTCACAAGGAGTCAATTCTTTCTTTCTTTTTGTCATACCAAGTCGAATTCTCTAGTGTCTTCTTTGTCATTTTTCCTTTCTTTGTAAACCGAAAATCAAAACCTCCCTAAGGCTTGCCGAATTTTTGTGTTGTTTTCTCAATACTCTTTGCTAAGCCGAAATCATCATACCTTGTCTCCTAATTTTCATTTCTCCTTTTCCATACCATCTAGCCGAAACTCCATCCTCTAAAAGCTTTTCTCCCATTTCTTCTCTTTTGTTTAATTGTGCTAAAACCGAAATTCTTTCTTCTCCCCTCCTCATAATCCATCCTCTTTTCCAATAATCTTTTCCCTTCTTGAAACTTTGGTAGCCGAATTTTACCTTTTCAAAACACTTTCTTCATCTTTTTCTTTTCAAACCGAAAGCCCCACTCTCTACTCATCGTTTATTTTTGTTCTTTGTTGGAAGCCAAGCCGTCTGTATCCATTTGTTTCTTCATCCCTCTTGGCCGAAAGTCTTCTCACTTTTAGTAGTTTCTTGGTGGCCGAATATCAGTGAAGGGTGGTTTTGGTTGGTTGTTCAATCTTTAAGCAAGGTAAGTGGGGTGGCCGAATGGCCATATTTTGTCTCTCTTGTTCTTGTTTGGTTATGGCTTGGTTAGGGCCGAATATAGTTATTTTGGAAGGGTATTAATCTCTTCGTTGTAGGGTCATTGAAGTGTTGAAGCAAGCAAGAGGAGTTTCTACTCTATTAACCGATTGGTAAGCAGAGGTTGTGGTAAGTGATTGGTATATCATTGATCGTTCAATCTATTGGTTTTGATTAAGTCAAGATTATTAAGGTTTAATTATTCTCTTTTAGGGGTTGGCCGATTGTCTAAGAGAGTCACTGCTTGATTCGGGTTTGGTAGGAAACCAAATCAAGGATAGAGGTAAGGGTTCGATATCAATCCCTATTGGTTTGTTAGCATTGGCCGAATGTTGTAGATGTCTAACCCCCATGTTTGGCCGATTGTAGGAGTTAGTAATCGATGGACTTAGATCGTTTTCGTTGGGATTCTAGACTCGTATTTATCAGGTGTGTAAACTAACACACTTATGTTTAGTAATATGATTGATAACCTGTGTGATGATTTAAGAAACAGTGATGATTGATATGATACCCTAATGGGTATGATTCTGGACTCGGGTAAGTCAGTATTATTATTATGAGTTTAATGATGATCTATATGATACCATGGCTGTGGATATATGTGACATGGGATATGAAATTAGACATATTAGCATGATATGCATGATTGGATGATATGCATGATTACATGAGTATGGTATGTTGATGGGTGATACGAGTGGAGGGAGCAGTGATATTTTGTGCTGACGAGCACCAGTGTTTTGGTAACACACTTTGTGACTTTGGGTCACCAGAGGTTTGGCACCTCCAGAGGTTTGGTACCTCAGCGTCTCGTCCCTGTGGTTAACACCACCGTAGGTTGGCCCCACTTGTGAGATACGGGATTGACGCCAGTGATTTGGTATCACACGATGGGTTGGCCCCATCACCAGATTTGTGACTACGGTCACCAGTGCTTTGGTAGCACATTGTGTCTTTGGGACACCAGAGGTTTGGCACCTCATTGCGACTTGTCCCTGTGGTTTGACCACCGTGGGTTGGCCCCACTTGAGATATGGGATCGTCTGCTAGTGATTTGGTATCACACGATGGGTTGGCCCCATCATTGGATTTGTGACTTCGGTCACCAGTGCTTTGGTAGCACAATTGTGTCTTTGGGACACCAGTGGTTTGGTACCACATTGACGGATATTGTGTCTTTGGGACACCAGTGTTTTGGTAACACATTGTGACTATATGTCACCAGTGGTTTGGCACCACCAGTGGTTTGGTACCACACGGGGTAGAAAAGGCGATATGGATGGTTAGGAACGGGTTGCATTAATTATGTTGCTATGTATGATGTGTGTTAGCATGTTGTTTTGTCGGGAGCGGGATTTATACACTGAGTCATTCGACTCACCCTCTCCTTTAACATTTCAGGTGACTTGTAGACGCGGACATGGAGCCGGGATGGACTCGGGGTGCACTTGCCATGCTTTAATAAAAGTTTTGCTCGGACTATAGAATTTGGGTACTTTAGCTTATTTACTTTCATTTGGGTTTTAAATTGGATTTGTAAAAGGCCTTTAATTCATGTTTTATGATGTTTGATGTTTTAATTAGATTTTAATATGCCTTAACAAAATAAGTTGGTATGAATTTTACTAAAACTTGGAAAGATAATAATTTCAAAATTACAACGCAATGTGTTTTTTTAAACCATACCATCGGGTATCACACTAAGTCTGTATGTTAAACAAATACAAACGGTTTTCAATTCAAACTTGTATTTCTCCTAAGTCTAAAAATGTTTTAAGTAACATTAAGAAACTGTTGAGGTTTTAAATGGTTTAAACTCGTTTTAACTACACATTTTGGTTAAATTTTCAAAATCTCCGGGTTTCAAATACACCAACCGTTTTTCAAACAAGTCTACTCCAATTTGTTTCAAATACACTGTGTTTTCACTCAGCTTTTAAACGGAAAATCTAACTTTTCAAAAACGATTTCCCCGTAGCATACCAGATTCGGACGTGGTGTCTTGTCCGGGTTTGGGGTGTTACATTCAGTCAAAACCCTCTTAAGCTTCTCAAAGATCTCCTGTTGCTTATCTGTCCATATAAAAGGTACTTCCTTCCTTAGCAACTTCGTCAAAGGTGCGGCTAACAACGAAAACCCTTCTACGAACCTTCTATAGTAGCCTGCTAACCCCAAGAAACTACAAACCTCAGCCACAGAATTAGGTGGTTTCCAATCTAACACTGCTTCAATCTTCCGAGGGTCCACCCTTATTCCTTTAGCAGACACCACATGCCCTAAAAACGTCACCTCCTTCAGCCAAAATTCACACTTGCTGAATTTGGCATAGAGCTCCTTCTCCCTTAATACTTGCAACACTATCCAGAGATGCTCGTCATGTTCTTCCTCAGACTTGGAATACACCAGGATGTCGTCGATGAACACAATGACAAACTGATCCAAGTAGGGTTGAAAAACCCGATTCATCATATCCATGTCCGGAAAGCTGTCTTATGGATATCCACTTCCTTCACCTTGAGCTGATGATATCCAGACCGTAAATCTATCTTTGAGAAAACCGCAGCCCCCTTAAGCTGGTCGAACAAGTCGTCTATCCTCGGCAAAGGATACTTGTTCTTGATGGTCAGCTTATTCAACTGACGATTATCTATGCACATGCGCATAGTTCCGTCCTTCTTCTTCACAAACAAGACCGGTGCTCCCCATGGAGACACACTGGGTCGAATAAACCCATGATCAAGCAACTCTTGGATCTGAGCCTTGAGCTCAACCAACTCCTTTGGTGCCATTCTATACGAAGCAATTGACACCGGAGCTGTACTAGGTAGCAAGTCAATTCCGAACTCCACCTCCCTATTCGGGGGTAACCCAGGTAATTCCTTCGGAAAGACATCCACAAAATCCCTTACTGTTCTAACTCCACTAACTCCCTCTTCCTTCGCATTCAGCGCACTAACGAAGGCCAAAAATGCCTTGCACCCTTTTCGAACCATCTTATCAGCCTTTAACGCAGAGACTACATTAGATAAGTAGTTTCTCCTTTCCCCTATCATAATTATTTCTTCATCCTCCGGGGTCCTTAACTCCATTCGCTTAGCTGCACAATCCAATATAGCCCGATGTTCCACTAGCCAATCCATACCAAGAATGAGATCGAATTCCCCAAAAGGTAGTTCCATCAAGTCAGCAGGGAATACTACTCCCTGAATCTCTAGAGGTACATTCTGAAATATCTTATTCACCACTACAGTTTGTCCTAACGGGCTCACTACAGTCATCTCCCTATCAGACAGTTCAGAGGCTATGCCTAGTGTTTCAACTACTCTACAAGCAACATAAGAATGGGTCGAGCCAACATCAATTAAAGCAAAGTAAAGCTTGCCAGCTATAAGGAACGTACCGGTTATGACGTCCGGTGCGTCTCCATCTTCCCTCCGGCGAACCGCATACACCAGTCCCGGCTGTCTTGCCTCTGTATTACCAACACCTCGGCCCAGTGTTCCCCGTCCTCTTCCAGCACCATTACCTCTTCCATTCGGACCACGACCCAGCGGTGGCTGCTGTTCACCTGCTCCAGTCTGATTAAAACTCTGAGCTGCTGGTCGATTCCCATCTGGTTTCATAGGACAGTCCTTAATCATGTGATCCTTGGATCCACACTTAAAACAGCTCCCTGTCTTCTTCCAACACTCCCCTAGATGCATCTTTCCACACTGAGCACAAGTACGGTACTGCCCGCCTGCAGCAACCTGCTGACCTCGTGGCCCATCAACTCTAGGCCTCTTTTGAACATTCCCAGATGACCCTGACGATCCAAAACCTCTCTTTTGCTTATTTCGATCTGTATTCTGCCTTACAGAGTCCTTAATCCCTTCGGCCACCTTAGCCTTTTCTACTAACACGACAAACTCCCCTTCCTGCTGTGGAGCTATCAACAACCTCAGGTCATCCCTCAGTCCGTCCTCAAACCGGACACATCGTTCATGCTCCGTAGCCACGATCCCTCAAGCATACCGGCTCAACCTTAAGAATTCAGCCTCGTACTCCGCTACGGACTTACTCCCTTGAACTAGCCCCAGAAATGCCTTCCTCTGCGCATCAATATAGCTAGTCCCTACATACTTCTTTTGATACGCCGCCTTAAAATACTCCCAAGTGAGTTCCTCAACTGTAGCACCATCCCGAACTGTGAGCCACCATTGATATGAATCATCGCGAAGTAGCGACACCATTCCTTTCAGCTTCTCCTCAGCAGTCAGATCCAGCTCGTCCATGATTCGCTCTGTCGCCTCCAACCAATACTCAGCCGTACTGGGTGCCACACCAGATACACCACGGAACACCTCAGCTCCATTGGCTCGGAGTCGCTCGGGTATAGATTTTCGAGCTCCCATACCTCCACCTGCTCCAGCCACCATCTCAAGAACCCGCAGCACCGCCTCTGCGTCATCCCCCGTCTGATCCTGATGCTCAACTCCGGCAGTTGGTGGTGGGGGTGGTGGTACCTCATTTTCAGACCCTTGACAAGACCTAACGGGTTCCGATACGGCCATTCTGCCTTTACCACGTCCCCGCACATTACGACCACGTCCCTTAGAACTCATGTCTACGATCGCGACTTTATCTGATTTAAGAAATTTTATGCATTAGTCCTTGTTCCACTGATTATCCGCGAAGAAGTTTTATGAGAAGAAGTTTAGTAGTAATTCTTTCGATCAATCAAGTTTTCATTTCAAGTCTTCTACCCTAATTCAAAGGAATACATTCATTCAGTAGTGCCTACCACACACATTCACCATACGAGCATTTTTGTCTATTCCTATCCCAGGGGTATTTTCGTAATTTGTCCTACAGGGGTATTTTGGTAAATTTCCAAATCTTGGTATTTTGTAAAATGGGGTTTTTGGTATTTTTTGTAAAGTAAGAATATTTTAATAAAAGTCGAGGGTAATATGGAAATTTTATAATCCAAGGATATTTTAATAATTTTGTACAAACCAGGGGTATTTGGGTAATTTTGTAAATCGGGAATATTTTTTTTTAAATAATTTTTCTACAAATCAAAGGGGTAATTTGGTGAATTTAAAACTAAGGTTTTTATAAAACAGTATGGCTAGTCCCTTTCGGGTTTTAATTATTGAGTTTAGCCCGTGAATGAGTCCTCTTGATTAGGGTGAACGGTCACTACGCACCAGGTAGGATTCAAGTGGAAAGGAGGTGAGTCACTAGGACTGCTTAAGTACCAAGCTCCCACTGAAACCAATCCTAGACATGCGCACAATGGTTGCCACACCCTAACTCGGTGACTCACTCACAGGTTTGTTTAATTAGGCTTTAAGTTTTTATGAAATTCTGTGTTGGAGTAAACTAATCCTAGGGTTCAATAGTTCCTAGTGTACTAATCTACGTTCCCGTTATACCCACATACAAATCATATAATAAATCACACAACAGTTAGGGGTACTTACCTGGTGGACGTCGGGTCGGAGACTTAGGTGCCATGCCAGAAAAACATGCTCATTTCCAAAATTTTTCACAGAATCTTAATTGGGCTTTATTTTGTAAACATTGTGGGCTTTAAACCCAAGGCCGAGAGTTTAAAACTAGGCTCTGACACCAAATTGAAACACCCCAAACCCGGCCCACGAGTCTTGACCGGATCTGGTATGTTCCTTGAGTAACCTTTCGAAAACTTTGTTTGCTACTTTGGAAAATTTGGGTGTTTCTGGAGAAAATTTGATTTGTGTTGAGTTCGAATTGAAAAGTCTAGATTTTAATAAAACTTTATTTTAGTACTTGTCGACAATAAGTTAAAAGTGTTGTCGAGTTTTTAGGGTTTACCTTTAATTTTGAAAATCGTTTATGATTAGTTGCTAAAACATCTAGAATTTATTTTTTTTTTAAAAAAAATATTTCTTAAACTTTGATTTGATAAAAATTGTATCGTACTAAAACAATTAAAACGCGTCCATAAGCAGTTTAGTAGTAAAGGCCTTATTACATCAAAGCAAAACCCGAAATAAATCCAAAATACTTAATTATAAATACTCAAAGCAAAGTAAATGTTGAGCTGTGGATGGCCACCACTAAGCTCCTGCCAACCCGGTCCATTTACTGCGTGTCACCTGAAAAGATATCCCACAACGGGGTGAGTCAAACAGACTCAATGTGTAACAATCAACACAAACTCCCAACGATTTAGGCATACAAACTATATATATATATCACATATAAACAATGATGCAATCCCGAACCCAAACCTAATAACCATCCTCTACACATCACCCGTACCTGCCATCACACCGTGGGGATTACTAAATCGACCCTCCATCCGCTATACACCATCGAAGACAGTCGCTGCAGTCGACTGGCACATCGCCCTTATAAGTTCGTGGCATAGCCACCAGATAATAATAATTTGTGACCTTGGTCACCAGATAACATTTTGTGACATAAGTCACCACATTTAGTTTATGTGACATGTGTCACCAGATATTGTGGTAGAAACCACCAGATCACTTCCCCTTTTCATATTCACCCATATGCCCCATGCGTCATACAAACATACATAAATCATGCCATATTCCTTATTTCACATTCATATCAAATTCACATATGTGCCATATTACAAATGTTCATAACATTTACCAACATAACATTAAAGGTTACGTGCCTAAATACTCTGTACCACTACATGGTACCTTTGGCCACATTCTCATATTATTATTAACACATGCATTAAATTAATACCATAAATCAATCAAGAGTTAGTGTAGGGCTACACACCTGGTACTAACGTGTTCATTGAAATCCCGAAAGTCTATCGAATCATAAGACTTTTGATGATCTGAGGCTGCTTTCAAACTGTCACGAATTACTTTCACTTTCTATTCAGTCTCTTTTATAAGATCAACCCCGTGAATCTTATTCTCACTCAGCTTAGTCCAATACAATGGAGTTCGACACTTTCGACCGTAAAGAGCCTCATATGGTGCCATTTTGATACTAGATTGAAACTGTTGTTATACGCAAACTCAATCAATGATAAATGATTTTCCCACGTACTTTCAAATTCAAGTATGCAACATCTCAACATATCTTCGAGGATCTGAATGATTCGCTCGGATTGACCATCCGTTTATGGATGAAAAGCAGTACTAAAATGCAATTTTGTGCCTAAAACATCTTGTAATTTCTTCCAAAATCGCGAGGTAAATCTCGGATCTTTATTAGACACTATAGATAATGGTACTCCGTGCAATCTCACAATCTCATTGATATACTGTTCAGCCAATCTATCAAGTGAATAGCCTATTCTCACTGGAATAAAGTGAGCTGATTTCGTCAATCTATCAACTATCACCCAGATCGCATCTTTCTTGCTCGGAGATAAAGGCAAGCCCAACACAAAGTTCATCGTAATTTTCTCCCATTTCCACTCAGGAATCATAATCAGTTGTAACAAACTAGACAGAACTTGATGTTTAGCTTTGACTTGCTGACAAACTAAACATTTCGACACAAAGTCAGAAGTGTCTCTTTTCATGCCATGCCACCAATAGAACTGTTTCAGATCATTGTACATCTTCGTACTCCCCAGATGTACAGTCAAATAACTATTGTGAACTTCAGTCAAAATCATCGAAATCAACTCTGAATTTCTCGGAACACAAATTCGGCCTCTAAATCTCAGACAATTATCACTATCTACTCGACATTCTGATTCAGCATTTGATTCACACAAAATTCGTTTAGCCATCATTTCAACATCATTTTTCTGAGTATCACAAATCTGCTGTACAAGCATCGGCTTAACTTTCAATTCAGCTACCACCGCACTATCATCACATAGATCTATCCGATTACTCAAAGATCTCAAAGCATATAACGATTTTTGACTCAAGGCATCCGCTACAACATTAGCTTTACCCGGGTGGTAAATTATCACAAGTTCGTAGTCTTTCAATAATTCTAGCCATCTTCTCTGTCGCAAATTCAAATCTTTCTGAGTCATCAAATACTTTAAACTCTTATGATCAGTATAGATGTGACATTTCTCACCAAATAAGTAGTGACGCCAAATCTTTAACGCAAACACAATCGCAGCTAACTCAAGGTCATACGTCAGATAATTCTTTTTGTACGGTTTTAACTGTCTCGAAGCGTAAGCAATGACTTCCCTTTTTGCATCAGCACACAGCAAAACTCTATTGGCACTTTTCTGACCACTCAAATCTGACATCTTTTTGTAACAATTTTGTCAATGGTGTCGCAATCATCGAGAAGCCTTTCACAAATCGTCTATAATATCCCGCTAGTCCCAAAAGACTACGAACATCAGATACATTTCTCGGAGGCTTCCATTCCAAAATGGCAGAAATTTTACTCGGATCTATTCGTATTCCGGCAGCTGATACAATATGCCCCAGAAATCCAACTTCACGCAGCCAAAATTCACATTTGCTAAATTTTGCATATAACTTATTCTCACGTAGAATTTGTAACACGATTCTCAAATGCTCAGCATGTTGCGTCTCATCACACGAATAAATCATAATATCATTAATGAACACTACTACAAAGCGATCTAAATACGATCTGAAAATTTGATTCATCAGATCCATTAACACTGCAGGAGCATTTGTTAGTCCGAAAGGCATTACTAAGAATTCATAATGTCCGTACCTCATTCTGAAAGTAGTTTTTGGCACATCGGATTCTTTAACTCTTAACTGATAGTAGCCTGATCTCAAATCTATCTTAGAAAACATTGTAGCTCCCTTCAGCTGATCAAACAAATCATCGATACGGGGCAACTGATATTTGTTCTTTATTGTCACTTTGATCAACTGTCGATAATCAATACACATTCTCATAGTTCCATCTTTCTTTTTCAGAAATAATACAGGAGCTCCCTAAGGTGAGAAACTCAGTCGTGCAAATCCTCTGTCAGTCAATTCTTGCAACTAGGATTTTAACTCTTTTAATTCTGTGGGCGCCATTCTATACGGAGCGATCGAAATAGGAGTGGTACCTGGCACTAATTCAATACCAAATTCAACTTCTCGAATCGGAGGTAATCCTGGCAGCTCTTCAGGAAACACATCTGGAAACTCACATACTATAGGCACGGATTCAACTTTCTTTTTTGACACTTTTATATCAATCACATACGCCAGATAAGCTTCACACCCTTTTCTCACATATTTCATAGCTTTCATCACAGATACAACAGCTGGTAGTCCTTTCATATCACTGGACTCAATTCGAACTAACTCACCATTCTGACTCTTCAACTCAATACTCTTTCTCTTACAATTCACAATGGCATTATGCAAAGTAAGTCAATCCATACCTAGAATTATGTCAAATTCATCAAATGGTAGCAACATCAAATTGACCGGAAAACATATATCACGAAACATCAATGGGCAATTCTTGCACACCTTATCTACCAAAACACACTTGCCTAAGGGGTTCGATACTCTAACCACGAATTCAGTAGACTCAACAGGTAGAGTCTTATTCAATACTAAATCCATACACACATAGGAATAAGTTGATCCTGGATCTATCAATGCAATGGCATCAGTATCAAATAAAGTGAAAGTACCGGTGATGACGTCTGAAGATGATGCTTCCTCTCGTGCACGTATAGCATAGGCTTGAGCAGGTGCTCTCGCTTATGACCTCACAGCTCTATCAGTTGTCTCTCGTTGACTTTCGCTCACATTTCTGGTGTTTTTGGGTGGTCTACCTCTAGTTGTCACATTACTCGGTCTTTCATTCTGAACATTTTCTTCTTCCACCATCTTTGGGAAATCTCGAATAAAATGATCTCGAGATCCACATTTATAACAAACTTTGTTGTTATACTTGCCCCAGCACTCTCCCACATGTCGTCTTCCACACTACCTGCACTCAGGTTTGTTACTCTTAACGCTACCAATACTCGATCCGTTCGTAGCTTGAATTCATGAACCAATATTTTGTCTCGAACGATCTCTACTTGGATGTCCAAACGAAACATTTGAACGATTTTTTACATCTCTATATCTCTTCACTAAAGGTTGAGATAACTTATTCATCGATCTCTTCCTTTCATCACGAGCCTCAGAATCAGCTTTCTTCTTTTCTTTACTGAGTTCCTCAGCTTTGCATGCTCTTTCGACTAATACAACAAATTCTTTTATATCAAGTATCCCAACCAACAACTTAATGTCTTCATTCAATCCCTCTATGAAACGTTTGCACATAGTAGCTTCGGTCGGAACACATTCTCTCGCATATTGACTCAATCTTACGAATTCCCGCTCGTACTCAGTAACAGACAAACGGTCCTGTTTCAACTCTAGAAACTCTTTACATTTCTGATCAATGAAACGCTGACTGATATACTTCTTTCTGAACTCAATTTGAAAGAAGTCCCAGGTGATTTTCTCTCTCGGAACCACAGATATCAATGTTTTCCACCAGTTATAAGCCGTGTCTCTCAACAAGGAAACTGCACACTTAATGCACTCATCAGGATTCAACGACATCTTATCAAATACTCGAATTACATTCTTGAGCCAAAACTCGGCCCGCTTATTATCGTCATTAGATGTGGCCCTAAACTCCTCGGCCCCGTATTTTCGAATTTTGTCTACAGGTGGTTTATTCAATCTGATCGAATCTACAACTTGTGGCACAACAGGTACTTGTGGGGGTGGAGGTTGTGAAGCAGCCGGATTCGTTCGAACGAACTCTGTAAACCATTCATTCATCATTTGAAAGAAGGCTTGCTTAGCCTCTCCTCCCTCACCACTATCATTCGGCCTAGATGTGGCCGGTGCTGTCCCTTGAGCGGGACCAGGCACATTGATTTCTACATCGTCAGCAACTGCTCGATCGGGATCCATTACTATATGAAAACACATTTTTAACTGTCAGAATTCATCATACTATCGCAATTTCATAATTTGGCATGTATAGCTAGACTCACATGCGCTACGTTAGTCTGACAATCGACTAAACCATAGCTCTAATACCAACCAAATGTAACACCCCTATCCCGTATCCATCGCCGGATTAGGGTTAGGAGCGTTATCGAACAGATCGAAAAGCATTTTTAGAAATTCAAAACATTTCATACATTTCATTCATGAATCATATGCGCAATGTCCCTTAAATAGGTCAACGAGACCTTAAACATGCTTATAAACCCAGTCGGGACTAAACCGAAGCACATACAAAATTTCATGGAAAATTTAAAACTTTTCTAAATTACAGGGCTTACACACCCGTGCGCGCAGGTCGTGTGCCTTCCATGGCTAATAGACACACCCGTGTGTCCTTCCCGTGGTCTATCCTGACTATACTCCCACGGCCACCAAGCACGCCTGTGTGCCCTAGCTGTGGACTATTCTGACTTGGCCCTCATGGTCACAAAGCACGCCCGTGTACCCTGACCGTGGTCGATCCTGCCAAAACTAACACGGTTATCCAGCACCCCTGTGCTAAGGCCGTGTACTACTAGGCCATATACTGACTTGCTCACACGGTCACTAGGCACACCCGTGTACCATGGCCGTGTGACATTAATATGCCATTTGCAAGGCCAAAATGCCACCCACTTAGGGTCAATCCTACAAGCACATACGAGCATCTTTATACACACAATTTGGCAACCATTTCCTAACATATGATCTATTTATCAATTCATACAATCTCATTTTCAAACATATCAACTTATAAGCTAACATATACAACTTAAACACATTCAATACTAAACATCATTCTTTCCCAATTTCACTAAATCATATCTGCATTTTACCATCACAAAGATTTCCATTCATAAGTCAATTTCTCAACTCACAATTCATACCAAAAGATGTATCATATATACCAAAGTCATTCATGCTAAAACATGCACATATCTAGCCGCATCTCATGGCTACTTACAAATCCCAAACATGATTCAAATAACTAGCCTATACATACCATATTTCAACTATGTACTTCCTTCCAAAAATACCAAAATAGAGTGCCGATAGTGTGATTGAGAAGCTGACGATCCCAGATCCGAGCTAGCTTTACTGACACTGCAAGGCAGAGAAACAATTCACACAGTAAGCTTCCCAAAGCTTAGTAAATCCGAAAATATAATACAATTATCTCATCACTTCAAACTAAGGTATATAATAAACCATCACATAGATAAATTCTCTCATATTCATACCATATCAATTATTTCTAAATACTCAGTCACCTATTCATAGCTTTATCAATAAATTAATCAACCACAAAAGTTCAATACATACCTTAGCTACCACATAGCTATTCAACGTACCAACTATTCAATACTCGATATTACATGTCGAACATTCTCTGCTATTCGTTTGATTTATTCGCACACTCTGTGCCACATACTTAATCGAAGCATATTCATCATCGCACACTTAGTGCCTATTCTTTTAACCGACTTGACTCGGTATCGCACACACAGTGCCAAATCAATAAGCCGAAGCTTTCATATCATCGCACACACAGTGCTACCCATTTCTGTTTTGGTTTCACTTTTGCACACTTAGTGCAATCAATTAAAATCTTACACATAGCAACTCACTTTCATACATATATACATATTCATTTCATAATTCTAAAACATATCTTAATAGTATGTATTATATCTGAACTTACCTCGGACGTTGAACTTTCGATACGGTCGATTAATCGAGCACTTTATCTTTGCCTAGATCTCGATCCGAACCTCTCCTCTCTTGGTCTATACACATTCAAATTTAGTCCATTCAACCACCAAATCATTCATTTTAGTCCAACCACACATATTTAAAGCATTTTACACAATAACCCCTCACATTTTCACATTTCGACACTTTAGTCCCTATTTCACCAAATTATCAAATTCACATAACTTCACTTGGTTCAAGCCTAGCCGAATTCTCACCATGCTTATACAAATCCATACATTTCATTTATTTCACATTTTAGTCTGTAACACCCCAAACCCGGACAAGACACCACGTCCGAATCTGGTATGCTACGGGGAAAACGGTTTTGAGAGGTTAGATTTCCCGTTTAAAAGCTGAGTGAAAACACCGTGTATTTGAAGCAAATTTGAGTAGACTTGTTTGAAAAACGGTTGGTGTATTTAAAACCCGGAGATTTTGAAAACTTAACCAAAATGTGTAGTTAAAACGAGTCCATCCCGGCTCCATGTCCGCGTCTACGAGTCACCTGAAATGTTAAAGGAGAGGGTGAGTCGAATGACTCAGTGTATAAATCCCACTCCCGAGAAAACAACATGCTAACACACATCATACATAGCAACATAATTAATGCAACCCGATCCTAACCATCCATATCGCCTTTTCTACCCCGTGTGGTACCAAACCACTGGTGGTGCCAAACCACTGGTGACATATAGTCACAATGTGTTACCAAAACACTGGTGTCCCAAAGACACAATATCCGTCAATGTGGTACCAAACCACTGGTGTCCCAAAGACACGATTGTGCTACCAAAGCACTGGTGACCGAAGTCACAAATCCAATGATGGGGCCAACCCATCGTGTGATACCAAATCACTACCAGACGATCCCATATCTCAAGTGGGGCCAACCCACGGTGGTCAAACCACAGGGACAAGTCGCAATGAGGTGCCAAACCTCTGGTGTCCCAAAGACACAATGTGCTACCAAAGCACTGGTGACCGTAGTCACAAATCTAGTGATGGGGCCAACCCATCGTGTGATACCAAATCACTGGCGTCAATCCCGTATCTCACAAGTAGGGCCAACCCACGGTGGTGTTAACCATAGGGACGAGACGCTGAGGTACCAAACCTATGGAGGTGCCAAACCTCTGGTGACCCAAAGTCACAAAGTGTGTTACCAAAACACTGGTGCTCGTCAGCACAAAATATCACTGCTCCCTCCACTCGTATCACCCATCAACATACCATTCCCATGTGATCATGCATATCATACAAGTCATGCCTATCATGCTAATATGTTTGACTCATACCCCATATCACATACATACATAGTTATGATACCATATAGATCATCAGTAAACTTGTAACAATACCGACTTACCCGAGTCCAAGATCATACCCAAAAAGGGTATCATATCAATCCATCAAACTGCCATGATTTTAATAGGCAAACAGGTTTAATAATAATAATATCACTAAGTATGGGTGTGTTAGTTACACACCTGGTAAATACGAGTCTAGAATCCAACGAAAACGATCTAAGTCCCTCGATTATTAGATCCTACAATCGGCCAAACATTAGGGGTTAGGCATTCATAGCATTCCGCCAACACCATTTAGACCAAAAGGGTTTGTCGAATCACCCTTACCTTGCTATTAGTTTGATTCTTTATCAAACCCGAACCACAAAAGCTTTCCTTCCAACAATCGGCTACCTTCAAAAGAGAACTATTAATCTTTTGTTACCTTTGCCTTAATCGAACCTAAAAAGATTGAAATAATAACAATACCATATACTTACCCCTACTTACCAGTCGATCAACAAAAGAATGACGATTCCTTGGTTGCTTCACACTCCCAAAGACCCTAAAATAAAGAGATTAGAACCCTTCCAACATGACCATATTCGGCCCTTAATCACCCAAACGATCAAGAACAGAACAAGAGAAGGAATGGCCATTCGGCCAAGAGCTTACCAACACCGATATTCGGCCAAGGAAGCTACAAGGGAGAGGAGAGATTCGGTCTTGACCAAGAAATAAACGCAAGCAAAAAGATGAGGAGAAGGATTGGTATTCAGCCAAAATGACAACACAGGCTAGAAGGAAATTTCGGCAATCACCAAGGGAGGGTTCGGCTAAAATCTTAAAATGAAGCAAAAGAAAAGATATGTTTAAGAAGAAGGAGAAGAAGAACGGCCGAGGTTCAGAGAAGAAAAGAAAAATGCACAAGGTAGATGTTTTCGGTTTAAGAAGAAAGGAATGGAGAAAGTGTTTTTGGGAGGGTAAGATTCGGCTACCAAAAGATGTTGAGAGAACAAATGCACAATCGGCTAAGTGCAAAAGAAATGAGAAGAAAACGGCAATGTTTGCTTTGGTCTTTCGGTTTTCAAGAAGTGAAGAAAAATTTGAGAGAATCCCTTAGAATTTCGGCTTTGGTGTTTTCAAAAGAGAGAATTTGGTTTGGTCTCCTAATGACCGAATATGCACTACCTCCCACAAGGAACATTCGGCCTACTCACTCCCCACTTCCCACAACCGGCCATACTCTCCCCCCACTCCCCCAACATTCGGCCAAATCCCTCCATTAACTCCCCTCCACTCATTTCAAATGAGTGGACCAAGTCACACTCCCCTTTTTCCTCTCTTCCCACCACCTCATCACTTGACCAAGTCCAAAGTGGAGTTTGAACTTCATCCAACTCCTCCCTCCTATGCCGTCCAAAATGAATGACAAAAAGGGAACTCTGCAGCTCGAACACTAGACCTCTGCTCCTTGAAAGTTGACGCCACACCAAGCTCTACCCTTGCCACTCTGCCAACTCTTCACTTGTGCAATAAAATACCAAAGAAAACCTATATACCCTAGCTCCAACAGCTCCCCTGACTTAAACCCAAAAACCAAAATTTTCCCATTCACTCAGGCATACACCTAGGCTACAATTAAGCCCCTAAAACATCGAAATAGCAACACAGCACACTAAACACATGCAATAACATGCCACAACACAATAGCCCCTAACCCTGGATATTACATAGTCTTTCAAAATGCTATTTTCACAATTTAGCCTTAATTAGCTAAATTCATCAAAAATTCAAGAACAACACATGTTCATTAGACACATATCTTTCATTAACACCAACACTCATCACAAAGCTCACCCTTTCATCAATGGCACATTCCATAAACATCATCAATTCACAAAATTTAAGCATGGGTTAGCTAGAGCACGAAGCAACGATTACAAAAACATAGAAATGAACAAAAATCGAGCTCAAAACTTACCTCAATCAAGCTTAGCAAGTGCCGAAATTTCAAAAGCTTCTATGGCTATTCTCTTTTCTATTTTTTGGTGGAAGAAAGATGAGAAAATGGCCATCAAATTTGTTTTGTTGTAATTAATATAAACTTATTAAACAAATACCAACATTGCCCTTTTATAAATCATATAAAACAAATATATTTTAAGGCTAATAAGTCATTTAGCCACCCACTATCTTAACAATGGTTTATTAACAACATAAGGCCTCCTCCTTAAAAAGCCATCAACATTTAAGTACTTATAATTCAGCACATAGCTTTTACTCTATACGCGATTAAGTCCTTTTTCTTATTTCGACATACAAACAATCAAATTACCACACAGAATTTTCACACATGCTATGGCACATACTATTCACATAGAAAATATCATTAAAATATTTTGACGACCTTGAATTTGTGGTCCCAAAACCACTGTTCCGACCAGGGTCTAAACCGGGCTGTTACAGAACTTGATGGGAGACCTTCAGTCTTGATGGAGATCCTTCTCCTAAGCTGTTCCCGACGGTTGTCTTGGAGTATTTTCTGCCTTCTACTCGGCATCTACTCGACGTCCCCTTTTAGGTTGCCCCCTAGGGTGTTTATATAGGCTTTGGAATGTCTTTCTTGGCCCACAAGTAGCCTTTTTAAAATAAAATTAAACCTAGGGCCGGCAGGGACACGCCCGTGTAACACGCCCGTGGTGGACTCCTTTGGTCGTGCTCGATTCTGCTCGCCACACACGGCCGTGTGCTCTGCCCGTGGACGATAGTCCAAGCCGTGTGATTTTTTATGTAGGCCCATTTTGTCCCATTTTGGCTCGTTTCTCTATCTTTTTGACTCCCTAAGCTCTCTTGAGTATAAAACATGAAATTAAGGGATTAGGAGCATCGAATTCTCAACCTGGCCAAGATGTTTCTCGATCTTTTCTAATGGCTGAATTCTCAACCTGTACAGCCAGTTCATTGAGCTCCAACGAAAGAAAAATAGGGAGAAGGAACAACAAACAAAACATAAGAGCGATCGTCACGGGCCGATGAAGAGAAAGAGTGGAGCACATATGTGAAAGATGATGGGACTCACAAACATGCCTATCTCGGACTGGCAGACATGATGAATGCAAGATATGGGCAACATTTTGATTCGCATTATGGAACAAAATGGATGGCCAACACTTACTCAGACATATTCAAGTGATTCCCACCGTTGGGCGAGGAGGGCGTCAATGAATAAGATGAGGAGGAGGAGAAGACCCCGATAGTGCCACTTGATTATGAGAGAGTATTTCGAACAGGCCGTTCATCGACAAAGGACGTGGTGATCTGCAGCTTGAGCCATCACAACCTGGCCCAGACTTCGAGAAGGCAGGCTACTCAAGTGTTGGCAGGGTGCGAGAGGGGCAAGGCACCTTTAATGGAGGAGTCGGAACCAGATTCCGACTAGTTCTGAACATTTTTTAAAATTTTAAATTGGACTTTTTACTTTATTTTATTTGGGATGATTTTTAATTTTTTTCATTTTTTAATTAGTTAGGATATAGTATTTTATATATATTTGTGTATTTTATTTTTTCCTTGTAGGAACCCCGCAATTTTTGAAGGCACAACAATATTGAGCTAAAACCGAAAGGAAAAGTAGTCCCACCAATTGTGTTGTACAAATCACGCCAATAGGGTAACCTCTTTCCTTTATAATTTTATTGCACATTAGGGACAATGTGTTAAATAAAGTGTGGGGTTGACTTAGGAAATTTTTAGATATTTCTATTTTTTTTTTGTTTTTGTAGTTTTTAGTAGTTTTTAAATTTTTTATTTTTCATGTTTTCTATGTGCTTGAGCTTGTAGAAATACAAGTAATTGGTTAGAAGCATGCTAATAGGATTTCATGAATCAACTGTAAATTTAGTTTGATAATAATTGATTCTAGATTATCTAATTTTAGACTAATTGGTTCAATTTAATACACTGTGAATAGATTTAAGATATTAAGTAACCACATAATAAATAGATATATAAATAGCATGCATGTTTAATTAAATTATAGGTTGTAGAAATTGATAAACTTGATCGATTTAGTCCATGTACTGAATTACCTAAGGATGATCTAAGACATTTTTTTTGTAGACAAATTTTCGAGCCAAAAAGCTATCCTGTAAATATTTTCCATAGTACCTTATTTGAGCCTGAATCCATTTTCTTAATGAACCACAAATGAAACCTTGAGCCTAATAAATAATTTATTTTATCCTTTAATTTCTTGGTCTTTACACAAATTTAGACGTCCTGCCATTAATATTGTGGGATTAGGTAGATATATCATGATGGTTTCAAAATAAAAAAATGAATGAACTAAGAAATTGTATGGTATAGTGAGTATAAGATTTTTGAGCTTATAGAAACATAAGGCAAAATGTTTATCAAGAAAATCTCGAAGAAGAAAAAAAGAATAAAAACAGAGTTGGAAAAAAGTACGCTCACATTTGTTTGAAAAAAATATACGAGCTTGAATGATTGCATGCATGAATACTATATGATACCATAGTAAATGGAGAGATAAGAAAGGTGAAGAAAGTGGAAATAAGGAGGTGACATAGTTCGAAATTAGGGGAAGTATCGAGAACAATACAATGTGGCTAACTACTTTCGTACTTAACCGTTCTTTGAATCCCAAACCAGCCTACACGCAGAATATTACAAACCGAAAAGTCCTATGTAACTTAGATAGTACCTTATGTGGATGAAATTTTGCCAAGGATTGACATTTTTACCGCTTATATTCATTTGAACATAATTGTATATTTGTATATATTTTTTTATGGAAACCAATACTTAATGCGATTTTATTTTTTTTCTTTCTGATTTATTGAACTAACCCGTCTAATTTTAGAAATTGTGAGTCAATTTTATATCATTCTAGAATTATATGTTTATTTACATTATCTTGTTAATATATTTCTATCCAAATTCTTATATCAAGCTAGCTCAAGTACATTTTCTTTTCTTGCATGTGTATTTTCCGTTTTCTATTTATTTTTGTTTAGTTTGCTTGAGGGGAAGTAAAGATTTAAGTTTGGGGGTATTTGACCTGACGTCAAATGTTGTCGTCATTTCAGGTTATTTTAACATATAAGGAGCTTGTTTTCTAACCATTCTAGTATTTATTATTACCTTTTTGGTATTTAGTAATTAGGATTAAAAGTTAGTAAAAATAATTGTTTTTAACACATTTTGTGAGCATTTTGTAAAGGTGATCATGGGTCGGGCCAGGTTTGGTCTAGGCCCATTTGCTAGGCCCGGCCCAAAAAATGGGCCTAAAAATTTATCCAAGCCGGACCCAGATAAAAATGCTAAAATCTGGGCCTAACCCAGTCTATCCATATTAAAATTTTTTATATTATATTATTTTTTACATAATTTTTAAATATATATATAATATATCAAAAATACTAAAAACATTAAAATAAATATTTCTAAACAAATTGAAAATAAATTTTAAAAAACTGTGTATACTTAAATAATATTAAGATAGATACAACTTAACAAGAAAAAGTCTCTAAAATAATAACAAAAATAACAATAAAACAAGTGTTATACAATATCCAAACAATAACAAAATAGTAGCAACATATTAGTGAAATAGTAGCAAAATAGGGGAAAAAAGAAAATGTCATTAAAATAACAAACAAAAATAGTGGATTTTTTTTTGTCATTTGGTGAATTCAGGTCGAGCCAGGCTTGGGTCAAAAATGTCTTACCCGAGACCTAGTCCGCTTTTAAAACGGGCCTTATTTTTTACCCAAGCCCATTTTTCAGGCCTATATTTTTGCCCAAGCCCTCCCACTTTTTGGTCAAGATGGGTTGCCCAACCCATGAGCAGGTCTAGTGTTGTGACCTATTAGGCTAGCACAGGCATTAGATAATTCTAATTTGTGTAATTGAGTGAGTAGAATGATTATTTATAGGCCTAATTGACGTATAAGCAAGGGACGAGTGATGCACAAGCTTCTCAAGACGTTAAAACATGAATCAAACCAAGTAAGCCACAAATTTATTATCATGTCATGCCATAGACCTTGTCTGGCGTGACATAGCACTGACGTGGTGCCCAAGCTGAAACACCCCAAACCCGGCCCACGAGCCTTGACCGGATCTGGTATGTTCCTTGAGTAACCTTTCGAAAACTTTGTTTGCTACTTTGGAAAATTTGGGTGTTTCTGGAGAAAATTTGATTTGTGTTGAGTTCGAATTGAAAAGCCTAGATTTTAATAAAACTTTATTTTAGTACTTGTCGACAATAAGTTAAAAGTGTTGTCGAGTTTTTAGGGTTTACCTTTAATTTTGAAAATCGTTTATGATTAGTTGCTAAAACATCTAGAATTTATTTTTTTTTAAATATTTCTTAAACTTTGATTTGATAAAAATTGTATCGTACTAAAACAATTAAAACGCATGCATAAGCAGTTTAGTAGTAAAGGCCTTATTACATCAAAGCAAAACCCGAAATAAATCCAAAATACTTAATTATAAAAATTCAAAGCAAAGTAAATGCTGAGCTGTGCATGGCCACCACTAAGCTCCTGCTGACCCGGTCCATTTACTGCGTGTCACCTGAAAAGATATCCCACAACGGGGTGAGTCAAACAGACTCAATGTGTAACAATCAACACAAACTCCCAACGATTTAGGCATACAAACTATATATATCACATATAAACAATGATGCAAACCCGAACCCAGACCTAATAACCATCCTCTACACATCACCCGTACCTACCATCACACCGTGGGGATTACTAAATCGACCCTCCATCCGCTACACACCATTGAAGGCAGTTGCTGCAGTCGACTGGCACATCGCCCCTATAAGTTCGTGGCATAGCCACCAGATAATAATAATTTGTGACCTTGGTCACCAGATAACATTTTGTGACATAAGTCACCACATTCAGTTTATGTGACATGTGTCACCAGATATTGTGGTAGAAACCACCAGATCACTTCCCCTTTTCATATTCACCCATATGCCCCATGCGTCATACAAACATACATAAATCATGCCATATTCCTTATTTCACATTCATATCAAATTCACATATGTGCCATATTCCAAATGTTCATAACATTTACCAACATAACATTAAAGGTTACGTACCTAAATACTCTGTACCATTGCATGGTACCTTTGGGCACATTCTCATATTATTATTAACTCATGCATTAAATTAATACCATAAATCAATCAAGAGTTAGTGTAGGGCTACACACCTGGTACTAACGTGTTCACTGAAATCCCGAAAGTCTATCGAATCAAATCGTACTCCTCCCTAAAAAGTCAAAGTCAGAATCGGCTAGTCACTAATGCTTAATCTAGCCTTGGCCGAATGTTCATACCTCCTTACCTTGTGGACCTAAATCCCGAAATTATCCCTTGTCTTGAAGATGTCGAAATACCTATAGGTATATGTTAGATCTGATTCCAACATTAAACACAAAAAATGGCCTTCGGCCTAAAACCACACTCGCTTACCTTAGATCTTGAAATCCCGAAGACCTCCTCCCTTGTAGTCGATAATACAGAATTCCGAAACCCTCCTTCAGAGTTTCGGCCATAGAGCAACAATGTGATTAGAGTCTTGATTTCGACAGTCAGAGAAGGAAAGAATAAATCGACATCAAAAAGATTTCTTACCGAAGAAGAAAGACCAACCGTAAATGATCAACCACCTTCACGAAATCGACAAGAAGATTTGCAGAAGAAATCGATTCAGAGAGTGCCAAAGAAGTGAACTTTCGGCTTTGAACAATCGGCTAGGGGTTATCTTGAGTGTTCGGCTTTTGATGAGCACTAGAGAGATTCGGCTTCAACAAGGGAAAGAAAAGAAAGAATATGAGGCTTAGGGAGAATCGGCAATGATGGGATTTGAGAGAGGGATATTCGGCTTTGATCAATTGAAGAGAAAGGAAGAAGAAAACAAAGGAAGCAAGTTGAATTCCCAAGGATTTTCGGCACAAATGAGATAAGTGAAGAGAGAACTAAATTTCGGCACGCCTATACTATCACCAGCCGAAAATGCTATCAAGAAAGTCCCTAGGCCGGCCAACTCTCATCCCCCTTATCAGCTTCCTCCTTTTTCTCCTATTTTCTCTCTTCCCTACCCATTCAAGATAAACTGAATAAATCAACTATTATCTCCCTACCTTAGCCGAATTTTAAAAGGAATTAAACCACATTTAAAGCTCATCCCCTTGGTGTCCCATTGCCGTCCACCACTGCTCATCCTTGCTACAAAATAAAACTCCCATATTGCTTCCCTTGCTGCTCGAACCTAGGCCCTTTCACCCTGCCGATGGCGTCACTTGTGAGGGCTTTAAAGGGTGCCTTCCTGCCACTCTACCAGACCCATTCTTGTGTCCTATTTCCCCTACATATTTTCTTAAGGCCTATCAAGCTTAGCTCCCCTTGAAGACTTAAAATCAAATATTTTCTAAGGCACCTACCTACACTCTAAAGTTCTCAAAATTCATAAAACACATTCACAACACACATAGGCATGCTACTTCATACAATTAAGCAAAAATGCACAAGCCCAAAATTCCGGATATTACACAAGCACTTCAAGGCTATTTTCATCCACACAATCGACTTTATACAAAGACCTAGGAAGTGCTGAAGACCTAATTCAGGCTGCCAACACTCCTATATATAAAACCTTAGGGTTTGATGTAACTAAGTCATCTTACACGCATCCAAAAACCCCAGTAGTTTAGGAGTAAGATTACATTAAGTTTTCTTTTGGTTTTCATAAAATCTTTGTTCTTTCCTCTTGGAATCGGTTTCAATCCAAGATTTTTTTTCATTTAATTGAAGTATTTTAGTTTATTTGTTTTCACAAGCGACAACATTCCTTATTCCAATCGAGAGATTATCTACTCCATTCTCCAATCGAAATAAATTCTAGGATTATTCTAATCCCATTTCTCTTTCAATTTATTTGTGTTGATTACATGTTTATTTCCTTTGAGATTAAGATTATAAATAACATGAATGGTTAAATCCCTTGGGGGAGATTAATGAGTGGATGGGATGTGATTAACGGAGGATTTAGGGTTTACCAATAGGATTAGTTGGTTTAAATTACATGTTCCTAAACCCTAAGCTTGACAACCCTAGGAAGTAATCATGGGCTAAACAAGGTCGGGAGATAAGTTTTGCCGAGTAAATCGTTGATTATCCTGGTTAAGAAAGTGAGGTTGGGAGATAAGCAAGTACCAACCAATTGATTAATTAGTTAGACGCTGAAAGGTAACAATTGGTTAATTGATAGCTAATCCATCCTAAAACCCGAATCCAAAGTTAGATAGAACCCCTAAAATGAGTTAATCTTATTGATTGGTTTTATCGACTTAGTTGTTTGTTTATTTTATTACTTATTTAGTTTATTTATTTAATTTCTCATATTCATCTATTTTATGGTTTTTCATAATACAGGATTTAATTATTACTATTTAGACTTTTTACTGTAAAGAGATTTTCATTAGATTTTTTTCATCCTCCCTTAGGAACAAACCACGGAATACTTTATGTGTTCCATTGTACACAAATACAATATTACAATTTGACTCGTATACTTGTGGACACCACCGATTTAATTTCTTATATTTTTGGTGTGATATTTTTACTTTAAACGATAACACGTTTATAGGCGTTCATGTTGTTGGCGCGTCATATCAGTGTTGCAACACCTTCAAGCTTGTGTCGCGACACTGATGGAAGGTTGCTTCTTTAGGTGTGCCTTCAGGGCTATGTCGCGACACCTATGGTCTGTGTTGCAACATCCTTGGCAGATTGATCTTTGTGTATTCTGGATAATATGCTGCAACATCCAAGCTCCATGTTGCAACATTGGGAGTAGTCAACTATCTTTCTACCCTAAAGTGATGTCCTGCACACTCACCTAACATTCCAATCTACCTTTAGGCCTAATTTGGCCCAATAGGTTATATAAACACCTAAATTACTCATTTTATTTCCTAAGTACATTCCTTGCCGCAAATTGTAGTGGTAGTTTAAGTACATTTTGGCACTTAGCGAGCCTATTTTCTTGGAATTTTATAATTAATTATTGCATTTTTAGTATTAGTAGGTTAGGAACTAAATATTAATAAAATAAGTGGTTTACGAATTCTCTTCTATTTTGATGACCTATAAGGCCAATTTTGGCCTTGGGAGTGACTAATGGGTTAACTGAGTGTGTAGGATGCTAATTTAGGTCCAACAATAGAAGGAATGATCGTCGAGTCATGATACAAGGAAGCTTATGTTGCAACACAGATCAACGAAGCTGCCAAGGCCAAAAAAACACTTGATGTCATGATGAGGAATTTCTTCACATCACGACGACACAGCGATTATGGGAATGAGTTCACAATGGCGACGTCTTGACAAGGAGTCTTCCCTCGTCATGACGACGAGGTGAAGACAGGCCAAAATGACTTCAATCCTTGGAAGGAACTTTTGCGGCATTTCCTTTTTTGGACCCCGAGCATTATCAGAATATTGCATTAATTAGAATCCCAAAGTATATATAGGTTAAGTAGTCACCAAGTAACTCGAGCCTATAGAAGTAACCTTAGGATCACCGGCATAGGTATGCAATTTTAGACGGAGACAATTTAATTCAGTTTTTAGTTTTCTTTTTCTTTTATGTTTGCTTAGCAGGAACTTTTCTATTCTGATGTGAAGACAATTGCAAGTAGAGATTGCTCTAAATCCATGCTTCAGTATATTTATTCTTGAGCATTTTCTTTACTCTTCCCTTTTATTCTTTTATTTATACTTCGTTAACCTAATCAATTAACATTTGTATGAATATTAGAATAATTTCTTGTGTTTTGTTTATATCTTCAATGATTCGACTATTAAACTGATTTATTTGTTAAGTGATTATTTATTCGGAATTGGTTTTTTATTCAAGAGTGCTTAGAATATTAAGGAGTGACACCTCTGATAGAATATCAAGATAGGTGAGACCGAAAGGGTATCCCGTCGTGTATAACTTGTGACAAGTGATGAGATCGGAAAGGTATCTGTATGCCTAGGAAGAGATCGGGAGGGTGACTTAGGTGGTAATCCTTAGTGAAGATGAGGCCGGGAAGGTATTCTTTGCTAAGGGTTATAAATAACTTAATCAAGGATAATTAACTATTTAATTAGATAATTAGGTATTTAATCAATCATAGGCTAGAGGCTTGCATTGTCAACACTAGGAATAGGAAATTCCATTAAGTTAATTTAGGTTAATTAATTTAATTAGTTCAATTAAAATATTAATTTGGTTTCACACTACTGATTCATGATTTTATTAGATTAGTAATTATTTTCTTTAATTTATTTAATAATAATTTCTCCAATCTGCAATCCCTTGGGTACGATCCTTGGAATACTTACCAAGTGTTTCGTTGTAAACAAAACTATATTACAATTTGACCTGTTCGCTTGTAGATATTGCACTTAATTTCTATATATATTTATTTTCACAATTTTAACTCTAAACATTCGCATGTTTGGAGTTGGTCAATACTAAACATAAAAACTAAGTAAAAACATAACTAAATTGCTCTCCAACAAGCTCATTAAATACAAAAAGAGGTTTAATCTACTACAACGAACTGTGACAAATCAAACTCCCCCACGCTTATGTCGTTGCTTGGCCTTAAGTAAAACAAACATGCAAAAAGAGAAAACAAAACAAATGATGATCCTTGAGAAAGTATGATACAAGGATTAGTTTAGGAGCAAAGTAAACAGGTATAATCGTAAGTACATGAAATTCTGACATGATATATAAATGAGTTACCATTATCAATTTCAAACACCTAAGCTCAGTACATTACAAAGCATATAGGTAAAAAGATTATCAAGTATATTGCTCCATCAAGAAAACTACATAAGGACTTTAGTTATGCTAGTAGAATATAGACAATTATTCTTACCCTCACTTAATACAATGTCTGGATCTAGTCAGAACAATGGTTTCGGGACCACAAATTCGACGCGAAAAAATTTATTTTTATTACATTTTTATGGTCTACAGTTTTATGGAACGATTTTGCAAAAAAATCGTTCAAAAATTTTGACGTTTCGGCACTAAATTTAGTTAAAGGGACTAAATTGCAAAAAGTGCAAAACTTTAATTCTATAAGTTAAAGGTTTCTAATTGCTATGATATTTTAAATTAGAGGTCCTTAAATGGTAATTAGACCATTATACTTCATAATGGACAAAAATAGACATGGATAGGTGAAATTTTGAAGTTTTTCATTAAGGGCATTTTAGTAATTTGGTAATTAAAATGAATTAAAAAGTCAAAATTTGTCCATCTTCTTCCCCATGGCCGAAGTTCACAAGGAGAAACCATGGCTAGGGTTTGTCAAGCTTGCAAGCTCGATTTTAAGTCTGTTCTTGCCCCGTTTTTAATGCTCTTTACATTTTTGAAATC
Organism: Gossypium australe; assembly: GCA_005393395.2. NCBI lineage: Eukaryota > Viridiplantae > Streptophyta > Magnoliopsida > Malvales > Malvaceae > Gossypium > Gossypium australe. Next base: position 61,983,911 of record CM016620.1, read on the forward strand.
GTTGTAACTCGATCTATCTATTTCTACCACTAATTTAAGAAATGATCAAGGTCTAGGGTTTGACCCATATTAGACATGTGTTTATTTTGATGTTTGATGGTAGAAAATGCATATTTGTTGTTTGTTAAATGACTTTTGCTAAGTGATTTTCGGTAAAAATGTCAAAAAGGACTTATTTGTAAAAGTTATAAAATGAGTAGAAAAATATGAATAAATTGAAAATGTGGGCTGTTATGAGTATGAAAGTAGTTTAGCTAAGCTTGGGTTGTGAAGAAATTGAATATATTTCATTTTACGAGCCTAGGGACTAAATTGTAAAATGTTAAAAGTTTAAGGGTAAAAATGTAATTTTGCAACAATTTGACTTTTGGACTGAAATGGATAAATTTTTGATTAAATGAGATGAATTTGGTATTATAGATAAAGAAAAACAAAGTTCAGGTCTAAATCGGGGGAAAACCAAAGTGTTTGACGATTAGGTCCATTTCCGCTATTTTTGTATTGAGGTAAGTTTGTAAGTAAATAACGCAACGTTATAATTGTATTTATAATGTTTTGTTATTGTATGAATTGTATGATTGACTCTATGGATGAATTTGACGAAGTTTCGACAAGCGAGTAAATCCCGGTTGAACCTTAAGAATAGATAGGATATAAATGTCATGACATTAGGGTTACTGAGATTACGTGTAAAACCATATCTACGATATGGCATCGGTATGAAACTTCGTATAAGACCATAGCTGGGCTATTGGCATCGATACGAGATTTCATGTAGGACCATATCTAGGATATGGCATTGATACAGTATTGTGTGTACGAGATTCCCGAGTATCCTTTAGTATTCCAAATGGTTCAACGGGAAATGTTGACGAGATGTTCAATGGGTATGTTGAAGATGAGAAAGTACGTGATTATGTTACGAGTTTTTACAAGTATGTACGAAAAACTCAAAGAAAATGGATTTGGTATATGGTGAACAAGAATGTGATTGAGTAAACTGTGTTATGTTGATATTAAATGACATTTATTGTTATATGACATTTATAAAGTTTTAATGACATTTATGTTAATATTTTTTAAGTTATTTATATGTCAAATGTATGAATAATTTTTTGTATTATTTGCATATGAACTTACTAAGCTATATAACTTACCCCCTTCCTTTCTCATGTTTTATAGTGTCATTGAGCTAGCTCGGATTGGAGATCGCCGGAGATTCTATCACACTACCAAGCTATCACTTTGGGTATTGATGAATTCAAGTATTTTAAGTTTATGGCATGTATAGGGACTTAGTCATTTTGTTAAATGTGACATTGTGATTGTAGCCAATGTGTTGGCTTGTGATTGTCAGAGTCTTGTTTTGATATTTGGCCATGTAGATTGGCTTATTTGGGCTATCATGGTTGTAAGCCTAAGTATTGATATATATGTGCTAATGTCTTTGGTGATATGGTCATGGTATGCTTGGTGAATGATAGAAATGTGATTTATGACATGAATGTGAGATGTTTCGCAATGTGGTCTATTAATGAGATGATAAAGTGGTTTACAATTAGTTATCTTGAAAGTAGTCAATTGTGACTTAATAAATGTTGTGAGTATGATAGATGTTGATATTGTTATGTTTTATGCCTTTCAATTGGTGAAGTGTGTGTGAATAAGGGTGGCAAATGGCTTGGTAAATAGCCTTTATTTTTTCCCCACGGGTAGACACACGGGCGTGTGTCTAGGCCGTGTGTGACACACGTTCTGCCCCACGAGCATGTGTTCCGGCCCTGTGTCCCCTACACCTTAATTTTGAAAATCAGAATGTCCAGAATTGAGCACACGGATAGAAACACAGGCGTGTGTCTTAGTCGTGTGTGCTACACAGACTAGCAGACTGGCATGTGGCACAGCTATGTGGCACAAGTCAAAGAGCACCCTAAATTGAACACGGTCTGAAGCACGGGCGTGTCCTAGGGTCACACGGGCATGTCTCTTGGACCACACGGGCGTGTGAGCCTTGGAGTTAGCAAAAGTTTTCTAAGTTTTGTAAAAGTTTCCTGAGTTCTCGGTTTAGTCCCGAACCACCTCCAAAGCATGTTTTGGGCCTCGTAGGCTCGTATAAGGGACTTTATGATTGAATATGAATGGTTTTATTTGGACCCAAATTTATGACTCGTATAAGGGATTGCTTGTGATGTGAGTCTGGTAATGCCACGTACCATGTTTCAGCGTTAAATATGGGTAAGGGGTGTTACACTTAGTGGTATCAGAGTTACGGTTTAGTCGATTCTCAGACTAACATAGCGTATGTGAGTCTAGCTATACATGCCATATTACTACCTGTGATGGTGTGATATCTCCCAACTCTAATGAAATTGTTTTGTTGAGGCAGAGATGCTTTCCAACCGAGTTATTTTTGAAAATGCTAAAAGTGATACTAAGATATTTGAAAATGTGTTTGTGATCATTCGAAACTTGGAAAGGTATGAATAAGAGTTCATGATATGTATATGATGATGTACAAAATGAAATGACAATGAGTTGATAAATATGGATAAAATGTCATTGTATTGTTCCGGTTGAACGTTGTATTTCGATGGATTATGGTGATTTTATTAAATGGATAAAATGTTTTAAATGTTGCAAAAAAAGGTTTAGCCTGGAAGGGTAATCCTGAATTAAGCCCTCTCGAGCATACGTTATGAAACGGATTTAGCCCGGACAGGTAATCCAAGGTAAGCCCTTTAGAGCATACGTTACCGAAAGGATTTAACCTAGACTGGCAATCTTGTTTCATCATATATGACTCGAGAGTGTGCTCTATGAATATGTGCCAAAAGGGCACTTTTGAATATGAATTGACGGATTGTTGACATGCATACCTTGAGTATACTACCTGAGTATCCATCGAAATTACAATAGTTCAATAGGAATTATTCTTGAAATATGGAAAGGTGAAATGAAATGAAAGTTTATAATGTGACAAGCTCATCCATTTTTGTTTGGCATTCATATGATATTATGTGCCTAACTTGTTTGATTAAGTGAATGCGATAAGTAAACTTGCTCAAAATTTATGGAATGCATGTTTAAGTACACTTGTTTGAATATAAATAATCAGAAAGTTCGTGTCATATAAATATATATATGTTAATTAGCTTGAAGTGAATTATATGATTGTGAAGATATTATGTTGATGATGAATGCTAAGTTATATGTGTGTATTTATGAGAGTCGAGTTAGAGGCTTTACGACCTCACCCCCTTACCAATGTGGTATTTTATAACGAAATTTCACAAGATTTAAGTTGAATAAGCTCACAAGTGAATGTGGTCAAAGTTAAGAATAGTTTGGCAAGTGAATACAGTTCTGGAAAAAATGCCAGGTTATTCTAAAGATCATTCTGATTTCACGATGTCATGGTTAAATAAAAATTTAATCTCGGCTAATCAACTCATTCAAGTATGATGTCTATAGTATGTATTTGCTGGAATTTCTTTCGGATTGATTTCCGTTAGTGAATGGAATAATACGGGATTAGTGATGACAGAATTAGTCAGAGAAATGATATTTGAATCGTAAAGATGTTTGAGTGTAATAGTTGTAATTGAATAGATTATGGTGATCTCTCCTGGGTTTTTTATATATTCATTTATCCTCAGAGATATATGTGATTGTTCGTTTTATGATGAAATTCTTATCATATGAGAATGCTAGCTGATTATAATGTTAGATGAAAGCACTATTGGTCTGGTTGGTTGATGAGCAGCATTTCTTATCTCTCTCTGTGGGATTCTATTCTATTATGTTTGGAATAAAAGTTGTTGGTCAAATTTATGTGAGGCTATTCTTCTGTTTCTACTGGTTGTTGTTTTGTTTTATATATATATATTTGGAAAATATATTATCTCTGTTACAAATGATTCCAGAGCATATAAGCATTGTTTTTTCTTATGCTTTTCTCTGAGGAATCATTAAGATCTTTATTATTTTCTTATGAGTTATGTTCTCAGACTTCTAGTATGATATCGTATCTTGGATTTCTTTATCTCGGTTTTATTATCATCTTTATTTCGTAAATTGTCAATCATGGCTCATCTTTGAAGTGTGTTCTTTGGCTTGTGATAACTATGTCTATTATGGTTGTATTTTTGGTTCGATCATAGAAACGTGGTGATTCTGGTGTCAGGATTTCTCTAATTATCATGGAAGGAATTGACATCAAAAAATGTATAGATAGTGGAAACTCAAGCTCAAATTGTACGATGGTTTTCTTTTCTCAGGTAAGTTTGGTTAAGGTCAATGAGTTCAATCAGGATATTTTGTTTCCTTGAGCTAATGCAGTTGTAAAGATCTTTGACTAGCATGTGAGGAAATTTTAAAAGATTGTATGTTTGAGTTGTTTTAACAGCATGAAGAAGGAAGTATTTTGATATGATATTATTTGATAGTTGAGATCGACTCAGTTGTTTTTATCTGAGCAAGCTAGTTAGTGGAAAGGTAGTTTGAGTTATATGCATTTAAGTTTTTCCTCAGTTAAGAAGATAAAATCTTGTACATTCATGGGTAAATTGACGAACAGTCTGAATGAAGAATTTATATTCAAAAAGGGTGTGATACAAGGACGTAACTATTAGATCAGTTCTAATTGGATGATATTATTATGAGTTAAAACTGTTTTGATTGATAAAATTATGACATTTGTGAAAGTTTGAATGGTCTGTTGAGTGTTAGCAAAGTTGATAATAGTTGAAGGTATTGTTAACTAAAGCACTTATTCTGGGTCCAGTTTAAATTGAGTAAAGAATTTGTGCTTTTTCAGCGATGCACTATCGAACAGATTGGAATGTGTTTTAATACAAGAATGTAAAGTGATAGTTTATTCTTTCAGACGGTTAAAGTCACATAAAAGAAACTGTCCGACGAGTGATTTAGAGCCGGCCACTTTTTTTATATCTGTGTTGAGAATTTCATGACATCAGTTGTCCGACGAAAAATGTCATATATTTTCTGAACCCAAGAGTTTAAAGTAGCTAATGTCACAGAAGGATTTGAATTTAAAACAGCATAGATGGCTTGAACTATTAAAAGGTTTTGAGTAGTTATCGATTAACCTTTGGAAAGCAGATATAGTTGCAAATGCTTGAATGGAAAACCTTTGATTATTTTGTGAGTATTTAATACATGATTAATCTTATTTGATGGCGGTCTGAATCTAGCTAAATTAGAAGCTAAAGCGATGTTTCCTTTGCAAGATTGAGAACCTCAGGAATGTGATAGTGAGTGGTAAACTAAATGGGTACTGTGTGAGACGACTTTTGATTCTAAATTTCATGTCGGACCTGATGAATGTTATCATTTTTCTAAGATAGAACTTGCGCACTGAGTAATTCAGAGCTTATGCAAAAAAAATTTATACGAAATTCAGTAGTAGCTCGTTCGTTCATTTAGGGAGTAATAAAATGTACAGTTCTTTGAAATAGATGTCCTGGTGATCAGGTATGTAACATGATAGATTAGTTGAGTTATATGTTTCAGAGACTATCCGATCAGAAATCATACAAAAAGTAAAAGTGATAGTTTAGAATCCACTTCAGATTGTTAGAAAAATATGTAAATTTGAAACATGAGGATATGAAATTCTTGTTCAGTGATAGCATGCTTCCGAAAGTATTGCCTTAGAAAAAAAATTCAAAATGTGTTTCATGTATCTATGTTGCGATGGTATCGATTGGACTCTTTGAGTTTGAATTCTCCGATAGGGATTAAGAATCAGTCGATGTGTTGTATAACGAAGAATCGATCGAAATTTTGACACGAGAGATTAAAATGTTTGGAAATAAAAGCATGACCTTAGTGAGAGTTCTTTGACAGTAGCCTGAGATAGAGGAGTCTACATGGAAATCAAATTTATATTCTGGTAAGATTTTCGGGGACGAAAATCCCTAAGGGAGGAGAGCTGTAACAGCCCGATTTTGGGTCTAGTCGGAATAATGGTTTCGGGACCACAAATCTGATGCAGAAAAATTTATTTTTATTATATTTTTAAGGTCTATAATTTTACGAAATGATTTTGCAAAAATTTCATTCGAAAATTTTGACGTTTCGGCACTCAATTTAGTTAAAGGGACAAGATTGTAAAAAGTGCAAAACTTTAATTCTATATGTTAAAGGTGTCTAATTGCTATGATATTTTAAATTAGAGGTCCTAAAATGGTAATTAGACCATTATACTTCATAATAGACAAAAATAGACACGGATAGGTGAAATTTTGAAGTTTTTCATTAAGGGCATTTTAGTAATTTGGTAATTAAAATGAGTTAAAAAGCCAAAATTTGTCCATCTTCTTCCCCATGGCCGAATTTTACAAGGAGAAACCATGGCTAGGGTTTTTCAAGCTTTCAAGCTCGATTGTAAGTCGATTCTTGCCCCGTTTTTAATGCTCTTTACATTTTTGAAGTCATTGTAACCCGATCTATCTATTTCTACCACTAATTTAAAAAATGATCAAGGTCTAGGGTTTGACCCATATTAGAAATATGTGTATTTGATGGTAGAAAATGCATGTTTGTTGTTTGTTAAAGGACTTTTGCTAAGTGATTTTCGGTAAAAATGTCAAAAAGGACTTATTTGTAAAAGTTATAAAATAAGTAGAAAAATATGAATAAATGGAAAATGTGGGCTTTTATGAGTATGAAAGTGGTTTGACTACATTTGGGTTTTGAAGAAATTGAATATATTTCATTTTACGAGCCTAGGGACTAAATTGTAAAATTTCAAAAGTTTAGGGGAAAAAATGAAATTTTTCCATAATGTGACCTTTGGACTGAAATGAATAATTTTTTGATTAAATGAGATGAATTTGGTATTATAGATCAAGAAAAATGAAGTTCGGGTCTAGATCGGGGGAAAACCAAAGTGTTTGACAATTAGGTCCATTTCCGCTATTTTTGTATTGAGGTAAGTTTGTATGTAAATAATGCAACATTATAATTGTATTTTATAATGTTTTGTTATTGTATGAATTGTATGATTGACTCTATGGATGAATTTGACGAAGTTTTGACAAGCGAGTAAATCCCGGTAGAACCTTAGGAATAGATAGGATATAAATGTCATGATATTAGTGTTATTGAGATTACGTGTAAGACCATATCTGGGATATGGCATCGATATGAGACTACGTATAAGACCATAGCTGGGCTATTGGCATAAATACGAGATTACATGTAAGACCATATCTAGGATATGGCATTGATACAGTACTGTGTGTACGAGATTCCCGAGTATCCTTTAGTATTCCAAATGGTTCAACGGGAAATGTTGACGAGATGTTCAATGGGTATGTTGAAGATGAGAAAGTACGTGATTATGTTACGAGTTGGTACAGGTATGTACGAAAAACTTAAAAAAATGGATTTGGTATATGATGAACAAGAATGTGATTGTGTAAACTGTGTTATGTTGATATTAAATGACATTTATTGTTATATGACATTTATGAAGTTTTAATGACATTTACGTTAATATTTTTTAAGTTATTTATATGTCAAATGTATGAATAATATTTTGTATTATTTGCATATGAACTTACTAAGCAATATAGCTTACCCCCTTCCTTTCCCATGTTTTATAGTGTCATTGAGCTAGCTCGGATTGGAGATCGCCGGAGATCCTATCACACTATCAAGCTATCACTTTGGGTATTGATGAATTCAAGTATTTTAAGTTTATGGCATGTATAGGGACTTAGTCATTTTGTTAAATGTGACATTGTGATTGTAGCCAATGTGTTGGCTTGTGATTGTCAAAGGCTTGTTTTGATATTTGGCCATGTAGATTTGCTTATTTGCGCTATCATGGTTGTAAGCCTAAGTATTGATAAATATGTGCTAATGTCTTTGGTGATATGGTCATGGTATGCTTGGTGAATGATAGAAATGTGATTTATGACATGAATGTGAGATGGTTGGCAATGTGGTCTATTGATGAGTTTATAAAGTAGTGTACAATTAGGTATCTTGAAAGTAGTCAATTGTGACTTAATAAATGTTGTGAGTATGATAGATGTTGATATTGTATTGGCATGTGTTGGTCGTCATTGTGGATGTTTTGGTTCCCAAAGTATGTTATGTTTTATGCCTTTGAATTGGTGAAGTGTATGTGTGAATAAGGGTGGCAAATGGCTTCATAAATAGCCTTTATTTTGTCCACACGGGTAGACACACGGGCGTGTGTGACACACAGTCTGCCCCACAGGCATGTGTTCAGGCCGTGTGTCCCCTGCATCTTAATTTTGAAAAACAGAATGTCCAGAATTGAGCACACAGGTAGAGACACGGACGTGTGTCTCAGCCGTGTGTGCTACACGGCCTTGCACACGGGCGTGTGGCACAAGTCAGAGAGCATCCTAAATCGAACACGGTCTAAAGCACGGGCGTGTCTCAAGGTCACATGGGCATGACCCTTGGACCACACGGGTGTGTGAGCCCTGCAATTAGCAAAAGTTTTCTAAGTTTTGTAAAAGTTTCTTGAGTTCTCGGTTTAGTCTCGAACCACCTCCAAAGCATATTTTGGGCCTCGTAGGCTTGTATAAGGGACTTTATTATTGAATATGAATGGTTTTAATTTGGACACAAATTTATGACTCGAAATTGTGTGATTGCTTGTGATGTGATTTCGGTAATGCCTCGTACCCTATTCCGGCGTCGAATACGGGTAAGGGGTGTTATGAATAGATATATGTAAGTTGCATAGGACTTTCCGTCTTGTAACATTCTGAGGCTTAAGGTTGGTATGGATTTCAAGAACAGAGCACTTCAAAACAGTTCAAGCACCAAATTAGTTTGGCACATTGTATTGTACCCTATTCACCCTCTTTAATATTCAATCCTCGCTCACCGTATTATATCTCCTTTTCTCACCTTCCTTATTTCTCCATGTAAGAAGTTATAGCATAATAATAGCAACTATGGTCAGCTTAACTAGTTTTAGTGCACTAATGACTGATTTTTTTCTAATTTTGTCACTTTTTTTTTACTTCACTTTTGGTTCTTTTCTCACTCTTAATGCTTTTGTTTCATTTTGTACTTTTTCATCTCGTTTTAACTATTTCTAAATTTTTCATTATTTGTACACTTTGTTTGACCTATAATTAATATATCACATTTTTTCTTCCTATTTCACTTTGATTTTTCAAAACCACCATTTTGTATCTACCTATCCCTTAATACGTATGGCCTGACATCTAAGTTCGTGCATTTCTGAGACCAAAGAAAAAGGATAAGTACAATTTATGTTTTGACTAAGGGTTTTGTATGATGGTTCCGCAAGAAGTGGTTTCTTGCTCAAATACATGTAACATCCCATAATAGGGCCTAGGAGTTTGAACCTACGAACTAGGGTCGCTAGTGGGCTTGGCGAGCTGCGATCGTTGGTATGGGCCTAGCAAACTAGGGTCACTAGTGGGCCTGGCGAGCTACGGTCGTTGGTTTGGGTTGAGAGTGAAAGTAAGGTCTCAATTGTGTAAAAAGAAAAAAAAGTTAAAATAGTAGCCAAATGGCAGTTATACCAAACTTAGGAAGTCAACTTATTTTCATCTTCACAACCCCAGTCATGCACATAACTATTTCCTACTTTTACTGCGGCTAGGGCATCAAAGAACATCAAAAAATTTAGTGCCTATAAATTAAGATCTTTTCATTGAAATTTCATATTCTTTTGAATGATAAAACTCTGTCAAATTTCTTCATCGATTACTTCTTTCTCTTGTTGTCAAGTCTCTACGAAAACAAGAACTCTAAACTTAGCTCTTAGAATTTAAGGTAAGACTCTATTTCTCTGTTTTGTTAAGACGTTTAGAAGTAGTTAAGAGAGTTTGCAACAAAGGGAACTAGGTTTGCTAAAGACTAGCATTGTGTTTAAGTATGAGTTTTAATGTGCTATTAGTGACTTGTGTATGTTTGTGCAATTTCAAACCTGATAAAACTATCTACAAGCAAAGACAAGGGAAAGGCGAAGCTTGTTTAAAGCTTTTAGCAAACTGGTGAATGTTCGGGGATCGCCACATGTATGTGTGAACCATAATGTTAATTGGGAGCTTATGGCTTTATCCTAAGTTCTGAGAGTAAGCCTTCTCTAAAAGTCTTTTTTTTTAATTTTGATTAAATTTGTGTTTTTATGAACAGTGATATGCAAACTCTATATTGAGAGCTAGTTGTGAACAATGTTTTGCGAGCTCCTCATGACTTATGAGCTTTATGTTTAAGTAAATGTTCTGACACTATAATACTTTGTAATCGTTGGAAATAACGGCATGCCATGGGATTGTGAGTACTCACCTTTATGTCTTTTTATTTGGGCGAGAGGCCTTGGGACAGGTTAGGGGAAATCAAGGAATGGCAAGCCAAGCTCTATTCAATAGGATATGTAGGTGTGTTGGAGAGTGTTGGCTTAACGCTACACTTATGGGATATGTCAGACTCTTTGAGTCAAAGAGAGGAGTTATATGGAGATCTTATTATCCAATAGGAAAGAACATCAAAATAAGATTGTGTTTTCCAAAATATTATGTGTAACACCCCAAACCCGGCCTATACGTTATGACCAAATCTGGTATGTCACATAGAAGGGTTGTTTAAAGACTTGCGTGTTCGCTAGAAAGTTTGTTTTCTTTTTGACACTTCGAGCTTTGCTGTTTGTGAAAAATCAGATTTGTTTTTGTGGTTTTCTTGTAAAAACATTGTTGTTGTTATTATTGTTATTATACCCAAAAACTTGTTTATAACAGAAATCAATTTCAGTGAATTACGAAAATGTGATATATTTGAAAGCAATAGGTGTCGTTTTAGGAAAACTACGTATTTATAAATTTAGCAGTTATCAAGGAAAACTTAAAAGAAAATAAACCAATGGCCTTATTACAGAAATATTAGCCCAAATCAACAATTAAACTAAAGTAAAGCAAGACGTAAATTTACTAAGTTCAGGAGAATAATTCCCGGTGTATGGCCACCACAGAGTCCTCCACAGCTCCAAATCCACTAACGCTGGGGATCACCTGCAAGGTTGAAACAACGGGGTGACTTACAAGAACTCAGTGTGTAATCTTGATTCCAGTCACAGTCATTGTCTCAGTCTAGGCCTAAGCCCCATACAGTATCAATTTGGGCCCACAGCCCCAAAATCATGGTAATGCAAACAGAAAATGCAACCCCAACCTAATAGTCCATCCGCTACACTCCACCCGTACCAGCCCTACACTCCATGTGGGGCCCAAGTCAACCAACCCAACCTTACACTCCAAAAATGCAGTCGAGCTGCTAGTATAAACGCAGCAAAGCTGCCAGTACCAGTATATGTGGCTGAACCACTGAAATCAGTATATTGTGGCATAGCCACCAGTACAGCACTTCCTCTGTAACATCCTGATTTGGGGGACTTTGCATTTGATATGTTTCTGTGTGTATGCTATGCTTAATATGCTAGTTTAGGGTGTTTTGGGGGTCCAGGAAAGGCTCAGGGTTAAGCCGAAGTCTTGGGAAAAATTTTATTTTTTTTAGGCACTTTAGGAGGTTAGCCGAATAGGAGTAGGACTTAAGGGGTTTTAGTTTGTTTTTGGTGACACAAGGAAGTGCAGTGGAAGAGTGGCAAGGGGACGCCACTTAGCATACTGGGAAGGTGGCGTCACAAGGTAAGGGTGAGAGAGAGAGGGTTCAAAACTCTCAGGCAGCAAGGGAGTATTACTATTTTTTGGCTCAGGCAAGGGGGTGATTGGATGAGAATCAAACTCTGGAGGAGAGAGGTAAGACTTGGTCAAATACTTCAAATGGATGGTGGAGAGGGATTTAAGGAGTTTGAATTATTCAAATTGGTTTTAATGAGCGGAGGAGAGGGAACCAGGGAGAGATTGAAGGGACGGCATGGTGTTTGAGGGGAAAGGGGAAGTGTTAGCCGAAATTTTGAGGGGTGTGAGAGGTGTGGAGCATTCGATTTTGGCAAGAGGTGTGGGTGCCGAATTTTGGTAGCCTTAAATAGCTTGTGGGTGTAGATGTTCTTTTTTTCAGCATTTGTGAGTGTGCTCTCCATTCTAGCTATTTGTATTCTCTGTTGCCGAAAATTTCCTAGCCAACTCCCATCATTTTCTTCTTCTATGACCTATAGCCGAAACTAAGCAGACCAGGTGGGCATATTCTTTTCATTGTCTTTTCTACTCATTCTCAAAAGCTCTAACCAAAATCACTAATTCTCTCTCCTTTCTATTTCTTTTTCCTCTCATGAACTCCTCTCTTGCTGAATCCTCTTGACTCCCATTGTTGTGGTTCTTATTTCCTCTTCCATTCACTAAAAGCCGAAACTACACCCCCTATTTTCTCTCTTAGCCGAAACCTCTCAATCTCAGCATCACTCCATTTGTTTTCTTTTCCTGAATTATTCTTCATAGCCGAGTTCTCATCCCATATTTTGGTAAGATCTTTATTACTCTCTTTTATTTTTCTTTTTCCCCCATGGCCGAATCTTTTCCTTTAAACCCTGTTGAGTTGTTTTCATTCTTCTTCTCTTAAAACCGAACCCCTGATCATTGTGTTGTCTATCCACTTAGAGTACCATCTCCAAGCCGAATCTTCTCTGCTTTGACAGCTTGTGCCGAATCTTGGGGAATAATCGAAGGTGTTCGATCAACTTCTTAATCCAAGTCTTCTAACTTCTGGACTCAATCGACTTAGGTAAGAAGATTTCTTTAGTTATTCTATTAATCGGTTTATCTATTGTCCGTCACCTTAACCCAGTTGGGTGGTTATTCAAACATTTTGTTCGTAGTGATTTATTGACCGAGGCTTTTTGATGGATGCAAGAAACATACAAGTTGGGGAGGGAAGCAAACCTTCGGGTTCGATCCTTAAGTTTAAAAAGCGAGCGGTGTCAGCAGTCCGAGATTGACCATCAGGTTGTGGGCCAGCTTCAGAGCAGAGTGGTAGGCAGATAGCAGTAGTTTCGATTAGCAATAGTGTCAACATAGAGAGTGTGGTATTACGTGTTATCAGGTGTCTAACTCTCACACACTTTGTATTTTAGTTAAGTTATAAACTTGTTGGCAAAAGTCGAAGTGATGGCATGAATCACTAAGATACCCTTGTGGGTTGCATCGAAGACTCCGGGTAAGTTCCATTATGCTCTATTGTTAGCAAAAGTATGTGTAGTGAAATGGTTGATTGTTATGCATTTGAAAGCATGATCAAATCATATTAACTGTTAAACATGGCATGGACTTGGGGTATGATGTGAAGAGGGAGGAAACATGATCTCTTTTAGACTGTCACCAGTGCTTTGGTACCACAAGTGGGTTGGCCCCACATATTACATTTTGTGACTAAGTCTCAGTGGTTTGGAACCACCAGTGGTTTGGTACCACATATATTAATTCTATGACTCGTCCTAGTGGTTTGGTACCACAGTGGGTTGGCCCCACATATATTAAGTAAGGGATTGTCACCAGTGGTTTGGTACCACAAATGGGTTGGCCCCACGTATTATATTTTGTGACATTTGTCACCAGTGGTTTGGAACCACCAGTGGTTAGGTACCACCAGTTTGCTAGGTGCCACAGATATTGGGTAGATTCAGGAGATATGGAGGTTGGACATAATAGGTAGGTTGGGCTGCATTACATAAATACATAATATGTGAATTTGTGTGAGAGCCCAAAGTTCATTGAGATGGGGATTTACACACTGAGTCTCAGTGACTCACCCCTTCTGTTTAATTTTGCAGGTAATCCTTAGACCGCAGATAGGGAGCCGAGGTGGACTCGAGGTGGCCATGCATAATGCTTTAAGTAATTTTATTTTTCAATATTGATTTTAGATTAATACTATTTAAGTTTGGATTTTGGTGTTGTAATAAGGCCACTTAAACGTTAATTTGGGTTTTCTTATGAAATTGCTATGGCATGTTTGACAAATTACCAAAGTGGGTGTTTTCAAAAATTAATAAAAGAAAATAAACTTTGAATTTATAATTGGTCAATTAATGACGGGTTTCTAGTAGCAAATTGACTCAAATTTTCAACTAAAACTGCAATAATGTTTTCAAATGATCGCTCAATGGAATTTTTCTTAAAATTTAATTTTTGATTAGGAAACCTGAATTGTATTACGACTAAAGCTAAGCAATTGTTTTAAAATTTCGCCAAAGGCATAGTGATTTGCAAAATTTCTCTCAACTCATGGTTTTTAAATTTTTGATTTCTAAAATATTCTTTCCGGTAACATGCCAGATTCGGTCGTAGCGTTTTGACTGAGTTTGGGGTGTTACAATTGTGGTACCAGAGCCAGGTTCAAAAGCTCGGCTGTGAGTGTAAGGCCCAAATTATTTTTCAGTAGATGGTTAGAAAAATGGTTTCGATAAAATACATGTTTTCGGGAAGCATGGCACCTGAGTCTCCGGCACTGATCCGCGACGGTAAGTTTTCTAATCATCGGTTGTATGATTTAATTATTCTGTGATGTGATTGCTAGTATTAGGAAATTTACCCTAGAGATTGAAGCTTGTAAGAATGCATGTGTTCGCGAAAACAACTACTGTGGTAATACACTCATAAGATTGTTCAGTAATAAACAGTGGAAGAAAGAAAAGCTAACTCATAAAACTTTTAATTAGATTAAATCGCAAATGTTAGTCATGAGCACTAGGGGGCGTGGAAGTGGTGTGCGTGGTCGTGGTAGAGGCAGGATTGCGGTGTCAGAACCAGTAGGATCTGGTCATGGGTCAGGAAATGAGATACCAGTACACTAGCTGGGGAAGCAGAATTTCAAGACCAAACGCTGGAGATGATGCAGTGTCGCAAGCGATGTTGTGGGTCCTGGAGAGAGTTGCGGGGGCAGGCATGGGGACAGGAGCTCAGAAATCTGTGTCGGAATGACTTAGAGCTAATGGAGCTGAGATGTTCAGGGGTGTTTCTAGTGTGGCCCCTAACGTAGCGAAGTATTGGTTAGAAGTAGTGGAGCGTATTATGGATGACCTTGACTGTACTGCAGAAGAGAAATTGAAGGGTGTAGTGTCTCTCCTCCGAGATGAGGCATATCAGTGGTGGCTCACAGTTAGAGATGGTACAACGACTGACCACATCACCTGGGAGTTTTTTAAATCAGTGTTTCAAGGAAAATACATCGGGTCGGGTTATGTGGACGCTCAGCGGAAGGCATTCCTTAATTTGGTTCAGGGAAGTAAGTCAGTGGCTGAGTATGAAACGGAATTTTTACGTCTGAGTCGCTATGCCCGTGGTATTATTGCAACAGATCATGAGCGGTGTGTCCGATTTGAGGATGGCCTGAGAGACGAGTTGCGAGTATTAATAGCTCCGCAACGAGAAAGAGAGTTTGCCGTTTTGGTTGAGAAGGCTAAGATAGCTGAAGAGGTGAAGAGGTCTGAAAAACAGAACCAGGACAGAGACAAGAGTTGGAATAAAAGAAGTTTTGGGCCATCAGGATCTGCTGGGGGTTTTCAGAAGAGATCTAGACTAGGCGGGCCGAGTCAAGCTGCGAAGCCTGCTGCTGTTCAGTGGCCACCGTAGTGTTCTCAATGCGGAAAATTTCATTCGGGAGAGTGTTGGGCAGGTAATAGAGGATGTTTCGGATGTGGGTCTATGGATCATCGGATAAGGGATTGCCCACGAAAGTCAAATAGGGCACAATCAGAGGGTCAAGGACGTGCACAATTCAGAAGAGAGGGTCAGCAATCGCAGAGAGGTCGTGGTCCGGCCAGAGGAGGAAATGGCTTTGGTCGGGGGCGTGGAGCACCGGACAGGGGTGCTGGGAATACAGAGCGAGACAGCCTGGGTTGGTTTATGCAGCTAGGCATCGGGAAGAGGGCGATGCACTGGACGTCATAATCGGTACGTTCCTAATTTACGGGTTCCTTATACTACTTTGATTGATATTGGTTCGACACACTCTTACGTTGCTAGTACTATATCGGGAACTCTGAATTTAGACTTTGAGACTTCTTCTAGGGAGATGACTGTAATTAGCCCTCTGGGACAATCTGTAGTGGTGAACAAACTTTTTAGGGGTGTGCCTCTAGAAGTTCAAGGGGTAGTTTTTTCGGCCAATCTGATGGAACTGCCGTTCGGGGAGTTCGATTTGATCTTAGGTATGGATTGGCTAGTGATGTATCAGGCAAATTTGGACTGTGCAGCCAAGCGTACGGAGTTAAGAACTCTCGAGGGTGAAGAGGTGGTGGTGATGGGTGAAAGAAGGAGTTGCCTATCTAATGTGGTATCCGTTTTAAAGGCTGAGAGAATGGTGAGAAAAGGATGTAAGGCGTTTATAGCTTATGTTTGTGCTTTGGAGGTCAAGGAGTCAACGGTGGGGAATGTTCGAACAGTGAAGGAATTTTCTGATGTTTTCCCAGAAGAGCTTCTGGGATTACCTCTAGGAGTTTGGTATTGATCTCCTACTGGGAACAGCGCCAGTGTCTATTGCCCCATATAGAATGGCACCGAAGGAGTTGGTAGAGCTGAAAGCGCAGATTCAGGAACTGTTAGATCGGGGTTTTATCCGATCAAGTGTATCGCCTTAGAGAGCGTCGGTGCTATTCGTTAAGAAGAAGGACGGATCAATGCGAATGTGCATTGATTACCGTCAGTTGAATAAGTTAACGATCAAAAATAAGTACCCGTTGCCGAGGATAGACGACCTGTTCGACCAACTTAAGGGAGCATCAGTTTTCTCCAAGATAGATTTAAGGTCGGGATATCACCAGCTTAAGGTCAAGGAGGCAGATATTTATAAGACGGCATTTCGTACTCGCTATGGTCACTACGAATTCCTGGTGATGCCGTTTGGGCTGACCAATGCACCAGCAGTGTTTATGGACATGATGAAGCGAGTTTTTCAACCCTATCTGGATCGATTCGTCGTGGTGTTTATAGACGATATCCTGGTGTATTCAAGGTCCGAGGAGGAGCATAATTCGCATCTTTGAGTGGTTTTGCAAATTCTGAGGGAGAAGCAGTTGTTCGCTAAGTTCAGTAAGTGCGAGTTCTGGCTAAGGGAAGTTACCTTTTTGGGTCATGTGGTGTCTGCTGAGGGGGTTAGGGTGGACCCCCGGAAGATAGAAGCTGTGTTGGATTGGAAACCGCCTAAGTCTGTGGGGAGATTCGGAGTTTTCTTGGGCTGGATGGATACTACAGAAGTTTGTTGAAGGGTTCTCTTTGATTGCGGCACCCTTAACTAAGTTATTGCAGAAAGGGGCACCCTTCGTTTGGTCAGATAAACAGCAGGAAAGTTTTGAGAAGTTGAAGTGGATTTTGACAGAGGCGCCGGTGTTAATTCAGCCAGAGGCAGGGAAGGAGTATACCGTCTACTGTGATGCGTCGCATACAGGGTTAGGATGTGTGTTGATACAAGAAGGGAAAGTGGTAGCGTATGCTTCTCGACAATTGAGACCTCACGAGGTAAATTATCCAACGCGTGACCTGGAGTTGGCTGCAGTAGTTTTCGCCCTGAAGATCTGGAAACATTACTTATATGGGGAGAAGTCCATCATCTATACAGATCACAAGAACTTGAAATATCTCCTTACCCAAAAGGAGTTGAATTTGAGACAGCGGAGGTGGATCAAGCTGTTGAAGGATTATGATTGTTCAATTGAGTACCATCCGGGTGAGGTTAACGTGGTGGCAGACGCATTGAGCCGTAAGGTAATATCAGATTTGAGAGCAATGTTTGCCCACCTTAGTTTATACGACGATGGAAGTTTATTAGCAGAACTGCGAGTGAAGCCGACATGGGTAAGTCAGATTAAAGAGAAACAGTTATTAGATGATGTTTGGAGTGCTCGACTTCTGCAAGTACAGGATGGTGGAATAGAGGATTACAGTTTGAACAGCGATGGAGTTTTATGTTTCCGTGGGAAGGTTTGCATGCCAAAAGATGTGGATTTACGGGAAGATTCTTCAGGAAGCGCATTATAGCCCATACGCTATGCACCCTGGACGAAGTAAGATGTACCGGGATTTACGGGAACAGTTTTGGTGGCCGGATCTAAAGCGAGAAGTAACTGAGTTTGTAAGTAAGTGCCTGACATGTCAGTAGGTAAAAGCAAAACATCAATTGCCTTCGGGTTTATTGCAATCGGTCAAGATTCCGCAGTGGAAGTGGGAAAGGATCACGATGGACTTTGTTAGTGGGCTACCCCTTACGCCTACTAAGAAGGATTCGGTTTGGGTAAGTTAATCGTTTGACGAAGTCTGCTCAATTCATACCGGTTCGGGTCGACTACTCTCTACAAAAATTGGCTAAGTTGTATATAGCGGAGATCGTGAGGTTGCATGGGGTACCAGTGTCTATCATCTCAGACAGGGACCCTAGGTTTACGTCAAGATTTTGGAAGGCGTTGCATCAAGTGTTGGGTACGAATTTAGATTTCAGCACAGTGTTTCATCCACAGTCTGATGGACAGTCGGAGAGGGTGATTCAGATATTGGAAGATATATTGAGGGGCTGTGTCTTAGACTTTGGAGGTAGTTGGGAAGAATTTTTACCGTTGGCAGAATTCGCGTATAACAATAGCTACCAATCTAGTATTCAGATGGCACCGTATGAAGCGTTGTATGGTCAGAAATGTCGCACTCCTACTTGTTGGACAGAGTTGGGTGAGCGTGGGTTGTTGGGTCCAGAATTGGTTTCTGAAACGGAAGATAAGGTTAAGTTAATTCGGACTCCATTGAAGGAAGCCTCAGACAGACAGAAGTCCTATGCTGATCTGAAGCGTAAGGACATAGAATTTGTAGTGGGTGACAAGGTTTTCTTAAAGGTGTCACCATGGAAGAAGATGCTAAGGTTTGGACGGAAGGGTAAGTTAAGCCCCAGATTTATCGGGACTTATCACGTGTTGAAGCGTGTGGGACCAGTGGCTTATCAGCTCGAGCTACCTTCAGAGCTAAGTCAGATCCATGATATGTTTCATGTTTCGATGCTAAGACGCTACCGTTCGGATCCGTCTCATGTGGTACCAGTGGAAGAAATTGAAGTAAGCCCAGACCTGTCTTTTGAAGAAGAACCAGTGCAAATCTTGAATCGTGACGTCAAAGTATTGCCTAAGAAATCAGTTCCTTTGGAGAAAGTGTTGTGGCGGAGCCATGGATCAGAAGAAGCTACGTGGGAGCCGGAGGATGTTATGCGGTAGCAATACCCTCAACTCTTTTAACCAGGTAATTTCGAGGCCAAAATTTCTTTAAGGGGGTAGAACTGTAACATCCTGATTTGGGGGGCTTTGCATTTGATATGTTTCTATGTGTATGTTATGCTTAATATGCTAGTTTAGGGTGTTTTGGGGGTCCAAGAAAGGCTCAGGGTTAAGCCGAAGTCTTGGGCAAAATTCTATTTTTTTTTTGGGCACTTTAGGAGGTTAGCCGAATAGGAGTAGGACTTAAGGGGTTTTAGTTTGCGTTTGGTGACACAAGGAAGTGCAGTGGAAGAGTGGCAAGGGGACACCACTTAGCATGCTGGGGAGGTGGCGTCACAAGGTAAGGGTGAGAGAGTGAGGGTTCGAAACTCTCAGGCAGCAAGGGAGTATTATTATTTTTTGGCTCAGGCAAGGGGGTGATTAGATGACAACCAAACTCTGGAGGAGAGAGGTAAGACTTGGTCAAATATTTCAAATGGATAGTGGAGAGGGATTTAAGAAGTTTGAATTATTCAAATTGGTTTGAATTAGTGGAGGAGAGGGAACCAGGGAGAGATTGAAGGGACGGCATGGTGTTTGACGGGAGAGGGGGAGTGTTAGCCGAAATTTTGAGGGGTGTGAGAGGTGTGGAGCATTCGATTTTGGCAAGAGGTGTGGGTGCCGAATTTTGGTAGCCTTAAGTAGCTTGTGGGTGTAGATGTTCTTTTTTTTTCGGCATTTGTAAGTGTGCTCTCCATTCTAGCTATTTGTATTCTCTGTTGCCGAAAATTTCCTAGCCAATTCCCATCATTTTCTTCTTCTATGACCTATAGCCGAAACTAAGCAGACCAGGTGGGCATATTCTTTTCATTGTCTTTTCTACTCATTCTCAAAAGCTCTAACCGAAATCACTGATTCTCTCTCCTTTCTATTTCTTTTTCCTCTCATGAACTCCTCTCTTGCTGAATCCTCTTGACTCCCATTGTTGTGGTTCTTGTTTCCTCTTCCATTCCCCAAAAGCCGAAACTGCATCCCATTTTCTCTCTTAGCCGAAACCTCTCAATCTCAGCATCACTCCATTTGTTTTCTTTTCCTGAATTATTCTTCATAGCCGAGTTCTCATCCCATGTTTTGGTAAGATCTTTATTACTCTTTTCTTTTTCTTTTTCACCCTTGGCTGAATCTTTTCCTTTAAACCCTATTGAGTTGTTTTCATTCTTCTTCTCTTAAAACCGAACCCCGGATCATTGTGTTGTCTATCCACTTAGAGTACCTTCTCCAAGCCGAATCTTCTTTGCTTTGACTACTTGTGCCGAATCTTGGGGAATAATCGAAGGTGTTCGATCAACTTCTTAATCCAAGTCCTCTAACTTCTGGACTCAATCGACTTAGGTAAGAAGATTTCTTTAGTTATTCTATTAATCGGTTTATCTATTGTCAGTCACCTTAACCCAATTGGGTGGTTATTCAAACATTTTGTTCGTAGCAATTTATTGACCGAGGCTTTTTGATGGATGCAAGAAACATACAAGTTGGGGAGGGAAGCAAACCTTTGGGTACGATCCCTAAGTTTAAGAAGCGAGCGGTGTCAGCAGTCAGAGATTGGCCACCGGGTTGTGGGCCGACTTCAGAGCAGAGTCGTAGACAGATAGCAGTAGTTTCGATTAGCGATAGTGTCGACATAGAGAGCGTGGTATTACGTGTTATCAGGTGTGTAACTCTCACACACTTTGTATTTTAGTTATGTTATAAACTTGTTGGCAAAAGCCGAAGTGATGGCATGAATCACTGAGATACCCTTGTGGGTTGGATCGAAGACTCCGGGTAAGTTCCATTATGCTCTGTTTTTAGCAAAGGTATGTGTGAGTGAAATGGTTGATTGATATGCATTTGAAAGCATGACCAAATCATATTAACTGTTAAACATGGCAAGGACTTGGGGTATGATGTGAAGAGGGAGGAAACATGATCTCATTTAGACTGTCACCAGTGGTTTGGTACCACAAGTAGGTTGGCCCCACATATTACATTTTGTGACTAAGTCTCAGTGGTTTGGAACCACCAGTGGTTTGGTACCACATATATTAATTCTGTGACTCGTCCCAGTGGTTCGGTTGCACAGTGGGTTGGCCCCAAATATATTTAGTAAGGGATCGTCACCAGTGGTTTGGTACCACAAGTGGGTTGGCCCCACGTATTATATTTTGTGACATTTGTCACCAGTGGTTTGGAACCACCAGTAGTTAGGTACCACCAGTGGCTAGGTGCCACAGATATTGGGTAGATTCAGGAGATATGGAGGTTGGACATAATAGGTAGGTTGGGCTGCATTACATACATACATAATATGTGAATTTTTGTGAGAGCCCAAAGCTAATTGAGATGGGGATTTACACACTGAGTCTCAGTGACTCACCCCTTCTGTTTAATTTTGCAGGTAATCCTTAGACCGCGGATAGGGAGCCGAGGTGGACTCGAGGTGGCCATGCATAATACTTTAAGTAATTTTATTTTTCAATATTGATTTTAGATTAATACTATTTAAGTTTGGATTTTGGTGTTGTAATAAGGCCACTTAAACGTTAATTTGGGTTTTCTTATGAAATTGCTATGGCGTGTTTGACAAATTACCAAAGTAGGTGTTTTCAAAAATTAATAAAAGAAAATAAACTTTGAATTTATAATTGGTCAATTAATGACAGGCTTCTAGTAACAAATTGACTCAAATTTTCAACTAAAACCGCAATAATGTTTTAAATGATCACTCAATGGAATTTTTCTTAAAATTCAATTTTTGATTAAGAAACCTGAATTGTATTACGGCTAAAGCTAAGCAATTGTTTTAAAATTTCGCCAAAGGCATAGTGATTTGCAAAATTTCTCTCAACTCATGGTTTTAAATTTTCGATTTCTAAAATATTCTTCCCGGTAACATGCTAGATTCGGTCGTAGCGTTTTGACCGGGCTTGGGGCATTACATCCTCCATCATTATAACCCATCCCAATGCAACATGTAATGGCATAATAATTCAGTGTATGCAAAATGTATCATCATGGCCATTAATCAAGTTATATACAATCATACCAAATCTGCCCCAAGGGGTATAACAGTAATTTTACCCAACGAGGGTATCTCAGTAATTTACCCACCGAGGGTATTTTAGTAATTTTTCAATTTACGGCTTTTCAATAGCTTACCGTTGCCTTGAACGATACGAGACCCTTATTGGGTCTCTTACAGAACTAATGAGCCTAAAATCCATTTCAGGCCCAAACACACGCTTGTGTGGCCCATTTCGCAAGGTTTCAGTCCCAGATTTCCAGATTTCGCAACCGCACTTACCCTTTGACGGTTTTTCACCAACTTCGACCATGTGGGCCGAAAAGCCCATTGGGCCCGTTAAGCCCGTATCGGCTCGGTTAGGCCCGTTCCAGACCCAATGTCGCGAGAGCGCTCGCGACACTCTCAACAACTTACCGCCATTATTTGTATCTCGATTTACCACTACGAGCGCTCGCACACTCGAGTGGCACAAATGCCAATTTTTTGACTTTTCGGCATTTGGCCGATTCGCAAATCATTACATGCAATCATTCAGAAGGGTGTGAGATTACACACCTGTTTGCGATTAGCGATATTCGGCACTTTTTTCAGCAACACCTGAGATCAAACGTTGACTAACGGTTAGTCTTAATACAACATTTTCCAAACATTGGGATTGGTAAACACTTTACACCACTTACCCAAAAATCCGATAATTCCACTACAAGGGATGATTGTATGAACGATCCTTTGATTTACACCCGACAAGTCCCTTGAAATGTTGAAACTAAGAAGAAGTGTTAACCCTTAAGACTCACACCGAACTTAAAAACATGTGAGCCTTTCAGCTTGCATAAGAATCAACCAAAATGGTATAATCTTACCACCAATATTCGGCCCTAAACCCACTTACAAATCAACTTCCGATATACAAGGCTAAGAGAATGATAAGTGGTAGAAGGGGATGACTTGATTCGGCCCTTACCAAACGAGAACAACAGGAGTTTAGAATGAAACGAGTGGTTAAGTTCGGCTTAGCCAAGAGGTGAGAGTTCGGCTTAACCAAGCCAAGAGAAGAAAGAACGAAAAACATGAAAGAAAGAGAATGAACCATTACCTTAATGTCAAGGATGAGCCGAATGGAATGACAAAATCCGGCACTAGCAGCAAGACAAATGAACTCTAGGTTTGGCTATGGAGGCTACACCGAAAAGAAAACCAACCAAAGAACACAAACCGAAATGGTAGATTCGGCTATAGGAAAAAGAAATTAGAGGAAAGAGTCAGCCAATATTGTTGAGGCAATCTACCAGTAACGTGAGTGCTTTGAAGTGAAGAAGAGAAGAAAAGAATAAGGGAGTGTTGGTACGGTTTAGGGAAAGAAAAGAAGTGTAGGAAAAGTAGAAGAAGTGGAAGTACAGAAATTGGTAAATGACCGAGAATCAAAGAAACTCGAAATGCTTGAGTAGCTAGTGCCAAAAAACGCAAAAAACAAACTAAGACACACTAGAGAATTTCGGCACACACACCAAAAAGGTTTCGGTTAATGCCCCTTCACCAAAATGTCAAATTTCCTTGCCAAAATCCACCCCTAGCCGAATTTTCTCTCCCCCAACACCCCACATTCGGCCAAACACTACCTCTCACCCTCAAATCCCTTGATTATATCCTCAATTTGCTCCACCATTCCCTCACCATCACCCATTCAAACTAATTTGACTAAGTCTCTAACTTCTTTGCAGAGTCCAAGCTGAACTCTACTTCCTCCACCTGCTTAACACAAAATAAAAGCCACAATTTGTAGCCTAAGAGATTCGAACTCCCTTCCTCCAGGTTCCCCTTGTGACGCCACACCACCATGCCACATGCTTCCTTGTGTTAACAAAATGAAACCAAATAAGCTTAAGTCCTTCTTCCACTAGCTCACCCCACTAAAGTGCCCAAAAATCAAAATTTCACTAGGGCCTGGGCTCGAACCCGAGCCTCCCCAGGACCCCCAAACACACCCATATAATAAGCTTATCAAGCACAGCACATGCAATAACGCAAAAAATGCCCGACTGCTATTTCTAGGATGTCACAGTTCCACCCCCTTAAAGAAATTTCGGCCTTGAAATTTACCTGATTAAAAGAGGTGAGGGTATTTGCTGTCGAATTGCCTCCTCCGGCTCCGACGTGGCTTCTTCCGAACCATGATTGCATCACAACACTTTGACCAATGGAATAGATTTTCATCTCAATACTTTAACATCCCAATCCAAAATCTGCACCGGTTCTTCTTCAAAAGACAGATCAGGTCTTACCTCAATTTCTTCCACCGGTACTATATGAGAGGGATCTGAATGATAGCGCCTCAACATAGACACGTGAAATACGTCATGTATCCGATTTAACTCAGGGGGCAGCTTAAGTTGATATGCGACCGGTTCCACACGCTTCACTATCCGATAAGGCCCAATGAATCTGGGGCTCAACTTGCCCTTCCGTCCAAATCTTAAAACCTTCTTCCAATGTGAGACCTTCAAGAAGACATAATCCCCCACTAAGAATTCTATCTCCTTACGTTTCAGATCCGCATACGACTTCTATCTATCAGAAGCTTCTTTCAACCGACTCCGAATCAACTTTACCTTTTCCTCAGTTTCTGAAATCAATTTTAGACCCAACAACTGTCGCTCATCTAATTCTGTCCAACAAGTAAGGGTACGACACCTATGACCATATAACGCCTCGTAAGGTGCCATCTGTATGCTGGATTGATAGTTGTTATTATACGCGAATTTCGCTAACGGTAAGTAATCTTCCCAACTACCCCTAAAATCAATCACACAGCCTCTTAACATGTCTTCCAGAATCTGGATTACCCTCTCCGACTGGCCATCAGTCTGTGGATGAAACGCTATGCTAAAGTCCAATCTTGTACCCAAAGCTTCATGTAATGCTTTTCAGAACCGAGATGTAAATTTAGGGTCCCTGTCCGATATGATAGACACTGGCACCCCATGTAGCCTCACAATTTCCGCCACAAATAGCTTGGCCAACTTCTGTAGCGAGTAGTCAGTACGAACCAGTATGAAGTGCGCGGACTTAGTCAACCGGTCAACGATTACCCACACTAAATCTTTCTTAGTAGGCGTCAGGGGTAGCCCACTAACAAAATCCATCGTTATTCTCTCCCACTTCCAAAGTGGAATCTTCACCGGTTGCAGCAATCCCGAAGGCAGTTGATGTTCCGCCTTCACTAGCTGACATGTCAAACATTTGCTTACGAAGTCGGTAACTTCACATTTCAACCCTGGCCACCAGTACTATTAGCGTAGGTCCCGATACATCTTATTTCCACCAGGATGCATAGCGTATAGATTACTATGCGCCTCCCGCAGAATCATTTGTCTTAACTCAGAGCCCTTCGGCATACAAACTCTTCCACGGAAACATAACACCCCTTTGCTGTTCAGCCCAAAATACACTGTCTCCCCACTTTTCACCTACTGAAAATGAGAACCCAACGACTCATCCACCAATTGCTTCTCCCTAATTTGATTAACCCAAGTCAGTTTCACCTGAAGTTCTGCCATCAAACTACCATCTTTATAAAGGCTGAGGTGAGCAAACATTGCTCTCAAATAAAATACTACCTTACGACTTAGTGCATCTGCCACCACGTTCGATTTACCCAGGTGATACTCAATCTATCAGTTATAATCCTTCAGCAACTCTATCCACCTCCGTTGCCTGAGATTTAACTCCTTCAGGGTAAGGAGATACTTCATGCTCTTATGGTCGGTGTAGATAATCGACTTTTCCCCATACAGGTAATGTCTCCATATTTTTAGTGCGAACACTACCGTGGCTACTTCCAAATCATAAGTGGGATAGTTCACCTTATGCGACCTTAGTTGACGAGATGCATACGCCACCACCTTCCCCTCTTGCATCAGCACACATCCCAAACCTGTGTGCGACGCATCACAATA
This sequence comes from Gossypium australe, assembly GCA_005393395.2. NCBI lineage: Eukaryota > Viridiplantae > Streptophyta > Magnoliopsida > Malvales > Malvaceae > Gossypium > Gossypium australe. The sequence goes on from CM016620.1 coordinate 62,010,093, forward strand.
GACAACAAATTTTTTCCCAGCCTCAGGCTGAATCAACACTGGTGCTTCAGTCAAAATCTTCTTCAACTTTTCAAAACTTTCCTGCAGCTTATCAACCCAAACAAACGGTACTCCCTTACGCAGTAACTTAGTTAGGGGTGCAGCAATCAACGAAAACCCCTCCACAAACCTTCTGCAGTATCCAGCCAAACCTAGAAAACTTCGAATTTCTGATACTGACTTTGGTGGCTTCCAATCCAATACCGCTTCCACTTTTTGAGGATCAACCCTAATCCCCTCAGCAGACACAACATGCCCCAAAAATGTCACTTCCCTCAGCCAAAACTCACACTTACTGAATTTGGCATAAAGTTAATTTTCTCTCAATATCTGCAGCACAACCCGAAGATGCGAATCATGCTCCTCCTCTGTTCTTTAGTACACCAAAATGTTGTCTATGAATACCACAACGAACCGGTCTAGATAGGGTTGAAAGACCCGGTTCATCATATCCATAAAAACGACTGGTGCGTTCGTTAATCCAAACGGCATAACCAAAAACTCGTAATGTCTATAACGAGTTCGGAATGCAGTCTTGTAAATATCTGCCTCCTTGACCCTTAGTTGATGGTACACCAATCTCAAACCTATCTTCGAGAAAATCGAAGCTCCCCGTAGCTGATCGAACAAATCGTCAATCCTTGGTAGCGGGTATTTGTTCTTAATAGTTAGCTTGTTCAACTGACGATAGTCAATGAACATATGCATCGACCCATCCATTTTCTTCACGAACAATACCGGTGCTCCCCACGGAGATACACTTGGTCGGATAAATCCACGGTCCAACAGCTCTTGGATTTGAGCTTTTAGTTCTACCAGCTCCTTCGGTGCCATCCTATAAGGGGCGATGGACACTGGAGCCATTCCCGGGAACAGCTCAATGCCAAATTCAACCTCACGATTCGGGGGCAGCCCTAGAAGCTCTTCGAGAAAAACGTCTGGGAACTCCTTCACAGTTCTAACATCCCTAACAGTCACTTCCTTGGCATCAGATGTGCTGACAAAAGCTAAAAACGCCCCACACCCTTTACGCACCATCTTCTCGGCTTTTAGTACGAAGATTACGTTGGACAGATATTCCCTTATTTCTCCTATCACCAACACCTCCTCATCCTCTAGGGTCTTTAAACCCATACGCTTAGCAGCGCAATCCAAATTTGCACGATGCTTAACTAGCCAGTCCATGTCTAGAATAAGATCAAACTCACCAAACGGCAGTTCCATCAAATCCGCCAGAAATACCACTCCTTGAACTTCTAGAGGCACATTCCTAAACAACTTGCTCACTACCACAGATTGTCCTAGAGGGCTAATCACAAACATTTCTCTAGCAACAATCTCAGATTTTATACCCAAAGTCCTAGACACAGTATAGGCAACATATGAATGGGTAGACCCAATATCAGTTAAAGCGGTAAAGGGCACATCAAATATGAGAAACGTACCGATTATGACGTCCGGTGTGTCGCCATCCTCTTGATGTTGAGCCGCAGAAACCAACCCTGGCTGCCTTGCATCTGTATTACCAGTACCTCTACCTGGTGCTCCACGACCTCGTCCAAACCCATTTCCCCCTCGAGCTGGGCCACGACCTCTCGGTGGCTGCTGACCACCTCTCTCTAGCTGAACATAACCCTGTCTCGCAGCTGGTGTCGGACCCGATTTCAGCGTACAGTCCTTGATTCTGTGGTCTTTGGACCCACACCTGAAGCATGCCCCAACTTTCTTCCAACATTCACCCTGATGAAATAGCTTGCACACTACATAAGGCTGCGGTCTACCAGTAGCAAACGGAACTCTAGTTCAGACCGACTCATTAAATCTAGGCCTCTTTCGAAATCTATCAGAAGAACTGGAAGGCCTAAAATCCCTCTTATTCCTGCCCCTATCCTTGTCACGATTCTGACGCTCACTGCTTTCCACCTCCTCGGTAATCTTGGCTTTCTCCATCAATACAGCAAAATCTCTTTCCTGTTGTGGAGCTATCAGTACCAGTAGCTCATCCCGCAGACCATCCTCAAACCACACACAGCGCTCATAGTCGGTCGCGACTATACCCCGAGCGTAACGACTTAAGCGTAGAAACTCCGCCTCATATTCTGCCACGGATTAATTTACTTGAACCAAATTCATAAATTCTTTCCTCTAGGCATCCACATAACTCGCCCCAACATATTTTCCTTAGAACGTTGTCTTAAAAAAGTCCCAGGTGATACGATCCACTTGAGTACCTTCTCTCACAGTGAGCCACCACTGGTATGCCTCATCCCGCAGGAGAGACACTGCCCCTTCCAATTTTTCCTCTTCCGTGCAGTCCAGGTCATCCATAATTCGTTCCACAGCCTCTAACTAGTACTCCACTACATTCAGAGCTACACCAGAAATGCCCCTGAATACCTCGGCCCCGTTTGATCGGAGTCGCTTAGGAATAGATTTCCAGGCTACCGATCCAGTACTTGCTCCAGCAACCCATTCCAAGACCCGCAACATTTCTTGGGACAAGGCATCGTCCCCTCCAGTTCAGTTGTGAGACCCTGCTTCGGTCACTGGTGATGCAGGTACTTCCATTTCAGGCATGTGCACCGATGCTGCGAACCCAGCCCCAGCACCTTGGCCCCTACCACGGCCATGTCTACCATGTCCACGTCCTCTTGTACTCATACTGCTGAATCGAATTACTCTGATTAAGAATTTTATGAATTAGTATATAATTCTAATGTTTATTAACAAATGTTTTATGAAAAGCAAGTATAAGAGTTGTTTTCGCAGATCAAATTTCCTAATGTCTCAGTCTCTACAGTCTTAGCTCTTATAGCTAGCAGTCTCAGTATACTATCACTAACTCTAGTAGTTTCTTACTAAAGTCATTTCATCATAACATCAGATATAAGGTAAGAGAACTTACGGATTTGGTGCCAGAGACTCGGGTGTCATACCTCCAATAAAGATATATATTTTCTAAACCATATTTCAAACAAATTTTGAAAATAATTTCGAACCCATTCCACAGCCGAGTTTTGCAACTTGGCTCTGGTACCACAAAATGTAACACCTCAAACCCAGCCTAGACGTTATGACTGAATCTGGTATGTCACATAGAAGGGTTGTTTAAAAACTTGCGCGTTCTTTAGAAAGTTTGTTTTCTTTTTGAAACTTCGAGCTTTGCTGTTTGTGGAAAATCAGATTTGTTTTTGTGGTTTTCTTGTAAAAACATTGTTGTTGTTATTATTGTTATTATACCCAAAAACTCATTTATAACAGAAATTAATTTCAGTGAATTACGAAAATGTGATATATTTGAAAGCAGTAGGTATCGTTTTAGGAAAACTACGTATTTATAAATTTAGCAGTTATAAAGGAAAACTTAAAAGAAAATAAACCAATGGCCTTATTATAGAAATATTAACCCAAATCAATAATTAAACTAAAGTAAAGCAAGATGTAAATTTACTAAGTTCACGAGAATAATTCCCGGTGTGTGGCCACCACAGAGTCCTCCACAGCTTCAAATCCACTAACATTGGGGATCACCTGCAAGGTTGAAACAACGGGGTGAGTTACAAGAACTCAGTGTGTAATCCCGATTCCAGTCATGGTCTCAATTTGGGCCTAAGCCCCATACAGTATCAATTTGGGCCCACGGCCCAAAAATCATGGTAATGCAAACAGAAAATGCAGCCCCTACCTAATAGTCCATCCGCTACACTCCACCCGTACCAGCCCTACACTGCATGTGGGGACCAAGTCAACCAACCCAACCCTACACTTTAAAAATGCAGTCGAGCTGCCAGTACAAACGCAGCAAAGCTGCCAGTATCAGTATATATGGCTCAGCCACTGAAATCAGTATATTGTGGCATAGCCACCAGTACAGCACTTCCTCCATCATTATAACCCATCCCAAGGCAACATGATATGGCATAATAATTCAGTGTATGTAAAATGTATCATCATGGCAATTAATCAAGTTATACACAAACATACCAAATCTGCCCCTAAGGGTATAACAGTAATTTTACCCAACGAGGGTATCTCAATAATTTACCCATCGAGGGTATTTCAGTAATTTTTCAATTTACGGTTTTTCAATAGCTTACCGTTGCCTTGAACGATACGGGACCCTTATTGGGTCTCTTACGGAACTAATGGGCCTAAAATCTATTTTAGCCCCAAACAAGCCCACACGCTTGTGTGGCCCATTTCGTAAGGTTTCAGTCCCAGATTTCCAGATTTCGCAACCGCACTTACCCTTTGACAATTTTTCACACACTTCGCCCATGTGGGTCGGAAAGCCCATTGGGCCCGTTAAGCCCGTATTGACTCAGTTAGGCCCGTTACAGCCCCAATGTTGCGAGAGCGCTTGCGACACTCTCAACAACTTTCCGCCATTATTTGTATCTCGATTTACCATTACGAGCACTCGCACGCTCGAGTGGCACAGATGCCGATTTTCCAGCTTTTCGGCATTTGGCTGATTCGTAAATCATTACATACAATATTTCAGAAGGGTGTGAGATTACACACCTGTTTGCGATTAGCGGTATCCGGCACTTTTTTCAACAACACCTGAGATCAAACGTTGACTAACAGTTAGTCTTAATACAACATCTTCCAAGCATTGGGATTGATAAACATTTTACACCACTTACCCAAAAATTCGATAATTCCACTGCAAGGGATGAATGCATGAACGATCCTTTGATTTACACCTGACAAGTCATTTGAAATGTTGAAACCAAGAAGAAGTGTTAACCCTTAAGACTCACACCCAACTTAAAAACATGTGAGCCTTTCGGCTTGCATACGAATCAACCAAAAGTGTATAATCTCACCACCAATATTCAGCCCTAAACCCACTTACCAATCAACTTCCGATATCCAAGGCTAAGAGAATGATAAGTGGTAGAAGGGGATGACTTGATTCGGCCCTTACCGAAAGAGAACAACAGGAGTTTAGAATAAAAAGAGTCGTTAAGTTTGGCTTAGCCAAGAGGTGAGAGTTTCGGCTTAACCAAGCCAAGAGAAGAAAGAACGAAAAACATGAATGAAGGAGAATGAACCATTACCTTAATGTCAAGGATGAGCCGAATGGAATGACAAGATTCGGCACTAGCAGCAGGACAAACAAACTCTAGGTTCGGCTATGGAGGCTACACCGAAAAGAAAGCAACCAAAGAACACAAACCAAAATGGTAGATTCGGCTATAGGAAGAAGAAATTAGAGGAAGGAGTCGACCAATATTGTTGAGGCAATCTACCAGTAACGTGAGTGCTTTGAAGTGAAGAAGAGAAGAAAAGAATAAGGGAGTGTTGGTACGGTTTAAGGAAAGAAAAGAAATGTAGGAAAAGTAGAAGAAGTGGAAGTATAGAAATTGGTAAATGACCGAGAAGCAAAGAAACCCGAAATGCTTGAGTAGCAGGGGCCAAAAAATGCAAAAGAAAAAGCTAAAACACACTAGAGAATTTCGGCACACACACCAAAAAGGTTTCGGTTAATGCCCCCTTCACCAAAATACCGAATTTCCTTGCCAAAATCCACCCCTAGCCGAATTTTCTCTCCCCCAACACCCCACATTCGGCCAACCACTACCTCTCACCCTCAAATCCCTTGATTCTCTCCTCAGTTTGCTCCACCATTCCCTCTCCATCACCCATTCAAACTAATTTGACTGAGTCTCCAACTTCTTTGTAGAGTCCAAGCTGAACTCTACTTCCTCCACCTGCTTAGCACAAAATAAAAGCCACAATTTGCAGCCTAAGAAACTCGAACTCCCTTCCTCCAGGTTCACCTTGTGATGCCACACCACCATGCCACATGCTTCCTTATGTTAACAAAATGAAACCAAATAAACTTAAGTCCTGCTTCCACTAGCTCACCCCACTAAAGTGCCCAAAAACCAAAATTTCACCAGGGCCTAGGCTCGAACCCGAGGCTCCCCAGGACTCCCAAACACACCCAAATAATAAGCTTATCAAGCACAACACATGCAATAACACAAAAAATGACCGACCCCTATTTTTAGGATGTTACATTATGTTTTACTGGTTTAAGCTAACTAATAGAGAGTATTTGTAAACCAAGCTTCACGTAAGTATGGCGAACCCAGTTCACAGTTCAGGAACCATGTTAAATCTTTTGTTTAACTTATGCTTTGTGCGTACTATATGGTTATTCTGGAAATTCATTGGGCTCGTAAGAGCTCACACACTCTTTTCTAAACACTAGAGACAACTAGACCACACGGTGTGTAGCAGTGAAGCGAGTGATCCAGGTGAGGCATAAACACTAAATAGGTGGTACAAAAAAACTCTAGACTTAGAGGCAATATGGGATTCTGCTTAGGCTTAGAGATATCTATCAATCTGTTAACTTCGTTGATTTTTCTAGGACTTAGTTTCTTGGTCTCTAAATGATGCATAAAATTATTAAACAACACGAATTACAGTGGGTTCTTTTAGGGTTATACAAAATTGCTCCCACCTATGATACTGAGCTCATGTCCAAATCTCATTATAAAGATGCATCGACGAATCAAACCCCCTCTAATGAATAAAAGTATTTCCTTGCAATTCGGAAAAAAATCAACATTTAGATTTGGAAATTTAGAGGGATTTACATTTGTTGGTGCCTCATCTACATTAGTTTGTCTAGCTTTCCCATGTGGCATGTTGCTATTGTTTTACTAGAAAAACTACAATAATCAAATAATCTATTCTGAAATAACCAATGGAAGAGTAGTGAAGAAGGAACCCTTAACCTTGTTACGATAGTCTCTTCTTGTTTCATTTGATTCGCATTACAATTTCTCTATAGATGTATAACTTATTACCTGCACAAAAGAAAAAGAAAAAGAAAATTTTACAACAAAGGAAGACAGAAGAAGGGAAAAAAGGTTTAAAAGTAAGAGGATTTTAGTTTTTGAATTTAGAAGGCTTAGGAATGATGTTTAGAGGTTAAGCAAGGTTATATAGGGTGTACTTTAAAGTTAAAATTAGGGTTTAGTCTGATGGGTCGCACAATGGGTTAGGTTACAATTGTAGATTTTTGCAGTGATGTCAAAACACAGGGGTTCCATGTTGCAACACTCTTAGCAAGTTATTGTTGTCGTGACATCGAGGTTTGATGTTGCGACACACTTTGAAAATATGTATTTTCATGCTACTATCCTCGGTGTTGTGACATAAGGGTAATTGTGTCTCGACACCGAGCTAGAATTCTTGATTTTCAGCCCCTACTACCAATGTTGCGACACAGGGGTTCCGTGTTGCGACATTGGCTCTATTTATTGCCCTATTTCTTATTTATCAAAGTTTTTGGCACATACACATCTTGTCTCCTAATTACCCTAATACAATTAAATCATAATCTCCTTATCTAATTATAATTTATGTCATATTCCTACTTAATTAATAATGTTTAAGTTTATCAAAAGTATTTACAAATACAATAACATACAACATAGTAATTATTTCAGCCGCAATGTTTTCGCGTATGGCTGTTGGATTCATCCATTGACTCAGTTATGCATTGTCCAGATGTCTATTTTGGCGTTTGTCTATCTTCATTTGTCCAGACTCCATCGTGTCATTCGATCGTTTTTCGTTTTCACGCTCCTTAGGCTTGCTTGTTCTACATGCACTTATCACAGAATATACCTTCCTTTGATCAAGTTCATTAGGTGTATTTACAAATATGTTGTAATAATTATCCCTTAAATGGTCCTCTCATCCCTCATTTTTTGAATTACCACATTTAAATATTTCAATCTCACCATTTATTCTCATTATTAGTTTATTATTCTCAAAGCCAATGGTGGACCTAGGATTTTACGGTCTTCTTCAAAGTTTAGGATTACGAAATCTATCAGGATGATAAAATTACTCACTTTAACCAATACATTTTCAAGCACACCCTTTGGTTGTACCGAAGGCCGATCAGCTAATTGTAGTGTGATATTAGAATTTTTAAGTTCCCCTAACCCGAGTTTCTTATATGTTGATAATGGCATTAAGTTAATACTGGCTTCTAAGTCACATAAGGCATTGCTAAAGTGTATGTCCCATATCCTTATAGGAATTGTGAAACTATTCGGATCTTTTAATTTTGGGGGAACCTTTCTGGTCATTATCGCCCTACAGGATGCGTCTATGTTAATTTGTTCTCCCCTTTTAATTTTACTACACCTAGCCATTATTTCTTTTAAGTACTTTGCATCTCTAGGAATTTTCTCTATTAGCTCAATAAGAGGTAAATCAACATTAAGTTATTTAAATAAGTTTAGGAATCTTACAAATTTTACTTCATCCCTTTTTTGTTTGTCCTTTAACCATGATGGGAATGGTACTTCCGTAAGGACAAGATCCGTGCTTTTCTCAACTTCTGACTCAACTGTCAGTTCATCTACCATGTCAAGCTCTTCTTCAGGGTAATCTTCGTGAGAGGTATTTTCTAGAAGGTCTTTCACATCTCTTTTTTCCTTCTTTTGAGTGGTTTCATTCGGGTTACTCAGTACTTTACTCGAAATGAGTACAATTGCTTTCACTTGCTCTTTCTCGTCTCTTCGAGGGTTATTCTCAGTGTTGCTTGGAATGTTGGTGTCAATGTTCCCTTTTGATATCTCCCATCATGCTCATCAACTGGCTTATTTAATCTTCCAGGTTAGTCAATATAAATTTGGTTTGAGTGCACTTAGACTGCACTTGTCTCACTTCCGTCCTTATTTTTTGTAACTCCCCTATATGTGATCTAGCCCTTGACTGCATACAATATGGTCATTCATGTTGGCCCTCACCTGAGCTTTCTGCAAATAAGGAGGTTGGTAAGTATGATTTTGTCTATTCTGGGTAGCATTACCTCCTCTTTGGATTCCACTTCATCTCAAGTTCAGGTGATCTTTCCATTCAGGATTATAAGTGTTTGAATAAGGGTTTCCACCCCTATTCCCTATGTAATTCACGTTATTGGACTAGTTCTTAGGATAATGACCGATCATCCTAACTGTTTCATTCATCATGGGTCTGGTAGATGTTAACTCCAATAGATTAAGCTTGTTCGATATATGTTGGTACTTGTCTTCCTCATGGACAGCTTTGGTCGTAGGTGGTCTCAAACCATAGGTAAACCTTTCATTTAGCCACTGGAAAGAGTTGGCCATATTCTCTATCAACTAATAGGCGTCCTCATATGTTCGATTCATTAAGCCCCTTTCTGTGACTCTATCTAGTCCTGACCTTGAGTTTCCATCTAACCCGTTGTAGAACATTTACAACCTTAACCATTAAGGCAGACCATGATGGGGGCATCTCTATACAAGTAATTTAAAATGCTCCCAAGCTTCGTAAAAGTTCTCTCCTTCCATCTGTTTGGAGTTGGTAATATCTCTTTTCAGTTGGGCAGTTTTATTGACAGGGAAGAATTTGAACAAAAACTTTTTCCGTAAGCTCGTTCCATGTGGTAATTGATCCTGGTACATGCGAGTCTAACCAACCAAAAGCATTATCAATTACAGATAGGAAATAACCAAATACGAATAGCGTCATCGATAACCCCCAGTAAATTTGAATGTATCACAAAATTGGAGAAACCATTTTAAATGTTTGTTAAGGTCCTCCGTCATCATCCTTTTGAACTAAAGGGTATTCTGAATCATCTAGATCATTGTCAGCATTATTTCAAAATTGTTCGCAATTATCGTCGGTCTTATGAGGATGCCTTGTACTACATCCAGATTTGGTGGCACATAGTCTCTAAGTGTCCTCTCTTCTCAAGCCATGGGCGAATCTACAGGTAATTGGTGTTGTGGTGGTGATGGGTCTTGTATTGGTAGATCATCAACCAGCAGATTATCACGTGGTAGATCAACTGCAGCAGGCGGGTTATTTTGCATCCACTTTTGTTGTTATTTTCTATGATTGTGGCGTATGATTCCTTCTGGATAAATAGTTGGCTCTATAGGTGTGCCCTTACTTTGAGTCATACACTGAAATCCACAAAGAAAAAATATGTTAGAAAATTAAATAAATTAATAAAAATTAAAAATCGTATCTATAATTTGAGAAAATTTTCTAATTATCCTAGTAAGCGTAAAACTTAAAATTAATCTGATGGCGAACCCTCCGCGACAACGGTCCCAAAAACTTGACCGCCTCACAGCATACTATGGTCGGGAGTGAGAATACTATAACTAAATATATGAATTAAGGTGGTGTTCACAAGTATATGAGTCAGGTTGTAATATAGTTTTGTAAAACAAAGTACAGGAAGTACTCCGAGGATCATACCTAAAGGAGGCTTGGTTAAACTAATATTAATTCCTATGCTAACATGTCTAATTAGTACTTTAACCAAATTATATTACAATAATTCATAAAGTAGTGATAAAAAGGAATTTTAAAGAAAGAATATAAAATATCGAAAGAAACAAATTGTAAATATTATCATATCTAAAGGTAGAAGACTAACTCGTTTAAATGTTCATAAGTAACTCTTATTTCGGGTTCTATCCAATCAGCTAGTCATTAACCTAGCAGGGCCTCTCGGCCTTCCACTAACCTAATGAGTCGCCAAGCACTACTTCTCTCTAGATGTCACTGGTTAGATCAGGTCAAGGTATTTTTCACGGTACATTATACCAATTTTGGGTTCATATCTACCTACATGACTTCCTAGGGTTGTCAAGCCTAGGGTTTAAGTTCTTCCTTTTCCAACCAATTAATCCGCTAAGAAACCTTACATAGTTGTCAACTAATCCCATATCCACTCGTTAATCTTCCTAAGGGTTTAGTTACTCATGGATCTAACAAACATCATAGACTTGAATTGAGACATAAACATATTGCAAAATCAAATAAAGAGATAAGAAAGATCTTGAATATTTATTGAAACTTGAAGCGCAATCCTTGATAAAGTCTAATTAATTCACAATCTAAAACTCCGAAGAACAAAACAATAACCAGGATAAAAATTAAAAACCTAAAAACTAAGAATGCAAGTGAAGGCAAAAGTTCTTTAAACAGTTATAAGCAACGATATTTATAGGCCTGGGTTAACAGCCTCATCTTGACCTAAAACGGCTGACTAAACTTCATTAAATTGTCTTGTACGAACAGAAACACCCTTGCTTCATTAAGTGGCCACGTCGCATCAATGTCACGGCACTCTCAAGCCTGTGTCGCGACACTGATGGCAGATTGATTCTTTGGGCATGTCTTCAGAGCTGTGTCGCGACACCCTATGGTCTGTATTGCAACATCCTCGGCAAATACTCCTTGTGTATCCTGGCTACTATGTTGTGACATCCAAGCTCCGTGTTGCAACATAATGTGCAGTCCACTGTCTTTTTGTCCTAAAGTGATGTCCTGCACACTCACCTAACATGTCAATCTATCTTTAGGTCTAATTTAGCCCAAGAGGTCATATAAACACCTAAGTAACATCCCAAGATAAGGCTTAGAAGTTTGGACTTTATAGATAGGGGGTTTGCCAGTGGTACAGCAAACTGGTGTCTGCCAAAAGACTTTCAGCAAAGTTCGTCAGCAAGTTTGACGAGCAGTGTACGCCTAAGGACATGGTAAGGAGGATTCGCCAGTGTTAAGCGAACTGAGGTTCACCAGTAAGTTTAGTGAACTAGGGGTTTACTAGTTGGTTGGTGAGCTAGGGTTTGTCAGTTGGTTTGGTGAACTGGAGTTCACCAGTATAAGTCAAGTTACACTTGAATTAGGAAGTTGACTTGTTTTCCTATTAAAACACTACCTATGCATGTAACATTTTTCCTAGGTCAAGTAGGGTATCTTAATAGTACTAAAACACTTAGTGCCTATAAATTAAATCATTTCCAAGAAAAGTTCTCTCATCGATTATTCTTTTATCAAGTCTTTGTTTTGAACCAAAGTTCTTATAAACCAAGGTAAATATCTATTCTGTTAGAGTTAAGTGTCTAGGAACTAGGTTCACTTATATATGAGAATTCAACGTGTTTTGTTTGTTAAGTAATATGTGTATGTTTATGTATGTTGTGAACTAGCTAGATCATCTTCCAGCAAGGACAAAGGAAAAAGAAAAACTTGTTTAAATTCACATCAAATCGGTGAGTGTTTAGGGATCGCCACTTGTATGTGAACCAGTTTGCTTTTGTTTTAAACTCCATATTTTAAAGTATACTTTGATGTTTCCTATATATTCACTAAGTTCTCAATGAGCTCACCCACTCCTCTCTTACTTCGCAAGTAAGTAGGTTGCGGAAGGCAGTGGCGAGGTGAGTGATCCAAGCGAGGTTAATCAATATGGGTACCAGCGAACCCTAGGAAAAGGCGATGTGGTTATTTTTTGGGATTAGAATTGTTATGTTAAATGACTTCATTTTTATTTAGACTCAAATTCTTTAAGTTCATTTTATTTTCAACTTTGCAAACCATGGAAGAAAACACTTGTTTGTTTAAATTCATTTTAGTATGAATAAAGTTCTAAGTTTCATTATCCTTCCTTTTGTGCGTGTCCTGTTATGTTTTTTAAATTTTGACTAAGTATGACTTAGCCCCTTAGGAGAACCTATTATGTTATGAGTGAACCTATATTGTTATGCGAACCCATGTTATTATGCGAACCTATAATGTTATGTCAAACCTATGTTGTTGTCCGAACCTTAATATTAAGTTCTAAGTACTTGTGTATTTTTGTTTGAATATGCGAACCCTAAAAATCTATGTTTATTACTTCATGCGATCCCTGAAGTCTTTACTATTTGTTAACATGTGAACCCTTCCTCTTTATGTTGATTTTATGTGCTTGCATGTTTTATATTTCAAGCATGCTATTATGACATTCTACTGCATTGTGATAACTTAGAACATTTTTATGCTATAAATTTGTGGTGTGTTGGAGGTTAGGTTGGGAGTTAATGGAGAGTCACTCTGATGGCTAATGTGGTACACTGGATTTGAGTCGAACCAACTCTGTCGGGTTTGAGGTGTTACAACCTAAATTACTCATTTTATTCCCTAAGTACTAAAGATAAAAACTAAGTAAAAACATAATTAAATTTCTCTCCAACAAGTTCATTAAGTACAGAAAGTAGTTTAATCTGTTACGACAAATTATGGCAGATCAACAATCTTTCAAAGTTGTGTTAATAGCTCTATCAATGTTCTATTTATATAAAGAGAAAGTAGAACCCTTGTTGAATTGTAGAAGTTTATTTCAACTAGAAAAACAACTTCCTACTTAGAGTAGGAGTAGATAGGACGGCATTCCCTAGTACTCTTACTAGGCCTGTCACCCATTCAAATTCCATTAGGGGATTTTGGGCCTCTCTCACATCGGGTCCACTTATTACTTCACGCACTTTTCGACCCAGTACTTTGTAATTTGATCCAATCCGATTTTGTTTTTCTCTTTCCCAAAATAAACTTCAATATTTTATATTAAATAATTTACTCATCCCAATTTTACCCTCAATAAAATTATGACGATTTTACCCATGATAAAATTTTTGAGGAAATATGTTTAATGTTTCACCACTCAACATATGTTCACTATGACCGAATGGTTTATTTTCATTTTATGGCTTTAAAATAACTCAAAAACATAAACGCATTCTTTTGGTAATTTTTTTGTAATACAAGTACATTTACAGATGTGTCATTTCTCATTTCTCATTTCCATTTCCATTTCCATTTCCATTTCCATTTCCATTTCTATTTTGAGAAACCTACATTCATTTCAAAATGATTCCATTTCTCCATTTAGGAGAAAACCATAACCATTTCTCAATGTTTTCCATTTCTTTATTTTTATTCATTCTGCTTATTTCGATTCAAACACGCAACTCATTTCTAGTTTCAACGAGCTAGCGAAGGGATCGATTAGACATATGCAATTAGGGCTCAAATGATTTATAATTAAGTTTGAGCTTTTCGCCTATTAATTATAAACTATTTTAGTCACAAAGTCATTCCACTATGATATCATGACTGAGCTCTCCTTAACAACATACCATTACGAAAGCATCTACTCATTGCTTATATAATGACCTTGTCAGAAGTGTGCTACTCTTATAGGATATCCTTAATCTCTTTGGAATATCACTCTCCCAATATGATCCTATTTTATCTCATGGTAGCCATTACATCTTTCTTATTAAATAGTAATCAAGTCATTCATCACAAAGACGAAAACTTGTGGCCACGTTTACTTTTCATCAACCATGTAATGCCAATGAAAGGATATCATTTGCCCATGTCTTTGGCTATAAATTCCACTATTGTGAATGGCGCTACATACTACAAAAGTCGTACACCCAACGAACTAACTTTCGATTCCTTATCTATTCGATCTCAGGCTTTTACTTACATCAAAGTGTACGAGTTACAGATACATAGCTTGCCATCCACTTAGGATTTAGATATGCCACACTATGATCATCACAAGTGAATAAATCCATAAACAGATTCAGGATCTATTCTGCTTGGGTCCAATCTGATGTTCTATTAGTCTAGTCAACCACATCTATGTCTCTATCGTTTGGGAGTCATCAGCTCCGATGCCCAAAATAAAGCATCTCCCTAATTGAACTTGATAGATGACATATTAGTCTTTCAATCGGTTTTCTCATTTCTGATTAAACTAAGGACATATTTAGGTTCATCTACTAATACAAGTTGTCTTTTCGTATTATGATCTGACCACGTAATACCGCTTAATATTAGTTAAACATTAGACAACCAATGAGTAACATTTGATTACATTTTTCTTTGCGTGCAAAAACCATATGAGGAAATTATACAAAGTATTAATGTAATTCATGAATAATTTTATTTACCAATCTGTTCAAAGAAATTACAAGTGTATATTGATGAAAATACTATACTTAAGGCACCAGATCCAACATGAATTCCACTATTGTGAATGACGCTACATAATGCAGAAGTCGTACACACAACGCACCAGCTTTCGGTTCCTAATCTATTCGAACTCAAGCTTTTACTTATATCGAAGTGTATGAGTCGCGCATACATAGTCCGTCGTCCACTCAAGATTTAGGTATGTCACACTATGAATGTCACAAGTGAATAAATCCATAAACGAATTCAAGATCTATTTTTTTGGGTCATGTTCAATGTATTGTAAATCTAATCAGTCACATCTATATCTTTATCTTCTAGGAGTCATCCGCTTCAATGCCTAAGACAAAGCATCTCCCCAATTGGACTTGATAAATGGCATATTAGTCTTGCAATCGCTTTACTCATTTCCAATTAGACTAAGGACATGTTTAGGTTCATCTACTAATATAAGTTGTCTTTTTGTATTACGATTCGAACACGTAATATCGCTTAGTATTAGTTAAACATTAGACAAGTAGTGAGCAGCATTTGCTTCCATTTTGCTTTGCGTGCAAAAACCATGTGAGGACAATATACAAAGTATTAATGTAATTCATAAATAATTTTATTAATCAATCTATTTAAAAATGTCACATCCCAAAATTCTAGTTGTTGTTGTTATTTCATTAACAAGCAATTCAAGTGGTCTAATGGTTAAGCACCTTAAGTAACTTTTAAGTGAACCAAGTTCAAATCTGCATAAGTTTAAAAAAAATTAATTAAATGATGGTCAACTTAGCCATGCAAACTATCTATGCATGTGTGCATGGATGTAACTCATTTTTCAATTTTGTAACATTTTTTTTCAAAGCTATTCATATCATGTTTTGAAACTCCCATATTTATTCCATCATCAATTCATTCTAACTCCCTTGTCTCCTCGTGAATGAGATGTTGGGAGTTTGAATTTTGATTTTGAATTGGGTAGCTAGTGTTGTCATCCTATAATAAGCATTTTGGTTAAAAATATTTTTTGTTTCCCATCAAATTCTCTCTTTTTCTCCTCCCTATCCACCTCTGTGAGCCACCCTCATTTGGAAGTTCACCATATTTGTTTCATTTTACTATTGTTTTTTTTTTTTGTTTAACTCTTCTCCTCCACCATTCCACTACCTTTGGCTGCCCATAACCACCATATCACCACCACGAAAACCATATTGTTCTAACACTGTTCTTCATCTTTCATTTTCTATAACCACCCTTGTTCATTTTTATTTCTCTTCTCTTCTCTTGATTTAATTACTTGGTTATTATCTTTCTTCTATTTAATATCATTTTGAATCTTCTCCATAGACAACCACTATGCACTATCATTCGCTGCTTTTGACCACCACCGGCAACCAGTGCGTATTATCTATTTCTTCTCTTTTCTCTTTTTCTTTCACCTTATTATTTCATTTTAATCTCTACTTATTTTGATTTATTCTTCTTTTCCTTTGATGTTTAGATCCTCACACTAATCTAGATCATCAACATTTGTAGCAGATCTTTTCTGACTATTGGAAATAAAAGAGTAAGTGTTAAGGTGATGTAAGTCTATTTCAACTTTATGAAGATTTGATTGATGGAGAAAGGTTGAATAATCTTTTAATCAAGTATTTGTTTTGGATTGAAGGTGTGATATGAGAATCATAGTCCTTTTGGTTTTCTAAGAAAGTGTTTTGGTTTAAGGAAATTAAGGGTAAGTGTTTGTTATAAGTACGAAGAGTAAGTTGGTTTGTAGTCAATTTCTCCTTTGGGTTATAAGCAATTTTCTAATTTCCAGTATCATTTCATTAGATACAAAACAAGTTCTTATTCATTGAATCTGAAGAATTTGAAATCAATTTAGGATTTACGATTTGGACAATTTAAAGTGTGCACTTTATACAAGTTAAATACGTAAAGAATTGACTATAAATTATCGATGTATTATACAAATGAAAACATAATGATTTTGTTATTTCAAATGAGTGACTTTGTGGTTATAAGGTAAGTTATTCTTACTTGAGTTTTTAAGATAAGATGTGATAAATATTGTTATGTATTGAAAAATACTTTCTAATCTCATGTTGTGCAAAAATCATGGCTATTTGATTGTCGTGATAACATGGATTACCATAGATATTGAAACTTATATGTACATGAAAGCATGATTATCATGTCTACTGATTTGCTATGTGATTTGTTTGTCATGATGCATTACATGGGATTGGGACATGTGTAAGGAGGAAGATGTGGCAGTAATAATCTGCAAATTTGGTGATTTATCCACAACCTACATGTTTTGGTAGCTTGTCTATGAATTTGGTGGCTTCGTCTACATATATGTTGGTGTGTTTTGGATGGTAGAGTTCTGAGAAACTCCTTTTGGTGTGTAGCGGTGATGGGTATGATGTTTTAAAAGAAATTGCATAATGGTTTTATCAAAATTGCATTGTCATAATCATGTGCATAAAAGTTTTATTTTTGTATATGTTTATTGATATTTAATTTGTTATAAAATTCACACTGAACTTTTTAGTTCACTCTTTAATTTTCATAAAATTTTCAGATGATTCACGAGCTTAGGACTTGGATTCAGCATATGGAGGGCTCTCTCAAATGAAATATTTTATAAAATGGTTAATAAACTTTTTGGGTTGTTATTTTGGACATTGGACTATTTATGGGTTATTTTTATTTATAATTTATAAATTGTCATGCATGCATGATAGATGAACTTATAAGTGTTTTAAATTGTTGTTGTCAACTATTTTAATGATTTTATCTAATTTTTAATAAACTTATAAATTTAACTTTTTTTCCTAAGTATTTTCAAAGTCCACTGCGAAATATTTTACCAAAATCATTTTTAAGAAATAATTAAAATTGATGTTGCAAATTCTTTGTTTTGATGATATAAGATGATAACTCGATAAAACAATGAACTTTTCAAATATTTACGTTTTAATAAATGTTTTTCAAAAACTAAATTATTTAGTATTTATTTTAAGTTTTCAAAAAAACGACTTTAGCATAGTTGTTTTTAACAAGTAAAAGTTTTTCAACGGATTTAATGTGGCTTTCGAAATTTGGTCATAATGTCTAGGTCGAGTTTGGGGGTTACAAAAAAAATTACAAGTGTACTTGGACGAAAATACTACACTTAGGGTACCATATCCAACACTCTCCTAAATGTCTCAAGGGAAAATATGCAACAACTGAACCTGAGGAGTAACTTGATTATGAGGAGGAAGAAGATCCTAAAGAATAATCTATTCAAGAGACTATTGAAATGCCCATTTCTGCAAGCTCAAAAACCATTCTTGCAAGTTTTAAGGAACAAATGGTTGATGATCTCACTTCCTCTGTAAAATCACACAACCATTTCATTGTGAGGCTAAGAGTTGAAGTGAAGAAGATCCAAAAGATCAAGAATTGTGGCATAGCCCTTCATAATGACTTGCTTGCACTTCCTCAAGACCAGTAATTTGACATTTTTTTACAAACAAGGGGAGCATATTCAGAGGACTTGCTATTGCTGCTGAAAGTTGTTCTAGTTCTATGACTTTTCTACTTTATTTCAAAACTTTGAAATGTTGATTTTTTTTCGGGGGTTTTGAACTTTCAGACATTTATAATGGTTGGATATTTCTACATTAGTGCACATTATTTATCCACTTCTTACTTAATTATAATTATAGTATTTTGATTATTTATGCAAATTCTAGACAAAGCATCGATGATTAATTCACTTAATTATGTTTTAAGTTAAGTATGTCAAATTAAGGGAATTATGTTGAAGGGGAGCTATGGTTGATTAGTTAATTAGCTTCCTGCCTTATTTGGTTTTGCTCAAAAAAATTAATAAAAGGGGAGATTGCTAAGGCAAGTATTTAAGGTGGAAACACAGTCATATTTGCCATATTTGAAGTGGCAATTTATTAAAACAAAATCTTTGGGCTATGCTAATATTGTGGAAACATTATGAAGACCAATTCACTTGGAGGAACATATATAGGCCCGAAAAATGGTCTTGGACAAAAAACATGTCAGGCCTTGAATAATTTTTTTTTAGCCCGAACCTGACCCTACCTAAATTTGTCTAAAATTTTTTCGCTATTGTTTCGTGTTGTTTTGCTGCCATTTTGATGTTATTTTATTGTCATTTTGCTATTGTTTGCTATTATTTTATTGTTATTGTTTGGATATTGTATAACTCTTATTTTATTATTAATTTTGCTACTATTTTAAAGGCATTTGCTTGTTAAGTTGCAACTATCTTAGTGTTATTTAAGTATAAAAACTTTTTTAATGAATTTTTAATTTGATCGGAAACATTTATTTTAATGTTTTTAGTGTATTTGATGTATTATATGTTTAAAATTTATTTTTATATAAAAATTAATACGGTCGGGCCAAATCAGGCTCAGGTTTAGCATTTTTTTTTATCTGGGTCAAACTTGGACAAAAATTTTAGACTCATTTTTCAGACCAGACCCGAACCTAAAATTTTGCATTGGCCCCACCCTGCCCATGATCATGTCTAGGTTTATGTGCTAAATATTTGATTGCACTTATTAGTTCATTAGAGAACATTATTTGTGAGAGTGTATTTGATATATTAAAACCTTTTGTTAGGTTTTATAAGCTAAATTCTTAGGGAAAGAATTTAATTGTGAGAAATTTAGTCTTTGAGTCAGAAAAGTGAGAATTCTATATTAAGAAGTGATGAACTAAGATCATTTATTGTATTAAATTCGAAAATCGTGAATTCATTTTACTAAACTAGATTCTGCAAATGTAAAGAACTCTAACTACATAAACAATTCTTTGAACGCTGTTTTTCTATTAATAACATCAAAAACATCCACTTCCGCTGTTATTTACATTCGTACTCTGTTTCTTAGCATATTATTAACTAGTTCTAGTAAACAACTATGTTATTAAAAAATACAAGTAAGAAAAGTAAGAAAACTAAATCGTAAGAAAAGGTAATTTTGTTTCGGACTTAGTGCTGTAAATAGTGGAAGGAACTAGATGGTTTAACAGTGACTTAATTAGGCTCTTTAATCTTTTAACATGTTTTGGCTTTCTAAGTCTTCAGCATGTGGATGTGCTCCACTTGGATCTTCCACTTTATATGTGTTGGGCCAAACCTCCATCAAAACCGTATATTCTTTTCCTTGCTTTTGATGGTTTATGACAATCAAAAATTGGCAACGATCAAAAGCTGAAAACACATCTTAATTAGGGATTTAATTAACACTAAGAATATTTAAGCAGTTGTAACTTATTCATCCATCAGCAACATATCATATACATAATACAATAACGATCCACTAAACTCATACAATCACTTTTATCACGTGAATTATATTTTTTTTTAATATCAATTCCGAATATGATTGACCCAAATAATTGGATTATCGATTAGTCCAAAATTTGCGGTATCATACTGTATGTTATTTCTGATAGAACTAGAAAAGAAAAAGAGATTTCATATGTAGATTTTGTTTTGGCATAGATAAATGAGGTTGACACGTAAAGGGGAAGTCCAATTTTAGAACTAGTTTTTAGTTTTGACAATTCAGAAATTTGTTTGCTTTATTTGTGTGAGCTTAATGCTGCGGCCATTCCTGCCTGCCCAAGTTATTGACTTAGGAATTTGCATGCCAATTTTTTCATTCTAGCAATCAGTGTCCCAAACATCATTTAGCCCCACTATGCTGCACCATTCTTTTCGGCATCAATCAATTTTAAATTAGACTAACTATTTTTATATATTCATATTGATAGGTAATATATATAATATAAGTAATATGATGTTGATTAGGTGTTAAGAATTTTTAGATTTTAAGTTTAGATCTTGGTTAACAAATCCATCATGACATAATTCAAGGCAAAATGAAAAATGATCATTCCCTGAATTGGACGCTTGCCCTAATTATTTGTTTATATATATTTCATTCATGGTAATACGATTTATTTAACGTTATTAGTGAAATATGAAAGAAAAGCAAGCAGGTAATGAAAATGGGGAGAAGGGGTGGGTTTAGATTGAGGCACATGATGGGAAAGCAAAGGAAGCAAGGCAATCTAAGGGAGGGGATATGGACGAAAGAAACTGCAAAAGCAAAGCAAAGTACTGCTCCTTTTAACTCTCTTTTACTTTGCGACTCTTACAGGCAGCAGTCGCCAGCTGCCTCAAAAAGATGCCAAACAGTACAATGCGCATTCATCCATCGCCCTTAAGACATGTACAGCCCCCATCTCTTCTCTTTCCCCTAACCCAACCCTCGCTTACTCACATATATATGCGTCATGTAATTATATATAGTTATACACAAACAGGTCGTATGTAACGCTTACCGAGAATTTACGAGGAAAATCTCATGAGTTAACATCAAAGCTGATAATCAGAGTAGAAAGGGAAGGATGGTTAAGCTTCTCTCTCTCATCTCACTTTTAATTAGTCAGCCCTTTTTAAAGCTAAAGCAGAAGCAGAAGCAGCAGCAGCCTAGCTATTTCAAAACCCTACAATGGGGGGACCTCTCTCATTCTCTTTCATCATTTATTCAGATGAAAGGTCCTCATGCATGATACTCCACCATTTTTTTTCTCTTTTTCTAATATACTATTTTCTTTTCTTGCAGCCAATAAATTAAATGTTAATCAGTGTAGTAGTAGTACTACTCTTAATCAGTGTAGTAGTAGTACTACTCTTTATTATTATTATTATTTCTTTATTACAGTCTGGTAAATTTGTATTTAGAGATGCAACTGTGGAGCTAACAGTGACGAGAGAGGGTGAGGACCACACTCCGCCTAGGGTACCCCTCCCCTCTGCCATCTTCATCCTTCCCTCCCCCCCCCCCCAAAACCACATTCTCACACAATTTCACTATGATCCAGTTGGCGGTTATTTATTTCATATTTCTTTTGCTGGCTTTTTGTCCCCTTCCTTCTCCCTCTTTTATTACCTTGTAGAGAGAAGACATGATAAGTTATGTATTGTATTGTTTCTTTTAATGTTTCAATAATCTGTTTATTTATATATATATAGATATATATATATATTGCTTATTTTTAATATATCATGTTCATATATCATTGTGTGGCATCTAGACCATCATTTTCTTGTCGCTTCTTTTAGTTCAAGAACTCAAAAGCACTCGCCCTAGGTAGCTGAGATATTTTATTTCGTATTTTTAATAATTCCACTCAAAAAGAAAAAGCTGGGGTTAACTAGCTATCTTCATTTAGTACCCATTAACATAGTTTCCATTGAGTATATCATGTTCGTACATGATTGCTCCATGCTGTTGGGTTGGCTTATGATGTTTTGTGAGATACCCGTCCTTAGATTTTCATTAGTCCCTATTCCCCCCCCCCCCCCCCAATTAAAATTTTATCCACAAAACCAGGTATCATATATTCATATATGTTTGTTAAGCAGCCGAATAGAAAAGCACCAAAATCGATGGGTCTCCATCAACTAGTGCTATCCCATTTCATTGAGGATTTGACGATATATAATTGCAACTGTCATGCCCCAGACTCTAGGGAGGAGTGGGGGGAAAACTAAAGTAAGCTATAAGATTACTATACACAAAATTTCATATAAAGCTATGCTGCTACAGTTTTAGAGATTAATTATTTTAATGAATACTGCGAAGTGTCTCAAACAGTAGGCCCTTGTGTTAGGCCTAAAGGATGCAGCACAAATATTCAATCACGTTGCTGAAAAAAAGGAACTTCAACTGTAGCAAGGATTCCCATATAATTCCTTTTTAATCCCACGGCACACACCCCCGGGAGTTGCATTCTCTAGCTTGCATCACCATATATATATACGAATAATATTTAATGCATAAATGTTATGCATCATCATTGAATATAATAATATGATATGTCATCATTAAATTAAATAAAAAATATGTAAGATTTGTAAATAAATAATAATAATTTTATTTAAGCATAATTAAACATTAATCTTAACTATTATAAATAAATATTAATAACTCTCGAATTTAGGATCTTTGGTTTAAGTGTTTAGAGTCTAAGGTCTAAGACTTCGGGTCTCAAGCTTAGGATTTTAGCATTTATTTATAATTAATTACTTAATCATGTTTAAATAAAGTTGCTAGTATTTATTTTTAAGTCATTCACTGTTTTTTTTTTTTATTAAATGATGAGATGTTATGTTATTATTCACAAATATTGTTTTGTTTTCTTAATTATAAAGGGTCAAATTGCATGGGATGCCTTCAGTATGATTTAGATTTTTAAATGAATCCTCAAATTTCAAAATGTTGTAATTGAAAACTCAAAGTAACAATACTTCAATATCATATCAATCATGTCAACTTAAACATTAAATGCAAGCTAGATCTAACATGGAAAATATTTAAGACACGTGGATCAAATTTTAAATACATATGTACCTATTGCATGAATAATTTTAATGCAACACATTAAAAATATATATGGTATCATCAAAATTTATGGGGTTTGTTTTTAGCATGTCATGTCTAAACTTTTCATGCTATAGTTTACACATGATTAATATTTGATCCATGGAAAATTTGAGATGGAATTTAACATCCAAGAAGACATAAAAAAAAATTATTTGATATGATATAGATACTTTAAAAACTCAATTAGAATAATTAAAAGTTTGGAACCAATTCTGAATATGGCTCATAGCTTGGGGAAATTAATCCAACTATAAAAGTTAGGGTTAGGCACCAGTTTTCGCCCCTCGTCTTCTAAAACCTCACACTAGTAGTAGTGTAATGGGCCATCCCCAGCTGTTCTCTGAAAACCGTTGAGTCCGGCTGTTTTGTCGGTTTCTATTTTATTTATCATCAGACACCCCATCCCATCTTGGCCATTAGCTACCTTTAGCTCTCTCTCGTCCCATTTTATTCATGCTTTTGTTTGGTGGTATATCAACCAGCCCCTGTTCCAATCTTCAAAAGGGAAAGTACACATAACCATACTGTTTGCTTATACTTCAACTATATATACGATGCTTTGATTGACAATGACCCACCCATCAACCTTTGTTTTCTTGAAAACTGAAAACCGTTTGATATGTGCTTACCGTATATGTAAACCAAAGTATTAATTGCAATAATTAGAAAAATTGGATCTACGGCCAAATAATATAAGTTATGAATAAGCTAGTATTCACTGATCAACTGAGATTTTCTTTCTTTGTATTTATTGTCCGTGTCATTTGTTTTTTGTTCATTCAAAGAAAAACCAACTCCACTAGTCAAGGTAGATGCATAAAATTAATTAATACCTTAGCATGCATTTATAAGTATACCATCCCTGGTCCAATAAAGCTCTAAAGTCTAAACTAAACCACTTGTATTTAAAAGCTCATAATTGGTGGTAGTAGTGAACAACTTGAATCTTTCCATGGCTTTTAATTTCCTCAATCAAATTTGTAAAATTTAAAATTTTGAAAAATTAAAAATGTTCAAATTAAAATATAAAGATTTAATATTCAATTTATGCATAAAACAAAAACTAATAATAGAAATTAAAACTCCATTTGGTTTAAGGAAATAAAAGTCATTTTCCTTTTCATTTTCATAGAAAATGAAGAACATTCAAGAAAACATATTTAGTTCAAAATATAAAAATGATTTTTGGAAGTTGAAAGTGCAAATATGTGCAAATTTAAAAACAATAAAAAGCTGTGTTCATTTGTTTGACTAAAACTGTTCTATAAAATTAAAAATGATACTTTTTCAAATATTAAATGTAATACTCCTATTCGAATCTATATAAATGTAACTTTATTTTACTTATCATGTTTTTATTATAGAAAATATGTATTTTATTTCTATTTATCAAATATATTTTTCAATTTAAAAAAATATATTTTTTTTTAGTTAATACATGGGCGGGTACACTTGGCATTTACACCCAACCAACCCCTTCCCCTCTTTTTCTCCCTTTCTTTTTGAAACCTTTATTAAGATAAAATCCAAAGAGCCAGATATGGTATAGAAATACATGGCCCAAACCCATTTACACATCCCTATCCTATCCTCTCCAGCTTACTTGATGACTCATCAATGTCGGTCCAATCCAACCATCCGAGAAAGGAATCAATATTTTGTTTACCTTTTGCAAATAAATTAGTAGCAAAAAAGGTAAAAACAAGTTTAATCCATGCAATTATGGGAGAGGAACAATAATTGTATAAATGCATGCATAGACTTAAGGGAGAAACATCATGTCAGATAATGGTGGTCCAAATTAAACGTACATATGCTTAAATATATTTACCCCGCCCCCCACCAAAAGATATAAAAAGTAGAAGAATTAATCAAGTGGAATAAAGTCAATAATATTTTGGTTCGAGCCGAATAAAACCAAAAAGAATCTCACGTGATGATGAGATCTTACTAACTTAAATTGTGTTTTTCCTTTTATTGATTGGATGATAGACTTGTAATGTATAAGTTACTTTCATAGGGGAATTTGCTTGCTTTGGAACAGTTGGGTGGAGGTAGGGTGGCAGAAACTAGACGGTCGACCACCTGATAATTCTACATTTTCTTTTTCTTCTTTGAAAGACGCGTGATCCACATGCGCTTCGAAAAGTGAGTCATGGTGGGTCTTCGGATTTAATATCATACTTTTTCATGTGCCTTTGCCTTTGATTGCTTCACATTGGACTGGAGAATAAGGATATTATATCATATAAAACCAAATTTAATAATTTATATTTATCGGATCAAAATCATTTGATATTCTCCAAATAAAATATCAGATTTAAAAGAAGAATAACCGAAAACCTACTGGTGGAAAGTACCCTGGTGGGTGGTTTAACTTGAAGACGTAAAATTATTTTTGAATTGCAGCGGATATATATATTATGCCTTAAAGTACATATTAGAATGAATCTAGTGACTAATTTTCCACATTATGTACTATAAATTCATTAAGGAGTAAATATTAGTCATAAATTTTAAAATTATTTTATACCTAAAATTAAAATTAAACTCTTGACTACTGATTATTATAACATTATCATCTTACTAACTTCTGTAATTAGCGAATATAGTTTGACACATGATGTTACTCATGATCTTAAAAAAAAAGGCTGCTGAAAACCTTTCGGTGGATGGTAAATCCATTTCCAATATATATTTTTCTTGGATTTTATGTGACTGGAGAGCCCATACCTTATCATCACAATGTTATCGTAATATTCTTTAATTATTTTATTGTAAATTATATAATATCAATTTGGTCCCCCACAAGTTTGGCAATTATTTTTTTCTTTTGAAAACTTTTACAAAATTTCTCTGAGACTGACCCAAAAGTGTAAGGAGAAAGCAGGAGGGCCGTGGCGGCGGTCATTAAAATTAGTGAGAGCCCATTTTATGATGTCTAACCCATGAAATGGGTGATGGGCTTTCGTCTTCTATCAATATGGCAATTCCATTCCCATGCTATTTAACTTATCCAGCCATTGCTACAATGATAATTTAAAGACTCGCAACCATCTTTATATTTGGATATGTTTGGATATATTCGTACGTGAGTTCTATTTATATTTTTATCTAACTCTCTCAATCCCTTGGTTTATGCATTATACTAATTATTTTTGTTGTAATTATAGGGATATTTCTAAATAATATTTATTTATACTATTATTTAAGCATTCTATTGAGTTGATGTCATCTTTAACCGAGTCACTAATTTAATTATAAAATTTAATATATACTTCTTTTAAATTATAATTAACATTTTTATGATAATATTTTTATCTTTTCATATTTTTATAAAAAGATTATAAACTAGAAATTCAAAGATTGAACATGTATTCAATAATATTAAAATACAAATTCATTACCAACCATTATTGAATAAATTTTAACATCGTAAATGGGATAAAATTTAGTACTATACTATTATAAATTGCAAATGTGAATGGAAGAGAATGTTGACTTCATTTCAGTGGTAAACGGTGATCACTGAGTCAACATGTTACTATGTTTGGAGAGATTGGTTGGGTGACACTGTTGATTGATGTATAGCTATAGCTTTGATGGGTTTGTTTTCCGACAGTATAAATAATAAATGGAATCCTATGATATGTCTGTACCAACTATCTTTGCCCCCGTTGCTTCAATTGTTTTCCCCCAATCACTTTTTCAGCTTCGGCAAAACACATTTTCATGACAGAGACCTAATTTTTTGCATCTTTGCCTCTTTTTTCTTGTGATTATAATTTTACAAAGTCCAAATCTTTTCTTGCAGGGGTCAACCATACCCTGCCCCCTCTTAAAATCATACATATTTTAGCTTATATTTCTACTGCCAATTACTTTCTTTTGTTTCTATATGTAATTTAGTTAATTTCAAAATAATAAATGGAAATTTGGTTGCCTACAAAATTAGTAACATCTTATTTGTTTTACTTAAAACAACTTTCTCAAAATAATTTCTAAAAAATAGATTTTTTTTTTTGCAAAAACTAATAATTATTTGTATGTTTGGATTATTCTATATAAAATATTTTATGTTATTTGATAAAATCATTTTTTAAAAAAATTTGTTTTCAATGAATTATTTCCCTATGAGAACCGAAGTTTATTTTATAATAAGATAATATCTTATAATAACTTATATAGACTTAATAATAACCAATGTTTAGAATTTAATTTGAAGTTACATATATTATATATACTAGGTTTTTTCTTGTGCGATGCATAAGTTAATTTTATTTAATATAAATATATTTTTAATTTAAAAATAATAATCAATAACATTTGTTCTTGAGAAAGAAATAAATTTTATAGTAATCCATAAATACTTTTTTATATTTAAAAAAATAAAAATTCATAATATAAATTTTGGAGAAAATTTTATTTTTGTATAATAATTTTAAAAAATAATTATTAAAATAGTATTTAATGTATTATTAATTTACAAAACTTTTTAGAATTATGTTTTTTGGAAGAAAATTTATAGAGAATATTTTTAAATTAAAAGTGATGATGTAAAATAAAAAATGTTTTTAATTTGATTTTATGAAAAATTTTATGGATAAATAATTAAAAATATTTATGAAAAATAAAATAAAAAAATATATATAGAAAATAATTTTTTAAAATTTACTTTGTAAAATAATTAATGGCATGGAGGAATTTTTAACTCTTAACTTTGTAAAAAGATATTTTCTAAAAAGCTTTTTCTAAAATGTTGAATAATATAAATGTATACATCATATTATTTATTCTTATTTTTAAAATGTTTAATAATATAAACGTATACATTTATTGTGAGAATTTTGGTTCAGTATAAGTAGAATTGTTCATGGGTGGGGTCGGATTCGAGTTGGGTCTTGATAAAAAGTTTGGCTCATTTGATAGGCTCAATTTTGGTCCGTTCCAAAAATATAGACCTAAAATTTTGCCCAAGCCCGACCCAGATAAAAATGTTAAAATCAGGATCCGGCTCGCCCATATTAAAATTTTTATATAATTTCTTTTAAATATATATAATATATCAAAACACTAAAAAGATTAAGATAAATGTTTCCCAACAAATTGAAATAAATTTTAAAAAAGTCATTATACTTAAATAGTACTAAGATAGGTACAACTTAATAAGCAAATGTCTCTAAAATAGTAGCAAAATTAACAATAAAATAAGAGTTACATAATATTCAAACAGTAATAACAAAATAGTAGCAACAAATAGTGAAATGACAGTAAAATGATGAGAAAACAACAACAAAACAGTGAAAAATAGTAAGAAAATAATTTTTTTTTTTACAAATTCGGGTCGGGCTCGAGCTAAAAAAGCCTTACCCAAGGCCCAACCCTTTTTCTAAACGAGTCTTATTTTTTGTCCAATCTCATTTTTCGAGTTTATATTTTTGCCCAAACTCACCCACTTTCGAGCGGACCTTCGAGTCAGGCCGAATGACTCGACCCATAATAAGTATAAGCGATATTATTAAATCAACTTTGTAAAAAACATTTTTTTTAACTATTGAATAATATAAATGTATACAATTATAAATTGACTTTTGTAAAATAATTAATCGTGGGTCTTAATTGATATTCTAAAGTTCTAATTAATGAGTTATTAAATAATAAGAGTCGTCAAAATTATACCTATTCCACTTCAAACTATTTTCCTTTTAAGTCTACTTTCCTTCTTTGTTTCAAAACATTGCTATAGATTATATATAGGTTTAATATTTGTTTTAGTATCTGAATTTTGACAAATCTTTTAATGTGGTATTTAAAATTTTAAAAATTCAATTTTGATATCTGAACTATAACATTAATTATCAATGCAGTACCTCTTACTAATTGTTAATCTTTTACTTGTCATGACATGCAGCCGGATCATAGGTTATCATGTATCACTTTTTGTCAAAAATATTTTATTTTAAATAAAGCATTGGGGACTTAAAAATTAAATAAAAAAGATTTTTCTTTTAATCTTAACCTTTTTTATTTTCAAAATTAATAATATTTAATTAAAATAAACTTAAAAAATGGAAATTACAATTTCATTTTATTTTGAAAAACCAAAAAATGTGTTTCTTCTTCCACTCAAAAAGCATATTATTTTATTCTTTTAAATTTTTTTAAAATCATCTTTCACATCCTTTTCATTTAATCCAAGCTTTTATTCCATCAACTTGTTTTTAGCATGAATCGATTTAAATTTTATTTTTGAATTACTTTTGGGAAAAACATTTCTTGGTTCATTCAACATTTCTAGAGTATTTTGAAAAGAAATTTAAGAACATTTCTACTTTTTTTTTTAAGAAGCCGTATTACAAAGAATTTTGAACTACAAATCAACATAACATCCTTATTGTTATGAAACAATTGTCTGCAATGGTCAATGAATTTAAATGATTGTTAATTTCATTTTCTGCTCTTTAATTTTTGTTTAAGTTGTAGTGCTAAAACGTTGTGTTTTAGGTCCTAGGTTCGTTTGATGAAATAATGCTTTTTAGTAGTTGAACTAATAGACTGTCAAGCTATAATTGATCGTTATTTCCTCCTTTTATCATGAATCAAGGGGTGATTGGTTAGTTATGAAAATTGAAAAATAATTTTTCTTTTCTTCTTTCAGAGCCCTCTTCACTTTTCTCTTCTTATTCCTCTATTATTCTCTTTTTTATTTTGCACGTTATAAGGGTATCAGAGCTCGTACATTCCTCATGGCCAACGATAGAGTGACTATAATAAATGAATCAACTTCAGCAGCAGTTCTCAACTTCGAGTGGACATAGATACCAAATTGGATACTTGGTTCAAGGATTTTCAATAAGGGTTCAAGAGTGACATATGCTCAGAGTTGCATTGCATATTGGAGCAATTTTTGCTCATTAGCAACCTCATTATCGATTGGTTGCCTGTGAGTACAAACGGACTCCCGAGAGATTAACCACTGTGTTAGGAAACCAAACCCACCTTCAGCTTACTCTTCACATGTATGAATTTGTTTCTGTTAAGGTGAAGGTTGGAGGCTTAGTTTCTGACAATTGGCTCACGTCCTTGGCGAGTACTAAAGTGCCCCATCCCAGTAGTGACACCTCAAGTGGTAACTTTCAATTGGTAGATCTGTTAGAACACATCGAAAATGGGTGGCTCATTCCTCAAATTGCAATTGATGAAGTGTGCAACCAAATTCCACCATGATAAACTAACGAGTTGTCCTAAAGTAATCCCATATTCAATCAACACACTACAGAAGAATGGATGTAGAGGGAGGTGAAAACCAACCTCAAAAACATAAAGAGGAAGAATGATGTCACCATTGCTATCACTCAGCGACACTCGCCTTGAACTAGACTACAGTCATAGGCGAAATTGGGCAACTGTATTCCCCTAACACCCAGATATTTGACCAGTTCATCTCTTGTCATTGAACATTGGAAGAAAGGGGTCTCTACCGAGGTGTTTATCTCCCGATTGCTATGTCCAACCCTGCCATCCGTTGTAGAACCACCCCTATGGACCCTTGAACTTGATCGTCACAATTTTTTTCACCCTCACGGTGACTGTCTTTAACCTTAATCATTTTTATAAAAGGAAAAAAATAGAGAAAATTAAAAGATTACCTAAAAAAGAAATTGAGAAGTTGTCTAATGAAGAAGGGGAGCAAGACTCAAAAAATGAAAACAAAGAAAGCAAAGGAAGGAAACTTAGAGATTCTTAAAGAAACTTAATCGATAAGGAAATTTTGAAGGGAAATAATTTCAGAAGTAAGGACTTCCCTTTCCCTACATCTTGAAATATATAGCCAATCGTCTACCGGAAGATTTCAAATTTGTAATAAACTGTTCAATTCTCCAAATCAACATTTGACACTTGTTAGCCACGGGAAAGGTTTTTCTTAAACCCCTAGATATCCAGAAAAGTGGGAATATTTGCTAGAGCTAGTTGTCTAGCAAGTACCCACCAATTGGTATTTTTCATTAAAAAACCCACAAAGTAACATTATATTGGGTAACTATCCAGTTCGGGTGTAAGCCAAGGCTCCACTAGGAAACCGCGAGTATACTTGTATGCGACTATCTGCTTCATGTGAAGTATAGATGGATCCGCCATTCAAGTAGAATGAGTTGAAGGTGAATCTATGATAAAGTAAAAAAACGCTAAGGAATAAGGGAAGGGGAGAGGTGTCTACCTCTGCGATAAGAAGAAGTTATTGAAGAAAAGAGTAATACTTTTCGCTTCTGGATTTAGCCACAAGAAGAAATTTCGAGGGTAAAAATTTCTTTAAGGGTAGAAGAGTTGTCAAAGTCTGAAATTAGGAAGGATTGGGAATTAATTGAAAAAGATAGTAAGTTGATCTGCCACAATTCGTAGTGGCGAATTAGAGTCTTTTCGGCACTTAATGAGCTTTTTTTTAGTACTTTAATATGTTTTATTTCATTTTCCATTTTCAGTAGTTTTAGTTTAAATTCGGTAAAATATGCGTTTTATGCACTTTTTAGTGTTTTAATGACTCGTAAGGCCAATTCGGGTCTCGGGTATGAATAATGGGTTACTTGAGTGTGTACGGCATCAATATGTGCTTAAGTATGTAAGGAACGATGATTATGTCGTGACATCAACATCTAGCATCACGGCATTGAACTTTGAAGCATCAAGGGCTAAAAACAGGGTTGACATCACAATGTGGGGATCTTGGCGTCACGACATTGTGACGTAAGCATGACTTGATGATGATGTCAATAGCTGCATGAACAAAATTTTAAAACTGTAATTTGTTTATTAAGCTAGGGGTATTTTAGGAATAATGTAACACCCCAACCCCCATTGGCAAACTGAGACGTTACACTGAAGATAAACTTAAACTTGGTTTGTACTTTTACTAAGGTTTCAGCGTATACTCATTGAACTAGGGCATTAACCCAAGATTTTAAAAGACAAAACAATCAAAACAGGGATGCATCATAATATATAAAACATAATTTAAAACTTTCGATAGAAGCTTTACAAAATTCGCTAGGTTTATATAAAACTTAAGGTGAGTTATTTCCCACACAAAAGTTTGAAGTGCATCATTGCCAGTTAAATATTATCTAAATCAATTTGGCGTATACAATTAAAGATGGTTTCATAAACCATAATTTACAAAGGTTTAACCTATACTTCAAGAGTACGTAAACATTCTCTTTAAAACAGTGATTTGGCGAAAGGTGTAACTTATTACAAATGTTGGTTACAAAAGAGAGCTACTCACCACCCGCCCAAAAATAAAAGTATATGCATGTTACAAAACAAACATTGGTGAGGCTCACAATAGAGGTCGCTCTATCTGGCTGAGTCTGTAACACCCCTAACCCATATCCATTGTCGGAATAGGGTTACGGAGCATTTCCAGAGTTTACAGATCAAATACAGTTAATTTATATCATTTACTATTCATATCATAAATGAATCATATTCAATCATATTGTCCCTTATATGGGCCCTCGAGGCCCAAAATATGCATTAGAAACAAGTTGGGATTAAACTAGAAACTCAGAGAATTTTTCGAAAAATATCAAAATTTTCCTAGGTGCAAGGGACACACGTCCGTGTGGCCAGGCCATGTGGCTCACATGACCAAGAGACACGCCTGTGTCTCAGACAGTGTGGGTATTTGAAATAGGGGCACACGGTCGTGTCCTAGCTCGTGTCCAATTTAGGGTGCTTACTGACTTGGGTCATACGGCAAAGCCACACGCCCATGTGCTAGGCCGTGTGAACAATTTAATTTGCATTAATAAGGTGCAGGGGTTACACGGCCAAGCCACGCGCCCGTTGCTAGGCCGTGTGAAAATACTTGGGCATTCTGTTTCTCAATTTTTAAGATGTAGGGGACACACGGCCAGATCATACGCCCATGTGCTAGGTCGTGTGTCACACACGGTCGAGACACACACCCGTGTCTCTACCCGTGTGGACAAAAATAGGCCATTTTCAAAGGCACATTTCTCACCCAACTTGTCTTTCACCTACTACAACATTTTAACACATCCTCAAACAAATTTCACACATTTGAATCAAGCCAAAACCAAGTCTTATGCATAATATATCATCTCATATGTTCAAGTTTACAAACTTACTTTGTTTTTCTAAACATATAAACTTACCACATTAACCAAATACACAGTTATACATGTTTATGTTTAATTTACTAAATCCAACACAACTATACCAAGCATACACATATCAAACATGATATATCCTCACATATAAATATACATCAATACATGCCATCACTAGCCATCGCAATTGCTAGTTACAATTAAAACATATATATGCCAACATTCGCCAAACTATCCTATACATGCCATTATAACCAAGTTTTAGTATATTACATATACCGAAAAGTTCGATAGATAGTGTGATGTAGCTCCGACCTGCTTCCAACCTTTACGAGTCTCTGAATACTATAAAACAGATGAAACAAAACCAAGTAAGCATTTAATGCTTAGTAAGTTCATATAATGGGAAATTAACTTACCATTCATTTACATTAAAAGTAAGCATACAAAATACATTCAACAATTTGGCCAATAGCCTAAACATATAACTTTATCAAACATGTTAGTCATGTATTACATATGTATATCAAGAAACATATATGACCTCATTAAATATCAAACTTCTATGTACATAAACTTTTCACATCTTGTGTTCAGATATCAATTTCATGTAATTCAAGTATTTTCGGGTAATGGTTCACTTCAATTTCATGTGGTCTCATGTCAGAGCTTGGCCCATTGAATCATTTGAAATATCGATGGATATATGGGTAGTACACTTGAAGTGTACAAATCTGTAGCCCATCAATTCATATTCAGAAATGCTCATTCGAGCACATAAATAATAAGTTCTTTCCAGCCATATAACGGGAAGCTCTAGGGAGCCATTAACGGGAAGCTCATATGAGCCAATATTAGGAAGGTTCAAGCGAGCCAATATTAGGAAGATCTAGAGAGCCATTAATCGGGAAGCTCACAAAGAACCTTTAATCGGGAAACTCACAAAGAGTCATGAATCGGGACGCTCATAAGAGCTACGGTGTGTCCATAACACATGTAGGATCACAACCAAATCGGGATGCTCCGAAACGGGAAGCTCGCAAGAACCATTTAACAGAAAGTAATGAGAGCTAATAACGGGACGCCCTTCCGAGCTATGGTGTGTTCGTAGCACATGCAAGAACACAACCAATTGGGAACCCTGTATCCATCGAATTTTATTTGTTCAAACGGAATTTAATACTTGTTGGATCTACTTGGATATTTGCTCAACACTTTTACATAGTAATTATACATTTCACACACAACAATATTCAATTTAAATCATTTAATTACACAAATAGTTACACGAACTTACCTCGAAAATATTCGTGTATGCAAAATCTACTAATTCGACACCTTTTCATTTCCTCGATCTAACTCCGTATTTGGTCTATCCGGAAAAGAAGCAAACTTGAAAAACCAACCTAAACCCTCTTCAATGTCTATTTTAGAACTAAAAATGATGACGAAAATGTCTAGAATCCTTTAATTTTCCATTTGTTTCATTAAATTTGGCAAAATTTACAATTTTGCCCTTATTTCACATCATTTTGTCATTTTTCTAAGCTTATGCTGCCTCAGCCATTTACTTTAGGCATATTTATGTGTAAAGTCGTTCCTTATTTACTATTTAAGCTATTTAATTATTATTTCTTTTAATTAACAAGTTTTGCAACTTTTTCAATCTAGTCCTTTTTAACAAATTAGACATGTAATTGGTGAAATATCTTAACGAAATTTTCATACGACATTCCTATCACACCATAGACTATAAAATAATATTAAGATAAATTTTCTTCTGACCTCAGATTTGTGGTCTTGAAACCACTGTTCCGATTTCACTGAAAATGGGCTGTTACAACTCTTCCCCTTTAAAGAATTTTCGTCCTCGAAAATCTTACCAGTAAAGAGGTTTGGATATTGTTTCCTCATTGTTTCCTCCGGTTCCCAGGTAGCCTCTTCTATATCATGTCATTGCCAGAGAACTTTTACTAAAGCTACCTTTTTTATTTCTCAGCTTTTTCGTATCACGTGCCAAAATTTTGATCGGTTCCTCACTGTAAGTCATGTCGGGCTGAATCTCAATATCTGTCTGAGAAATAACATGTGAAGGATCCGACCGATACCGTCGTAACATAGACACATGAAATACATTGTGAATTTTGTCAATTTCTGGCGATAATGCCAATCGGTATGCAACATGTCTGGTTCTCTCAATGATTTCATATGGCCCGATAAATTGTGGACTCATTTTTCCTTTACGGCCAAATCGAAAAACTTTCTTCCAATGTGACACTTTCAAGAATACCTTGTCTCCCACTTGGAATTCTATCTCTTTTCGTTTAAGATATGCATAAGATTTTTGACAATTAAAGGCTGCTTTCAAGCTACCCCGAATCGCTTTTACATTTTCTTCAGTCTCACGGATCAAGTCAACTTTGTGTATCTTTTTCTCATTGAGCTCAGTCTAATATAACAGAGTTCTACATTTACAACCATACAGAGCCCCGTACGGTGCCATTTTAATGCTTGACTGATAGCTATTATTATATGCAAATTCAACTAAAGGCAAATGCTTTTCCCAATTGCCTTCAAATTCCAGAATACAAAACTGAAGAATATCTTTTAGAATCTGTATCATACGTTTGGATTGACCATCAGTCTGAGGATGGAATGCAGTACTAAAATGTAACTGCGTACCCAGAGCTTCTTGCAACTTGTTCTAAAATCGAAATGTGAACCATGGATCTATGTCTAAAATAATGGATACTGGCACTCAATGTAGCTTGACAATCTCAGAAACATATAATTCAGCCAATCTGTCAAGTGAGAAATCCATACATTCCGGAATAAAGTGTGCAAACTTCGTCAAGCGTGACATCTTTCTTTTTTGGAGATAGGGGTAGCCCTGATACAAAGTCCATAGTAACTCTTTCCCGTTTCCATTCCAGTATCGTCACTGGTTGTAGCAAACCCGAAGGTACTTGATGTTCAGCTTTAACTTGCTGACATATCAAACATCTAGATACAAATTCAGAAATATCATGTTTCATTCTCGGCCACCAGTACATCCTTTTCAAATCATTATAGATTTTATTACTCCCCGGATGAACTGACATAGTACCATTATAAGCTTCGTGCAAAATCTTCTGTACAAGCTCTAAATTTCTTGGTACACATATTCTGCCTCTGTACAACAGACA
Source organism: Gossypium australe (assembly GCA_005393395.2). NCBI lineage: Eukaryota > Viridiplantae > Streptophyta > Magnoliopsida > Malvales > Malvaceae > Gossypium > Gossypium australe. The sequence goes on from CM016620.1 coordinate 62,046,768, forward strand.
ATCATCGGGTCCAATCTAAAATTCTGACTCGCAGGTTGATTCACATTGTATCCATTTAGCTTGTAACTCCTCATCATTTTTCTGAGCTTTACAAATCTACTGCAAAAATGTCGTTTTAGCTTTTAGCTCAGCTATGATTAAATCATCAACAGACAATGAAAACCGGGTATTTATTGCTCTCAAAGCAAATAGAGACTTTCTGCTCAGAGCATCTGCAACCACATTTGCTTTTCCCAGATGATAATCGATAACTAGATCATAGTCTTTTAAAAATTCAAGCCATCTTCGTTGTCTCAGATTCAAATCTTTTTGCGACATCAAGTACTTTAATCTTTTATGATCATGAATATATGACATTTTTCACTGCACAAATAATGTCGCCAAATTTTCAGAGCAAAGATAATAGCTGCCAATTCTAAATCTTGTATCGGGTAATTCTTTTCATGTGGTTTTAGCTGTCTAGAAGCATAAGCTATTACTTTTCCTTCTTGCATCAAGATACAACCTAAACCATTCGATGACGCATCATTTTAAATTACAAATTCCTTACCCTATTCAGGCCAAATTAGAACTGGTGCTTCAGTTAACAAAGCTTTTAATCTGTCAAAACTTTGTTGACATTTATCTGTCTATTCAAATTTCACATCCTTCTGTAACAACAGTGTCATCGAAGAAGCTATCATCAAGAACCCTTTTACAAACCTCCGATAATATCCAACTAGTCCCAGAAAACTTCTGACTTCAGACACATTTTTCAGTAGTTTCCAGTTAACAATTGCTGTAATTTTTTTTTGGGTCTACTCTAATACCTTCAGCAGATACTATATGTAGCGACTTAAAATTTAGTACTGGCGCTAATTGAGAAAATTATTGAACATTTGAAAACAGAGTTTCGATTTTATTAAAAAAGGGAGTCGCCACCGATCCTTTTTTCTAGGTGTTATCGGACACCTAATTAATCCTCTTTTTTAAAAGAAAAATTATTTTTTGAATTTTCTAAAAAAAAGGGGCCGAGTTTAAGTCTACATCAAAATTCCAGAGAAAAATAGGATTCAGAAGTCGGTTACGCGCGAGGAAGGTATTAGCACCCTTGCGACGCCCAAAATTGGTATCTCGTTAAACGCGCGTTGTCTTAATTTTTAAAAAATACGAGTTCAATTTAATGTTTAATTGTGATCTAATTGAAACATGAGAATTTTTGAAAATACAAAATTTTTTTGAAAACACGAAATTTTTTAAACTCGAGAATTTTTTTTTAAAACCTGAGAATTTTTTAAAACACGAAAATTTTTGAAAACGCGAAATTTTGAAACTCGATAATTTTTTAAAACCCGAGAATTTTTTTAATTTTTTATTTTTAAAAGGGCGTATCATATTTAAACACGAACCGATGATATTCACCCAACATAGCTATGAAATCAACAACATAGTGTCAAACTGATTCGTTGCCCTTTTTTTTAATGAATTTATTAAAAATTAAAATTTATAACTAAAATCACACAATAATACTTTAAAAAAAGTTAAAAATGTTAAATTAATTGAAATAAGGCTACATTAAAGTATGGGTTAAATGAGTATATAAAAATGTGTCAAGAAATATACCAAAGCCCAAATTTATGGGCTGTTGAAATCAACCCGTTTCCTCCTTTTGGGCTGCTAAAATAAGTTGAATAGAGAAGGGGCCTGCACTATTTTTGGGCTGCCTTCTATTATTGTTTTTTCTTTTTTCTCCTTTTTCCCTTCTATTTCGTGGACCACCTTCTTCTTCCTTCTTTACTCCTTTTTTTTCCTTTTTGCTCTAGCCACCGCCCACATACACCACCACCCTTGGAGCTCCGATCAAGCGCCGTCTAACACCAAAACGAGGCTCTCCTTCCCCTAGAACCAGGTAACCCGAAAATGGAATTGTGCGGGTTTATTTTGATTTCTTTTTTTTTTCTTTTTTTTTTTTTTGATTTGGGTATGTTGATGATAATGAAAATTGGGTAAAATTGATGGAGTAGTTGAATGGTAAGGTTTAGGGTCATTTTTGGGTTTGGAAATGGGAGATTTTTTGCTTTCTTCGATTGTTTGAAGAGTCCTTTTTTTTATATTCGAATCTCTTGGAGGGGGTTCTTTCTTTTGCCGAATTGTTCGAGCCTTTTATGGTGTAGTTTTTTCCTTTTTTATTTCTCTATTTTTGCTTGTTTCCCATGCTATTTGCAGGTAGTGGTTGAAGAAGTAGCATCCACTCATGCTGGTGGCCAGAAAATCTGAGGAGTGGGTGCCCCAAATCACATAATCTGCCACAGGGACCCAGCTGCAAACGCAGTAAAACTAGTAGGGTAGAGACGTAATTTTGAGAAAGTATCAGGGTCAAAGTGTAATTTTGGAAAAGTTTAGGGGTCAAAATGAAATTTTGGAAAAGTTTAGGGATCAAAATGTAATTTTGGAAAAGATGATGGGTTAAAGCCCAATAGACCCAAAAATTTTAGAAAATTAAAACTCGAGACGGGGACAAAATTCAGTTATTACAGCTGCCCTTCTTTGCTCATTGCTGTGAAACAGAGATAGAGCAAAGACATCAAAGAACTGAATTTTGTTCGACTATCCCACAATTTTATTAAAAAAAGACAAGAATCAAAAATAGCTCGGCATATGGTTTGAAGCTCAACTCACCTCTCGGATTATGAGTTGATATTTGGAAAAGCAGAAATTGAAAAATACCTCAGCGTGTGACCTGAGGCTCAACTCACCTCTCGTAATATGAGTTGATTTTTTTGAAAAACAGAAATTGAAAATACCTCAGCATGTGACCCGAGGCTCAACTCACCTCTCGCAATATGAGTTGATTTTTTTTTGAAAAACTGAAATTGAAAAATACTTCAGCGTGTGACCCGAGGCTCAACTGACCTCTCACAATATGAGTTGATTTTATTTTTTTTGAAAAACAGAAATTGAAAAATACCTCAGCGTGTGACCCGAGGCTCAACTCACCTCTCGCAATATGAGTTGATTTTTTTGAAAAACTGAAATTGAAAAATACCTCGGCGTGTGACCCAAGGCTCAACTCACCTCTCGCAATATGAGTTGATTTTTTTGAAAAACAGAAATTGAAAAATACCTCAGCATGTGACCCGAGGCTCAACTCACCTCTCGCAATATGAGTTGATGTTTTTGAAAATAGAAATGAAATAATTTTTTAAAAAATTATCAGAATTTCAAAACATATCATCTGGTGGAACTTTGATGTCTTCTTTTTCCTTGATTCAGTACAACTATCATCAAAACCTCTTGCTCTACCGGAGTACCTGTATATGTCATGCGTGATGTTATCATGTTATGCACATGTTTGTCTTAAATGCTTTCATGCCTACATGATTATGCCATTCGCATTGGGCTTGTTTGTCATATATCCCTTTTTGTTACGATTTTCGTGATGACCTGCATTCATTGCTTCGAATCTTGAATTTCCTTTCAGGTTTTGTACCTATCCTCAAGCTTTACGAGTAATCTGATTTTCTTGTATATCACCCTTTTGCCCCCTGTTGAACTTTGTCCTTGCTTTGAGTCTCTTGTACTTACCAAATTCTCATCCGGGTAATGCTCAACATTCCTTTTGTTTAGAGTATGCCATTTCACTATTTATTATTTAAATGAACCAAACATGATATGCTTGACAATTACACAGTAGGTACGAAAGAAATACCTCACATTCATATTTATTTAAAATGCAACAAGCAAAGAAAATTGACAAAAAATAGTTCAATAAAGAAAACATTATAAAGAAAGGAAAGCAGATTCAATTATCACAAATGCTCTAGATATCCAACGCATGAACTTCTCCACGTTTCTTCATCCTGGATCTTTTTGAGCACGGCTTCTTGTGTAGAAGATTTCGAGCTTCTGAGAATGCTTAAATATTGTAACTTCGTCTTTTGACTCCCCGTTCAAAATGTCTTGCTCTTTAAGTCCGAACCCCCTTCATTAGGACGCCCTTTCAGGTTTTCATCCTAATCCTTTTTGTTTATCAAGAAGCCCTTTTCGGGTTTTCATCTTGGTTTCTCTTTCTTTTCTCTTTTTTTTTATCAAGACGCCCTTTTTGGGTTTTCATCTTGATCTCTCTCTTTTTTTTAGGCATAATATTTCTTCACAGCATCTGAGTTCACTGGATTAGGTAACTCCCTCCCATCCATCTCAGTGAGAATCAAAGCCCCACCCGAGAAGGCCTTCTTTACAACGTACGGCCCTTTCCAATTTGGTGCTCATTTTCCTCGAAAGTCTTTTTGTATTGGGAGAATCTTTCTTAGTACGAATTCTCCCTCGCAGAATTCTCTTGGCCGCACCTTCTTGTCATGGGCCATGATCATTCTCTTCTGATACATCTGTCCATGATAGATTGCCTTCAAGCATTTTTCTTTGATAAGATTTAGCTGGTCATATCGAGCTCGAACCCATTCTGGCTCCTCTAGTTTCGACTCCATTAAGACTCGTAGAGAGGGGATCTCAACTTCGATGGGTAGCACAGCTTCCATTCCATAGACCAGAGAGAAAGGAGTTGCTCCCGTAGATGTCTGCACAGATGTACGATATGCATACAAATCGAATGGTAGCTTCTCGTGCCAGTCTTTATATGTCTTGATCATTTTCCCAATAATCCTCTTAATATTTGGCCGCTTCTACAGTTCCGTTCATTTTCAGGCGATAGGGTGAGGAGTTATGATGTTTTATTTGAAAATGCTCACACACTTCCTTTGCCATCTTGTTGTTCAAATTCAAAGCATTATCTGAAATGATTCTCTCAGGCAAACCATATCGACATATGATCTCTTTTTTTAAGAACCTGCAAACTGCAGTCTTCGTCACATTAGCAAACGAAACGGCTTCTATCCATTTTGTAAAGTAATCTATAACCACAAAAATGAATTGGTGCCCATTAAAAGCCTTTGGGGAAATTGGCCCTATAACATCCATGCCCCACATAGAAAAAGGCCACGGAGAAGTCATCACATGAAGGGGCGAAGGGGCTGCATGAATTTTATCGCCGTGAACTTGACATTTGTGGCACTTTCGTACGTAACTAATGCAGTTGTTTTCCATCATCAGCCAGTAATAACCGAGTCTCATAATCTGCCTAGCCATAGTGAAACCATTGGCATGCGTCCCACAAATTCCTTCATAGACATCTTCAAGTATTTTTCTGGCTTCAATAGCATCCACGCATCTCAGGAGCACTTGATCTTTTCCTCTTTTGTACAGGATATCCCTATCAAGGACAAATCCCACTGCCATTCTTCTGATTGTTCTTTTGTCGTTCTCAATTGCTTTCTTGGGATGACTTTGATTCTTGATATATTCTAAGATATCATGGAACCATGGCAGTGTAACACCCCAAACCCGGCCCAAACGCTACGACCAGATCAGGCATGCTACGGGTTGGAGTGTTAAAATCAGAGTTCTTTATTTGCTTTAAAAAGAGCGCGTATCCCATTTAAAAAAACTCGTTGATGACGTGTTGTTTGAAAACTTAACTTTGTTGGTTTTGGAAATCCCAGTTTGATTAATCAAATAGTCATTACTTAGCTTTTCTTTTCAAAAACATTTCTTTACGTTAAGCGTGTTTGGAATACCCCATCTCATTACTTATTACAATTAAGTCTTTGAAAACAAATTTATAATACAAACATTAACACATATAAATTGATAACCTAAGCTATGGGGCCTTTTTACATAAACATTCCCAAAATTAAAACTTAAAGAAAAACCGAAAAAAATAATTTATGGAAGTAGAAACTTGATGGCCCCTCGAGTCTGCCTCGGCTCCCATGCCCACAATCTACTGCTCATCTGAAAAGACAGGAAAATAAAAGGGTGAGTCACCAAGACCCAGTGTGCAAATCCTGAAAACACATAAAAGGCTTGAGGCCCACAAACAAATTATGGGCCTTAGCCCATACACGATGGCAATAAAATATTTACATGCAACATGGCCCAACCCAACCTAAAAGTCCATCCTCTACACACCAGCCCGTACCAGCCAACACACCTCGGGGATTTCTACAATCAACCCACCAACCGCTATACACCATATCGACAGTCATGCTGCCTATTCCTAGCAATCAGGAATGAATTTAACGTGGCTTAGCCACCGATCACTATTGTGACCTAACTTTATAATTCGTGGTTTAACCATCGATCACCAAGTGACCTATAAACATGCTCTTCCCCATCATCATATTATCCCTATCCCATGCATACATCCATGCAGAATCAAAACAATATACTACCTAAAAGATCACAGATTATCACATACATCGATACTCATAGAGAAGTTTCTATGATTACATACCTGGCATCCCTTGCCTACCCTTTTCGGGCAATCCGACTATCTATATAGCCTTTTTCCGACTTTTAGCCCAAAACATATATATAGTACAGATTAGTTAGTGCGTTAGAGATCTACACACCTGATTACAGACAAGACGAGACTTTCCATGTCGACACTATCAGAAGCTGATACAATTGCTATCTGTCTAAGGTTTTATTCTGAAGCTGGTTCACAACCCGGTGGCCAATCCCGAACTGCTGACACTGCTTGTTTCTTAAACTTAGGGATTGGGTTTACAGATCCAATCCCCTCATTCGCCTGATCGACATTTGATTCCATTAAAAGACCTTATCAGTTGCTACCATCATATCATATGGTTAAGATCACAATTACGATAGCGAATCTAACGAGAATCTAAAGAGAACCCCTTACCTTGAAATCCCGAAAAGAGAGATATGAGGTTTAGAGACTAGCGGTTCCGGCTTTTAGATCAAGCGATCTACTTCAGTTCCCGAATGTCGCCCAACACGTAAACGCAAGAAACCAATAATCCATTAGCCTTTCGACTTTGTCTTCTAAAAACCGAAAGAGAAAAAGAATAGATCAGGAGAAATTGGCACCTACCTTTACAAAGAATTCGGCAACTCCTAGAAGATTTCGGCTTTTTGCGAAAATCAAAAAGAAAAGATGATCTCAAGAGATCTATAAAGTTTTGGCTTTTGAGAAGGTCAAAAAGAAAAGATGATCTCAAGAGATCTATGAGGTTTCGGCTTTTGAGAAGGAGATGATTGAGAGAAAAGAGTAATATCAAACATAAAGAAGTGATAGGAACGGTATAGGAAAAAGAAGAATTTCGGCAAGGCTAGGGCAGATTCGGCTATGGCAGACAAATGTGAAAAGAAAGAATGCTTAAGGGAGTTTTCGGCTCTTATTCAGAAAAGGAGGAAAAGAGAGAAGATGAAAACCCTAAATGCTGAAAATAAAGAAGAGAATGGGAGAATAAAACCCTAATGCCAATTTTAATTAAAATAGTTGGGCTTTATGCAACTTGAATTTGGGCCTCCTCAGTTGACGCCACTTCCCTGCTTTTAAGTGGCGCCACTTTGCCACTGGGCCACAAGCCCATTTGTATTTTAAAACACAGATAACATCTTTTAAGCCCTATCTTACCAGGCTTTCCACTAGAGTGTCCGAACAGAAAATTCAATTAAGGCCTCTGCCCAACCTTGAGCCCATTCTGGACCCCTAACACTCACATTAAACATAACCACACATTAAATGCATAGCCCCACAATTTCAGGATGTTACGTTCTACCCCCTTAAAGAAATTTCGTCCTCGAAATTTCCAACTAACTATTAATCGTACTACCCAAGTCTCACCACTATGCTTTCGTTGCGCACTCTAATTCTAAAGCCAAAAGAAACACTTAGTATACTATGGTAGAGTACGTACCAGTATTCGCATCTAGAGCATCCTCGTCCCCTTGGCGACGTGCTGCATAGACCAAAGCTGGCTGCCTCGCCTCAGCATAACCTGCACCTCCACGACCATGTCCTGTGCCATTGCCACCATTGACTTGACCACGGCCCCTTGGTGGTTGTTGACCTCCTCTTCCCGGCGGTGCATTCTCTTGACCTGTGGGCCCTTCACTGCCCCGTTACTGCGGACAGTTTCTAACTTGGTGGTTCGTAGATCCACACCTAAAGCACTTCCCACTGCCCGCCCAACACTCACCTACATGGAATTTACCACATCGAGCACACTTCGGTGTCTGACTAGCAGCAGCAGGTCTCTCCTCCCGTCTCGGCCCGTCTGACCTAGGCCTTTTCTGAGTACGCCCAGTTGCCTCTGACGATCCAAAATTTCTCTTACTTCCACTCCTATCTTTATCCCGATTCAATTTTTCTGTCCGCTTAACCTCCTCAGCTATCTTAGCTTTTTCCACAAGCACAGCAAATTCCCTCTCCCGCTGTGATGCTATCAATACACGCAGATCATCCCTCAGAACATCTTCAAATCGAACACAACGTTCATGGTCTGTGACCACCATCCCTCGGGCATAACGGCTAAGGCGTAAGAATTCTGCTTCATACGTAGCCACTGACCTACTTCCCTGAACAAGATTCAGAAACGCTCTACGCTGCGCATCCACATAACTTGTCCCGATATATTTACTCTGGAACGCCGTTTTGAAGAAATCCCAGGTGATACGGTCAACCATCGTACCATCCTTAACCGTAAGCCACCATTGATATGCTTCGTCCCGCAGGAGAGATACAACCCCTTTCAGTTTTTCTTCTTCCGTGAAATCCAGATCATCCATTATACGCTCAACCGCCTCCAACCAATACTCAGCTGTACTCGGGGCTATACCAGAAATTCCCCTAAACACTTCTGCCCCATTAGCTCTAAGTCACTCTGACACAGATTTCTGGGCTCCTGTGCCCATGCCTGCCCTAGCAACCCTCTCTAAAACCCTTAACATCGCCTATGATACCGCATTATCTCCGGCCGTCTGATCCTGGAATTCAGCCTCTGCAGCTGGTGGAACTGGCATCTCACTTCCTGACCCATGGCCAGATCTTACTGGTTCCAACACGGCCATCGTACCCCTACCGCGACCACGCGGCGGACGTCCACAACCCCTTGTACTCATTCTACCGATTCACTTTTATCTGATTAGAAATTTTATGAATTATTAATTTCTTTCACTGGTTAACTACGAAAAATCTTATGAACATTAGTTTAAGAGTAGTTCTTTCGAATTCTAAATTATATCTACAAGTTTCAGTCTCGAGTTTGTATCTCCTATTTCTAGGAACCACATACATCAACCATCATACATCAACATACAAGTAGCATCCATGCACTCACATTCACCGCATAAGGGTTTTTCATCATTTCTCTACCCAGGGGTATTTCCGTAGTTTTGTCCTACAGGGTATTTTGTAATTTCCTCAAAATGGGGTATCTTGGTGTTTTTTTTTCGAAATAGAGATATTTTGATGTTGTTGTTTTTTTTGTAAAGCAGGGGTATTTTGGAAAATTTAATTTTGCAAACCGGGTTACTTTTGTAAATTTAGGGGTTTTCGGGTAAATTTGCAAAACATAGGTATTTTGGTGATTTTGCCAATCGGAGGGTGTTTCAGTAATTTCACAAATTTTGGTAATTCTGTGAAATAGGGTGGCTGGTCCCTTTCGGGTTTTAATTATAGATTTTGGCCTGTCAACAAATCCTCGTGGCTAAGGTGAACAGTCACTACGCACCAGGTAGGATTCCAGTGAAGAGGAGGTGAGTCACTAGGACTGCTTAAGTACCAAGCTCTCCCTGAATCCAATCCTAGACATGCGTATGCCTGTTGCCACACCCTAACCCAGCGATTTGTTCACGGGTTTGTTTGGATAGATTAAGTCTTATGAATTTAAAGAGTTGTTTAAACTAAGCCTAAAGTCCATCAATGCCTAACATACTAGTCTACGTCCATCAAGCCCATCAAGCCCAATCATGCATATCATATCAAAAGTTAGAATACTTACCTGCGTGGATCGGGTGCCGGTAGACTCGAAGGCCATCTCTTCATCCAAGACATTTTTCTCAAATTCACATCAAATTTTCAAAACACTACTAGACCCATTTCACAACCCGAGTTTTGAACCGGGCTCTGATACCAAAGTGTAACACCCCAAACCCGGCCCAAATGCTATGACCAGATCTGGCATGCTACGGGTTGAAGTGTTGAAATCAGAGTTCTTTATTTGCTTTAAAAAGAGCGCGTATCCCATTTAAAAAAAACTCGTCGATGACGTGTTGTTTGAAAACTTAACTTTGTTGGTTCTGGAAATCCCGGTTTGATTAATCAAATAGTCATTACTTAGCTTTTCTTTTCAAAAACATTTCTTTACGTTAAGCGTGTTTGGAATACTCCATCTCATTACTTATTACAATTAAGTCTTTGAAAACAAATTTATAATATAAACATTAACACATATAAATTGATAACCTAAGCTATGGAGCCTTTTTACATAAACATTCCCAAAATTAAAACTTAAAGAAAAACCGAAAAAAATAATTTATGGAAGTAGAAACTTGATGGCCCCTCGAGTCCGCCTCGGCTCCCATGCCCACGATCTACTGCTCATCTGAAAAGTCAGGAAAATAGAAGGGTGAGTCACCAAGACCCAGTGTGCAAATCCCGAAAACACATAAAAGGCTTGAGGCCCACAAACACATTATGGGCCTTAGCCCATACACGATGGCAATAAAATATTTACATGCAACATGGCCCAACCCAACCTAAAAGTCCATCCTCTACACACCAGCCCGTACCAGCCAACACATCTCGGGGATTTCTACAATCAACCCACCAACCGCTACACACCATATCGACAGTCATGCTGCCTATTCCTAGCAATCAGGAATGAATTTAACATGGCTTAGCCACCGATCACTATTGTGACCTAACTTTATAATTCGTGGTTTAACCATCGATCACCAAGTGACCTATAAACATGCTCTTCCCCTTCATCATATTATCCCCATCCCATGCATACATCCATGCAGAATCAAAACAATATACTACCTAAAAGATCACAGACTATCACATACATCGATACTCATAGAGAAGTTTCTATGATTACGTACCTGGCATTCCTTGCCTACCCTTTTCGGGCAATCCGACTGTCTATACAGCCTTTTTCCGGCTTTTAGCCCAAAACATATATATAGTACAGATTAGTTAGTGTGTTAGAGATCTACACACCTGATTACAGACAAGACGAGACTTTCCATGTCGACACTATCAGAAGCCGATACGACTGCTATCTGTGTAAAGTTTTGTTCTGAAGCTGGTCCACAACCCGGTGGCCAATCCCGAACTGCTGACACTGCTCGTTTCTTAAACTTAGGGATTGGGTTTACAGAACCAATCCCCTCCTTCGCCTGATCGACATTTGATTCCATTAAAAGACCTTATCAGTTGCTACCATCATATCATATGGTTAAGATCACAATTACGATAGCGAATCTAACGAGAATCTAAAGAGAACCCCTTACCTTGAAATCCTGAAAAGAGAGATATGAGGTTTAGAAACTAGCGGTTTCGACTTTTAGATCTAAGCGATCTACTTCAATTCCCGAATGTCGCCCAACACGTAAACACAAGAAAGCAACAATCCATTAGGCTTTCGGCTTTGTCTTCTAAAAATTGAAAGAGAAAAAGAATAGATCAGAAGAAATCGACACCTACCTTTACAAAGAATTTGACAACTCCTAGAAGATTTCAGCTTTTTGCGAAAATCAAAAAGAAAAGATGATCTCAAGAGATCTATAAAGTTTCGGCTTTTGAGAAGGTCAAAAAGAAAAGATGATCTCAAGAGATCTATGAAGGCTTTTGAGAAGGAGATGATTGAGAGAAAAGAGTAATATCAAACGTAAAGAAGTGATAGGAACGATATAAGAAAAAGAAGAATTTCAGCAAGGCTAGGGCAGATTCGGCTATGGCAGACAAATGTGAAAAGAAAGAATGCTTAAGGGAGTTTTCGGCTCTTATTCAGAAAAGGAGGAAAAGAGAGAAGATGAAAACCCTAAATGCCGAAAATAAAGAAGAGAATGGGAGAATAAAACCCTAATGCCAATTTTAATTAAAGTAGTTGGGCTTTATGCAACTTGAATTTGGGCCTCCTCAGTTGACGCCACTTCCCTGCTTTTAAGTGGCGCCACTTTGCCACTGGGCCACAAGCCCATTTGTATTTTAAAACACAGATAACATCTTTTAAGCCCTATCTTACCAGGCTTTCCACTAGAGTGTCCAAACAGAAAATTTAATTAAGGCATCTGCCCAACCCTGAGTCGATTTTGGACCCCTAACACTCACATTAAACATAGCCACACATTAAATGCATAGCCCCACAATTTCAGGATGTTACAGGCAGTCCATCTATCTCTTTTTCAATGCTAGAACAATGTGCAGGGACCTCATATATGCTCATTTGGAGAAGCATTATTTCCGTTTCTCTGTTTGCTTTGAACATTAAAGCCAAAGTGGCCAAGGCATCAGCCAATTGGTTTTCTTCTCGTGGGAAGTAATTAAAAGTCACTTCTTTGAATTCTTTAATTAGTTCTGCAACTAGATCGCGATATTTAACTAATTTTGAATCTCTCACTTCCCAATCTCCACGGATTTGGTAAATCACCAACGCTGAGTCCTCGTACACCTCTAAGATTTTGATGTTTTGTTTAATAGTTGCACGAAGTCCCATAATGCAAGCCTCATATTCCGCTATGTTATTCGTACAGAAGAAGTTTAATCTGGCAGTGACCGGATAATGGTTCCTTTCTGGTGACACTAAGACTGCTCCAATCCCATGCCCCAATGCATTCGATGCACCATCAAAGCTCATCTTCTATGATTTCTCTTTTGACGACTCATATTCTTTTTCTGTAATGCACATCAAGTCTTCGTCTGGGAAATCAAATCTCAATGGCTCGTACTCCTCTGTTGTTCGAGTTGCTAAGAAGTCAATTATCGTGCTCCCCTTTATCGACTTTTGACTCACATATACGATGTCGTACTTCGATAGTAAGATCTGCCATCGTGCCATTCTTCCTGAGAGTGTAGGTGATTCCATCATGTACTTTATTGGGCCTAGCTTTGAAATTAACCACATCATATGATACAACATATATTGTCTGAGCCTTTGAACTAGCCAAACCAAAGCACAATAGAATTTTTCAATTGACGGGTACTTTGCTTCATACTCTGTGAACTTCTTGCTGAGGTAGTAAATCGCCCTTTCTCTTTGCCCTAACTCATCATGTTGCCCTAGTACGCAACCCGTTGAGTTTTCGAACACAGTCAGATACAATATTAACGGTCTCTCGGGAGTTGGCGGTACTAGCACCGAAGGGCTAGACAAATACTGTTTTATCTTGTCAAAAGCCACTTGACACTCCTCATTCCATTCTCTAGGATTGTGTTTTCGAAGGAGTCAAAAAATTAGGTCACACTGATTGGTAAGTTGAACAATGAATCGAGGGATGTAGATCAACCTCCCTAAAAATCCTTTGACTTCTTTTTGTATGCGCGGAGGTGGTAGTTCTTCTATGGCTTTTATCTTATCTGGATCAACCTCAATACCTCTCTCGCTGACAATGAAGCCTAGTAATTTTCCTGAAGTAGCCCCAAACGTACACTTGGCTGGATTAAGCTTTAGCTGGAACTTTCTTAGTCTTTCGAACAACTTCCTAAGGTTCTCAACATGCTCTCTTTCCCCCTGAGGTTTGGTAATCATATCATCGACGTAGACTTCTATTTCTTTGTGCATCATGTCATGAAATAACATCACCATGGCTCTCTGATATGTTGCTCCAGCATTCTTTAATCCGAACGGCATCACCTTATAATAGAATGTCCCCTACATTGTTACGAAGATAGTTTTCTCCATATCTTCGGGAGCCATCTTTATCTGATTATAACTCGAAAAACCATCCATGAAAGAAAATAAAGAATGTTTTGCTATATTATCCACCAACGTATCAATGTGTGGCAAAGGAAAATTATCCTTAGGGCTTGCTCGATTCAGATCGCGATAATCTATGCACATTCGCACCTTGCCGTCTTTCTTCGGTACCAGGACTATATTAGCTACCCATTCTGGATATTTGGAGACTTGTAGGAAGCCAGCATCAAATTGTTTCTTGACTTCTTCTTTTATCTTTAACAGTATTTCAGGTCTCATTCGTCTTAGCTTCTGTTGAATGGGCTTGCATTCTGGTTTCAGTGGGAGTCTATGGACCACTACATCCTCGTTCAACCCTGGCATGTCCTGATACGACCATGCAAATACATCTTTGTACTCATGAAGCAAGGCGATCAAATCATGTTTGGTGTTATCTGAAATGGAGGTCCCAATCTTCACTTCTTGCCTCTTTTCTTCATTTCCCAAGTTTACTGTCTCAACAGATTCTTGATGGGGTAGAATATGTTTATCTTCTTGTTTTATCATTCTTAGTAAGTCAGGAGACGAAACATAATCTTCAGCATTTTCCTCAGCTTCGAATTCTCCTAAACAAATAGCTTTCTCGAAATCGATTTCAGGACTTGTAACGGGATTGCTCATGTCGTTGATATCTGAGCACCTGAAAGGTGAACGGAAAAGAAAACTATAGAGGAGCATCAAGGTATGGGAATCAACAAACATAATGTTATGGCATGATATGAGATACATGTAAGGACAAGCTATGAGAAGGGGGAATAATTATGAAGTTAATGATAATGAAAAGACTATGACAAAATGCATCTCCATTAATGTTCATTTAAATGATAAAGAGCAAACATAAGCTCTTACAAAAGAATCCCAATATTACTTAGGGTCACACAAAAAAAGAGAGTTAACATTGATCGTTACTCTGGAGAGGACTTAGAAACTACAAGAAGGTCCACATCAGTCCAATTGTTCCAAACGAATCCAGGAGGATAAGGGCGTATCATTGAAACATCTTTAATTGCATCATTCTCTTTGTCAATAACATATATACTAACGTTCTGAAGACCCCTTTCAATCAATGGTAGCGTGCTTGTGCATTATCTCACCCTGGGTACATCATTCCTGTAGATGTAAATGTTTTTGATAAAGGAGGATACGCTATGGGCTTCTATTCCAATTCCTGACCTGAGGCTCTTGCAATCCTCTTTTCTTGATCTTTCTGCAACTGTTTTCTTCTTTGTCGCATATCTGACTTGAATCCTAAACCGTATTGAGCCTTGTGATGTACTGGTTTTAGTGCTCTAACTATCCCTTGCTCATTTCTTCCCAAACCTTTCTTCGCTCGGGCTCTCTTTCCCACAGTCAGCTTAATTCCCATCTTGGTATTCCTTGACAGCTTGGGTATAGGAATACTATTTCCTTCAGCAACAAATGCAGCATTGATAAATTTGAAGGAACGTAAGGAACATTCTACTGCATCTTTGTTTACTTCGATATAGGAAACGTCAGTAGAGATAGATGCAACAATGTCTTCTTCACCAGCGACCGTGATCAAGCGGCTATCTGTGATAAACTTTACTTTTTGATGAAGAGATGAAGGAACTGCCCCAGCAGAATGGATCCAAGGCCTCCCTAAAAGGCAATTATATGAAGGCGTGATGTCCATGACCTGGAATTCGATATCATATGTACATGGGCCCACTTCTAGAGGAATTTCAATCTTTCCCATGACCTCTCATCGTGTTCCATCAAATGCCCTTACTGTGGAATGACCAGGCCTTAGATAAGACATATCAACTGGCATCCTGGAAAGTGTGGCCAAAGGCATGACATTGAGTGCAAATCATTGTCAATGAGCACATTCGGTATTATATAACCCTTGCAACTGGTTGTGATGTGCAATGCTTTTACGGAGCCCCTACCATTTGGCGGTATTTCGTCGTCACTGAAAGAGATGAAATTATCCACATTCAAGTTGTTCACCCACCTATCAAGCTTTTAAACAAATATGTGGCTCGCCACATAAGCTTGATTTAACACTTTCAGCAAAGCAATCCGATGTGGTTCTGAATTCAATAGTAGGGATAATACCGAGATTCGCACCGGTTGCTTGTTTAATTGTTCTACGATGTTATATTCACTGTGCTTAATGAACTTCAAGAATTCATTTGCTTCCTCTTCATTCACAGGCTTTTTAACTTCTTGTTCGGACGAAGTTTCAAACTCAACCTCAGCCTCATGCATCGGTGCCTTTCCTTTTTGATTCGAGTCACCAGTCTTCTTCCTTGATTCAACCACCTCAGGAGAATAACATCTCCCACTGCGGGTAAAATGTCCCACTTCGCTAACACTTCCAGTCGTAGCTTTGGATTTTTCACCTTCGGGTATGATAATGTTGACATCATATTTCCATGGTACCACCTTGTTGTCCTTGTAAGGGGAAGGAGATGGTACTTCAATTATCACCTTTGGTTTCACTTTTTCCTTTTTTGCCTCGTAATAGATCACCAAAGGTCGATCCACTCTGTTAAAGATCTCGACCTCCTTGTTGTCTATCATGTCTTGAAGTAATTTTTTGAATCGCTCACAAGACTGGATGTCATGCCGTTCTATGCCATGGAAGACACAAAAACTTTGACCTTTTGTACTTTCTTTCTTGAAACTTCTGTTGAGTGGACAGAACAAACCCTTCTCAGCCATTATTTCCCATACCTTCCACAAAGGTGTCTTTATTTCAGAAACACAACTTTTGGCTCGCCACCTGTCTTCCTTTGTCACCGCACTCACGTTCCCTTCAGTATGGTTAGGGAGTGGATTTCCAGCCATATTACTAGCACCATCAAATCGTAAAATGCCTGCATCAATAAGACCTTGAACCCTCCTTTTAAAGGCAAGACAATTTTCTGTAGAATGCCCCTGGTTTCCAGCGTGGTACATGCAACTAGCATTAGGATCGTACCATTTTGGGTATAGAGGCTTCCTGGGTGCCATATAATGTGGGGATATTAATTGTTTTTCCAATAGTTTTGGGTAGAGCTCTCCGTATGACACGTGAATAGGGGTGAATTGAGGTTTTTCAGGATTGGGTTTTGTCGGTCTTTGTTCATTTTTGGGTTGGCTTTGAGCAGGCATGGTATTTGGTGGGAATATAGTGAATGGTCTTTGGTTATTTGTGGCATAGACGGGGTAAGGAGGAGGTGCTTGATAGTAAGGGCTTTGGGGAGGAAAATAGAAGTTTGAAGGTGGGCGATATCGAGGTCGTGATTGTGTTGGGTACGGATTAGAAGTGTAGTGGTTCTCGGTTCCCACCATATGGGTTTCTACCTCTTTTTTCTTTATGAGTACTGCCCTTTTTGAACTCTCAGGGCCTTCCATCCTTCCACTCTTGATGGTATTCTCTATAAGTTCCCCGGATATTACAATATCTGCGAAGTCTTTCGTGGCGCTTCCTACCAACTTATCGTAAAACGGCGCTTTCAAAGTGTTGATAAAGAGGACCGTTATCTCAGTTTTAGTTAATGGGGGTTCTACTTGGGCCGAGATATTCCTCCATCTTTGCGCGTATTGCCTAAAAGTCTCTGTCGGCTTCTTTTCCATCATCTGCAGAGTTAGTCGATCAGGCACCATGTCGGATACATGCTTGTATTGTTCACAAAATGCTGATGCTAAGTCTTTCCATGATCAGATCCTTTCTCTACTGAGTTGAATATACCATCGAAGAGCCGATCCGACCAAGCTGTCTTAAAAACAGTGTATTTGCAATTTATCCTCATTCACATAACTAGTCATCTTCCGACAAAACATGATAAGACGCGCCTTTGGACATCTCGTTCCATCATATTTTTCAAAATCTAGCACTTTAAATTTCGGAGGCAGAACCAGATCGGGCACCAAACTGAGCTTTTTGACGCTCTTCCGAGCTATGGTGTATCTGTAGCACGTGCAAGAACACAACCAATCGGGAGCCCTCTATCCATCAAATTTCATTTGTTCAAACGAAATTTAATACTTGTTGGATCTACTTGGATATTTGCTCAATACTTTTACATAGCAATTATACATTTCACACACAACAATATTCAATTTAAATCATTTAATTACACAAATAGTTACACGAACTTACCTCAAAAATATTCGTATATTCAAAATCTACTAATCCGACACCGTTTCTTTTCCTCGATCTAACTCTGTATTTGGTCTATTCAGAAAAGAAGCAAACTTGAAAAACCAACCTAAACCCTCTTCAACGTCTATTTTGGAACTGAAAATGATGATGAAAATGTTTAGAATCCTTTAATTTTCCATTTGTTTCATTAAATTTGGCAAAATTTACAATTTTGCCCTTATTTCACATCATTTTGTCATTTTTCTAAGCTTATGCCGCATCAGCCATTTACTTTAGGCATATTTATGTGTAAAGTCCTTTCTTATTTACTATTTAAGTTATTTAATCATTATGTCCTTTTTAACAAATTAGACATGTAATCGGTGAAATTTCTTAATGAAATTTTCATACGATATTCCTATCATAACATAGACTATAAAAAATATTAAAATAAATATTCTTCCTGTAACACCCCTAACCTGTGTCCGTCGCCGGATTAGGGTTACGGGCATTACTTTGCCAACCACAAGTCAATGCACCTTATAGAAAATACTTCATTAATTGATACGTACCAAACTATACTTTCACGATTAAACATGTACATCCCTTCCAATATTAAAACATTAACGAACATATCACAAATGATATCGTTATCATCAATTAAAACTACTTACATTCAAATAGCTAAACACTATTCCTTTGGTCAATTTGTATACTATGGCCAAATATATATATTCCTCTTATTCAACATATTCCAATCAAATACTATAATAATTTAATCACATACATACCATAATTAATTGTTCACTACAAAAATTTCCCATTTCAAACCTCATAACCGAATATAAATATATATACATCCAATATGTAATATGAATTCCAAATTAAATCTATACCATGACCGAATACTTACAAATGAGCATATTTCAACTTGTTCATTAATATAACACGCATAATAAAATTTGAAATAACTTCTAAGTTAAAATTATAACGTATCCATACATACCCAAATTTTAAAACCAAATTCAAGCATGGCTAAGCCATATTCAACTAAATAATTTAACATCAATTTGGACCTACTTCAATCATGAGACATTCATTCGAAATGTATAGATAAATTACTCCCTTTTGAAATTCACAAGCATACATACCAAAATATGCTATTACCAAGATCGAAAATGCACAAACATATACATCACTACAAGCATTAACAAGTTAACCCAAGCATAGAAGAGAAGCCATATTCGCATGGCATTTATATACATTATGTACAAAATAGACTCTAAAGAGAAAATAACCTATACATGCCATAGTTTCCAAAAGTTAAACTTAACGAAAAGGTACCAAAGGTAGATGATAGTATGGTTGACTTTGACGATGATCCCCGAGCTCGGGCTTAGACTTCAAAATCTATGGAACAATGCAAACAAACACACCAAGTAAGCTATTATAGCTTAGTAAGTTTTAAGCAATCTAACACAAATTATCAATGTTACTCAAAATGATTTAAACCAAAAATGGTAAACATGGATTTATCATTACTCATTTAATAATACAATTCCATCCTCAATCATAATTATCTACCCAATTTCAAGCCATTAACACATACTCATGATACATTATCTCACATAACCGAATCACATTGGTGAACCAAACAACATTTCAATTACTCTAGTAAGGTCTATTTCATACCAACTCAATCTTTTAAAATTATACTTAAAACAAATATAACATTCCATTTGAATAACACTTTACTTATATAATTGAATTCGAATAGTAAAATTTCATAGTATCAACTTACCGAATTCAACCTTTTGAGATTAAAGTTGATCGCACACTTAGTGCCCTTCAGCCGGTTTCGCACACTTAGTGCACAGACATTTTATTCGCACACTTAGTGCATATCGACCGATTTCGCACACTTAGTGCTCGGTACTTTATAATTCTCACACTTAGTGCATTACGACCGATTTCGCACACTTAGTGCATTAACCCGATCATTCCTCTTCCATATAGACATATAATCACATTTTTACTCACATGAACATTCATATATGCATATGTTTAAACCAACCAATTCTTCCTATGAATTTCCAACACATTCGGTCATACTCAGTAATCACATCTAATCACATATTCAAATACAACCATTTTCTATTACAAGTTCCATATCTAACTACCTCCCAATCTATAAGTACTCATTTATCTTAACACTTCAAAGCATATATGTAAATATATATTAACCTTATATTTGGCTAACATATACTATATCTAATGCCACATTCGGCCTTAATTAATTTAGCATACTTAAATTTATTTTACATATACACTTTGTTATAAAATAAAATTCAATTCAACCCAATTGCTTAAAAACTTACCTCGGAAATCGACGGATTAGGGTTTCCCGACTATTCGTTCAACTTCGCCTTTCCCCGATCCAATCCCGTTTCTTTTTGTTCTTGATCTAAATAATTCCAAATTAAGCTCATTGAAATATATTTTCATTCAATTTAATACAAAAACGCATAATTATACAAATTACCATTTTACCCCTGACATTTACAATTTTTACAATTTAGTCCTATTGCACAAAACACAAAATACTCAAAACTTGCACACACTCCTTAAGGGCCGAATATTCAATACTCTTATACAAACTCATACATTCCTTTTATTTCACATTTCAACCCTTCAAATTTCAATTTTCACAATTTAACCCCAATTACTCCATTTCATCAAATATTCAAAGATTAAACTTGTTAATCTAACACATATAATTAATATAACATCATTAAACAACAAAAACAACCAACTCCCTTTAATGGAAACTCACGAAATGCACATCAAATTTCAAAATTTAAACATGGTCTTACTAAAACACTAAGCAACGATCTCACAAACGTAAAAATTATCAAAAACTAAACCGAATCATACCTTAATTAAGATTGAGAAGTGCCGAAACCCTTGAAGGTTTTTCTCTTTTCTTTTCTCTTTAGTTTCGTTGATAACAAGAGGAAATAAAAGATGAACATGCACTTTCTCTATTATGTTTTTATTATAATATGTTTTTAATATAATATAATATATTTTAATATAACATATAATATAAACATATGATTACAATATAAAAAGTTACATGTTTCCATCCACTATCCATTAAAAATGGACAATTTTCAACATTAGTCCTCCCTATATAAAGACACATTAATTTAACCACTTAATCAATCAATAAGGCTACTTTTACCACTTATGCGATTTAGTCCTTTTCTTTAAATTAAACACACAAACAGACAAATTAACCCACGATATTTTAGCACATGCTCAAGCATATATCATAGATATCAAATATAATATAAAATTATTTTTCTAACTCGGATTCATGGTCCCGAGACCACCGTTTCGATTAGGGCCAAAATCGGACTGTTACAACTCTCCCCCCTTAAGGGATTTTCGTCCCCGAAAATCTTACCGATAAATAAATGTGGATAGCGTTCTTTCATTGAATCTTCTAGTTCCCAGGTTGCTTCCTCAACCCCGTGCTTATGCCACATAACTTTCACTAACGAGATTTTCTTATTACGCAACTCTTTCACCTCACGAGCCAAAATACGAATTGGTTCTTCCTCATAAGTTAAGTCAGGCTGAATCTCAATCTCCGATGGGCTAATCACATGAGAGGGATCGGATCTGTATCGTCGAAGCATTGATACATGAAAAACATTGTGAATCTTGTCTAACTCATATGGCAACTTAAGTCTGTACGCAACCGGCCCAATACGCTCAATAACTTCGTACGGTCCAATAAATCTCGGGCTTAGCTTTCCTTTACGACCAAATCTAAGAATCTTTTTCCATGGCGAGAGTTTCAAAAATACTCGGTCACCCACCTGAAACTCTATTTCTTTACGTTTCAAGTATACGACTTCTGACGATCTGAGGCGGCTTTCAAACTTTCTTGGATTACTTTTACTTTCTGCTCAGTCTCTTTGATTAAATCAACCCCGCGTATCTTGCTTTCACTTAGCTCAGTCCAATATAGAGGTGTACGACATTTACAACCGTACAAAGCTTCATAAGGTGCCATTTTAATACTCGATTGAAAGCTATTATTGTACGCAAATTCAATCAAAGGCAAGTATCGTTCCCATGTACCCCCAAACTCAAGAACGCAACATCTCAACATATCCTCGAGTATTTGAATAACACGTTCGGATTGACCATCCGACTGAGGGTGAAAAGTAGTACTGAAGTGCAATTTGGTACCTAGAGCATCTTGTAGTTTCTTCCAAAACTGCGATGTAAACCTTGGATCTCTATTCGAAATAATAGAAATAGGTACTCCGTGCAATCGTACAATCTGAGATATTTACAACTCAGCTAACTTATCAAGCGAGAAATTCGTACATATTGGAATAAAATGGGCCGATTTCGTCAATATATCAACAATAACCCAGATTGAGTCTTTCTTGCTCGGCATCAACGGCAACCCAAATACGAAATCCATCGTGACTAAATCCTATTTCCACTCAGGTGTCATAACCGGTTGGAGTAATCCCGATGGTACCTGATGCTCGGCTTTTACTTGTTGACATATTAAGCATTTCGACACATAGTCTGAAATATCTTGTTTTATACCATGCCACCAGTAATGTTGTCTCAGGTCGTTATACATCTTCGTACTACCCGGGTGAATTGACAACCTACTATTATGAGCTTCACCACAGATCATTCGAATAAACTCAGGATTCTTAGGCACACATATTCGGTTTCTAAACCATAAACATCTTTCAGCATCTAACTGAAAATCTGAATCAGTACTCGAGCCACATTGACTCCTTTTTGCTATTAAGTCATTATCAACCTCTTGAGCTTCGCAAATCTGTTGTACGAACAGTGGTCTTGCTTTCAATTCTGCAATTGTCACTATCATCAGTCATAGCTACATCCGCATTCATTGCACGTAGAGCAAATAGTGATTTTTGGCTTAATGCATCCGCAACCATATTAGCTTTCCTCGGGTGATAATCAATCACGAGCTCGTAATCTTTTAATAATTCCAACCATCTTCATTGTCTCAAATTCAGATCCTTCAGAGTCATTAAATATTTTAGACTCTTGTGATCAGAATAGATATGACATTTTTCTCCAAATAGATATTGACGCCATATTCTCAAAGTAAAAACTATAGCAGCCAACTCGAGATCATGAGTTGGATAGTTCTTTTCGTGCGGCTTCAACTGTCTCGAGGCGTAGGCCACAATTTTACCCTCCTGCATCAAAAGACATCCCAAACCATTTAAAGATGCATCGCTGAAGATAACAAACTCTTTACCCGTCTCTGGCTGAACAAGCATTGGAGCTTCGGTTAACAAGGTTTTTAGCTGATCAAAACTCTTTTGGCACCTTTCTGATCACTCAAATTTAACGTCTTTCTGTAATAGCTTTGTCATCGAAGTTGCAATAATAGAAAACCCTTTCATGACGCGTCTATAGTACCCGGCAAGTCCTAGAAAACTACGAACTTCAGAAACATTCCGCGGAGGTTTCCAATCAAGTATAGCTGAAAATTTACTCGGGTCAACTCGAATGCCCGTTGTTGAAACGACATGCCCCAGAAAACTAACTTCATTCAACCAAAACTCACATTTGCTGAATTTTGCATACAGCTGCTTATCACGCAAAATCTGTAATACAAGTCTCAAGTGTTCAGCATGCTCGGTTTCGTCACGCGAATAAATCAGAATGTCATCTATAAATACAACCACAAACCGATCTAGATACAGTCTGAATATCCGATTCACCAAATCCATGAAAATAGCAGGGGCATTAGTGAGTCCGAACGACATCACTAAAAACTCGTAATGGTCGTATCTCGTCCGAAAAGCAGTCTTAGGTACATTTGAGTCTCTAACTCGCAACTGATAATAACCTGACCTCAGATCGATTTTTGAAAATACCGAAGCTCCTTTAAGCTGATCAAATAAATCATCAATGTGTGGCAATGGATATTTATTCTTTAAGGTCACCTTATTGAGTTGTCGATAATCAATGCACATTCTCAAAGTTCTGTCTTTCTTTTTCACAAATAAGACTGGCGCACCCCAGGGAGAGAAACTTGGTCGAGCAAAACCTCTATCTGTCAATTCTTGCAACTGAGCTTTCAACTCTTTTAATTCGGTCAGTGCCATTCTATACGGAGCTATCGAAATCGGAGTCGTCCCTAGCACTAACTCAATACCAAACTCTACCTCCCGAACAGGTGGCAATCCCGACAATTCTTCCGAAAACACATTCGGATACTCACATACAACTGGTACTGATTCAATCTTCTTTTCGGTCACTTTACTATCGATCACATAAGCAAAATAAGTTTCACAACCCATTCTCAAATACTGTCGAGCCAACATCGAAGATATTACTGCTGGTAGCCCATTCAAATCAGTAGATTCAATTCGAATTATCTCATTATTTTGACACCGTAGATCAATAGTCTTTCGTCTTCAATTCACTACTGCATCGTGCACGGTTAGCCAATCCATACCAAGAATAATATCAAACTCATCAAACGGTAGTAACATCAAATCAGCCGAAAGGCACAAATCTCGAATCATTAAAAGGACAATTCTTGCACACTCTATCAACTAGCACACACCGGCCCAGGGGGTTCGAAAACTGAATCACAAACTCAGTAGACTCAACAGATAGAGTCTTGCTGGATACTAATGTTTCACACACATAGGAATGAGTTGAACCAGGATCAATCAAAGCAACTACACTAGTATCAAAGAGAGTAAATATACCGGTGATGACATCTGGAGATAAAGCCTCCTCTCTGGCACGAATAGCATAGGCTTTAGCTAGCACACGAGCCTCTGATCGCATGGCTGTGTCTGAAGTCCCTCACTGAGTGCCGCTCCTACCTCCCGCATTTCAGGGTGATCTACCTCTAGCTGTAGTTCCACTCGGTCTTGCACTCTGAGCATTATCTTTTTCTGCTTTCTCCGGGCAATCCCGAATGAAGTGATCCTGTGAACCACACTTGTAGCAAGCTCGGTTGTTGGACTTGCTCCAACATTCACCAAAATGCTGTCTACCACACTGCTGACACTCGGGCTTATTCAATCGGGTATTACCAACACTAGCAATCGAGGTAGCCCGTGAACTCACTGGTGGTCGTTCTCGTATAGAGATCCCTGTGTTAGCTTTGGATCGGCTACTATCATTCTTGAACTTCTTTGATGACATATGAGGAAATTTACCTACTGATCTCTTACGGAAGTCTCTAGCTTCAAACTCAGCTTTCTGCTTTTCTTTCCCCAGCTCTTCGGCTTTACAAGCTCGCTCAACATGTACTACGAACTCATTTATTTCAAGTATGCAAACCAGTAGTTTTATATCTTCGTTTAACCCTTCTTCGAATCTCCGGCACATAGTAGCCTCAGATGAAACACACTCACGGACATAGCGACTAAGTCTCACAAACTTGCGCTCGTACTCAGATACAGTCATATGACCCTGTTTAAGATCGAGAAATTCCTTGCATTTCGAATTTATGAATCGCTGGCTGATGTATTTCTTACGAAACTCCACCTGAAAGAAGTCCCAGGTAACTCGTTCCTTTGGAACAATCGATACAAGTGTATTCCACCAATAATAGGCAGAATCTCATAATAAAGATATGGCGCACTTCAGGCACTCATCAGGTGTGCAAGATAATTCATCGAAAACATGAATAGTATTATCGAGCCAAAATTCAGCTCGCTCAGCATCATCATCATCTTCAGCTCTGAACTCTTGAGCCCTGTGTTTTCTAATTCTGTCAACTGGAGGCTTGCTTACTCTTTCAGGATTAACGATCGGGGGTACTACTGGTACTATAGGGGGAGTATTCGGATTCAGGGGTTGTTGAATAGCCGGATTGGCCCGAATATATTGATTGAACCAATCGTTCATCATACTATAGAAGGCTGATCTAGCCCCCTCATCAGGATTACTCGCAGCTGGTCAAGATTCATCCGGCACTGTCCCTTACGCGAGAGCAGGCGCCACACTCTCGACATCGTCATCTATAGCTCGCTCAGGATCAGGATCCATTTACTACACGATACAAGTAAACACATTTCACTGTCAGAAGTCATCACATTATCATATAATAAAATATGGCATGTATAGCTAGACTCACAAGCGCTACGTTAGTCTGAGAACCTACTAAATCGTAGCTCTGATACCAATCAAATGTAACATCCTTAACCCGTGTCCGTCGCCGGATTAGGGTTACGGGCATTACTTAACCAACCACGAGTCAATGCACCTTATAAAAACTACTTCATTAATTGATACATACCAAACTATACTTTCACGATTAAACATGTACATCCCTTCCAATATTAAAACATTAACGAACATATCACAAATGATATCATTATCATCAATTAAAACTACCTACATTCAAATAGCTAAACACTATTCCTTTGGTCAATTTGTATACTATGGCCGAATATATATATTTCTCTTATTCAACATATACTAATCAAATACTATAATAATTTAATCACATACATACCATAATTGATTGTTCACTACAAAAATTTCCCATTTCAAACCTCATAACTGAATATAAATATATACATCCAATATGTAATATGAATTCCAAATTAAATCTATACCATGACCGAATACTTACAAATAAGCATATTTTAACTTGTTCATTAATATAACACGCATAATAAAATTTGAAATAACTTTTATGTTAAGATTATAATGTATCCATACATACTCAAATTTTAAAACCAAATTCAAGCATGGCTAAGCCATATTCAATTATATAATTTAACATCAATTTGCACCTACTTCAATCATGAGACGTTCATTCGAAATGTAGATAAATTACCCCTTTTTGAAATTCACAAGCATACATACCAAAATATGCTATAACCAAGATAAAAAATGCACAAACATATACATCACCACAAGCATTAACAAGTTAACCCAAGCATAAAAGAGAAGCCATATTTGCATGGCATTTATATACATTATGTACAAAATAGACTCTAAAGAGAAAATAGCCTATACATGCCATAGTTTCCAAAAGTTCAACTTAACGAAAAGGTACCAAAGGTAGATGATAGTGTGGTTGACTTTGATGATGATCCCCGAGCTCGAGCTTAGACTTCAAAATCTATGGAACAATGCAAACAAACACACCAAGTAAACTATTATAGCTTAGTAAGTTTTAAGCAATCTAACGCAAATTATCAATGTTACTCAAAATGATTTAAACCAAAAATGGTAAACATGGATTTATCATTACTCATTTAAGAATACAAGTCCATCCTCAATCATAATCATCTACCCAATTTCAAGCCATTAACACATTCTCATGATACATTATCTCACATAACCGAATCACATTGGTGAACCAAACAACATTTCAATTACTCTAGTAAGGTCTATTTCATACCAACTCAATCATTTAAAATTATACTTAAAACAAATATAACATTCCATTCAAATAACACTTTACTTATATAATTGAATTTGAATAGTAAAATTTCATAGTATCAACTTACCGAATTCAACCTTTTGAGATTAAACTTGATCACACATTTTGTGCCCTTCAGCCGGTTTCGCACACTTAGTGCCCGGACATTTTATTCGCACACTTAGTGCATATCGACCGATTTCGCACACTTAGTGTTCGGTGCTTTATAATTCGCACACTTAGTGCATTACGATCGATTTCGCACACTTAGTGCATTAACTCGATCATTCCTCTTTCATATGGACATATAATCACATTTTTACTCACATGAACATTCATATATGCATATGTTCAAACCAACCAATTCTTCCTATGAATTTCCAACACATTCGGTCATACTCAGTAATCACATCTAATCACATATTCAAATACAACCATTTTCTATTACAAGATCCATATCTAACTACCTCCCAGTCTATAAGTACTCATTTATCTTAACACTTCAAAGCATATATGTAAATATATATTAACCTTATATTCGGCTAACACATACTATATCTAATGCCACATTCGGCCTTAATTAATTTAGCATACTTACTTTTATTTAACATATATACTTTGTTATAAAATAAAATTCAATTCAACCCAGTTGCTTAAAAACTTACCTCGGAAATCGATGGATTAGGGTTTCCCGACTATTCGTTCAACTTCGCCTTTCCCTGATCTAATCCCATTTCTTTTTGTTCTTGATCTAAATAATTCCAAATTAAGCTCATTCAAATATATTTTCATTCAATTTAATCCAAAAACGCATAATTATACGAATTACCATTTTACCCTTGACATTTACAATTTTTACAATTTAGTCCCTATTGCACAAAACAAAAAATACTCAAAATTCGCACACACTCCTTAAGGGCCGAATATTCAATACTCTTATACAAACTCATACATTCCATTTATTTCACATTTTGACCCTTCAAATTTCAATTTTCACAATTTAACCCCAATTACTCCATTTCATCAAATATTCAAAGATTAAACTTGTTAATCTAACACATATAATTAATATAACATCATTAAACAACAAAAACAACCAACTCCCTTCAATGGCAACTCACAAAATGCACATCAAATTTCAAAATTTAAACATGGGCTTACTAAAACACTAAGCAACGATCTCAAAAACGTAAAAATTATCAAAAACTAAAACTGAATCATACCTTAATTAAGATTGAGAAGTGCCGAAACCCTTGAAGGTTTTTCTCTTTCCTTTTCTCTTTTGTTTCGGTGATAACAAGAGGAAATAAAAGATGAACATGCACTTTCTCTATTATTTTTTTATTATAATATGTTTTTAATATAATATAATATATTTTAACATAAGATATAATATAAACATATGATTACAATATAAAAAGTTGCATGTTGCCGTCCACTATCCATTAAAAATGGAAAATTTTCAACATTAGTCCTCTCTATATAAAGACACATTAATTTAACCACTCAATCAATCAATAAGGCTACTTTTACCACTTATGCGATTTAGTCCTTTTCTTTAAATTAAACACAGAAACAGACAAATTAACCCACGATATTTTAGCACATGCTCAAGCATATATCATAGATATCAAATATAATATAAAAATATTTTTCTAACTCGGATTCGTGGTCCCGAAACCCCTGTTCCGATTAGGGCCAAAATCGGACTGTTACACTTTCGACCTCAGATTTGTGGTCCCGAAACCACTGTTCTGATTTCATTGAAAACGGGCTGTTACAATGTCCCTTCTATAAGCCCTTTACACCAAGGTATCAATTGGACTAGGGACTAGGGAAAGAAAGGAAGTAAGTTCGAAATAACTTAATGAGCTCCAAAATTAAAATGCTCGACCCTTTCCAATCAAGTTACATGAACAGGGATAACAAAACATGTACTTATACATACATTTAAATTATTAAGTCAACATTCTACACGCAAAGACATTTGGGCATATACCCTCATACATAGATCAATGGTTAATACCTATCATCAATAAATAATATCCCTAGGCAAACTCTATTACCGGCGGAATAATTTCACCTTTACTTCCCCTAAGAATAGTTTCATTAACATCAATAGAACGAATTCTTCCTGTAAGGAACAGTAATGCTATTAACTCTTACCTTTTTCATCTCAGACATATTGTTTGACTGGTACTTACATGCTTACCGAATTCACTTTCACTAGGGCAGATATTGTACACTAAGCACAACAACTTAATGGATACGCTATGTACACAACATAGTAATAGGATTAAGATTTACCACCTATCATGCAATATTATCATACACTATAAGTATATTACCAAACGTTCCTACTTAGCATCTCATTCCTCTCTTCAGATATACATAACATGCAACAAATCCAGATTCACATTTTCTTACTCTTTTTCTTGTTCTTCATTATTGTAACCACGAATCTTATATTCACACATCAAAACATATATCATACTCTATGTTATTTCAAACACATACGTGTCCTATGAGTTCAGGGCTCTTTGCCATGGTTAATAACTAATATGCCCTATTGATGGCAGCACCCATATTGCTAGGTTGATTAACAACTAACATGCCCTACCAGAAACCCAACACTTGCACAAATCTGGTTAGCAACTAACATGCCTTGCCAGTGGTCTATCATATTCACCAATCTAGTTAGCAAATAACATGCCCTACTAGTGGCCCACCTTATTCGCCCATCTGGTTAGCAACTAACATGCCTTACCAATTGTCTATCACATCCGCCAATCTGGTTAGCAACTAACATGCCGTACCAGTGATCCATCTTATCCAGATACCAAGTTTGCACACCAAGGAGGTAGTGTCTATTTCCTATCACTTACATGCACATGAAAATGATTACATGCAACAGCTTACCATATTTCATGATGATGGTTTCACCTGAATTCATAAATTGTAACTATGACAACCAGAACTTAACAGTATACAAAGGCTCAGAGGAAACTCACACATGACTAACACAAACTGGATACTCACAAAAGATCTCAAAGTAGTTGGTTACACCACAAGTCTTTTGCTACACTCTTCAACATTTACTTGTTATTCAAACACTCGTTGGTTCTTCTCCGACGAGATTCTTCTCTCTTATCAGGGTACAAGAATAAAAACAAAATAGAAGAAGAAAAGAATAACCCCCACTACACCAGCCACACTGATATTTATAGCCCTCATAGCTCTCACAATAACCCTACACATGGCCAACCATACAAAGCTAACACTTTTTTGTGGCCAACATAATAATTTCTAGGCCAATCCTAACTTAAACATCTATTGCATTCTAGTTAATTTCCAACTAGATCTTAATAGAAAACCAACTAAAACTAAACATAGACCTATATGCTCATAAAGAAAACTATCGGTGCCATGACCTAACAAACTGCCCTTAGCGAATACTAATAGAAAGGTCTACCAACACAAGATTGCCAAGAGAATTCGTTGATTGACGGTTTCTCCACAACGACCACGCCAAGACGTATAGATCAGTAACCTATACTTCGCCAAAAGAAAAACCTTCAACCAAGTTTTTACAGACTTACCTAATTAACCAAACAATTCACCAATCTGGCGCGACAATTAGGACTAACTTAACCTATCGAATAGGGTGTAAATCAGCTTTCCTTGGCTTATAAAGCCAGAAATCCGCCCACACAACCTCCCAACTGGGACTACACCGAGCAAGGTGTTACAAATAAATTACCCTAAGGTAGCTCTAATTTGTGTCTATATAAATACTCTTATACTTTTGTTAAAAGGTTGTTGAAAGTTAGACATTAGACAGTTTTATTTCTTTTTATTTAGTTTTATTTTTATGTTCGCTTAGTCAAGATTTTCCTTGTTTCGATGTGAAGACGATCACGAGTGGAGATTGCTCTAGAACCATACATATATTTATTCAAGAGATTTCTCCTACTTCTTATTCTTTTATTTATATTTTCTTTAGCTTAATCAACTAATGTTTATATGAATATTAGAATAAATTGTGCTTTATTTATATCTAGCATGTTTCGATTATGAAATTGTTTAATTGATTAAGTAGTTTAACAAGTGGATGTGTGAGTAGTTAACACATTAATGAGGGTTTCTCTTATGAACTAATTGGTATAAATTCATGTGTAATTAAAACCTAGGAAGTGATGAACCTAGAAAATAAAATAGGTAAACAGATTGGAGACGAGGTTACTGAGTAAATAATGGATATATCCTGGTCAAGAAATTAAGGCCGAGAGGTAAGCGTGTATTGGTCGATTAGTTAGGCAGTAGAGGCCAAGAGGTAATACTGTCTAGTTAATAATTAATTCATTATTAAAACCCGAGTTCTCCTGTTAATTATAATCATTGAAGCAAGTTAATATTCTACATGTTAATTGGACATAGGCTTAAAGCTTGCATATTTGACACTAGGAATAAGAAATTCCATTAGGTTAATTTAGGGTAGTTAATTTAATTAGTTTAATCATTATTTTTGGGTTCACACTATTAACTTGTAAATTGATTAGATTATTTATTATTTTCTGTAATTAATTTAATAATAAATTTCTCCAACTTGCAATCTCTTGGTTACGATCCTCGAAATACTTGTCGGTTTTTTGTTGTAACACAAAACTATATTACAATTTGACCTATTCGCTAGCAGATACCGCACTTAATTTTATATATTTTATTTGCACGATTTTTACTCTAAACGTTAACACTTTTGGAGGTGGTCATAAGTCTGTCGAACCTTACTGAGAAATCTGGAAACTTTAGTGGCTGAAGGATAAATAATTGGGATTCAATCTTGGTTCAATTAAGTTGGAACCGGTTGGTTCTTTAGTGGGAGAAAAATGATTACCAATGAATGGTTATTTGGGGCATTGGACGGTCTAACAACCCGAAAGTCAAAGATGTCGAGAAATGTATTTCTAGAAATCCGTTTCTGTGAACCGGGCTCATAAATATTTAATAAAAATATTTATGTTATTACTTAGAAGTAAATTGAATGTTGGTTAGATAATTTTAATTAATTGGTGTCCAATTAGGGTACAGGGACTAAAATCACATAAGTGTTAAAAGTAGGGATTTTTAAAGAATTACATTTAAAATTGAATAGGTAAAGGATCTATTATGCAAATAAACCTATATATATTGGTTTAAAGGTGGCTGGTCATGGCATTGCTTTTATGTTTTTTTTTTTATAAAACTTAGTTAATTAAATTATACTAAAATAAAATTAAAAAAAATAAAGAAAATGAAAACAGAAGGCATTCTACCCAATAAGGCAGATACTTCGGATCTCACTTGGACAAAACGGAAGATATTGTCTATAAATAGAAGTATGTCTTGTTCATTAACATCTCAGAAATATTCCGCCATAGTTAGGGCAGTCAATCCAACACTCATGCGAGCTCTTGGCGGTTCATTCATCTAATCGTAGACTAAAGCCACTTTTGATTCCGCAAGATTTTGTTCATTAATTACTCCAGATTATTTCATTTCCATGTAAAGATCATTTCCTTCACGAGTTCGTTCACCTACTATGCCAAATACGGATATGAACCCATGAGCTTTGGCAATGTTGTTGATCAATTCCATAATGAGTACTGTTTTACCTATCCCTGAAACACCTCTAACCCATATCCGTTACCGAAACAGGGTTATAGAGCATTATCGAACTTTACGAATTAATTACGAGCATTTCATAATCTTTAATACATATATAATAACTCATTCATAAAACACTCATATG
This sequence comes from Gossypium australe, assembly GCA_005393395.2. NCBI lineage: Eukaryota > Viridiplantae > Streptophyta > Magnoliopsida > Malvales > Malvaceae > Gossypium > Gossypium australe. The sequence continues at coordinate 62,079,935 of CM016620.1, forward strand.
ATCCCTTATATGGGCCCTCGAAGCCCATAATAGGCGTTAGAAGTAAACTGGAACTCGATCAGAGACTTTGAGAATTTTTTGCAAAATGTTAAAAATTTTCTTAGAAATAGGGGACAGACGCCCGTGTGGTCAGACTGTGTGGCTCACACGGCCAGGAGACACACCCGTGTCTTAGGCCGTGTGGGCATTCTATGTGAGACACACAGCCATGTCCCAGCCCGTGTTCTTACCGTGTAACTCTCTGACTTGTGCCACACGGCCAACCACACGCCCGTGTGCTAGGCTGTGTGGAAAGTGCAGGGGTCACACGGCCAAGCCACACTCCCGTATGCTAAGCCATGTGCAAAAACCTAGGTATTCTGTTTTGAAATTTCAAAGTGAAGGGGACACACGGCCAGATCACACACCTATGTGCCAGGCCGTGTGTCACATGCGACTGAGACACACACCCGTGTCTCTGACCGTGTGGACGAAAATAGGCCATTTTAAAGCCACTTTCTCACCATTTTTAATATCAACCTGCACACAACATTTAAATACACTAATATGTCTCAACCAATCACCCAATACAAGCCAAAAATCATATATTAAACTTAATGTATCATCACAAAACTTATTTGCATAAACTTATCAAAACAACTTCATTCATTGATTTACTAAATTCTACTACTAACTTTATGCATACAAATATATATATATATATATATATATAAGTATCATTCACAACCATATTTCAAGTTTAACTCTTTTCTGATTAAACCCTATACATGCCATATAAACCATAAGATGTATAACAAAGTCTACCGGAGCAATCTAGATAGTGTGGCTCGATATGTTGATCCGATCCTCTGACCTCACGCTAATCTATAAAGAATATTAATCAACACGAGTAAGCTTAATAAAGCTTAGTAAGTTCATAGACTTTAAATATAAATCTTACCGGACATATTAAATAATTAATTTAGATTAAGCATTTCACAACATTTCCTGCCAACCACAACTTTAATTGATGAATTCACATAATTGAGCTCAATATCAATAACTATTTAATTTTTTTCACATTAATCCATGTAATACTTACCAATCCTTGTCAAATTAGAGAACAACTAACGGATTTGAGTACATCGTTTTCTTGATGCCATAGTCCAACTATGGTCTTACACAATTGCCATGGCCCTACCATGGTCTTACACTCGTAATGCCATAACCCAGTTATGGTCTTATCATCAGGATGCCATAGCCCAGCTATGGTCTTACACATATACATATATTGTCATGGTCCAACCATGGTCTTACGTTCAAAGTGTCAGAACCCAGTTATGGTCTTTTCATTAAAATGTCATAGCCCAGCTATGGTCTTACATTCAAACATTGCCATGGTCCAGCCATGGTCTTATCTATCAATTCATCTTTTATCACAGTACAATTGTACTCAATCCGAAGTTTTACTCATTTTAAACATTCAATTCAATTATCACAATTTAACAATAACTTTATTTTCAACAATAATAGTATGAGTAAATATAATTATAACATTTATCATTTAATAAATAAACTTCAACGTTTAACCGTATGAACTTACTTGGGGTAGCTTGTAGAACTTGTTGTAATTCAGGGACTATTCGGCTAATTTCCCTTTTTCACGATTTTCTTCGGGTTCTTGATCTAAAATATAAAAATATTCATTCATTAGAATCTACTTTAATTATAATTCATTTCAAAATTTTATACCCTTCAATTTTCAAAATTACACATTTACCCAACTTTCACAATTTTTACCATTTAGTCCCTAATCAATTAACCCATCAATTGAGCTAATTTTTCTCAATTAACACTTTATCTAATTATTTTAGGCTACTATACAGCCCTTGATATTCAAAATTTTAATAGAAAGCCCTAATTCTTAACTTTTCCACAATTTGGTCCTAAAATCAATATCTATCAAAATTACTTAATAAAATCATCATATAACAAAATTAAAGCTTCAAATCCATGTTAATTCATCATAAACATCCAACACTCATCAATGGTAACTTTCAAAATTACCCATAGAATCAACAACTAATGAATTAGATAGTTGGATCTAGTTGTAAAAGTCTCAAAAACATAAAAATTTCAAGAAATAAACATAAATTGAACTTACATGCAGTAAAATATGAACACAGCTTCTTAAGGGTTCTCAAATGGTGTTTTTGGCGGAAGAAAAGTGAAGAGGTATCTAGAAATGCAATTTAGTCTTATTTTTAACTATTTGATTTTATTTCTTTTCCAATTTTGCCCCTTTTCCACACTAACTCTTTGATTTTTTTTCTGCTTCTGCCGTCCAAGCCTTCTAATAGGGGTCTAATTACCTTTTTGGTCCTCTCTTATTTAGTACTTGTGCTATTTAATCATTTTAGCAAATTTTACACATTTTTCAATTTAGTCCTTTTTAATTAATTAACTATCAATGAAAATCCGTAAATATTTATAAAAATATTTACGGCTTGGTTTATGAAATCGAGGCCTGGATTCCTCGTTTTCAACCTAATTTACCTAATAAATTCTTTTAAATCACAAATTTACTAATTCAAAAGTTTCCTAAAGCTAACTTGACTCATAAATAATAATTAAACATTAAAATTTTCAAGCTCACTCTTCGGAGTTAGTGGTCTCGAACCACTGTTTTCGATACTACTGAAAATTTGGCTGTTACAACTTCCCCCTTTAGGAAATTTCATCCTCGAACTTTGTTACCTGAGAATAAGTTTGGATACTGTGATCTCATTGATTCTTCTATTTCCCAGGTTTTCTTCTCTGAACCATGACGATGCCACAACATTTTAACTAACGGTACTCGTTTATTCTGTAATTCTTTAACCTCTCAAGCCAAAATCTTCACTGGTTTTTCTAAATAAATCATATCCGGTCGTATCTCAATTTCATTATGAGGAATCACGTGTGAAGGATCTGATCTATACCGTCTTAGCATAGACACATGGAACACATTAGGAATCTTCTCAAGTTCTGGAGGCAGAGCTAACCGATACGCCACAGGGCCAATTCTTTCTACAATTTCATACAGTCCAATAAATCTTGGGCTCAGTTTCCCTTTTCTACCAAACTGTAATACTTACTTCTACGGTGAATCTTTTAAGAACACTCGATCACCAACTGCAAATTCTATATCTCTTCTTTTCAAATCTACATATGATTTCTGACGGTCTGAAGCAGCTTTCAAACTGTCCCGGATGATTCAAACTTTTTCTTCAGTTTCTCGAATCAAATTGACTCCCACTAACTTGGATCCATTCAATTCGGACCAATACAATGGAGTCTTACATTTTCTGCCATAAAGAACTTCAAATGTTGCCATATTTATGCTGGACTGATAACTATTATTATAGGCAAATTTGGCCAAGGGTAAATACCTTTCCCAACTATCTCCAAACTCGAGTATACAACATCTCAACATGTCTTCTAGAATCTGAATCACTCGTTCTGATTCCTGTCAGTCCGAGGATGAAATGCTGTGCTAAAATTTAGTTTAGTACCCAGGGCTTCTTTTAGTTTACTCCCAAACCTCGATGTAAACATCGAATCTCGATCTGAAATAATAGATGTTAGAACTCTGTGTAGTCTTACAATCTCAGTCATATATAATTCTGCTAACTTTTCAAGAGAAAAGTTTGTTCTGACTTGGATAAAATGTGCTGACTTAGTCAATCTATCAACAATCACCCAAATTGAATTTTTCTTTCTCGGAGTCATAGGTAATCCAGATACAAAATCCATCGTGACATGCTCCCATTTCCACTCAGGAATCATGACATGTTGTAACAAACCCATTGGTACCTGATGTTCTACTTTAACTTGCTGACAAATTAGACACTTTGTTACAAATTCACAGATTTCTCGTTTCATACCTGGCCACCAATACATCCGTTTCAAATCATAATACATTTTTGCACTACCCGGATGAATGGAGTACATGCTACTGTGAGCTTCAGAAAGAATATCATTTTTCAAATCTAAATTATTCGGAACACAAATTCCGTTACGATAATACAACATACTGTTATCATCAATGCTAAACTCTGAACTCAGATTGCCTTGTACCATCTGTCGTTTTAACACTAATTTCAGATCTTCATCTTGCAACTTTCAAATCTGGTAAGGGAATACAGGTCTTGCTTTCAACTCTACTAATACAGATTCATCTTCATTAAGAGATAAATGAGCATTCATCATTCGAAGTGCAAACAAAGACGACTTTCGACTGAGTGCATCTGCAACCACGTCAGCCTTTCCTGGGTGGTAATCAATAACCAAGTCATAATCTTTAAATAACTCTAACCACCGTCTCTGTCTCAAATTCAACTCTTTCTGAGTCATCAAATATTTCAAACTTTTATGATCTGTGTACACATAGCATTTCTCACCATATAAATAATGTCTCCAAATTTTCAAAGCAAAAACAATTGCAACCAATTCAAGATCATGCGTAGGGTAATTCTTTTTGTGTGATTTTAATTGTCGAGAAGAATAAGTCATTACTTTTCCTGACTCTATTAAGACATAACCCAATCCATTTAGAGATGCATCACTATATACAACATACGACACTCCCGATTCTGGCTGAGCCAAAACCAGAGCTTCTGTTAACATTTTCTTCAACTGATCAAAGCTCTACTGACATTCATTAGACCAAACAAATTCAACATTTTTCCATAATAGTCGAGTCATCGGCGAAGTAATCATCAAAAAGTTCTTGACAAAATGATGGTGATATCCTCCTAATCCCAGAAAACTTCGCCCCTCTGTTATATTCTTTGGAGTTTTCCAATTCACCACTGCAGATATTTTGCTTCGATCCACTCGAATCCCTTTAGCTGACATAATATGACCCAGAAATCCAACCTCATGAAGCCGAAATTCACATTTACTAAACTTTGCATAAAACTGTTTCTCCCTCAAAATCTGTAGCACAATTCTCAAATGTTGTGCATGCTCAGATTCTATCTTAGAATAGATCAGTATATCATCAATAAACACAACTTGTAACACCCCAAACCCGGCCTAGTCGTTATGACCGGATCTAACGTGCCACATCAAGTGTTGTTTGAAAACTATATGTTCATTGAAAAACCCTTCTTCGAATCAAAACTTTCTATCTTTTAAAATCCCGATTTTCGTTGCTTATAAACAAAACTCAATTTGCTCAAAGTCATTCCTTTGCAAAAACATTATTATTTTCAAAACCTTGTTTGTTGCGGAAGTTTGATTCTCACATTTGCGAATGCGTGATATTTTGAAAACAATGGTTAAAGTTTTAAAAACCCGTGTTTAACAGACCAGCAGTTCATAATTAAAAGAAATACCCAATAAAAGTTAAAAGGAAAAAAAATCAGTGGCCTTATTATAGAAATTATTAACTTAATAATTTTAAATAAAATAGACTAAACTTAAATCGCTAAGTTCAATCTGAAATCATATCCAACGTGTGGCCACCTCCGAGTCATCTGAAGCTCCAAATCATCTAAGGTTGGGGATTACCTACACGGTTAAAAGAAAGGGTGAGTTACAAGAACTCAGTGTGTAATCCCCTATTACGGTCATAATTTGGGCCCGAGCCCATACGATATCGGTCTGGGCCTAAACCCTATTCGGTAACAATCTGGGCCTAAGCCCTATAATCATATCAATGCAATGGAAATGAACCCAACCCATACCAACCAAACTCTCCACCCGTACCAACCAATCTCTCCATGTGGGGACCGTGTCGACCCACCCAGCCAAACTCTCTAATGGTGTAGCCTAGCTGCTGATAACGATATACGTGGCTAAGCCACTAAAATAAGAATATGTGGCGATGCCACTATAACGGTACTTCCTCCAAATCAGCAAAACCCAACCCAATGCAATATGTTATGAATGCAGTGTATCACGATCATATATAGTTATATAAAAATCACACAAACCTCATTTAAACTACAATTAAGGGTATAACGGTCATTTTGTCGTTTAGGGGTAAAACGATAATTTCGGTAATTTTACCCACTGAGGGTATTTCAATAATTTACCCACTAAGGGTATTTCGGTAATTTACCCACTAAGGGTATTTTGATAATTTACCCCTCGAACGGCCTTTCCAGAGGCCCACTGTCGCCTCGAGCGACACAGTTTCCATTTCTTTTCAAAACGGTGCAATTGGCCTAAAGTCCAATTTCGGCCCAAACAGGCTCACACGCTCGTGTGGCCCAATCAGCCAATTTTTGGTCTCGATGCTGTGGACTTCGCAGCCACATCAATCATCCGGTACTTACCACGAATTTCGTCCCTGTGGGCCCGTTAACCTATTGGGCCCATTTAGCCTACTTCGGCTCAACAAGGCCCATTACAGCCTAAGAACCACGAGAGAGTTCGTGACACTCCCAACAGTCTATTGCCAACACTGGTGGCTCGGTTTATCTCTACGAGCGCTCGCACACTCGAATGATCTCAGTTGCTGATACTCCGACTTTTTGGTATTTCGATTTTTAGCCGATTCACAGAACATCACATAACAGAACAAGCAAGGGTGTGAGATTACACAACTGTTATGGATTGCGATTCGAGACACTTTCCAAGGCACCTAAAATAACAATTGAACAATAGTTAGTCTCCACCCTTGGTAATCCAAAATATCGAAATAATTTACCTACTGATTTTACTTACCAGAGAATGAAAGACTCCTTGCAATGGGAGAGTATTCGTCCTACACTTCCTGATTAAGGAAACGAGTCCCTAGCGAGAAAGAACATGTTAGAACGTTACTCCAAGGAAACTAGAGAAACAGCCTTTCGTCCCCACAGAACCTAAATCGATAAAGAGAGAAAACAACCAACCCATATTCAACCATAACCACAACTTACCAACAAGTGGGAGAGATTCAGAAGCAGTTGGAACCAAAAAGAAGAAAATATTCGTTCCCTAGAAGATTCGGCCTACACAAGAGTCAAGGCTTATTGTTTGGTTAGCTTTGCAAGGCCAAGAGAAGAACGAGAGAAAAGAAGAGTTGGGTGTTCGGCTAAAGAAAAACTAAAGGATGAAAAGAGATTTGGTAGCAAAGTAAAGATGAAACGAACAAGAGGAATTAAAAGAGGGGAGCCTAGCAATCGGTAAATGGCAAAAGAGAAGGAAAAGAGGAAGACTTGAACTACAGAGCGAGGAGAGAAAGAAAGAAACTGAGAATTCAGAAAAGGTGAATTGAGAAGGAAAAGACCCGAAATGCTAGAGAAAATACCAAAATGCAAATACTCTCAAAAGAAATCCAGAGAAAATTCGGCACTCTCCCCTCTCAAAACCGAATATGCATTCCCAAATGACCTCCCTTGGGCGAAATTCCCTAACACAACCTTCCCTACATTTAGCCAACACTCCCACACACATCCATCCCTTGATTTTCTCCACTATCTTATCCTTAAAACACTCTCAGCCTCCTATTCGAAATTCTTGACCAAGTCTTCAACTTCCCTTGTAGAGTTTGATCCAAACTCTGCTTCTTCCACTCCCAAGGCATAAAATAAATGCCCTCATTTGCTTGTCAAGGGAATCGAAATCCACTCCCCATTATTCCCTAGTAACGCCACAACCATCTTGCCACTAGCTCACTTGTGTCATTTAGACCCACACAGAATTTTTATGGTCAAAAACCAAAATTTTTCCAAGGCTTAGACTCGAACCCAAGCCTCCCTAGACCCCCAAATACATTCAAATAGCCAGTTGAGCAAGCATAACATGAAATTAAGCAAAATTTACAACCCCTAATTTTTGGGATGTTAGACAACTAAAAATCTATCCAAATATGGTTGAAAAATCCAATTCGTTAAATCCATAAAAGCAGTAGGAACATTAGTCAAACCAAAAGGCATTACTTAAAACTCATAATGACCATACTGAGTTCTAACAGCAGTTTTTGGCACATCACATTCTTTAACTTTCAACTGATAATACCCGGATCTGATGTCTATCTTAGAAAATACTGCAGCACCTTTCAGTTGGGCAAACAAATCATCAATACGAGGAAAAGGATATTTTTTTTTAATTGTGATCTTGTTTAGTTGTCTGTAATCTATAGACAATCTCAAAGAGTCATCTTTCTTTTTCACAATAAGACAAGTGCACCCCAAGGAGACATACTCGGTCTGATGAACCCTTTATCTAGCAACTCTTGCAACTGTTTCTTTAATTCTTTTAACTCAGTTGGTGCCATTCTGTATGGTGTTACTGATATCAGAGCTGTTCCTGAAATCACAACAATCACAAACTCAACTTCACAATCTGGTGGTAAACCATGCAATTCCTCAGGAAACATATCAGTAAACTCATTAACAACTGGTAACTGTTCTAACTTTGATTTAGAACCCCGAGTATCAAGAATGTAGGCTAAAAATGCCTCATTACCTTTCCGCATTAATCTTTGAGCTAAAAAAGCTAAAATGATTATGACTATTTCTTTCAAATTGCAGACTCAGCAGTAATCATTTTTCTTGTTTGACATTTCAAATCAATCCGTTTTTCTCTACAATTTACTATGGCATTATGTTTCGTCAACCAATCCATTCCCAATATAACATCAAATTCCTGAAAAGGTAGTAACATCAAATCAGCAGGGAATTCACAGCTTTTTATTTTCAGTGGACAGTCACGACACACCAAATTAACTAATACACTTTGACCTAATGGATTAAGGACTTGAACATCATAATCAGTAGGTTCAATAGACAATTTCTTTTTTGATGCTAATGCAGTGCAAACATAAGAACGTGTAGACCCAGGGTCAATTAATGCATACATAGTAACATCAAAAAGATAGAATGTACCAGCAATTACTTCTAGAGCTGTAGCTTTCTCTCTCGCTCGGATAGCATACGTACGTGTAGGTGCCCTAGTCTCTGACCGAGTAGCTGAATCTCTCATACCCGAATGAGCAGTCCCAGTAGCATTGCTTTGGCCCGAACGTTTACTTCTTTGAGAAGTAACTATTTGTTTTTCTTTTTTTTCTCCCTCATCTTTTAACAATTGAGGACAATTTGGAATAAAATGATCAGTGGCCCCACATTTGTAACAAGCTTTTGCCTTGCTTTTACATTCACCGAAGTGATTTTTCCCACAATACTTGCATTTAGGCCTGGGAGCATTCTGTACACTGCCCACACTGTTGTAGGTTTAATAGTTACCCCAAAATCCTGTTAAGTCATCTTATTTTTACTTGATCATTCTGGCATTGAAGTAGGTCGATTGGGATCATCTCTAGACTTTTTAGCCGGAAATGCTGAAAATGATTTGGAAGAGCTTCTCTTATAGGATTCTTTATTCCTTCTTTCCCGTTGCATTTTTCTATTGTATACGTTTTCCATTTTTTGAGCACGATCTGGCAGAACAACAAATTCCCTTATTTCAGTGCCCCCAATCATCATTCTAATTTCATCATTTAACCCATCTTCAAATTGAATACACATTTCTTCTTCAGTTGATACAATTTCCCGAACATATCTACTGAGGAATACAAATTCCCTTTCGTACTCAGCTACCGATCTGTTACCATGTCGCAAATCAAGAAATTCCCTCTTCTTTTTGTCTAAATACCTCTTGCCAACATATTTCTTTTTAAATTCACTCTGGAAAAATTCCTAAGTGATTTTCTCTTTTGGCGCCACAGCCACAATGGTCATCCACTAATTATATGCTTCCTCTTTCAGTAAGGAAACAACACATCTCAAATATTCTTCTGGGAAACAAGCCATTTCATTAAAAACTCTTAATGCATCATGAAGCCAATACTCAGCTTTGATGGGGTCATCATCTGACCTACCCCGAAATTATTCGGCTCTGAACTTTCTGAGTATTTCTATTGAAGTACGCTTACTGGATTCAATTACTGAAGGAGGTGGAAGTGCAACCGGGGGTGCTACTGTAATATCCCGGGTTAGGGGCTGTTTTGTTGTTGCATGTTATTGCATGTATTTAGTGTGCTGTGTTGCTATTTTGGTGTTTTAGGGGCTTTATGGTAGGCTAGGAGTATGCCTGAGTGAATGGGAAAATTTTGGTTTTTGGGTGTTGAGTCAGGGGAGCTGTTGGAGCTGGGGTTTAAGAATTTTATTCGTGGTTTTGTTGCACAAGTGAAGAGCTGGCAGAGCGGCAAGGGGGAGCTTGGTATGGCGTCAACTTCAAGGAATGAAGGTCTAATGTTCGAGCTGCAGAGTCCCCTTTTTGTCACTCATTTTGGACGGCATAGGAGGAAGGAGTTGGATGGAGTTTAAATTCCCCTTGGACTTGGTCAAGTAGTGACTTGGATGGTGGAGAGTAAAAAGTGGAATGTGACTTGTTCAAACTCATTTGAAATGAGTGGTTGGGAGCTAATAGGGGGATGTGGCCGAATTTGTGGGTGTGGAAGGGGGAGTGTGGACGGTTTGGTAGTGGCAAGTATGGTAGCCGAAATTTTGTTGGGCATCTTTGTGCATAATTGGTCACAAGGAGTCAATTCTTTCTTTCTTTTTGTCATACCAAGCCGAATTCTCTAGTGTCTTCTTTGTCATTTTTCCTTTCTTTGTAAACCGAAAATCAAAACCTCCCTAAGGCTTGCCGAATTTTTGTGTTGTTTTCTTAATACTCTTTGCTAAGCCGAAATCATCATACCTTGTCTCCTAATTTTCATTTCTCCTTTTTCCATACCATCTAGCCGAAACTCCATCCTCTAAAAGCTTTTCTCCCATTTCTTCTCTTTTGTTTAATTGTGCTAAAACCGAAATTCTTTCTTCTCCCCTCCTCATAATCCATTCTCTTTTCCAATAATCTTTTCCCTTCTTGAAACTTTGGTAGCCGAATTTTACCTTTTCAAAACACTTTCTTCATCTTTTTCTTTTCAAACCAAAAGCCCCACTCTCTACTCATCGTTTATTTTTGTTCTTTGTTGAAAGCCAAGCCGTCTGTATCCATTTGTTTCTTCATCCCTCTTGGCCGAAAGTCTTCTCACTTTTAGTAGTTTCTTGGTGGCCGAATATCAGTGAAGGGTGGTTTTGGTTGGTTGTTCAATCTTTAAGCAAGGTAAGTGGGGTGGCCGAATGGCCATATTTTGTCTCTCTTGTTCTTGTTTGGTTATGGCTTGGTTAGGGCCGAATATAGTTATTTTGGAAGGGTATTAATCTCTTCGTTGTAGGGTCATTGAAGTGTTGAAGCAAGCAAGAGGAGTTTCTACTCTATTAACCGATTGGTAAGCAGAGGTTGTGGTAAGTGATTGGTATATCATTGATCGTTCAATCTGTTGGTTTTGATTAAGTCAAGATTATTAAGGTTTAATTATCCCTCTTTTAGGGGTTGGCCGATTGTCTAAGAGAGTCTCTGCTTGATTCGGGTTTGGTAGGAAACCAAATCAAGGATAGAGGTAAGGGTTCGATATCAATCCCTATTGGTTTGTTAGCATTGGCCGAATGTCATAGATGCCTAACCCCTAATGTTTGGCCGATTGTAGGAGTTAGTACTCGAGAGACTTAGATCGTTTCGTTGGGATTCTAGACTCGTATTTATCAGGTGTGTAAACTAACACACTTATGTTTAGTAATATGATTGATAACCTGTGTGATGATTTAAGAAACAGTGATGATTGATATAATACCCTAATGGGTATGATTCTGGACTCGAGTAAGTCAGTATTATTATTATGAGTTTAATGATGATCTATATGATACCATGGCTATGGATATATGTGACATGGGATATGAGATTAGACATATTAGCTTGATATGCATGATTGTATGATATGCATGATTACATGAGTATGGTATGTTGATGGGTGATACGAGTGGAGGGAGCAGTGATATTTTGTGCTGACGAGCACCAGTGTTTTGGTAACACACTTTGTGACTTTGGGTCACCAGAGGTTTGGCACCTCCAGAGGTTTGGTACCTCAGCGTCTCGTCCCTGTGGTTAACACCACCGTGGGTTGGCCCCACTTGTGAGATACGGGATTGACGCCAGTGATTTGGTATCACACGATGGGTTGGCCCCATCACCAGATTTGTGACTACGGTCACCAGTGCTTTGGTAGCACATTGTGTCTTTGGGACACCAGAGGTTTGGCACCTCATTGCGACTTGTCCCTATGGTTTGACCACCGTGGGTTGGCCCCACTTGAGATATGGGATCGTCTGCTAGTGATTTGGTATCACACGATGGGTTGGCCCCATCATCCTTGGATTTGTGACTTCGGTCACCAGTGCTTTGGTAGCACAATTGTGTCTTTGGGACACCAGTGGTTTGGTACCACATTGACGGATATTGTGTCTTTGGGACACCAGTGTTTTGGTAACACATTGTGACTATATGTCACCAGTGGTTTGGCACCACCAGTGGTTTGGTACCACACGGGGTAGAAAAGGCGATATGGATGGTTAGGAACGGGTTGCATTAATTATGTTGCTATGTATGATGTGTGTTAGCATGTTGTTTTATCGGGACGGGATTTATACACTGAGTCATTCGACTCACCCTCTCCTTTAACATTTCAGGTGACTCGTAGACGCGGACATGGAGCCGGGATGGACTCGGGGTGCACATGCCATGCTTTAATAAAAGTTTTGCTCAGACTATAGAATTTGGGTACTTTAGCTTATTTACTTTCATTTGGGATTTAAATTGGATTTGTAAAAGGCCTTTAATTTATGTTTTATGATGTTTGATGTTTTAATTAGATTTTAATATGCCTTAACAGAACAAGTTGGTATGAATTTTACTAAAACTTGGAAAGATAATAATTTCAAAATCATAACGCAATGTGTTTTTAAACCATACCATCGGGTATCACACTAAGTCTGTATGTTAAACAAATACAAATGGTTTTCAATTCAAACTTGTATTTCTCCTAAGTCTAAAAATGTTTTAAGTAACATTAAGAAACTGTTGAGGTTTTAAATGGTTTAAACTCGTTTTAACTACACATTTTGGTTAAGTTTTCAAAATCTCCGGGTTTTAAATACACCAACCGTTTTTCAAACAAGTCTACTCAAATTTTTTTCAAATACACTGTGTTTTCACTCAGCTTTTAAACGGAAAATCTAACTTTTCAAAAACGATTTCCCCGTAGCATACCAGATTCGGACGTGATGTCTTGTCCGGGTTTGGGGTGTTACAATTGTGGTATCAGAGCCAAGTTCAAAGGCTCGGCTGTGGGCCCGAGGCCCAAAATGGTTTCAAAAGTCTGTTTAAGTGTTTGTTTTGAAAGTATGGTTTGAAAGGCATGGCACCGAGTCTCCGGCACCAGTTCGCCCAGGTAAGTACCCCGTACTATTACTTGTGATTTGATTGGATATGATATGATTTGATGACTAGCAATAGTATACTACTTTAGAGATTGAAACTGATAGGATTCTGTGAACTCGCGAGAACAAATCCTCTTTAAATATTCATAAGACTTGCTTTTAAAAACAAGTGGAATAAATACTGATGCATAAAATTCTTTAATCAGATACGTAGAAAGATTAGACATGAGCACTCGAGGCGGACGTGGTCGTAATACTCGTGGTAGAGGTAGGGGTAGAATGACGGTTTCTGAGCCCGTAGGATCTGGTCAGGGTTCAGAAAATGAGATACCGGTTCCGCCACCAGCTGGAGGTGGTGAGTTCCAAGATCAGACTGGGGACGACGCAGTGTCACAGGCGATGCTGCGAGTGTTGGAAAGGGTAGCTGGAGCAGGTGGTGGCGCAGGAGTTAGGAAATCTGTGCCTGAGCGACTTCGGGCAAATGGGGCCGAATTCTTTCGAGGTGTATCTGGTGTTGCTCCCAGCACTGCTGAATATTGGCTGGAGGCAACTGAGCGGATCATGGATGATCTGGACTTGACGGCTGAAGAGAAGCTGAAGGGTATCGTATCGCTTCTCCGGGATGAGTCATACCAGTGGTGGCTCACGGTTCGGGACAGTGTGGCAGCAGAGGATTTGACATGGGATTATTTTCGGGCTGCATATCAAAAGAAGTACATCGGAGCTAGTTACATCGACTCCCAGCGAAAGGCATTTCTGAGGCTTGTTCAGGGGAGTAAATCTGTTTCTGAGTACGAGGCTGAGTTCCTGAAGCTGAGCAGGTATGCCAGGGGCATTGTAGCCACTGAGCATGAGAGGTGTGTTCGTTTCGAGGATGGTCTGCGAGACGAGTTGAGGCTGCTGATTGCTCCACAGCAGGAGCGCGAGTTTGCTGTCTTAGTTGAGAAGGCTAAGGTAGCCGAGGGTATTAAAGAGTCGGTAAGACAGAGCATGGACAGGAGTAGGCTTAAGAGGAGTTTTGGGTCTTCTGGATCGTCGGGTAATCCGCAGAAGAGGGCTAGACCGAGTGGGCAGAATCAGTCTGCTAGGTTTGTTGCTGCTAGGCAGGGACCGCCGCAGTGTAATCAGTGTGGGAAATCTCATTGGGGTGGCTGCTGGACTGGAGGTAAAGGGTACTTTGAGTGTGGTTCTCTGGAGCATCGCATTAGGGACTGTCCGCGTAGGATGGCCAGGATTCAGTTTGAGAGTCAGGGCCGTAATCAGTTCAGAGGTAATGGACCGCTACCGCAGAGGGGCCGTGGTAATGGCAGAGGTGGTAATGGTTCTGGTCGGGGCCGTGGAGCACCGGGCAGAGGTGCGGGTAGTTCTGATGCCAGACAGCCTAGATTGGTATATGCTGCGAGGCGTCGAGAGGAGGGCGAGGCACCGGACGTCATAACCGGTATGTTCTTGATTTTTGGTACTCCTTATACTGCTTTAATTGATGTGGGTTCGACACACTCTTATGTTGCCAGTAGTATAGTAGAGACCATGGACTTAGACTCTGAGATATCTTCTAGGCAGATGACTGTGATTAGTCCTTTAGGTCACTCTGTAGTAGTAGATAAGCTGTTTAGAGATGTACCTCTAGAACTCCAAGGGGTAGTGTTTGCTGCTGATCTGATGGAACTGCCGTTTGGGGAGTTCGATCTGATTCTTGGGATGGATTGGCTGGTTAAGTACCAGGCGAGGTTGGATTGCGCGGCCAAGCGCATGGTTCTTAAGACGGTTGATGGTGGTGAGGTGGCTATGATAGGTAATAGGAGAGATTACTTATCAAATGTGGTATCTGCTTTGAAAGCGGAGAAGATGGTCAGGAAGGGCTGCGAAGCGTATGTGGTTCATGTGTATGCCTTGGAGGCTAAAGAGTCTGCTGTTGAGAAGGTTCGTACTGTTAAGGAATTTGCTGATGTGTTTCCTGAGGAACTTCCAGGTTTGCCACCAGATCGAGAGGTAGAGTTCGGGATTGATCTGTTACCCGGGACTGCGCCAGTGTCTATTGCTCCGTATAGGATGGCACCAAAGGAATTGGTGGAGCTTAAGGCTCAGATCCAGGAGTTATTGGATCGAGGTTTTATCAGGCCGAGTGTTTCACCGTGGGGTGCGCCGGTTCTTTTTGTCAAGAAGAAAGATGGTACAATGCGGATGTGCATAGATTACCGCCAGTTGAACAAGCTGACGATTAAAAACAAGTATCCGTTGCCACGGATAGATGATTTGTTTGATCAGCTGAAGGGTGCTGCGGTATTTTCGAAGATCGACTTGAGGTCTGGGTATCACCAGTTGAAGGTTAAAGAGGCAGATATCCATAAAACAGCGTTTCAGACTCGGTATGGGCACTACGAATTCCTGGTAATGCCGTTCGGGTTGACTAACGCACCGGCAGCGTTTATGGATATGATGAATAGGGTGTTTCAGCAGTATCTGGATCAGTTCGTCGTGGTTTTCATAGACGACATCTTGGTGTACTCAAGGACAGAGGAAGAGCATGATGAGCATTTGAGGGTGGTGCTGCAGATTCTGAGGGAAAAGCAACTCTATGCTAAGTTTAGTAAGTGCGAGTTCTGGCTTAGAGAAGTGACGTTCTTGGGTCATGTGGTGTCGGCTGAGGGGATTCGTGTAGATCCTCGTAAGATTGAGGCAGTTTTGGATTGGAAGCCGCCTAGGTCAGTGGCGGAGATTCGGAGTTTTCTGGGTTTGGCAGGATACTACCGAAGGTTTGTTGAGGGTTTCTCGTTGATAGCAGCGCCGATGACTAAGTTGTTGAGGAAAGAAGTTCCGTTCGTATGGACTGAGAAACAGCAGGAAAGTTTCGATAAGTTGAAGAAGATTTTGACTGAAGCTCCGGTTCTGATTCAACCTGAGGCTGGTAAGGAATACACAGTCTACTGCGATGCATCACATACGGGCTTGGGTTGTGTGCTGATGCAGGAAGGTAAGGTTGTGGCTTACGCTTCTCGACAGCTGAGGCCACATGAGGTCAACTATCCGACGCACGATTTGGAGCTAGCGGCTGTAGTTTTCGCCTTAAAGATTTGGAGGCACTACTTGTATGGAGAGAGATCGATAGTTTACACAGATCATAAGAGTCTGAAGTATCTACTGACTTAGAAGGATTTGAATTTGAGGCAGCGTAGATGGGTTGAGTTGCTGAAGGATTATGACTGTTCTATTGAGTATCAACCGGGCAAGGCTAACGTGGTGGCAGACGCGTTGAGCCGTAAAGTTGTTTCGGACTTAAGAGCTTTGTTTGCCCATTTGAGCTTGTACGACGACAGGAGTATTCTGGCAGAGCTGCAGGTTAAGCCTACTTGGGTTGAGCAGATAAGAGAGAAACAGTTAGAGGATGAGGTTCTGAGTGCACGAAGGTTTCAAGTGCAGGATGGTGGTTTGGAGGGTTACAGCTTGTCTGGTGATGAGGTTCTGTGTTTTCAGGGTAAGGCTTGTATGCCTAAGGATGTTGAGCTAAGGCAGAAGATTCTTCAGGACGCACATAGCAGTCCTCATGCTATGCATCCTGGAGGTATCAAGATGTATAAGGATCTCAGGGAGCAGTTTTGGTGGCCTGGTTTGAAGAAAGAGGTGACAGAGTTTGTTGGGAAGTGTCTGACTTGTCAGCAGGTCAAGGCTGAGCATCAGTTGCCGTCGGGTTTGCTTCAGCCTGTGAAGATTCCTCAGTGGAAGTGGGAAAGGATAACCATGGATTTTGTCAGTGGGTTACCGCTTACGCCAAGCAAGAAGGATTCAGTTTGGGTAGTGGTGGATCGTCTGACTAAATCAGCTCACTTTATCCCGGTGAGGGTTGACTTCTCACTGCAGAAGCTAGCAAAGCTGTATGTTTCAGAGATAGTGAGGTTGCACGGTGTGCCAGTTTCGATAATCTCGGATAGGGATCCCAGGTTTACGTCAAGGTTTTGGAAAGCATTGCATCAAGCTCTGGGTACTCGTTTGGATTTCAGCACGGCTTTTCACCCGCAATCTGACGGTCAATCAGAAAGGGTCATTCAGATCTTAGAAGACATGCTAAGAGGTTGTGTCTTGGATTTCAGAGGTAGTTGGGAGGAGTTTCTACCATTAGCTGAGTTTGCCTACAACAACAGTTACCAAGCGAGCATTAAGATGGCACCGTACGAGGCGTTGTATGGTAGGAAGTGTCGCTCACCTACGTGTTGGACGGAGTTAGGTGAACGCCAGTTGTTGGGACCCGAGTTGGTAGTTGAGACTGAAGACAAGGTTAAGTTGATTCAGGCTCGATTAAAGGAAGCTTTGGACCGACAAAAGTCTTATGCCGATCTTAAGCGGAGAGATATAGAGTTTGCTGTGGGGGAGCGAGTTTTCCTGAAGGTCTCGCCTTGGAAAAAGGTGTTGAGGTTCGGAAGGAAAGGCAAGCTAAGTCCGAGGTTCATTAGGCCGTATAAGGTATTGAGACGAGTTGGACCAGTAGCGTATCAGCTTGAGTTGCCAGCAGAGCTTAGTCAGATTCATGACGTTTTTCATGTTTCGATGCTTCGGAGGTATCGTTCAGATCCGTCACATGTGGTAGCAGTGGAAGAGATCGAGGTAAATCCAGACTTGACTATGGAAGAAGAACCTGTGCAGATTCTTAATCGGGATGTGAAGGTTCTGCGTAGGAAGTCTGTGCCTTTGGTTAAGGTACTTTGGCGGAATCATGGCGTAGAAGAAGCTACGTGGGAACCCGAGGATATGATGAGACAGCAATACCCGCAACTCTTTTGACCAGGTAATTTCGAGGCCGAAATTATTTTTAAGGGGGGTAGAACTGTAATATCCCGGGTTAGGGGCTGTTTTGTTGTTGCATGTTATTGCATGTATTTAGTGTGCTGTGTTGCTATTTCGGTGTTTTAGGGGCTTTATGGTAGGCTAGGAGTATGCCTGAGTGAATGGGAAAATTTTGGTTTTTGGGTGTTGAGTCAGGGGAGCTGTTGGAGCTGGGGTTTAAGAATTTTATTCGTGGTTTTGTTGCACAAGTGAAGAGCTGGCAGAGCGGCAAGGGGGAGCTTGGTATGGCGTCAACTTCAAGGAATGGAGGTCTAATGTTCGAGCTGCAGAGTCCCCTTTTTGTCACTCATTTTGGACGGCATAGGAGGAAGGAGTTGGATGGAGTTTAAATTCCCCTTGGACTTGGTCAAGTAGTGACTTGGATGGTGGAGAGTAAAAAGTGGAATGTGACTTGTTCAAACTCATTTGAAATGAGTGGTTGGGAGCTAATAGGGGGATGTGGCCGAATTTGTGGGTGTGGAAGGGGGAGTGTGGACGGTTTGGTAGTGGCAAGTATGGTAGCCGAAATTTTGTTGGGCATCTTTGTGCATAATTGGTCACAAGGAGTCAATTCTTTCTTTCTTTTTGTCATACCAAGCCGAATTCTCTAGTGTCTTCTTTGTCATTTTTCCTTTCTTTGTAAACCGAAAATCAAAACCTCCCTAAGGCTTGCCGAATTTTTGTGTTGTTTTCTTAATACTCTTTGCTAAGCCGAAATCATCATACCTTGTCTCCTAATTTTCATTTCTCCTTTTTCCATACCATCTAGCCGAAACTTCATCCTCTAAAAGCTTTTCTCCCATTTCTTCTCTTTTGTTTAATTGTGCTAAAACCGAAATTCTTTCTTCTCCCCTCCTCATAATCCATTCTCTTTTCCAATAACCTTTTCCCTTCTTGAAACTTTGGTAGCCGAATTTTACCTTTTCAAAACACTTTCTTCATCTTTTTCTTTTCAAACCAAAAGCCCCACTCTCTACTCATCGTTTATTTTTGTTCTTTGTTGAAAGCCAAGCCGTCTGTATCCATTTGTTTCTTCATCCCTCTTGGCCGAAAGTCTTCTCACTTTTAGTAGTTTCTTGGTGGCCGAATATCAG
The DNA here is from genome assembly GCA_005393395.2 of Gossypium australe. Taxonomy (NCBI): domain Eukaryota; kingdom Viridiplantae; phylum Streptophyta; class Magnoliopsida; order Malvales; family Malvaceae; genus Gossypium; species Gossypium australe. The sequence goes on from CM016620.1 coordinate 62,099,124, forward strand.
TGAAGGGTGGTTTTGGTTGGTTGTTCAATCTTTAAGCAAGGTAAGTGGGGTGGCCGAATGGCCATATTTTGTCTCTCTTGTTCTTGTTTGGTTATGGCTTGGTTAGGGCCGAATATAGTTATTTTGGAAGGGTATTAATCTCTTCGTTGTAGGGTCATTGAAGTGTTGAAGCAAGCAAGAGGAGTTTCTACTCTATTAACCGATTGGTAAGCAGAGGTTGTGGTAAGTGATTGGTATATCATTGATCGTTCAATCTGTTGGTTTTGATTAAGTCAAGATTATTAAGGTTTAATTATCCCTCTTTTAGGGGTTGGCCGATTGTCTAAGAGAGTCTCTGCTTCATTCGGGTTTGGTAGGAAACCAAATCAAGGATAGAGGTAAGGGTTCGATATCAATCCCTATTGGTTTGTTAGCATTGGCCGAATGTCATAGATGCCTAACCCCTAATGTTTGGCCGATTGTAGGAGTTAGTACTCGAGAGACTTAGATCGTTTCGTTGGGATTCTAGACTCGTATTTATCAGGTGTGTAAACTAACACACTTATGTTTAGTAATATGATTGATAACCTGTGTGATGATTTAAGAAACAGTGATGATTGATATAATACCCTAATGGGTATGATTCTGGACTCGGGTAAGTCAGTATTATTATTATGAGTTTAATGATGATCTATATGATACCATGGCTATGGATATATGTGACATGGGATATGAGATTAGACATATTAGCTTGATATGCATGATTGTATGATATGCATGATTACATGAGTATGGTATGTTGATGGGTGATACGAGTGGAGGGAGCAGTGATATTTTGTGCTGACGAGCACCAGTGTTTTGGTAACACACTTTGTGACTTTGGGTCACCAGAGGTTTGGCACCTCCAGAGGTTTGGTACCTCAGCGTCTCGTCCCTGTGGTTAACACCACCGTGGGTTGGCCCCACTTGTGAGATACGGGATTGACGCCAGTTATTTGGTATCACACGATGGGTTGGCCCCATCACCAGATTTGTGACTACGGTTACCAGTGCTTTGGTAGCACATTGTGTCTTTGGGACACCAGAGGTTTGGCACCTCATTGCGACTTGTCCCTGTGGTTTGACCACCGTGGGTTGGCCCCACTTGAGATATGGGATCGTCTGCTAGTGATTTGGTATCACACGATGGGTTGGCCCCATCATCCTTGGATTTGTGACTTCGGTCACCAGTGCTTTGGTAGCACAATTGTGTCTTTGGGACACCAGTGGTTTGGTACCACATTGACGGATATTGTGTCTTTGGGACACCAGTGTTTTGGTAACACATTGTGACTATATGTCACCAGTGGTTTGGCACCACCAGTGGTTTGGTACCACACGGGGTAGAAAAGGCGATATGGATGGTTAGGAACGGGTTGCATTAATTATGTTGCTATGTATGATGTGTGTTAGCATGTTGTTTTATCGGGAGCGGGATTTATACACTGGGTCATTCGACTCACCCTCTCCTTTAACATTTCAGGTGACTCGTAGACGCGGACATGGAGCCGGGATGGACTCGGGGTGCACATGCCATGCTTTAATAAAAGTTTTGCTCAGACTATAGAATTTGGGTACTTTAGCTTATTTACTTTCATTTGGGATTTAAATTGGATTTGTAAAAGGCCTTTAATTTATGTTTTATGATGTTTGATGTTTTAATTAGATTTTAATATGCCTTAACAGAACAAGTTGGTATGAATTTTACTAAAACTTGGAAAGATAATAATTTCAAAATCATAACGCAATGTGTTTTTAAACCATACCATCGGGTATCACACTAAGTCTGTATGTTAAACAAATACAAATGGTTTTCAATTCAAACTTGTATTTCTCCTAAGTCTAAAAATGTTTTAAGTAACATTAAGAAACTGTTGAGGTTTTAAATGGTTTAAACTCGTTTTAACTACACATTTTGGTTAAGTTTTCAAAATCTCCGGGTTTCAAATACACCAACCGTTTTTCAAACAAGTCTACTCAAATTTGTTTCAAATACACTGTGTTTTCACTCAGCTTTTAAACGGAAAATCTAACTTTTCAAAAACGATTTCCCCGTAGCATACCAGATTCGGACGTGGTGTCTTGTCCGGGTTTGGGGTGTTACAGCTACAGATGGTGCAGTAGAGGGAGGAGGTTGCTGAGCCTGATTTCTTTCTTGCATAAACTCATTAAACCATTGGTTCATAAACCCATAAAACATATTTTTAAGTTCTTGCTCTTGCATTAGGGAAATTGGGAAACTGCTACTTATCCCATGCTCAGATGTTTGTACTCTGTTATTATCTTCATCACGTTCACCATGTTCAGATCTATCTGGCATCTTTACAATCTATACGAAAAACAAGGATTAGATCAGATCATACACATCACACTATCACAGATTTATATGGCATGTATTTCTAGACACTTTATACGTTACTTTTGTTCCAAGAATCGGCTAAATCGAAGCTCTAATACTAATAAATGTAACACCCCTAACCCATATCCATTGCCAAAATAGGGTTATGGAACATTACAAGACTTTTCAGATTAATTACGAACATTTTATAATCTTTAATACATATATCATAACTCTTTCATAAAACTCTCATATGGTCCCTTATATGGGCCCTCAAAGCCTAAAATAGGCATTAGAAGTAAATCGGAACTTGACCGGAGTCTTCAAGAATTTTTTGCAAAATGTCAAAACTTTTCTTAGAAACAGGGGACACGCGCCCGTGTGGTCAGACCGTGTGGCTCACACGGCCAAGAGACACGCCCGTGTCTTAGGTCGTGTGGGCATTCTATGTGAGACACACGGTCGTGTCCCAGCCCGTGTTCTTACCATGTAACTCTCTAACTTGTGCCACACGGCCAAGTCACATGCCCGTGTGCTAGGCCGTGTGCAAAACTCTGGGCATTCTGTTTTGAAATTTTAAAGTGCAGGGGACACACAGCCATATCACTCACCTATGTGCCAAGTCGTGTGTCACACACGACTGAGACACACACCTGTGTCTCTGCCTGTGTGGACAAAAATAGGCCATTTTCAGGCCACTTTTCTCACCTTTTTTAATATCAACCTACACACAACATTTAAATACACTAATATGTCTCAACCAACCAACCTAATACAAGCCAAAAATCAAATCTTAAACATAATATATCATCACAAAACTCATTTGCATAAACTTATCAAAACAACTTCATTCATTGATTTACTAAAATCTACTACTAACTTCATGCAGACAAATATATATATATATATATATATAAGTATCATTCACAACCATATTTCAAGTTTAACTCTTTTCTTTTTAAACCCTATACATGCCATATAAACTGTAAGATGTATAACAAAGTCTACCGGAGCAATCTGGATAGTGTGGCTCGATATGTTGATCCAACCCTCCGACTTCACGCTAATCTACAAGGAACATTAATCAACATGAGTAAGCTTAATAAAGCTTAGTAAGTTCATAGACTTTAAATATAAATCTTATCGAACATACTAAATAATTCATTTAGATTAAGCATTTCACAACATTTCCTGCCAACCACAACTTTAATTGATGAATTCACATAATTGAGCTCAATATCAATAATTATTTAATTTCTTTAACATTAATCCATGTAATACTTACCAATCCTTGTCAAATTAGAGAATGACTTATGGATTTGAGTACATCGTTTTCTTGATGCCATAGTCCAACTATAGTCTTACACAATTGCCATGGCCCTTCCATGGTCTTACACTCGTAATGCCATAACCCAATTATGGTCTTATCATAAGGATGCCATAGCCCAACTATGGTCTTACACGTATACATATACTGTCATGGTCCAACCATGGTCTTTCATTCAAAGTGCTATAACCCAGTTATGGTCTTTTCATTAAAACGCCATAGCCCAGCTATGGTCTTACATTCAAACATTGCCATGGTCCAACCATGTTCTTATCCGTTAATTCATCTTTTGTCACGGTACGATTGTACTCAATCTGACACTCTACTCATTTTAAACATTCAATTCAATTATCATAATTTAACAATAACTTTATTTTCAACAATAATAGTATGAGTAAATATAATTATAACATTTATCATTTAATAAATAAACATCAATATTTAACCGTATGAACTTACCTGGGGTAGATTGCAGAACTTGTTGTAATTCAAGGGCTATTCGGCTAATTTCCCTTTTTCTCAATTTTCTCCGGGTTCTTGATCTAAAATATAAAATTATTCATTTATTAGCATCTAATTCAATTCAAATTCATTTCACAAATTTATACCCTTCAATTTTCGAAATTACACATTTACCTCAACTTTCACAATTTTTACCATTTAGTCCCTGATCAATTAACCCACCAATTAAGCTAACTTTTCTCAATTAACACTTTATCTAATTATTTTAGGCTACTATACAGCCTTTGATATTCAAAACTTTAATAGCAAACCCTAATTCTTAACTTTTCCACAATTTGGTCCTAAATTCAATATCTATCAAAATTACTTAATAAAATCATCATATAACAAAATAAAAGCTTCAAATCCATGTTAATTCACCATAAACATCCAGCACACATCAATTGTAACTTTCAAAATTACCCATAGAATCAAAAACTAATGAATTAGATAGTTGGACTTAGTTGTAAATGTAATATCCTGAAATAGGGGTTAATTTTTATTAAATTATTTTGCATAAGTATGGTCGTTGTGGTGCTAATTGAGGTATTCTAGGGGCTAGTTATAAGCTAAGGGAAGGCCCGAGCTATAGGAAAATTTTGTTTTTAAGTGTTAATTATGGGGAGCTAGGCTAAGGATGCCTTAAGAGAAGTTGTGGGGGGAAGTATGACACAAAAGGTGCCATGGTAAAGTGGCTGGAATGCGCCACTTAGGGACTTGGAGAATGACGCTTCACGCAAGGAGGAAGGGCTCATGTTCGAGTCGTGTGGGCAGAAAATGGGTGGCTATTATTTTGCATTTTTCTGACGTTAAGGGAGTGAGGTCTTAAAGGAATAAGCGGTGAAGTTTATGACACAAAACAACCTAGTAGTAAAGTGGCAAGGGACGCCACCCTGGGTGCTGAAAAGTGTGCGTCAAAAAGGAGCTTCAAGGGAGGGGGTCCGAATCACGTTGGCAGCATAAGTGGAGTTTTATTTTGCAAGTTGGCGTCAAGGGGGGGAGGATGTTGGACGGCATATGGATTTCTAAAAGGATGAGAGAAGGCTTGTTTTTCTTTTAAATTTTTGGCTAAGATTAGTTGATAAATGTGGATTTATTTTCATTTATTTTTAATAGGTGGATAAGAGATAATTTAGGAGATTGATATGGAATAAGTGGTGGATTATTTTATTATTTATTAAGATGATAAATGGGAGAAAAGTGTGGGATATGATAAGAGATAAATGAGGAGAATGATAAGGGATTAGTATTGGATTAATTTGATTTTATTAATTTAGGTGATAAAGGAGCAAGATAAGGGGTATGAGAGGAAAATGAGCTAGTGTGCCGAAATTGTGTAGTATAAATAGGGGGAGTGATCATCTTTGTTATTTTTTTTCTTCTTCTTTAATTTTCTTGTACGAAAAATCGGGTTCTTCCATCTCATTTTCTCTCTATGCCGAAAACACTTAAGGCTATTCTTCTTCTCTCCATTTGCTCTCTTGAGGCCGAATGTTTCATGACCATTTGAAAACCATAGCCGAATTATTATAGCATTCACCTATTCTTCTCTGAGTTTTATTCAAAAGCCGAAAGTGTTAGTACTTATTCTTCCTTTCTTCCATAATTCTTTTAAAAGCCGAAATACTTTGGTGAAGCCATAGCCGAATATTTATTTGGAATCCCTTATCACTTCTTTTCTTCTTTTGTTCCTTTCAAAGCCGAAAGTTGGAGATCTAGTTCTATTTCTTGGTTGTGGCCAAACCTAGGAGGGTGGTTCGGGAAGTTGATCATTAGGGGTAAGCAACGGTAGTGGTAAGTGTGTTCTCTCTTAAGCAATCGGTTTGAGTTCTTTTCCTAAGGGTGGCCGAATATTCATGGGGCCTTTATCTCGTGTTTTTGCTATAGCCAACGTGAAAGAGTTTTAAAAGGGTCTCTTGGATTCGATTACTCAAGGTAAGTAAATATAGTTTCGGCCAAGGGCCATTCTTGTGGATTTTTGCTTAAAGCCGAATCTAACTGGTGGCATGTAGGGATTTCGACAACAACAGGAGCAAGTAATGGTTTTCGGGATTTAAATCCGTAAGGTAAGGTAGTAGTGGTATTCGGCCATAGGCCATATTTGGTATTTTAGTGTGACCGATTTGACTATGATGGTTTAGGGGCTAATCGTCAGGAATAAGAGAGTTTCGGGATTTAGTCGACTGTGCCAAAGCAGGTGCGTAGTTATCGTACTATACTCCTGTTATTTGAATGTTGTTATGTATGTATGTTTATGATGTGTATGTTAGCTGAAAATAATGGCTAAGATGATGGATACTCGCAGTGGGTAATCGATTAATCAGGTCAGTGCTCTATTTTGCCTATGATATATGTGTGATATTTGTGGTGAGCATGTGATGAATACTTACTCTAAATGTTTATCTGACATGATACACATATATGCATGGGATTTGGGATGTGAAAATCGAAGGAAAGGGTGTACGTATTTATGTACGTGGTCTAATGTTAGCCTTGTGCTACATTAGCGCTTGATGGTAGCTATGTGCTTCATCAAGGGAGGTGTTGGCTCGGTGCCCATCTCGGCGGTTGATAGTTGTGTGCATCACCGTGGACTAATTGATATGTGGGATCACTTATGTGATCGGTGGCCTAGCCACGGCCTTGGGCGGCAAGTCTGCCAAGATAAGATATGTGGGACCACTTAGTTGATCGGTGGATTAGCCACGGCCTTGGGCAGCAAGTCTGCCAAGGTAGGTGTATTGGATGGACTCTAGGTTGGGTTGGGCTTCATAATTGCATGATATGTATGTGGACTGTGTGGATATGGGCCAAGCCCATAAATGGAGACATGTGAAATAGCTATGCACTGAGTCTGTTTGACTCACACAATTTTTCTCAAACCTTAAAGGTGATGTATAAAGCTTGGACCAGGTTGGAGTGGATACGAGGTGGCCCATGCAGAAGATGTTTTACTTGTTTTAAATATTTTATATTTTCAGTAATTATGAATGAGTATTTATTGTAATAAGGGCCATTTAAAGTATTTGGGAATTTTATTTATGTTAAGGTGGATTGACATTTACATTATTATTTGGAAATGTTTTTATGTTTTAATTTTAACACCTCATATCATAAGAGTTTTATATTAAAGTTTTAAATCTGAATATTTTGTAACAACTTAATTTATTTAGAAATTTTAAATACACGATGTTTTTTTTTCTAAAGATAATAAATTTATACGTTTTCACTTCTAAGTCAAAATATTTTTCAAACGTTTCCCGCAGTGGCATTTCAAATTCGGTCGTAGTGAATGGGCCGGGTTTGGGGTGTTACAGTTTGGTATCAGAGCCTGGTTCAAAACTCGGCTTTGAGGGATTTGGGCCCAAAAACATTTTTTTTAAGATAGGCTTTTCAAAGATTTGGGCTTTCATAAAATTTTTCAGGTTTCTGGCATGGCACCCGTATCTCCGACCCGAAGTCCACCAGGTAAGTACCTCTAAATTATGAAGTGATTTGTATATGTGAATGTTATGGGCATAGTTGGGCTCATAGATTAGAAGATTAGGGCTATTGAACCCTAGGGCTAGTGCACTTAAACACATGCATAAGACTTAAGACTAACCGAACAAACCTGTGAAGTAAGTCGCCGAGTTAAGGTGTGGCAATCATCGTGCGCATGTCTAGGAGTGGATTCGGTAAGAGCTTGGTACTTAAGCAGTCCTAGCGACTCACCTCCTCTTTACTCGAATCCTACCTGGTGCGTAGTGACGGTTCACCCTAACCAAGAGGACTCATTCACCGGCTAAACCCGATAATTAAAACCCGAAAGGGACTAGCCATACTGTTTTATAAAAACCTTAGTTTTTAAAATCACTACATTACCCCTTTTGATTTGTAGCAAAATTTATTTTGAAAATTTTTCAAAAATGATTCCGATTTACAAAATTACCTAAATACCCCTAGTGGTAAAATTACTAAAATGCCCTTGGTTTCTAAAATTTCCATACTATCCTCAATTTTAATAAGATTTTCTTACTTTGCAAAAGTATCCAAAAACCCTATTTTGTGAAAACTCAAGATACCCTGATTTGGGAAAATTTACGAAAATGCCTCTAACTTCTAAATTACCGAAATAACCCCTGAATTTTAAAATTTTTGTAATATCTTGATTTGGAAAATCTTTCTTTCAAAATATCCATGAGTTTGGAAAATTTCAAAATGACTTTTGGTAATTTTTGAATTGACCCCGGTTTATTACCAAAATACCCTTGTAGGGAAAAATGACGAAATTACCCCTGGGTTGGGAATGGACAAGGATGCCCATAGTAGCATGGTAAATGTTGTGAATGAATGTGAATGTGTGATTCTCTGAGTTAGAATAGTGATCTTGAGCTGAAACTTTAGTGGATCGAAAGAACTACTTCCGAAAATTTCTTTTCATAAAATTGTTCGCGCATAAACAAGTGGAACAAAAGTACTAATGCATAAAATTCTTTAAACAGATTAAATCGCGACGTTAGACATGAGCTCTAGGGGACGTGGTCGTAATGTGCGAGGACGCGGTAGAGGCAGAATGGCCGTGTCGGAACCCGTTAGATCGGGTCAAGGGTCTGACAATGAGGTACCACCACCAGCTGTTGGTGTTGAGCAGCAAGCTCAGACTGGGGATGATGCTGTATCGCAGGCTGTACTACGAGTTCTTGAGATGGTGGCTGGAGCCGGTGGAAATATGAGAGCTAGGAAGTCCGTACCCGAGCGACTCCGAGCCAATGGGGCTGAAGTGTTTCGTGGAGTATCTGGTGTGGCACCCAGTACTGCCGAGTATTGGTTGGAGGCGACCGAGCGAATTATGGATGAGCTGGATCTGACCGCTGAGGAGAAAGTGAAAGGAATGGTGGCGTTGCTTTGCGATGAGGCATATCAATGGTGGTTACAGTTCGGGATGGAGCCATAGCTGAGGATCTTACTTGGGAATATGTTAAGGCGGCGTACCAGAAGAAGTACGTTGGTACTCATTATATTGATGCGCAAAGGAAGGCGTTTCTAGGGCTGGTTCAAGGGAACAAGTCCGTAGCGGAGTACGAAGCTGAATTTCTGAGGTTAAGCCGATATGCTCGAGGAGTAATGGCTACGGAGCATGAGCGATGTGTCTGATTTGAGGACGGACTAAGGGATTATTTGAGGATATTGATAGCTCCGCAGCAAGAGCGAGAATTTGCTGTGTTGGTAGAGAAGGCTAAGGTAGCCGAAGGAATTAAGGACTTTGTGAGACAGAACAGAGATAAGGATAGGAACCGGGATAAGAGGAGTTATGGACCGTCAGAATCGTCTGAGAGTCTTCAGAAAAGACCGAAGATTGAGTATTCTGTTCGTGTTGCTAAGCCAGCTACTGGAAATCCGGACCGTCCGTGTGCTCGGTGTGGAAGGTATCATGTTGGCTAGTGTTGGAACCGGGATCGAGAATGTTTTAGATGTAAGTCCAAATCTCATTTGATTAAAGACTGTCCTCAGGATCCGAATAGGGCTCGGACAATAGGCCAAGGTTATGTGCAGCCGGGTAGAGATGGTCAGCAAGCGACAAGGGGTCGTGGTCCGAACCATGGAGGAAATGGTTCAGGCCGAGGTCGTGGAGCACCAAGCAGAGATGCTGAAGGTGCAGATGCAAGGCAGCCAAGGTTGGTTTATGCAGTCGGCCGTCGCGAGGATAGTGATGTGCCAGAGGTGACAACGAGTAAGTTTCTTATTTCTGGATTATCCTTTATTGCTTTGCTCGCTATAAGGTCAGTTCATTCTTATGTTGCTAATGAAGTGTGTGGAACCTTGATTATGAACTTAGAGAATGTGCCTAGAAAGTATGATAGTTCTGTAAGATCAGAGTGCGCAGTAATAGCGTAGTGTGGTGAGTTAGACTGCATGATTGTTCGTTAGTAAGTAATTTCGAGGACGAAATTATTTTTAGGGAGGGTAGAATTGTAATATCCTAAAATAGGGGTTAATTTTTATTAAATTATTTTGCATAAATATGGTCGTTGTGGTGCTAATTGAGGTATTCTAGGGGCTAGTTATACGCTAAGGGAAGGCCCGAGCTATAGGAAAATTTTGTTTTTAAGTGTTAATTATGGGGAGCTAGGCTAAGGATGCCTTAAGAGAAGTTGTGGTGGGAAGTATGACACAAAAGGTGCCATGGTAAATGTAACATCCCAAAAACGGGGTTATTTGGAATTTGATTAATTGTCGTATGTAAGAACTATTGTGGTATTATTTACGGAATAATAAAGTTTAATTTAAGGCTTTGAGTTGGCTCGGTTTAAAAGAAAATTCAGTTTTTAACTTAAAAGGTAGGGAGCCTTAGCAGAAGGGTGTTAAAAGAATAAGTGGGGATAATTTGACACAAAATGAGCTCTTGGTAGAGTGGCAAAAAGAAGCCCACTTAAGAGCTAGCATATGACGCCACATCAAGGGGAAGGGAGAGCCTTGGTTCGAGTCACAAGGATCCCTCCTTTTTGCATTATGGATGGACGGCACATGTGGAGAGTTTTTCTCTCCTTTAATTCTTTTTATTTTTGGATAATAAAGGGGTTTTTATTATTAAGGGATAATTTAAGCACTTTAAATTGATTTTAATTTGCTTAATCTTTTAGATAATAAAAGATGTATGATAATTTCATAGGATAATCAAGGATATTATTTGATTAAAAGGGATTATTAAGTGATTAATTCAAATTATTTGAATTAATTAAACAAGTGGCCAAGAATAATTTGAGGAGATTAAAAGGATTTTAAACTCCTTGGTGGAGTAGGGTGGACGGCAATGCTACTAGAAGAGGTGCCGAATGTGTATAAAAGGAGCAACCTAGCACCATTCTCTTCTTTTTCTTCATTTTGCTACTTGCCGAAATCTCTTAAGCCCTCTTCATTCTTCTTTTATTTTTCTTCCAGCCTCCCAAACCCCTTTAGCAGAAACTTTTATTCCCTCTCATCTCCATTATTTTCCTTCCTTCAATAAGCCGAATACACCCCATTGGTTTGCCGAAAACTCTCTTCCTTTACTCTATGGTCTTGGCCGAATACTAAGGTGACCCAAGCCTCTCCGGGATTCTTCTTCCAATCGGTTTAAGAAGGTAAGGAACACCAGCCAAAATTCCATAGTCCTCTTTTTAGTCTCTTGCCGATTCCCATTAAAGGGGTAAGTGCCGATTTTTATAGTGGTTAACAGGGCTTCTAAACGTTTGTGATAAGCGATTCTTTTTATAGGTACTTCGGATTCGGGAAGCAATCAATCCAAGCTTTAATCTTTAGTGACCGGTTTGTTAAGGTGGTAAGATCGATTTTCTTTATTTTTGATATCCATTTAAGCCGAAGGCTACTGACTTGGTTAAGTGCCGATTATAGGGTGGTGAAGTTAAGGGGCTAGTACTCAAGATATTCAGGTAAGATTTCGGGTTCATAAGGAACCCCTCCTAATATTTTGGTTGTGGCTGAATGGCCTAGGATACTAACCCTTGTGAATGGCCGAATATAGGGGCAAGGACATTAAGTGCGGCCGATTGGTTGTTTTCGGGATTTAAACTCTTCGTTGGTGACAGGTGTGTACATACACACCATTTAACTTATTAAATTATGCTAAGTAATGTGATTGCTAATTTGATGTATGTAGCAATGGCTTGAATACCATAACGGTATACGGGGTAACCAGGTAAGTACCTGTGCATATGATTGCTATTTTATGCTTTTGGGAAGCATGCTGTGATAATACATATGATAAATCTATATGTGACTGTTGACTATGTGGGTTGATGAGTGGAGGGGGCAGTGATAATGTGCCGACGGGCACCAGTGTTTTGGTAACACACTGTGACTACGGTCACCAGAGGTTTGGTACCTCCAGAGGTTTGGTACCTCAATAGCGACTTATCCCTGTGGTTAACACCACCGTGGGTTGGCCCCACTTGAGATACGGGATCGTCTGCCAGTGATTTGGTATCACACGATGGGTTGGCCACATCACCCGATTTGTGTCTACGGACACCAGTGCTTTGGTAGCACAACGTGACTATATGTCACCAGTGGTTTGGCACCACCAGTGGTTTGGTACCACAACGGGGTAGACAGTGGCGTATGGCTGGCTAGGTTGGGACACGTGATGATTTGCATAATTAATTTGCTATTTGATGTGTATGAAAATGCTTTAAAATGGGGGAAGGGTTACATACTGAGTCTTGGTGACTCACCTTCTCCTTTATATTTTTCAGGTGACACTTAGATCGCGGATGTGGAGCCGGGATGACTCGAGGTGGCCATGCAGTGGACTTGAACTAATTGAAATTCAAATTTAGTTGTTTTATCTTTATTATTGGTTTATTTTATTTTGGATGTAATAAGGCCTCCCTAGACTTTATTTTTGTTATTTTTCTCATATGTAGGATATTTTGCTTAAAACTATATTATTAAAATTAAATTAAATTCACATGTTTTTCCAATTAAACACGAAAATATTTTAAAATGCCATCGGGCACAGTTGGAATTTGTTTTATAATGTACTTAAATATTTGTTTTAAAAATAAACACTAAGTATGATTTTATCAAGATAATCAAATCCGAGAAGTTTTCAACAAAGCTTAATGGGTTTCAAAATGGTTTTCGAAAAGATTTTCCCCGTAACGATCCAGATTCGACCATAGTGTTTGGGCCGGGTTTGGGTTGTTACAAAATTGGTATCAGAGCCCAGTTTAAAGCTCGGCTGTGGGGGCCCAAGGCCCAAAAATGTTTTGGTAGGCCTTTTGAATTGTTTTTGGGTTTTAAGCAGCATGGCCCGAGTCTTTGGCACCGATTCGCCCAGGTAAGTACTTCTGAACCTCTTGGTGAATTATATTCTGTAGAAGGGTAGGAAGTATGGAACGTAGATAGACTTATAGGATTTGAACCCTAGGATTAGATTACTCAAACACATGAACCAAACATAAGACATTAAAGAACTAAACCAATCTATGATTTAGCCAGTGAGCTAGGGTGTGGTAACCCCTGTACGCATGTCGAGGATTGGATCCGGAAGAGCCTGGTATTTAAGCAGTCCGTGTGACTCACCTCCTCTTCGCAGGTATCCTACCTGGTGCGTAGCTTCGGTTCACCCTAACTCAGAGGGCTCAGTGGTGTGGCAACCTCTGTACGCATGTCTAGAAAGGTTCAGTGGGAGCTTGGTATTTAAGAGGTCCGCGTGACCCACCTCCTCTTCACTCGAATCCTGCCTGGTGCGTAGCTTTGGTTCACCCTGACCAAGAGGGCTCGGTCATAGGCTAAACTTAATGACTAAAACCCGAAAAGGGAATTAGCCATGTTTTCGAAACGGAATGAAACAACAACAACTCCAATGTTTTCAAAACTCTTGCAACAACTCTTTCAAATCGGAAAACATCATATTTACAACGTTTTCCTCGAAAAAAAAAAAAACTCAAATTTTTGGAAAAATTACAAAAATGCCCTTAGGGGTAAAATTACTAAAACGCCCTGACTCATAAAATATTAGTTCAATGGTTTTGCTCAAAATTTCCAACTACTTTACAAGTATCCAACAACTCAGTTTTGAAAATCAACACTGAAATATTTTGGTTTTAGAAAATTACAAAAAACTCCCTCAATTTGTGAAAATTACCGAAATGACCCTGATCTTTGGAAAAATTTTACCAACATCACTATTTGAAAAGGAAAACTTTCAGAAAGGACCCTCAAAGTTTTACAACTGTCGAAAATATCCCTGATCTATCAAAATAACAAAATTGCCCCTGATTGACAAAATTACCAAAATACCCCTGGTTTCAAAACGATTACGATTTTACAAATTTTTATAAATATCCTCCAGTTTTGGGAATTTCAGATGACCTACTTTACTAAAGTTTTAAAATTTCTTTACGAAAATACCCCTGTAGGGAAAATGACGAAAATACCCCTGGGTTAGAAATGGGCAGAAATGTCCGAAGAGTGAATAGGTATGGAAAGCATTAAGGAATGGATGCATGAACTTTTTGGGTGAACTAGGATAGAAGACTGAAACCTTGTTTGCTCGAAAGAATCCCTAATTAAATTCTGTTCATAAAATGTCTTCGCGAATAAGAAAGTGAAACAAATGCTAACACATAAAATTTTCTTAATCAGATTAAAGCGCAGTAGATAGAATGAGTTCTAGAGGACGTGGACATCGTGGACGCGGTAGGGGTAGAATGACGGTGTCTGAACCCGTCAGGTCAGGTCAAGGTTCGGAAAACGAGGTACCACCGCCACCACCACCTCCTACTTTCAGGGCTGAGGAGCAGGACCAGACCGGTGGTGAGGCTGTGTCGCAAGCTGTTTTGCGAGTGTTGGAGATGGTGGCCAGGGCTGGTGGGAATTTGGGAGCTCGGAAGTCTGTTCCCGAGCGAATTCGGTCTAACGGGGCCGAGGTATTCCGTGGTGTCTCAGGAGTGGCGTCCAGTGCTGCAGAATATTGGCTGGAATCTACGGAAAGGGTTATGGATGATCTCGACCTGACTGAGGAGGAGAAGCTGAAAGGGGCGGTGTCGCTTTTAAAGGATGAGGCGTACCAGTGGTGGCTGACAGTCCGGGATGGAGCCGCGGCTGATGATCTCACGTGGGACTACTTTAAGACGGCCTTTCAGAAAAAGTATGTGGGCACTAGTTACACTGATGCCCAAAGGAAAGCCTTCCTAGGTCTAGTGCAAGGAACTAAGTCGGTGGCCGAGTATGAGGCGGAGTTTTTAAGGCTGAGTAGGTATGCCAGAGGAATCGTAGCCACCGAACATGAGCGCTGTGTCCGCTTTGAGGACGGGCTCAGAGATGATCTGAGATTGCTAATCGCCCCGCAGCAGGTTCGTGAGTTCTCGTCCCTAGTGGAGAAGGCCAAGGTGGCCGAAGGGATTAAGGAGACTGTGAGACAAAACTATAGTAAGAATAACCAAAAGAGAGGTTTTGGGTCAGTTGTTGGACCGGTAACAAAGGTTGTTTTGAGTGTGGGTCTTTGGAGCATCGGGTAAGGGACTGTCCTCAAAAGGTAGCTAAGGATCAGCCAGAAGGTCAGAATCGCGCTCAGGGCAGAAATGTTGGACCACCACAGAGGGGTCGGGGTAATGGCAGAGGAAACAATGGTTCCAACCGAGGTCGTGGAATTCAGGGCAGAGGTTCGGGTAACACAGAGGCTAGGCAGCCTGGCTTAGTCTATGCAGCGAGGCGTCGCGAGGAGGGAGACACACCGGACGTCATAACCGGTACGTTTCTAATATTCGGTTTACCTTATGTTACATTGATTGATGTGGGTTCGACGCACTCGTACATTGCTAGTAGTGTGGTAGGGACTATGGACCTAGACTCTGAGACTACTCTTAGGAAGATGACTGTGCTAAGCCCCCTAGGACACTCTGTGGTAGTAGACAAACTTTATAGAGGTGTACCCCTAGAACTCCAAGGGGTCGTATTTGTAGCCGATCTGATGGAACTACCTTTCGGAGAGTTCGATTTGATCCTTGGAATGGACTGGTTGGTTAAGTATCAGGCGAATTTGGATTGCGCGGCTAAGCGCATGGTGCTTAAGACGGCTGAGGGTGATGAAGTGGTTATGATAGGTGATAGAAGGAATTACCTATCCAATGTGGTATCGGTCTTAAAGGCCGAAAGGATGGTCAAGAAAGGTTGCGAGGCATATTTGGTTCGGATCTGTGCTTTGGAAGCTAAGGAGTCAGTATTGGAGGTTCGAACGGTTGGGGAATTTGCTGACATATTTCCGGAAGAACTTCCGGGTCTGCCTCCAGATCGGGAAGTCGAATTCGGTATAGACTTGCTACCCGGAACGACACCTGTGTCTATAGCACCATATCGAATGGCACCTAAGGAATTAGTGGAGCTAAAGGCTCAAATTCAGGAGCTCCTGGATAGAGGGTTCATTCGACCGAGCATATCCCCGTGGGGAGCACCTGTGCTGTTTGTCAAGAAGAAGGACGGGTCCATGCGGATGTGCATCGACTACCGTCAGTTGAACAAGTTAACGATCAAAAACAAGTATCCGTTGCCTCGGATCGATGACTTGTTTGACCAACTGAAGGGTGCCGCAGTGTTTTCAAAGATAGACCTTAGGTCGGGCTACCATCAATTGAAAGTGAAGGAAGTTGATGTTCACAAGACGGCGTTCAGAACTCGGTATGGACATTACGAGTTTCTGGTAATGCCATTCGGGTTGACCAACGCGCCGGCGGCATTTATGGACTTGATGAACAGAGTATTTCAGCAGTACCTAGACCAGTTCGTCGTAGTATTCATTGACGACATCCTGGTGTACTCTAAGACGGAGGAAGAGCACGACAAGCATTTACGAATAGTGTTGCAAATACTAAGGGAGAAGAAATTATATGCCAAATTCAGTAAGTGCGAATTTTGGCTAAGAGAAGTAGCTTTCTTAGGTCACGTAGTGTCGGCGGAAGGAATTAGGGTGGACCCTCGCAAGATTGAAGCGGTATTGGATTGGAAACCGCCTAGGTCAGTGGCGGAAATCCGAAGTTTTCTGGGGCTAGCGGGGTACTATCGGAGATTCGTAGAAGGATTTTCTTTAATCGCAGCACCATTGACGAAGCTGCTAAGAAAAGATGTTTCATTTGTATGGACGGAGAAGCAGCAAGAAAGCTTTGATAAGCTAAGGAAAATTTTGACGGAAGCTCCAGTTTTGGTACAGCCTGAAGCGGGAAGGTTGTTTACTGTCTATTGTGATGCATCCCATACTGGTCTGGGATGTGTGTTAATGCAAGAAGGAAAGGTTGTAGCCTATGAGTCCCATCAGTTAAGACCACACGAATTGAACTACCCAACTCACGATTTGGAGTTAGCCGCAGTCGTTTTCGCACTGAAGATATGGAGACACTACCTTTATGGGGAGAAGTCGATAGTCTACACGGATCATAAGAGTTTGAGGTATCTTTTGACTCAGAAAGATCTGAATCTGAGACAACGTCGGTGGATTGAACTATTAAAGGATTACGATTGTTCAATCGAATACCATCCAGGCAAGGCTAACGTAGTAGCTGACGCGTTGAGCCGGAAGGTTGTGACGGACTTAAGAGCGATGTTTGCTCGGTTGAGTCTATATGACGATTGGAGTCTCTTGGCAGAACTTCAAGTTAAGCCGACATGGATCGAGGAGATTAAGGACAAGCAGTTAGTGGACGAAGGGTTAAATGCTAAGAGAATGCAAGTTCAGGATGGTGGTTTGGAAGGATATAACCTGTCGAGTGATGGAGTATTATGCTTTCAAGGGCGAGCGTGTATGCCAAAGGATGTGGAGTTGAGGCAGAAGATTCTCCATGATGCACATAGTAGCCCCTACGCTATGCATCCGGGAGGAAGCAAGATGTATAGGGATCTTAGAGAGCAGTTTTGGTGGCCCGGGTTGAAGCGTGAAGTAACAGAGTTTGTTGGTAAGTGTCTGACTTGTCAACAAGTTAAGGCTGAACACCAGTTGCCGTTAGGATTGCTTCAGCCAGTGAAGATTCCCCAATGGAAGTGGGAACGGATCACTATGGATTTCGTTAGTGGGCTACCCCTCACGGCCAGCAAGAAAGACGCAGTTTGGGTAATAGTAGACCGTTTAACTAAGTCGGCTCACTTCATACCGGTGAGGATGGATTTCTCTCTTCAGAAGCTAGCTAAGCTGTACGTATCAGGGATAGTAAGATTGCATGGTGTTCCAACATCAATTATCTCGGACAGGGATCCCAGATTCACATCAAGGTTTTGGAAAGCCTTGCACCAAGCTTTGGGTACGCGGTTGGACTTCAGTACAGCTTTCCATCCACAATCGGACGGACAATCAGAAAGGGTGATACAGATCTTGGAGGATATGTTAAGAGGATGCGTCTTGGATTTTCGTGGTAGTTGGGAGGAGTTTCTACCATTGGCAGAGTTCGCCTACAACAACAGCTACCAGGCAAGTATCCAGATGGCTCCGTATGAGGCACTATATGGACGGAAATGTCGTACCCCGACATGTTGGACAGAATTGGGTGAACGACAGATTTTGGGTCCAGAGTTAGTGACAGAGACGGAGGATAAAGTCAAGGTGATTCGGTCTCGTCTTAAGGAAGCATCAGATAGGCAGAAATCCTATGCTGATCTTAAGCGTAAGGAAATGGAGTATGCTGTGGGAGATAAGGTTTTTCTGAAAGTATCGCCTTGGAAAAAGGTGTTAAGATTTGGACGAAAAGGGAAGCTAAGCCCAAGGTTCATCGGGCCATATACGGTGATTAAGCGTGTTGGACCAGTGGCGTACCAGCTTGAGTTACCGGCAGAACTGAACCAGATCCATGATGTCTTTCACGTATCAATGCTGAGACGGTATCGGTCAGACCCATCGCACGTAGTGCCAGTGGCAGAAATCGAGGTGAATTCAGATTTATCGTTTGAAGAGGAACCAGTTCAGATCTTAGACCGAGATGTAAAGGTTCTACGTAGGAAGTCAGTACCCTTGGTGAAGGTGCTGTGGCGGAACCATGGTACCGAGGAAGCTACGTGGGAACCCGAGGATGTAATGAGGCAGCAATACCCCCACCTCTTTTGATCAAGGAATTTCGAGGACGAAATTTATTTTAAGGGGGGTAGAACTGTAACATCCCAAAAACGGGGTTATTTGGAATTTGATTAATTGTCGTATGTAAGAACTATTGTGGTATTATTTACGGAATAATAAAGTTTAATTTAAGGCTTTGAGTTGGCTCGGTTTAAAAGAAAATTCAGTTTTTAACTTAAAAGGTAGGGAGCCTTAGCAGAAGGGTGTTAAAAGAATAAGTGGGGATAATTTGACACAAAATGAGCTCTTGGTAGAGTGGCAAAAAGAAGCCCACTTAAGAGCTAGCATATGACGCCACATCAAGGGGAAGGGAGAGCCTTGGTTCGAGTCACAAGGATCCCTCCTTTTTGCATTATGGATGGACGGCACATGTGGAGAGTTTTTCTCTCCTTTAATTCTTTTTATTTTTGGATAATAAAGGGGTTTTTATTATTAAGGGATAATTTAAGCACTTTAAATTGATTTTAATTTGCTTAATCTTTTAGATAATAAAAGATGTATGATAATTTCATAGGATAATCAAGGATATTATTTGATTAAAAGGGATTATTAAGTGATTAATTCAAATTATTTGAATTAATTAAACAAGTGGCCAAGAATAATTTGAGGAGATTAAAAGGATTTTAAACTCCTTGGTGGAGTAGGGTGGACGGCAATGCTACTAGAAGAGGTGCCGAATGTGTATAAAAGGAGCAACCTAGCACCATTCTCTTCTTTTTCTTCATTTTGCTACTTGCCGAAATCTCTTAAGCCCTCTTCATTCTTCTTTTATTTTTCTTCCAGCCTCCCAAACCCCTTTAGCCGAAACTTTTATTCCCTCTCATCTCCATTATTTTCCTTCCTTCAATAAGCCGAATACACCCCATTGGTTTGCCGAAAACTCTCTTCCTTTACTCTATGGTCTTGGCCGAATACTAAGGTGACCCAAGCCTCTCCGGGATTCTTCTTCCAATCGGTTTAAGAAGGTAAGGAACACTAGCCAAAATTCCATAGTCCTCTTTTTAGTCTCTTGCCGATTCCCATTAAAGGGGTAAGTGCCGATTTTTATAGTGGTTAACAGGGCTTCTAAACGTTTGTGATAAGCGATTCTTTTTATAGGTACTTCGGATTCGGGAAGCAATCAATCCAAGCTTTAATCTTTAGTGACCGGTTTGTTAAGGTGGTGAGATCGATTTTCTTTATTTTTGATATCCATTTAAGCCGAAGGCTACTGACTTGGTTAAGTGCCGATTATAGGGTGGTGAAGTTAAGGGGCTAGTACTCAAGATATTCAGGTAATATTTCGGGTTCATAAGGAACCCCTCCTAATATTTTGGTTGTGGCCGAATGGCTTAGGATACTAACCCTTGTGAATGGCCGAATATAGGGGCAAGGACATTAAGTGCGGCCGATTGGTTGTTTTCGGGATTTAAACTCTTCGTTGGTGACAGGTGTGTACATACACACCATTTAACTTATTAAATTATGCTAAGTAATGTGATTGCTAATTTGATGTATGTAGCAATGGCTTGAATACCATAACGGTATACGGGGTAACCAGGTAAGTACCTGTGCATATGATTGCTATTTTATGCTTTTGGGAAGCATGCTGTGATAATACATATGATAAATCTATATGTGACTGTTGACTATGTGGGTTGATGAGTGGAGGGGGCAGTGATAATGTGCCGACGGGCACCAGTGTTTTGGTAACACACTGTGACTACGGTCACCAGAGGTTTGGTACCTCCAGAGGTTTGGTACCTCAATAGCGACTTATCCCTGTGGTTAACACCACCGTGGGTTGGCCCCACTTGAGATACGGGATCGCCTGCCAGTGATTTGGTATCACACGATGGGTTGGCCCCATCACCCGATTTGTGTCTACGGACACCAGTGCTTTGGTAGCACAACGTGACTATATGTCACCAGTGGTTTGGCACCACCAGTGGTTTGGTACCACAACGGGGTAGACAGTGGCGTATGGCTGGCTAGGTTGGGACACGTGATGATTTGCATAATTAATTTGCTATTTGATGTGTATGAAAATGCTTTAAAATGGGGGAAGGGTTACATACTGAGTCTTGGTGACTCACCTTCTCCTTTATATTTTTCAGGTGACACTTAGATCGCGGATGTGGAGCCGGGATGACTCGAGGTGGCCATGCAGTGGACTTGAACTAATTGAAATTCAAATTTAGTTGTTTTATCTTTATTATTGGTTTATTTTATTTTGGATGTAATAAGGCCTCCCTAGACTTTATTTTTGTTATTTTTCTCATATGTAGGATATTTTGCTTAAAACTATATTATTAAAATTAAATTAAATTCACATGTTTTTCCAATTAAACACGAAAATATTTTAAAATGCCATCGGGCACAGTTGGAATTTGTTTTATAATGTACTTAAATATTTGTTTTAAAAATAAACACTAAGTATGATTTTATCAAGATAATCAAATCCGAGAAGTTTTCAACAAAGCTTAATGGGTTTCAAAATGGTTTTCGAAAAGATTTTCCCCGTAACGATCCAGATTCGACCATAGTGTTTGGGCCGGGTTTGGGTTGTTACAGTAAAGTGGCTGGAATGCACCACTTAGGGACTTGGAGAATGACGCTTCACGCAAGGGGGAAGGGCTCATGTTCGAGTCGTGTGGGCAGCAAAATGGGTGGCTATTATTTTGCATTTTTCTGACGTTAAGGGAGTGAGGTCTTAAAGGAATAAGCGGTGAAGTTTATGACACAAAACAACCTAGTAGTAAAGTGGCAAGGGACGCCACCCTGGGTGCTGAAAAGTGTGCGTCAAAAAGGAGCTTCAAGGGAGGGGGTTCGAATCACGTTGGCAGCATAAGTGGAGTTTTATTTTGCAAGTTGGCGTCAAGGGGGGGAAGGATGTTGGACGGCATATGGATTTCTAAAAGGATGAGACAAGGCTTGTTTTTCTTTTAAATTTTTGGCTAATATTAGTTGATAAATGTGGATTTATTTTCATTTATTTTTAATAGGTGGATAAGAGATAATTTAGGAGATTGATATGGAATAAGTGGTGGATTATTTTATTATTTATTAAGATGATAAATGAGAGAAAAATGTGGGCTATGATAAGAGATAAATGAGGAGAATGATAAGGGATTAGTATTGGATTAATTTGATTTTATTAATTTAGGTGATAAAGGAGCAAGATAAGGGGTATGAGAGGAAAATGAGCTAGCTGCCGAAATTGTGTAGTATAAATAGGGGGAGTGATCATCTTTGTTATTTTTTTTCTTCTTCTTTAATTTTCTTGTGCCGAAAATTGGGTTCTTCCATCTCATTTTCTCTCTATGCCGAAAACACTTAAGGCTATTCTTCTTCTCTCCATTTGCTCTGTTGAGGCCGAATGTTTCATGACCATTTGAAAACCATAGCCGAATTATTATAGCATTCACCTATTCTTCTCTGAGTTTTATTCAAAAGCCGAAAGTGTTAGTACTTATTCTTCCTTTCTTCCATAATTCTTTTAAAAGCTGAAATACTTTGGTGAAGCCATAGCCGAATATTTATTTGGAACCCCTTATCAATTCTTTTCTTCTTTTGTTCCTTTCAAAGCCGAAAGTTGGAGATCTAGTTCTATTCCTTGGTTGTGGCCGAACCTAGGAGGGTGGTTCGGGAAGTTGATCATTAGGGGTAAGCAACGATAGTGGTAAGTGTGTTCTCTCTTAAGCAATCGGTTTGAGTTCTTTTCCTAAGGGTGGCCGAATATTCATAGGGCCTTTATCTCGTGTTTTTGCTGTAGCCAACGTGAAGGAGTTTTAAAAGGGTCTCTTGGATTCGATTACTCAAGGTAAGTAAATATAGTTTCGGCCAAGGGCCATTCTTGTGGATTTTTGCTTAAAGCCGAATCTAACTGGTGGCATGTAGGGATTTCGACAACAACAGGAGCATGTAGTGGTTTTCGGGATTTAAATCCGTAAGGTAAGGTAGTAGTGGTATTCGACCATAGGCCATATTTGGTATTTTAGTGTGACCGATTTGACTATGATGGTTTAGGGGCTAACCGTCAGGAATAAGAGAGTTTCGGGATTTAGTCGACTGTGCCAAAGCAGGTGCGTAGTTATCGCACTATACTCCTGTTATTTGAATGTTGTTATGTATGTATGTTTATGATGTGTATGTTAGCCGGCAATAATGGCTAAGATGGTGGATACCCGTAGTGGGTAATCGATTAATCAGGTCAGTGCTCTATTTTGCCTATGATATATGTGTGATATTTGTGGTGAGCATGTGATGAATACTTACTCTAAATGTTAATCTGACATGATACACATATATGCATGGGATTTGGGATGTGTAAATCGAAGGAAAGGGTGTACGTATTTATGTACGTGGTCTAATGTTAGCCTTGTGCTACATTAGCGCTTGATGGTAGCTATGTGCTTCATCAAAGAAGGTGTTGGCTAGGTGCCCATCTCGGCGGTTGATAGCTGTGTGCATCACCGTGGACTAATTGATATGTGGGATCACTTATGTGATCGGTGGCCTAGCCACGGCCTTGGGCGGCAAGTCTGCCAAGGTAAGATATATAGGATCACTTAGTTGATCGGTGGATTAGCCACGGCCTTGGGCAGCAGGTCTGCAAAGGTAGGTGTATTGGATGGACTCTAGGTTGGGTTGGGCTTCATAATTGCATGATATGTATGTGGACTGTGTGGATATGGGCCAAGCCCATAAATGGAGACATGTGAAATAGCTATGCACTGAGTCTGTTTGACTCACCCAATTTTTCTCAAACCTTACAGGTGATGCATAAAGCTTGGACCGGGTTGGAGTGGATACGAGGTGGCCCATGCATAAGATGTTTTACTTGTTTTAAATATTTATATTTTCAGTAATTATGAATGAGTATTTATTGTAATAAGGGCCATTTAAAGTATTTGGGAATTTTATTTATGTTAAGGTGGATTGACATTTACATTATTATTTGGAAATGTTTTTATGTTTTAATTTTAACACCTCATATCATAAGAGTTTTATATTAAAGTTTTAAATCTGAATATTTTGTAACAACTTAATTTAGTTAGAAATTTTAAATACACGATTTTTTTTTCTAAAGATAATAAATTTATACGTTTTCACCTCTAAGTCAAAATATTTTTCAAACGTTTCTCGCAGTGGCATTTCAAATTCGGTCGTAGTGAATGGGCTGGGTTTGGGGTGTTACAGTAAAAGTCTCAAAAACATAAAAATTTCAAGAAATAAACAAAAATTGAACTTACATGCAGTAAAATATGAAAACCAGCTTCTTAAGGGTTCTCCAATGGTGTTTTTGGCTGAAGAAAAGTGAAGAGGTATCTAGAAATGAAATTTAGTCTTATTTTTAACTACTTAATTTTATTTCTTTTCTAATTTTGCCCCTTGTTCACACTAACTCTGTAACATCCTGAAAATGGGCCTATGCATTGTTGATTTAATTATACGAAATGGCATGTCTTATGTGTTATGAATGTATTATGAACATTTTTGGAAATGTAAGGAAATGATTTAGAAATGTTAAGTTTCAAAAGAGGAAAGTAAACATTTTTGGAAACTTGGAAATGTAAGGAAATGATTTAGAAATGTTAAGTTTAAAGGAGGCAAATGAACATTTTTGGAAACTTGGAAATGTAAGGAAATGTTAAGTTTTAAAGTTGAAAAAGAGGAAACTAAGGCAAGGTGGCCTTAAGAAAATTAGTAGAGGAAACTTGACATACAATTGGGCTTCGTAAGGTGGCTTGGAGGCGCCACTTAAGGGCCTAGCAAGTGACGCCACAACATGTGCAATTGGGCCAGGGTTCGAGTCGCGTGGGAAGCTAATTAAAAGAGTTTTATTTTGCTGCAAGCATGGATAGTGTTGGACGGCACCAAGGCATTTGAGGAGGAGTTTAATTCTCTTTAAAATTCGGCTAAATAGGTGGATAAATGTGGATTTATTCCTTTTTATTTTGATGGATAAAGAAGATATAAAAGAGGATTATTTATATTAATTTTTAATGAAGAGATGAGAAGAAAAGTTAGGAATTTGCTAGTGTTGGCCGAATAGGGGATGCTCTTGGTGATAATTTCGGCCAAAGGAGGAAATTAAGGCCATTATTCATTATTCATTCTTTTCTAAGTCTCTGCCGAATTCTTTCTTTCTCTGCAAATCATCATTCTTTCTCTTTTAATTGTTTTAGCCGAATTCTCCTTCTTCTTATTCCACCATTGCCGAATTCTCAAGGGACTCTTTTCCCTCTCTTTTCTTTTTGATAAATCGACAACACAGATAACCTCTAGCCGATTTCTTGTTAAGTTCCAAAAGCCGAAAGCTTGCTAAGAAACAAAGCCATAGCCGAATCTTTGGGGGACTTCAAGCAAGGGTGTATCGACTTCGATAGTAAGGGTAAGGATCTATAAGTCATCATCCTATTTCTTTTTCTTAGGCCGAAATTAAGACTCTAATTCTATTAATATCTATGGCCGACTACTTGAAGGAAGTTTCGGGAATTAGCTGCTGTCGACTACAAAGAAGAAGAAGTTCTTTTCTCGAAGGTACACCATAGGCCGCGTGTTCCCTAGTTATTCGGTGAGTTTCGGGATTTAAAATCCACAAGGTAAGTATATATATGCAATCGGCCAAGGCTTATTTTAGCACTAGATCTATTTTCTTACATGATTTAAAAGCCGAAAACTAATCTATGAAGGGATTCAATACCAGCCGATTACAAGGAAGGGAGTCTACAACATTCCGGGATTTGATTAGTAAACAAATCGGCAAGGTAAGGATTTAAGTATACAAATCCTACTAGGACTTGGATTTATGGCCGAATGGCTCTTTACTAAGTATTAAGTGATTGATCGAATGTAGGAGTTAAGAATCTAAAGCGTTAGATCGAGTTTTCGGGTTTTCAAGAAAGCGTTAAATACCAGATGTGTACCCCACACTACTTTTTAATAAGATTTATGGCAATAATTAATATATGCATGTTTATAAGAATGTGAATATGGCTAAGGTACCATGCTATGGTACAAAAGTACTCAGGTACGTTTCCTACTACTAGGAATATGAAATTATGTTATATATGTAACATGTGAAAAGTGTTAAGAATGTGAAATTATGTAATATGCATGATATGAATGATATGGGGCATTCGGGTTATATGAAAGGGGAAGTGAATGTGGTGACCTAAGACCACGATATGTGAATGTGGTGAACTAAGACCACGATATGTGAATGTGGTGACCTAAGACCACGAAATCTGAATATGGTGTCTCAGGACACAAAATTGTATCTGGTGGCTATGACACGAATTTTATAAGGGCGATGAGCACGTCGACTGCAGCGACTGCCTTCGATGGTGTGTAGCGGATGGAGGGTTGACTTAGTAGTCCCCACGGTGTGCAGGTTGGTACGGGTGATGTGTAGCGGATGGCATATAGGTTTGGGTTCGGGTTGCATCATTATTTTATATCTGTTATATGAATAAGTATGTGATATGATATTGTATGCCTGAAGGAAGTTTCGGGAATTAGGTGCTGTCGACTACAAAGAAGAAGAAGTTCTTTTCCCGAAGGTACACCATAGGCCGCGTGTTCCCTAGTTATTCGGTGAGTTTCGGGATTTAAAATCCACAAGGTAAGTATATGTATGCAATCGGCCAAGGCTTATTTTAGCACTAGATCTATTTTCTTACATGATTTAAAAGCCGAAAACTAATCTATGAAGGGATTCAATACCAGCCGATTACAAGGAAGGGAGTCTACAACATTCCGGGATTTGATTAGTAAACAAATCGGCAAGGTAAGGATTTAAGTATACAAATCCTACTAGGACTTGGATTTATGGCCGAATAGATCTTTACTAAGTATTAAGTGATTGATCGAATGTAGGAGTTAAGAATCTAAAGCGTTAGATCGAGTTTTCGGCGTTAAATACCAGGTATGTACCCCATACTACTTTTTAATAAGATTTATGGCAATAATTAATATATGCATGTTTATAAGAATGTGAATATGGCTAAGGTACCATGCTATGGTACAAAAGTACTCAGGTACGTTTCCTACTCCTACTAGAAATATGAAATTATGTTATATATGTAACATGTGAAAAGTGTTAAGAATGTGAAATTATGTAATATGCATGATATGAATGATATGGGGCATTCGGGTTATATGAAAGGGGAAGTGAATGTGGTGACCTAAGACCACGATATGTGAATGTGGTGACCTAAGACCACGAAATCTGAATATGGTGTCTCAGGACACAAAATTGTATCTGGTGGCTATGGCACGAATTTTATAAGGGCGATGAGCACGTCGACTGCAGCGACTGCCTTCGATGGTGTGTAGCGGATGGAGGGTTGACTTAGTAGTCCCCACGGTGTGCAGGTTGGTACGGGTGATGTGTAGCGGATGGCATATAGGTTTGGGTTCGGGTTGCATCATTATTTTATATCTGTTATATGAATAAGTATGTGATATGATATTGTATGCCTGAATTGTTAAGTTTTAGTGTTGGTTACACATTGAGTCTGTTTGACTCACCCCGTTGGGGAATATTTTTTTTCCAGGTGACGATCAGTGATGGACCGGGCCGGCAGAAGCTTAGGGATGGCCATGCTCAGCAAGAAACTCATTTTTATTTGGACTATTTTATTTTAAGTATTTGAATTTAAATTTTGGGAATTATTTTGATGTAATAAGGCCATAGTGAACTATTTTATTTCTGTTTTATTTACTATGTTACGAAATTTTAATTATTAAAGATTAAGTCAATTTAATTTAAAATAGACTCTAAATATTTTGTCACCTGAAATAAATGGGTTTTCAATATAAAATAAACTCGTTTTCAACTCAAGCCCAACCCAAAACAATCTTTCTTTCAAAACACACAAGTTTTTCCTAAGTAACAAAAGAATTTTGAACCGGTTTACATCGAGGAGCATACCAGATCCGGTCAAGGCTCGTGGGCCGGGTTTGGGGTGTTTCAGCTTGGTATCAGAGCCCAGTTTTAAACTCTCGGCCTTGGGTTTAAGGCCCAAAACATTTTCAAATAAAGCCCAAAATGAATTTGTGAAAATTTTTATGGAAAAAGCAGATTTTCTGGCATGGCACCTAAGTCTCCGATCCGAAGTCCACCAGGTAAGTACCCCTAACCTTTGTGTGATTTTATATTGTGATCTGTAGAAGGGTAGAAATGGAATGGAACGTAGAATTAGTATGATAGGTACTTGAACTCTAGGACTAGTTTACCCCAACAGTTACATAAGACTTAAATGCTTAATAAAACAAACCTGTGTCTAAGTCGCCGAGTTAGGGTGTGGCAACCATTGTGCACATGTCTAGGATTGGATCCGGAAGAGCCTGGTATTTAAGCAGTCCTAGTGACTCACCTCCTCTTCACAGGAATCCTACCTGGTGTGTAGCTTCGGTTCACCCTAACCAAGAGGACTTATTCATGGGCTAAACCCCTAACTAAAACCCGAAAGGGATTAGCCACATTTTCATGGAAACCCTAGTTTTAAAACTTTTAAAAATTATCCTTTTAAATTGCCGACACGATTTTATTAAATTTTCTAAAATATTCTTGACTTACAAAAATTTACTAAATTACCCCTAGTTGTAAAATTACAAAAATGCCCTTGGTTTAGAAAATGTCCAAACTACCCACGGTTTAATTAAAATTTCCTTATAAAATATCCAAAAACTTTACTTCTGCGAAATATTAAAATACTTCAACTTGGAAAATTTACGAAATTGCCCCTAACTTACAAAATTACCAAAATGACCCTGGTTTTCAAAAATTTTGCAACATCACCGAGTTGAAAAACAAATTTTCAAAAAAAAAACCCTCAAGTTTAATAAATTTTGAAATACTCCTGAATGATTAAACTTTACAAATTTACCCTGGTTTATTACCAAAATATTCCCGAGTTCCAAAATTACCGAAATACCCTCGGATTTCAAAATTTCCAAAAATACCTCGGGAATGCAAAATTATCAAAATACCCTTATTGACAAAAACCACAAGGAACCTTATTTTGAAAAAAAATTATTACGAAAATACCCCTGTAGGGCAAATTACAAAAATACCCTGGGTAGTGGAAAAACAACAACAATGAAAACTACAACATTTCTCTGAATGAATGAAAGTTCATAATTGATTGATGAATGTATGAATGTAAAGACTGCGTGCATGTATGAATACGAAAGAACCACTCCTAAAATTCTTTCCATAAAACTTCTTCGCGGGTAATCAGTGGAATAAAGGCTAATTCATAAAATTTCTTAATCAAATTAAAGCGCAGTCATTAGAAATGAGTTCTAGAGGACATGGTCGTCGTGGACGTGGTCGAGGAAGGATGACTATGTCGGAACCCGTTAGATCGGGTCAAGGATCTGATAATGAGATACCACCGCCACCACCACCCCCAGCGGTTGGTGTTGAACAGCAAGCTCAGACGGGGGATGATGCTGTGTCGCAGGCTGTGTTGCGAGTTTTGGAAATGGTGGCTGGAGCAGGTGGGAATATGGAAGCTCGGAAATCTGTACCCGAGCGACTCCGAGCCAATGGGGCTGAGATGTTTCGAGGAGTATCTGGTGTGGCACCCAGTACGGCTGAATATTGGTTGGAAGCAACCGAGCGCATGATGGATGAGCTCGATCTGACCCCTGAGGAGAAGCTGAAAGGAATGGTGGCACTGTTACGCGATGAATCGTATCAATGGTGGTTAACAGTTCGGGATGGTGCCACAGCCGAGGATCTGACCTGGGAGTATGTTAAGGCAGCATATGAGAAGAAATATGTTGGCACACGGTATACTGATGAGCAAATGAAGGCTTTTCTGGGGCTGGTTCAAGGGAACAAGTCCGTGGCAGAATATGAGGCTGAATTTCTGAGGTTGAGCTGATATGCTCGAGGCGTAGTGGCTACGGAACATTAGCAATGTGTCCGGTTTGAGGACGGATTAAGGGATGACCTGAGGTTGTTAGTTGCTCCACATCAGGAACGAGAATTTTTTGCATTAGTAGAGAAAGCTAAAATAGCGGAAGGGATTAAGGATACAGTGAAGCAGAATACTGATCGGAATAAGCAGAGAAGAGGATTTGGATCTTCTGGGAATACTCAGAAAAGGCCTAGAGTTGATGGGCCGCGAGGTCAGCAAGCTGGTACTGGAGGGTAATATCGTACTTGTGGTCAGTGTGGGAAGAAACACTTAGGAGAGTGTTGGAAAAAGGCTGGAGGATGCTTTAGATGTGGGTCCAAGGACCATATGATTAAGAACTGTCCAATGAGGCCGGAGTGGAATAAACCGGTGGCTCAGAATGTTAATCAGGCTGGTAGAGGTGGACAGCAGCCTCAGCGAGGTCGTGGTCCAAATGGCCGAGGTAATGGCGCTGGAAGACAGAGGTGCTAATAATAATACTGAGGCAAGGCAACCGGGTTTGGTTTATGCAGTTCGCCGTAGGGAGGATGGAGACACGCCGGACGTCATAACCGGTACGTTCCTTATTTTTGGCAAGCCCTATTATGCCTTAATTGATGTGGGCTCGACCCATTCTTATGTTGCATGTAGTGTAGTCGAGACACTAGGCTTAGACTCTGAACTCTCTGATAGGCAGATGACTGTAGTAAGCCCATTAGGCCAAACTGTAGTGGTGGATAAGATCTTTCGGAGTGTACCTCTAGAGATTCAGGGAGTGAACTTTCGGGCTGACTTAATGGAACTACCCTTTGGGGAGTTTGATCTCATACTTGGTATGGACTGGCTAGTAGAACATCGGGCTGTGTTGGACTGTGCAGCTAAGCGAATGGAATTAAGGACCCCGGAAGATGAGGTGGTCATCATGATAGGAGAAAGAAGAAACTACCTGTCTAATGTAGTTTCAGCGTTGAAGGCTGAGAAAATGCTTAGGAAAGGGTGCAAGGCGTTCTTAGCCTTCGTAAGTGCGTTAGATGGAAAGGAAGAAGGTGCTAGTGGAGTTAGAACGGTAAGGGATTTTGAGGATGTGTTTCCGGAGGAATTACCAGGAATACCCCCAGATAGGGAGGTGGAGTTTGGAATTGAATTGCTGCCTGGTACAGCTCCTGTGTCAATTGCCCCGTATCAAATGGCACCAAAAGAGTTGGTGAAGCTCAAGGCTCAAATCCAAGAATTGCTGGATCGTGGGTTTATTCAACCCAGTGTGTCTCCATGGGGAACACCGGTCTTGTTCGTGAAGAAGAAGGACGGAACTATGCGCATGTGCATAGACTATCGTCAGTTGAACAAGCTGACCATCAAGAACAAGTATCCTTTGCCAAGGATTGATGACTTGTTCGATCAGCTTAAGGGGGCGGCAGTGTTCTCAAAGATCGACTTAAGGTCAGGATATCATTAGCTGAAAGTGAAGGAAGTAGATATCCATAAGACAGCCTTTCGGACAAGGTATGGGCATTTTGAGTTTGTTGTAATGCCGTTTGGATTGACAAACGCCCAAGCTGCGTTCATGGATATGATGAACCGGGTTTTCCAACCTTACTTGGATAGGTTCGTCGTGGTGTTTATCAACGATATCTTGGTGTACTCCAAGTCTGAAGAGGAGCATGATGAGCATCTCCGAGTTGTGCTACAAGTGTTAAGGGAGAAGAAGCTCTATGCCAAATTCAGCAAGTGTGAATTTTGGCTGAAGGAGGTTGCGTTCTTAGGTCATGTGGTGTCTGCAGAAGGGATAAGGGTGGATCCTAGAAAGATTGAAGCAGTGCTAGATTGGAAACCACCTAGGTCTGTGGCAGAGATCCGTAGTTTCTTGGGATTAGCAGGTTACTACAGAAGGTTTGTGGAAGGGTTCTCGTCAATAGCCGCGCCTTTGACGAAGTTATTGAGGAAGGAAGTACCTTTCGTGTGGGGAGATAAGCAGTAGGAGAGCTTTGAGAAGCTCAAGAGGGTTTTGACTGAAGCTCCAGTGTTAATTCAGCCGGAGGCAGGAAAAGATTTTGTAGTATACTGTGACGCTTCTCATACGGGTTTAGGATGTGTACTGATGCAAGATGGGAAAGTAGTTGCGTATGCGTCTCGACAGTTAAGGCCTCATGAAGTTAACTACCCGACTCATGACTTGGAATTGGCGGCAGTGGTCTTTACTCTGAAGGTGTGGAGGCACTATCTCTATGGAGAAAAGTCGGTAATTTACACAGACCACAAGAGTCTTAAGTATTTGTTGACTCAGAATGAGTTAAACTTGAGACAGCGAAGGTGGGTTGAATTACTGAAGGACTACGATTGTTCGATAGAATATCATTCGGGCAAGGCGAACGTAGTGACTGATGCCCTAAGTCAGAAGGTTGTGTCGGATCTGAGGGCGATGTTCGCACACCTGAGTCTGTATGAGGATAGAAGCCTGTTGGTAGAGTTTCAAGTCAAGCCGACGTGGTTGAATGAAGTGAAAGAGGGACAGTTGGTTGATGATGAATTAAGTGTTAAGCTACAGCAAGTACAGAACAAGGAGTTGGAGGATTATGGTATTAATGACGAGGGAGTGTTGTGCTTCAAGGGTAAGGTCTGTATGCCCAAGGATCAAGAGTTAAGGCGGAAGATTCTTCAGGAGTCGCATAGTAGCCCCTATGCTATGCATCCTGGAGGAAGTAAGTTGTACCGAGATTTAAAGGAACAATTTTGGTGGCCTGGTCTGAAGAAAGAAGTTACGGAATTGGTTGGCAAGTGTTTGACATGTCAGCAAGTTAAGGCTGAACACCAAGTTCCGTCAGGATTGCTTCAGCCAATTATGATTCCCCAATGGAAGTGGGAGAGAATTACCATGGACTTCGTTAGTGGGCTTCCCCTTACGCCTACAAGAAGGACTCGGTATGGGTTATAATGGATCGGTTGACTAAGTCCGCTCACTTTATCCCAGTGAGAGTCGATTTTTCTCTACAGAAGTTGGCAAAACTGTATGTGGCAGAAATTGTAAGGTTGCATGGAGTTCCGGTGTCAATCATCTCAGATAGGGACCCAAGGTTTACTTCTCGGTTTTGGAGGGCACTTCATCAAGCTTTAGGCACTAAGTTGGACTTCACTACGGCTTTTCATCCACAATCAGACGGGCAGTCTGAGCGGGTAATACAAGTGTTGGAGGATATGTTGAGAGGCTGTGTAATGGATTTTTGAGGAAGTTGGGAGGACCATTTGCCTCTAGCAGAGTTCGCCTACAACAACAGCTATTAGACTAGTATTCGGATGGCACCGTATGAAGCGTTGTATGGTCGGAAGTGTTGAACTCCTACGTGTTGGACGAAATTAGGAGAACGTCGAGTTTTGGGTCCAGAGTTAGTGGCAGAATCGGAAGAGAAGGTTGAGATAATTCGGGCACGGTTGAAGGAAGCGTCTGATAGACAAAAGTCGTATGCAGATCTCAAACGGAAAGAGATAGAATTTGATGTGGGAGATCAAGTATTCCTTAAGGTTTCGCCTTGGAAGAAGGTGATGAGATTTGGTCTGAAAGGGAAGTTAAGCCCAAGGTTCATAGGGCCATACCGAGTGTTGAAGCGAATTGGACTAGTGGCGTATCAGTTGGAGTTGCCACCGGAGTTGCCACCGGAGTTGAAGTAGATGCACGACGTATTCCATGTATCCATGCTATGTCGTTATCGTTCGGATCCATCTCATGTGGTTCCAGTTGAAGAAGTGGAGATAAGGCCAGATTTATCCTACGAGGAAGAACCGATTCAGATTCTAGAATGAGATATGAAAGTGTTACGACGGAAATCAGTGCCTTTAGTCAAAGTACTATGGAGAAATCATGGATCGGAAGAAGCTTCGTGGGAGCCAGAAGAGGCAATGCAACAGCAATACCCTCACCTATTTCAGTCAGGTACTTTCGGGGATGAAATTATTTTAAGGGGGTAGAACTGTAACATCCTGAAAATGGGCCTATGCATTGTTGATTTAATTATACGAAATGGCATGTCTTATGTGTTATGAATGTATTATGAACATTTTTGGAAATGTAAGGAAATGATTTAGAAATGTTAAGTTTCAAAAGAGGAAAGTAAACATTTTTGGAAACTTGGAAATGTAAGGAAATGATTTAGAAATGTTAAGTTTAAAAGAGGCAAACGAACATTTTTGGAAACTTGGAAATGTAAGGAAATGTTAAGTTTTAAAGTTTAAAAAGAGGAAACTAAGGCAAGGTGGCCTTAAGAAAATTAGTAGAGGAAACTTGACATACAATTGGGCTTCGTAAGGTGGCTTGGAGGCGCCACTTAAGGGCCTAGCAAGTGACGCCACAACATGTGCAATTGGGCCAGGGTTCGAGTCGCGTGGGAAGCTAATTAAAAGAGTTTTATTTTGCTGCAAGCATGGATAGTGTTGGACGGCACCAAGGCATTTGAGGAGGAGTTTAATTCTCTTTAAAATTCGGCTAAATAGGTGGATAAATGTGGATTTATTCCTTTTTATTTTGATGGATAAAGAAGAGATAAAAGAGGATTATTTATATTAATTTTTAATGAAGAGATGAGGAGAAAAGTTAGGAATTTGCTAGTGTTGGCCGAATAGGGGATGCTCTTGGTGATAATTTCGGCCAAAGGAGGAAATTAAGGCCATTATTCATTCTTCATTCTTTTCTAAGTCTCTGCCGAATTCTTTCTTTCTCTGCAAATCATCATTCTTTCTCTTCTAATTGTTTTAGCCGAATTCTCCTTCTTCTTAGTCCACCATTGCCGAATTCTCAAGGGACTCTTTTCCCTCTCTTTTCTTTTGATAAATCGACAACACAGATAACCTCTAGCCGATTTCTTGTTAAGTTCCAAAAGCCGAAAGCTTGCTAAGAAACAAAGCCATAGCCGAATCTTTGGGGGACTTCAGGCAAGGGTGTATCGACTTCGATAGTAAGGGTAAGGATCTATAAGTCATCATCCTATTTCTTTTTCTTAGGCCAAAATTAAGACTCTAATTCTATTAATATCTATGGCCGACTACTTGAAGGAAGTTTCGGGAATTAGGTGCTGTCGACTACAAAGAAAAAGAAGTTCTTTTCCCGAAGGTACACCATAGGCCGCGTGTTCCCTAGTTATTCGGTGAGTTTCGGGATTTAAAATCCACAAGGTAAGTATATGTATGCAATCAGCCAAGGCTTATTTTAGCACTAGATCTATTTTCTTACATGATTTAAAAGACGAAAACTAATCTATGAAGGGATTCAATACCAGCCGATTACAAGGAAGGGAGTCTACAACATTCCGGGATTTGATTAGTAAAGAAATCGGCAAGGTAAGGATTTAAGTATACAAATTCTACTAGGACTTGGATTTATGGCCGAATGGCTCTTTACTAAGTATTAAGTGATTGATCGAATGTAGGAGTTAAGAATCTAAAGCGTTAGATCGAGTTTTCGGCGTTAAATACCAGGTATGTACCCCACACTACTTTTTAATAAGATTTATGGCAATAATTAATATATGCATGTTTATAAGAATGTGAATATGGCTAAGGTACCATGCTATGGTACAAAAGTACTCAGGTACGTTTCCTACTCCTACTAGAAATATGAAATTATGTTATATATGTAACATGTGAAAAGTGTTAAGAATGTGAAATTATGTAATATGCATGATATGAATGATATGGGGCATTCGGGTTATATGAAAGGGGAAGTGAATGTGGTGACCTAAGACCACGATATGTGAATGTGGTGACTCAGGACACAAAATTGTATCTGGTGGCTATGGCACGAATTTTATAAGGGCGATGAGCACGTCGACTGCAGCGACTGCCTTCGATGGTGTGTAGCGGATGGAGGGTTGACTTAGTAGTCCCCACGGTGTGCAGGTTGGTACGGGTGATGTGTAGCGGATGGCATATAGGTTTGGGTTCGGGTTGCATCATTATTTTATATCTGTTATATGAATAAGTATGTGATATGATATTGTATGTGTGAATTGTTAAGTTTTAGTGTTGGTTACACATTGAGTCTGTTTGACTCACCCCGTTGGGGAATATTTTTTTTCCAGGTGACGATCAGTGATGGACCGGGCCGGCAGAAGCTTAGGGATGGCCATGCTCAGCAAGAAACTCATTTTTATTTGGACTATTTTATTTTAAGTATTTGAATTTAAATTTTGGGAATTATTTTGATGTAATAAGGCCATAGTGAACTATTTTATTTCTGTTTTATTTACTATGTTACGAAATTTTAATTATTAAAGATTAAGTCAATTTAATTTAAAATAGACTCTAAATATTTTGTCACCTGAAATAAATGGGTTTTCAATATAAAATAAACTCGTTTTCAACTCAAGCCCAACCCAAAACAATCTTTCTTTCAAAACACACAAGTTTTTCCTAAGTAACAAAAGAATTTTGAACCGGTTTACATCGAGGAGCATACCAGATCCGGTCAAGGCTCGTGGGCCGGGTTTGGGGTGTTTCAAACTCTTTGATTTTTTTCTGATTGTGCCGTCAGAGCCTTCATATATTGGTCTAATTACCTTTTTTGTCCTCTCTTATTTAGTACTTGTGCTATTTAATCACTTTAGCAAATTTTACACCTTTTTTAATTTAGTCCTTTTAAATTAATTAACTATCAAAACATTACAATTTTCAAAAGAAACTTGAATACTGACTCAATGACACTCCGTAAATATTTATAAAAATATTTACGGCTCGTTTTATGAAATCGAGGTCTCGATTCCTCGTTTTTAACCTAATTTACCTAATAAATTCTTTTAAATCACAAATTTACTAATTCAAAAGTTTCCTAAAGTCATACTTGACTCATAAATAATAATTAAATATTAAAATTTTCAAACTCACTCATCGGATTTAGTGGCCTCGAACCACTGTTTCTGATACTACTAAAAATTGAACTGTTACAACCCAGCCCCCCAAATAGTTCGATTTTTCCTCCATGGCGATAAGGAGTTAAAAGATCGACTACTTTAATTCCTGTTTCAAAAATAGATAATTTTGTATCTAATTTCCATAGCTAATGACTAAAGACTCAACATCCTGCGTCAATCCCGAACTCAAGTTGGTGATGTTTACTTTTTGAGTCTTAGCATGCACCTAAGATGTCAATCTTTTGAGTGATGAACTTTTGATTTTAGTTAATTTCTAGTGAAAGTTACTTGTGTGGAATGCTGTTTTGTAAGCTTGCAAATGACGTGTTAACTTAGATAAATGCTTGAATATAGTTACTTTGGGAGTATAATGTAAATGTTATTATATGATGGTTATACTTTTGAAGTGGTTGGTTTGATATATATGAAATTTAGGTGGTTAAGTATGATCATTAATCTAAGCTTAGCTATCATTATTGAAATGGTATTATAAATGAATGTTTATCTATATTTGGTCATTTGGTGGATACTTGATTGTGAATGATAGGGTTGAGTTGTGCATGTACTTAACTTTCTTAATTGATTGTTTTAAACTTGTTTGAGGTGCCTTTGAATGGCATATTGGATAGGCTTAGGATGGAGGTTACTTTGGCATGAAATTGATGTTTTAAATGTGTATTGAAATATAGGATTTGATCTAATTATGGTATATCTTGTTGTGAAAGAAATAAGGTAAGGAATTGCTTGTTTAAGGGGCTAATCATGTTACACACGGCCTGTGACACAGGATGTCACACGGCTGTGTGCCATTTAAAGATATAGGCACAAGTTCCACACTGACTGGGACACGATCATGTGGCCCAAGTCAGTGAGTTACACGGCCTAGTACACGGTTTGTGACACGGGCGTGTGACTCAAGTCAGTGAGTTACACGATTTGGGAACACGAGCGTGTGTAATAGCCACACGGGCATGTGTGTTGATCACACGACCATTTGTTAGGCAATAAGGGCTAGCCTATGTCACACGGCTTGGCCACACGACCGTCTGACCCCCTGTTTTTAAATTTTTTTAGTTTGTTTAAAACTTTCTAATTTGTTTCAATCTGGTCTGTGAATGTTCCAAACATATTTTTGTGACATCGTATGTTTAAATTAGGAATTCGTAACTATGTTTTCACTATGATTAAATATTGTCTTGATTGTTGTGTATTGGATTAATGGAAAAAGGTTCTTAAGTTGATATTTACAATAATTTGTTTGGTAACGTTCCATAACTCTAATCCAGCAATGAATACGATTTAAAGGCGTTATAGATGATACGTAAAAAAGGTTATATATGTGTGTAAGGAGGATTATTCTGAAGGTAGAATTCTCCTCATTTTTGTTTTATTTTCTTCTCTTCTACAACATCTTCTTTGGTTGCTCCGAAGAAGAGAAAGTTGAGGAAAACTCTGTATGGAGCAATGAACATAAGATTCGAGTTTGAAAAGTAGAGAATCTAGTGAGCTATTGCTAGGACGAATGAGGCTCTGGCATTTGGAAAAGCTAAGCTGGTAAGGACGAAAGATAACAGGTGAGTTTTTGTACTCCACCTTTGGGTGTTTACTGGTTGTTGTGCTGCTTGTATGGTTTGTTTATCTGTCTGCTCTGAGTTCTATAGTTATATATTATTACGGTGAATGAGAAAGTCATGCATACATAAGGCTGTGTGAATACATGAATGACTGCAAGTATAATATTTGAATTGTGTGATAGAACTGTGTATAGAGGTATTGATATGTGGTGTAATCCTTGTTATAATAGTGTATGGAATGTTATGTGTGAAATGCATGTTATAAAAATGCAAAGTACGTAGGGAGTTATTTTGACGGGTGAGATGAAGATATTAAAAATTGATGTAATGGAAGAATGGACGAATTGAAAGGAGACTGGTTTTGGGAACCTCTCGAACATGTTAGAAAGTGGTGCTGGTGTGGGCCACTTATTCTATTTCGTGATGCGGATCAAAATGTCCCCCATGTCCTGCATCTAACGGTTCTATCACTCCGATATCGACATATCCGTGAGGTCCGTCTTCCTCAACGTGTTTGCTTTCCCTTTCCTCTTTGTTGGCCCCTGAATGTTGCTCCTTTGTTTAGTTTGGATCTTCTTCTCGCGATTATGCTTTCCCTGAAGCTCAATGAATTGGCCGTATAAGTTATTCACAATCACATTTCTAGTGGGTCTCATAAACAGCTTGATATGTGACATGGGGACATCAGCTCAGCGACATAAGGCAGTAATTAGATATGGGAAGTACATACTCTATTTTCAATGTCGTATGCACTTGAGCATCTCCTCGTATATCTAGTGGCTATGCAAATTTCATCTCTCTGCAAAATCGAGTAAGGCATAACCACTTGATAGGTGGTAACATCAAAGGCACTATGCATCGACACGAGGCAGGTGCAAATAAATTGCATCCACATCTTGGCCATCGGAAACATGATGGTCGTGTTAAACTTCAATGGCACCTCAGAGTTGGCTTGGCGAGTCCACTTACCATGGCTGTAACAGTCCAAATTTGACCCTAATTGGAACGGTGGTTTCGAGACCACGAATCCGAGTCCAAAAAATATTTAAATATTATTTTCTATGTTTATTATATGTGAATTATTATGTGTGAAAGTTTCGTATGAAAATTTGATTGTTTGTGTGTTTATTTTAACAAAAGAACTTAATCGCGTAAAGTGCAAAAGTTATAAAATAAAGTGTAAGTGTTAAATTGTTGATGGCTTTTTAATATGAGGTCTTTAATGGGCAAATAGCCCATTTTCAATGGTAGTGGCCGGCAAAGGTCTAATATAGCCTTAAGAAATATGTTATGTTTATTATTTATTAAAGGTTAAAATAGTAAACTATTAATAATGTTAATATATGATATATTATATGAAATTAGAAACCATTTTTTTTGTTCATCATCTCTCATTGCCGAAAGTTAGAAAACAAAAGGGGGTTTAAAAGCTTTGAAACATTCGTCCATCATCTAGCTCAATTCAAGATCAAGAACAAAGAAAATCGGATTTGGATCGGGGAAAAGCGAAAGTTCACGAATAGCCGGTCTTCATCGTCCGTCGATAGTCGAGGTAAGTCTTTAAGCAAGTTAATATCGTAAGTATCGATTTTAACCTAGTCTACATACTGAATTATGAATTTGTGAATTTAAATATGCCAAAGCCGAATGTGTTAATGTAATATAGCAATGATATTGATAATGTGTAATGTGAACTAGTTGGTTGGTAATATGAATATTCGGGCTTATGCCTAGCAGGCCTTGTGCCGGTGAACTATATCGGGCTTATTGTCTAGCAGGCTTATAGCCGGTGAATGTATCGGACCTTTGGTCTAGCAGGCTTAGTGCCGGTGTGTGATTCAGGCTTATGCCTAGCAGGTTTTATACCGGTGATTGTTAATACGAGCTTATGCTTATGAATGAAATGGTTGAGTTATGATGGAATTCGAATAAGCCAAGGTTTATTACTATAGTCTGAGTGTTCGGCCGAAAGGTATGTATCGAATCAAGTTGATGATATATGTGATGCTTCTTGAATAAGCAAGTTGATAGAAATGTGTTTGTATATTCGGTACGTAAGATACGTGATTAGAAATGGCATTGAGTTGGTATGTTTACTTGCTTACTTGAGATTATTATATTGATATGAGAAATTATGCCTATATAGGTTCGACCTTGAGTATATATATATATATATATATATATATATATATAGATAATTGTATACATTCAATTATGTGAAATCACCTTATATGTACATGGAAGATATTATTCGGTTGTAGGTGGAAATACATATATCTTTGATTAGCGATCGGGGTACTTTTGATAAGTCTTACATTTTAAGTATGCGATGAATAATATTTCGCTAGGCATGAACATTGATATTCGGCCATGATTGTACATATATGTTATGTTATTTCATAAATGTTAAGAATTTTATTCTGTTTAATTTAAGTGAATACCTAGTTGAATTGTTAAGTTGCTTAAGACTTACTAAGCTAAGATGCTTACTCTGTATGTTTTCACTCTATTTAATAGATTGTGATCAAGCTACGGGCTCGGGGAATCATCGTTGAAGTCATCCACACTATCGACTTATTTTGGTACTTTTAGAAGTTGAATTTAAGCATAAGGCATGTATTGGCTAGCTTGATATTTTGAAGGATACTGTGTTAATGTTTATAGCCATGCGAAAATGGCTTGTCTTTTATTAATTAACCTAAAGTTATGCAAATCATGATTATGGTAAAAGCGCAAGTATACTTGGATAATGATTATGGATGTGTTTTTAAATCATGCTAAGCAAAACGTTAGAATATGTATGTTTGATATGTAATCACCTATATGAGTCTTTGATAGATCTTTTGAGTGTGAATAGGTGTGGTAGTTTAATAAGTTTGGATTAAGAATTCGGTGTATATTATTTTGATGTGTAATTTGGTAGCATGGGTTAACCTTGTAAACTTTGTATTCGGTAATATGGGATATTAATGGACATGTACTTGAATAGCATATTTGGTTATGAAAGTCATAGGTGCATGAGTATCAAATTCATTTTATGTGAATTAGTACTGAGATAACCAAATGATGGGAATATGGTCTTGATGGCATTCGACCATATGCTTGAATATTATAAAATTTCAATTGGTGATATATGTATGCATGTGTTAGTAGTTTGATTGATTTTTGAGTCTATTATGTCATGCATAACATTTACTAAATTATCATTTTAGGAGTTGATCTTATTATGCATATCGAGACAAAAGAGGTTGCATTTGAGAAATTGGTATATGCTTGAATGATTTGTAAATTAGGTACGGTTGGTGCATGCAAAAGTAATGAATAAGTTGTATAAATATTTGCGGCTCAATTATGCGCATGTCAACAAATTAAACTGTGCATTGGATCGATTGAGTTTTAGTTCTATTTGATATTAGCATGAGAAATGTACATGTGATCTCATATATGTTTATTTAAATGCCATGATTATTACATAGTTGAGAACTAATTATGTGTATATATATATTAGGTTAAAGTGACTTAGTTTATTAAATGAATAGAACCAATCTATAGATCGTTGCAATGACCCATTTGGAATATATATGTGAACATTCTTATAATAGTTAGTCAATTGAATGAGGTATGTTTTAAATCATCTTTTATATATATTGTGTGGTATGCATAAATGTTCATAGTATGCTCGGATTATGTTCTTTAATGATTATGCTGTATATGACTTAAGTGATTGATTAAAAGTTGTGATATAACTAGCAATGCCCCGTAGCCCTAATCTGGCGATGGAAACGGGTTAGGGGTGTTACATTTGATTGTATCAGAGCTTACGATTTAGTCGATTCTAGGACTACCGTAGCGCGTGTGAGTCTAGCTATACATGCCTTAACTTGATAATACGATAGTGTGATGACTTCTGACATCTAAATTGTGTTTTATATAGTAAATGGATCCTGAAAGAGCCGTAGCTGTTGATGTAGAGAGCGTAGCGCCTGATCTTGCACATACATCAGCGCCGGTAGACTCTCAACCTGTCGCGGGTAGCCATGAGTGGGAGGATAAGCAAGCCTTCTACCAGATGATGAATGAATGGTTTACCCAGTTTATTCGGACTAATCCGGCTGTACAACAATCTCCACCCCCGAATAACCCAACTCTGATACCTTCAGCACCTCCGATGATAGATCCGATGAGATCTAGTAGGTCTCCCGTTGATAAAATAAGGAAATATGGGGCCGAAGAATTTAAAGCTAATGATGATGGCGACGCAGAACGAGCTGAGATGTGGCTTGATAATACCATCCGGGTGCTTGATGAGCTGTCATGTACTCCAGACGAATGTTTGAAGTGTGCTATATCCTTATTATGGGACACCATATATCACTGGTGGAATACACTAGTATCGGTGGTTCCGGGGGAGAAAGTGACTTGGGAATTCTTTCAAATAGAATTCCGTAAAAAGTACATCAGTTAGAGATTCATTGATCAGAAACGAAAAGAATTTCTGGAATTGAAACAGGGTCGAATGACAGTGACTGAGTATGAACGGAAATTTGTCAAACTGAGCCGATATGCCCGTGAATGTCTGTCAACTGAAGCTATTAGGTGTAAACAATTTGAAGACGGTCTGAATGAAGATATTAAATTGCTAGTCTGCATACTCGAAATTAAAGAGTTCGTAGTACTTGTCGAACGAGCTTGCAAAGCTGAAGAGCTTGGAAAAGAGAAAAGAAAAGCTGAGTTCGAAGCTAGAGACATTCAGAAAAGATCTTCGAGTAAGACCTTTCATTCGATGCCAAAGAAATTTAAAGATGAATCCAGTCGACATAAGGCTACTTCAGACTTCTCTAGACGAGATCGACCTCCTGTGGGTTCCCAAGCCACTTCGATGGCTAGTGTTGGTAATGTTCAGCAGAGTCGGGCTGAGTGCAAGCATTGTGGAAAATGGCATTCTGGGAGTTGTAGATTTCGTGATCGGTCCTGCTTTAAATGTGGATCATCAGACCATTTTATTCGAGAGTGCCCGATGCTAGTCGAGCAA
The DNA here is from genome assembly GCA_005393395.2 of Gossypium australe. NCBI lineage: Eukaryota > Viridiplantae > Streptophyta > Magnoliopsida > Malvales > Malvaceae > Gossypium > Gossypium australe. The sequence goes on from CM016620.1 coordinate 62,142,283, forward strand.
AATACGGTTCAGAATACAAGACCAAGCAACGCCTCAGCATGAGGCAGACCACCCAGACATTCGGGGAATATAGGTGGCAGTCAGAGAGGAACAAAGGACGCTGTAGTTCGATCTGAGGCTCCAGCACCTACTGTAGCATATGCTATACGTGCCAGAGAGGATGCTTCTTCCCCAGATGTTATTACCAGTACTTTCACACTTTACGATACTATTGTGATTGCATTGATTGATCCGGGTTCGACTCATTCTTACCTGTGTGAAACATTAGTATCCAGTAAGACTCTGCCAGTTGAGTCTACTGACTTTGTAATTCGAGTATCAAACCCCTTGGGTCGGTGTGTTCTAGTTGACAAAGTGTGTAAGGGTTGCCCGTTGATGATTCGGGATTCATGCTTCCCAGCTGATTTAATGTTGTTGCCTTTCGACGAGTTCATATAATTTTGGAAATGGACTGGTTAACTCTGCACGATGCTGTTGTCAATTGCAAGAGAAAGACCATTGATTTGAGATGTCAGAGCAGTGAAATTATTCGAATTGAATCTAATGATCTGAATGGGTTACCAGCAGTAATATCTTCAATGCTAGCTCGGAAGTATATGAGGAAAGGGTATGAAGCTTACTTTGCTTATGTGCTTGATAGTAAAGTGACTGGAAAGCAGATTGAATCCGTACCGGTTGTGTGTGAATACACCGATGTGTTTCCTGAAGAACTACTGGGTTTACCACCTGTCTGAGAAATAGAGTTTAGTATTGAATTAGTACCGGGGACAACTCCGATTTTGATAGCTCCGTATCGGATGGCACCTACAGAATTAAAAGAGTTAAAAGCACAGTTGCAAGAGTTAACAGATAGGGGCTTTGCACGACCGAGCTTCTCTCCCTGGGGTGCACCAGTTTTATTTGTGAAAAAGAAAGACGGGACTATGGGAAAGTGCATCGATTACCGACAACTCAACAAGGTAACTATAAAGAATAAATACCCGTTGCCACGGATTGACGACTTGTTCGATCAGTTGAAAGGGGATTTAGTGTTTTCAAAGATAGATTTGAGATCAGGCTATTATCAGTTGCGAGTCAGAGATTCTGATGTGCGAAAACTACTTTTCGAACGAGGTACGGACATTATGAGTTTCTGGTTATGCCTTTTGGGCTTACTAATGCACCTGCCGTTTTTATGGATCTGATGAATCGAATTTTCAGACAGTATTTGGATCGATTTTTGGTAGCGTTTATAGATGATATTCTAATCTACTCCAGAGATGAAACCGAGCATGCTGAGCATCTAAGATTGGTGCTACAAACTTTGCGAGATAAGCAGTTGTATGCGAAGTTTAGCAAATGTGAGTTCTGGTTAAGTGAAGTCAGTTTCCTAGGCCACGTTATTTCAGCATCAGGTATTCGGGTTGATTAGAATAAAATATCAGCTATACTCGATTGGAAACCCCCGAAGAATGTTTCCGAAATTCGAAGCTTTCTGGGACTTGCTGGTTACTACAGACGATTTGTGAAAGGTTTTTCTATAATAGCTACCCCGTTGACAAAGCTATTATAAAAAGACACTAAATTTGAATGGTCGAAAAAGTGTCAGAAAAGTTTCGATCAATTGAAAGCCCTTTTAACCAAAGCTCCAGTGTTAGTTCAGCTTGAATCGGGTAAAGAATTTGTTGTTTTTAGTAATGCTTCTTTAAATGGTTTGGGTTGCATTTTGATGTAGGAAGGCAAAGTCGTAGCCTACGCTTCGAGACAATTGAAGCCGCATGAAAGAAATTACCCGACACATGATTTGGAGCTAGCAGTTATTGTATTCACGTTGAAGATTTGGCGTCATTACTTGTTCGGGGAGAAATGTCATGTCTATTTAGATCACAAAAGTTTGAAGTATCTGATGACTCAGAAAGATCTGGACTTGAGACAATGCAGATGGTTAAAGCTGTTGAAAGGTTACGAGCTAGTCATTGACTACCATCCGGGGAAAGCCAATGTTGTTGCGGACGCCTTAAGTCGGAAGTCATTATTTGCTCTTCGTGCGTTGAATGCACATATGGCTATGTCTGGTGATGGTTCGATAGTAGCTGAATTAAAAGCAAGACCGTTGTTTATGCAACAAATTTGTGATGTTGAGAGAGTTGACAAAGACACGATGGCAAGACGAATTCAGTGTGAAAGTAATGCAGAGCCAGAGTCTCGAATTGATGAGAATGACTGTTTGAACTTCAAAGGCTGAATATGAGTTCCGAGGAACATGAATTTGATTCAAATGTTGTTGAATGAGGCTCATATAGTCGATTGTCGGTACATCCGGGTAGCACGAAAATGTATAATGATTTGAAACAATTCTATTGGTGGCCTGGTATGAAACGGGATATATTTGAATTTGTTTCGAAGTGCTTAATTTGTCAGCAAGTAAAAGCCGAACATCAGGTGGCTTCTGGGTTACTTCAGCCGATTATGATACCTGAATGGAAATGGGACAGAATTGCTATGGATTTTGTATCCGGTTTGCCTACGACCCTGAGCAAGAAAGATGCAATTTGGGTTATAGTAGATAGACTAACCAAATCAGCTCACTTCATACCAGTTCGTACGGACTATTCGCTCGATAAGCTTGCTGATTTGTATGTATCTCAAATTGTGAGATTACATGGTGTGCCGATTTCCGTTGTTTCGGACAGAGACTCGAGATTCACATCGCGGTTTTGGAAGAAGCTGTAAGATGCTTTGGGTACCAAACTACATTTTAGCACAGCTTTTCATCCGCAGACAGACGGTCAGTCTAAACGAACTATTTAGATACTTGAGGATATGTTGAGATGTTGCGTCCTCGAGTTTGAAGGTATGTGAGAACGATACTTACCTTTGATTGAATTTGCTTACAATAATAGCTTTCAATATAGTATCAAAATGGAACCTTACGAAGCTTTGTACGGTTTCAAGTGTCGTACACCATTGTACTGGACCGAGCTCAGTGATAACAAGATACACGGGGTTGATTTGATTAAAGAGACTGAAAAGAAAGTATCAATAATCCAGATAGTTTGAAAGTTGCATCAGATCGACAAAAGTCATACGCGGATTTGAAACATAAAGACATTGAGTTTCAGGTTAGAGATCGGGTATTTTTGAAAGTGTCTCCGTGGAAGAAAGTGCTTCGATTCGGTCGAAAAGGCAAATTAAGTCCAAGGTTCATCGGACCGTATGAGATCATCGAATGTATCGGGCCTGTTGCTTATAGATTGAAGTTGCCTTCTGAATTAGAAAAGATACTCAACGTGTTTCACGTTTTGATGCTTCGTAGATATAGATTTGATCTGTCACATGTGATCGCTCCGTCTGAGATTGAAATTCGATCCGATATGACGCATGAGGAAGAACCGATTCGTATCTTAGCTCGCGAAGTGAAAGAGTTGAGAAATAAGAAAATTTCGTTAGTAAAAGTACTATGGAATCGTCATGGAGTAGAAGAGGCTACGTGGGAGCCTGAGGATTCAATGAGGCAACAATATCCGACTTTGTTTAACGGTAAGATTTTCAGGGACGAAAATCCCTAATGGAGAGAGTTGTAACAGTCCGAATTTGACCCTAATCGGAACGGTGGTTTCAGGACCACGAATCTGAGTCCAAAAAATATTTAAATATTATTTTCAGTGTTTATTATATGTGAATTATTATGTGTGAAAGTTTCGTATGAAAATTTGATTGTTTGTGTGTTTATTTTAACAAAAGGACTTAATCGCGTAAAGTGCAAAAGTTATAAAATAAAGTGTAAGTGTTAACTTGTTGATGGCTTTTTAATATGAGGTTTTTAATGGGCAAATAGCCCATTTTCAATGGTAGTGGGCGGCAAAGGTCTAATATAGCCTTAAGAAATATGTTATGTTTATTATTTATTAAAGGTTAAAATAGTAAACTATTAATAATGTTAATATATGATATATTATATGAAATTAGAAACCATTTTTTTTGTTCATCATCTCTCATAGCCGAAAGTTAGAAAACAAAAGGGGGTTTAAAAGCTTTGAAACATTCGGCCATCATCTAGCTCAATTCAAGATCAAGAACAAAGAAAACCGGATTTGGATCGGGGAAAAGCGAAAGTTCACGAATAGCCGGTCTTCGTCGTCCGTCGATAGTCGAGGTAAGTCTTTAAGCAAGTTAATATTGTAAGTATCGATTTTAACCTAGTCTACATGCTGAATTATGAATTTGTGAATTTAAATATGCCAAAGCCGAATGTGTTAATTTAATATAGTAATGATATTGATAATGTGTAATGTGAACTAGTTGGTTCGGTAATATGAATATTCGGCCTTATGCCTAGCAGGCCTTGTGCCGGTGAACTATATCGGGCTTATTGCCTAGCAGGCTTATAGCTGGTGAATGAATATCGAACCTTTGGTCTAGCAGGCTTAGTGCCGGTGTGTAATTCAGGCTTATGCCTAGCAGGTTTTATACCTGTGATTGTTAATAAGAGCTTATGCTTATGAATGAAATGGTTGAGTTATGATGGCATTCGAATAAGCCAAGGTTTATTACTATAGTCTGAGTGTTCAGCCGAAAGGTATGTATCGAATCAAGTTGATGATATATGTGATGCTTCTTGAATAAGCAAGTTGATAGAAATGTGTTCGTATATTCGGTACGTAAGATACGCGATTAGAAATGACATTGAGTTGGTATGTTTACTTGCTTACTTGAGATTATTATATTGATATGAGAAATTATGCCTATATAGGTTCGGCCTTGAGTATATATATATATATATATATATATATATAGATAATTGTATACATTCAATTATGTGAAATCACCTTATATGTACATGGAAGATATTATTCAGTTGTAGGTGGAAATACATATATCTTTGATTAGCGATCGGGGTACTTTTGATAAGTCTTACATTTTAAGTATGCGATGAATAATATTTCGCTAGGCATGAACATTGATATTCGGCCATGATTGTACATATATGTTATGTTATTTCATAAATGTTAAGAATTTTATTCTATTTAATTTAAGTGAATACCTAGTTGAATTGTTAAGTTGCTTAAGACTTACTAAGCTAAGTTAGCTTACTCTGTATGTTTTCACTCTGTTTTATAGATTGTGATCAAGCTACAGGCTCGGGGAATCATCGTTGAAGTCATCCACACTATCGACTTATTTTGGTACTTTTAGAAGTTGAATTTTAAGCATAAGGCATGTATAGGCTAGCTTGATATTTTGAAGGATACTGTGTTAATGTTTATAGCCATGCGAAAATGGCTTGTCTTTTATTAATTAACCTAAAGTTATGCAAATCTTGATTATGGTAAAAGTGCAAGTATACTTGGATAATGATTATGGATGTGTTTTTAAATCATGCTAAGCAAAATGTTGGAATATGTATGTTTGATATGTAATCACCTATATGAGTCTTTGATAGATCTTTTGAGTGTGAATAGGTGTGGTAGTTTAATAAGTTTGGATTAAGAATTCGGTGTATATTATTTTGATGTGTAATTTGGTAGCATGGGTTAACCTTGTAAACTTTGTATTTGGTAATATGGGATATTAATGGACATGTACTTGAATGGCATATTCGGTTATGAAAGTCATAGGTGCATGAGTATCAAATTCATTTTATGTGAATTAGTACTGAGATAACCAAATGATGGGAATATGGTCTTGATGGCATTCGGCCATATGCTTGAATATTATAAAATTTCAATTGGTGATATATGTATGCATGTGTTAGTAGTTTGATTGATTTTTGAGTCTATTATGTCATGCATAACATTTACTAAATTATCATTTTAGGAATTGATCTTATTATGCATATCGAGACAAAAGAGGTTGCATTTGAGAAATTGGTATATGCTTGAATGATTTGCAAATTAGGTACGGTTGGTGCATGCAAAAGTAATGAATAAGTTGTATAAATATTTGTGGCTTAATTATGCGCATGTCAACAAATTAAAGTGTGCATTGGATCGATTGAGTGTTAGTTCTATTTGATTTTGGCATGAGAAATTACATGTGATCTCATATATGTTTATTTAAATGCCATGATTATTACATAGTTGAGAACTAATTATGTGTATATATATATTAGGTTAAGGTGACTTAGTTTATTAAATGAATAGAACCAATCTATAGATCGTTGCAATAACCCATTTGGAATATATATGTGACCATTCTTATAATAGTTAGTCAATTGAATGAGGTATGTCTTAAATCATCTTTTATATATGTTGTGTGGTATGCATAAATGTTCATAGTATGTTCGGATTATGTTCTTTAATGATTATGTTGTATATGACTTAAGTGATTGATTAAAAGTTGTGATATAACTAGCAATGCCCCGTAGCCCTAATCCGGCGACGGATACAGGTTAGGGGTGTTACAATGGCTATGCATCAAGTAGTTTAAAATACCCTCCAAGTCAAAGTCCTCAAATGTAAGTCAAAGGTTTCTAAAAAATTGTGGGTATAATATAGGGTGTCATAGAATCGACAAATATCTCGCGGTGCAATTGACACTTCTTTGCCCCGGGCAGTCATGTGGGTGATCGTCTCACTTCTCTACTTCTAATTCTCTCTATCTTTTAAGAAGGCATAAAATTTATATACAATAGCATCAACTGCCGGTTCGGTTGGGGTTGAGTAAAAATTATTCCAATGGTGGGATCGAACGAGACCCCAAATCTTATCGCATACAGACATAGTGGGATTGCACACGTGCTATTGTATAAATGATCATATACTCATCTGAAGGAAGAACCTCTCAACTTTTGTATTATGGAAGTGATTTGTAACACCCCAAACCCGATCAAAACGCTACGACCGAATCTAGTATGTCACAGGGTAAAACGTTTTTGGAAGACAAGTCTGTTTGCGAAGAAAACACTTAATCTTATTAAAACCAAAGTTGCGTTAAGTAGTTTATTAAAATCATCTCAAAGTTTGTTTTAAAGAGAATCGAGTTGACTTATCGTTGTTACAAGTTCACTTATTTACCCGATGGTAAAGTTTTGGAAAAATCTCGAAATTTATTAAGATTGTGAAAACATTCATTTTATATTTTCTTTACTTGTTAGTCATGCTTTAATGTTTAACACAAATTCAAATAAATAATTAAACCCAAAGCAAAATATAGATGGCCTTATTACACAACCAAAACCGAAATTTAACAGTTTAAAATGAAGCCAACTATTGAGCATGGCCACCTCGAGTCCATCCCGGCTCCATATCCGCGATCTAGGAATTATCTGCAAAATGTAAAGGAAGGGGTGAGTCACTGAGACTCAGTGTGCAATTCCCATCCCGGAGATAACAAGCCCTTACACAATTCATAAACAAGTATGTATGTCATGCAACCCAAAAACCTAACCATCCGAAACTCCTGATTCTACCCCGTGTGGTACCAAACCACTGGTGGTGCCAAACCACTGGTAACCTAAAGTCACAAATAAACATATGTGGTACCAAACCACTGGTGACCCAAAGTCACAAATAAACATATGTGGTACCAAACCACTGGTGACCCAAAGTCACAGATAATCATATGTGGGGCCAACCCACTGTGGTGCCAAACCACTGGTGACAATCCCTTTTAATTTAATATGTGGGGCCAACCCACTGTGGTGCCAGACCACTGGGACGAGTAACGAAGATAACATATGTGGTATCAAACCACTGGTGGTGCCAAACCACTGGTGACCCAAAGTCACAAATAATCATATGTGGTACCAAACCACTGGTGGTGCCAAACCACTGGTGACCCAAAGTCACAGATAATCATATCTTCCCCCTCCTCTCATCATACCCATGCAATATGACATAATAATTCGTGTATGCAGTATGTCATGTATGCTAACATATATCAAATATAAGTATAACATGAATTACCATCATAATCAGATAGACATAAACAACATAATCACGCTAATCAACCTCTAAAAGTATAACTGTATTTTTACCTACCAAGGGCATTTCGTAATTTACCCACCAAGGGCATTTTCGTAATTTACCTTTCAAGGGTATTTTGGTACTTTACTCGTCCAAGGGTATATTAGTAATTTCGCACCTGCAATGGCCTTTCCGAAGGCCTAATGTCGCCCCGAACGACTCAGCTACCATTTCCGGTTGTACCGGACTATTGGGCCTAAAACCCAATTTTGGCCCATTCGGGCCCACACGCTCGTGTGGCCCACCTAACACAAATCTAGCCACGTATATAAGTTCCACCTAGTCTAGTTCAGTTTATACTACACTATCATACAATTTATTCAATTGAGCCCACGGGCCCATTGGCCCACTTCGGCCCATCGCGGCCCTAAGCAGCCTCAACCCACAAGAATACTACTGATGGCCTTAATTATCGCATTGAAGCCCCATACGTGCGCTCGTACGCTCGTGTGGCTACTATTGCCGTGACCGGCACTTCGGCATTTGCCGCTCTACAACTAGGGTAGAGAGAGTTACACACCTGATAGGAATCTGAAGCTACTAAATCGCGCTCCGAGCACTCCTTTGCCCAACGCCAACCAGGTATGTTAACTCTCCTCCTGGAATGCTCTTTATATAGCTAGCTCTTCACCCTTATTCTTTGTATCTTTTTGATGTGGGATCCCTTCGTCAGTAGAGTTTAAATTCAACTGAAACTCTTGCCGTCCAACCCGCAAAATAAATACTCCCTTGCTTCTCATGAGATTCGAACCCAGGCTCCCTTGCAACATAATCCAAGCCGCTAACCACTTGGCCACAAGCTCCTCTTGTGTCTTAAACCATGCACAACTAAATTTAAACCTATAGTGTAACGACCCAAATTCCGTGGGCACCGGAAAAAAAAACGTGTTATCGGGCCTCCGTCTTAGTAAATCGAGTTAGTAAATAATTATTAGGAGTAATTATTAGTCTAATAGTGTGTTTAATTAGATTTTTATTTAGTGAATTTAGCTCAATTTAAAGCAATTAGAAAAAAGGATCAAATTGAATAAAGAGTAAAAGTTTGATTATAGATTAAAAGAAAGTAAAAAGGATCAAAATGGCAAATATGCCATTTAGCATAAGTTGAGGCGGCATATGAAATAAAAATCTAAGATTTTTACTTAGATTTTAATTATAATATATATATATACATATATAAAGTAAATAGAAAAGAAACAAAACAAAGAAACAGAAAAAGAAACAGAGAGCATACGAAACAGGGGAAAGGAAGGAAAGAAAGAAAAAGGAAAAACTAGGGATTTAAAGCTTGAAGTTTAAATTGGTAAGTCAATCAAGTCCTATTCTCTTAATTTGATGTTTTAGAAGCTTTAAAGCAAGATTTTGATGAAACTAAGTTGATATTTTGAGAGTTTTTAGGTTCTTAAGTATAGTTGATGTTGAAGAAAAAGATGAATTAAAGATTAAATTGAATGAAATCTAAGTTAGAATTAGTAAAAGGATTAAATTGTAAGGTAAGCTATAAGTTTTCTACTATAGGGATTAATTTGGAAGAAATTAAAAATTAGGGCTTTATTATGAAAATTATATAATCAAGTTGAATATGGAAGGAATTTAAGTAGAATCAAAGCATGAATTAAGTTAAGAAAATAAGTAAACTTAACTAGGATTTAATTGCAAAATAAGCCATAAGAAAACAGTTTTAGGACAGTAGCAGAAGAGAAAATTTGAAAAATCACCAAAAATGGTAGAAACGGAAGTAGAAGTTGAACAAGATATGAAATTAAAGCTTATTGGGTCTATTTTCATATGAAAGAAACAGAGAAAGCAAATAAGTTCTGTATTTTGAGATATTTAGATTTTTTTGAGACTGGTTCAGAGTGATTTCGAGATCCCCTGTTCTGACTTGGAAAAATCATTAACAATTGTACAAAAATAATTGGGCGACATAATTTACATGGTTATATTCCTTAATGAGTCTATTTTTATAAGAAACAAACTAGAACATCATTTAAATTCTGTACAAAAAGATAATTAAATTTTAGCAAAGAGTGGTCAGAACTGTCAGACAACAGAACAGGGGTGATTTTAAAGAATAAACTGTACTTATTGGCTAAATCAAAAATTCTCATAATTTTATGACAAGAAGATATGTGAGTCTGGTTTCATATAAAATTTACGGATCTTAATTTGGAATTCTGTAACTCAAGATATAGATAATTTAGTGACAATGACTCAGGTAGACAGCCTTGAAAGAACTTATAAGTAAATATTAGAATTGTGTATATAGAATGTGCAATGAAGAGGAAGAGTAGGAATTGAATTAAATTTAATTATTTATTGTAATTTAATGTTGTAATTAATAATGTAAATTATTATTATTTTCGTAGCTAACAAGGAACTCGAGACATCAACCCACAAAGGAAAGGAGAAGATCGGCGAGGAATAAATCCAAAGAGAATTCTGGTTTGTATTACTATAATTCAAGTTATTCATATTAAATACTAATTTTATATTTATTTATTTTATGGTAAGTAAATATTGAGGTAAGTAACTTTATTGAATTGAATTTAGAAAAGTAAATTGAGTGAGAAATATGTTAGTATTGAATTGTATTTTGATTAGTGAATGGAAAAGTGAAGTTGATATTGAAAATGAATTTTGAAATGAAAGTGAACTTAAATTGAGAATTGGAAACCCTATTAACTAGTCGGGCTAAGTCGGATATAATTGGCATGCCATAGGATATGGAAGAGTACGGGTTTTTGCCGGCTTACTGATCAGGCACTTATGTGCCGACTACTGTTACTGTTACTGTTACTGATTCGACACTTTGTGTGTCGTATACTGTTACTGTTACCGTTACAGGTTCAGCACTTTGTGTGTTGAATACTGATATTGTTACTGTTACCGATTCGACACTTTGTGTGTCGTATACTATGTACCGTTAAGGCACAATGTGCCGTACTGGGTGTGGGTTGGAATCCGTGTATCCGTCGAGTCCGAGTCAAGTTAATAGGGACAATGAAATAAATTTATTGATAAAACTAAATTTGAAAGATATGGCATATGAAAAAGGTGAGAATTGAAATACAGAAATCAGAATAGTATGTATATAAATATACATATAAGATTGAATTATTATTAAGTGATGATAATTGTAATGTAAAGTATGTGTGCGGTTTAATGTAACTAGTTATAATTGAATTATAGTAATACCACTGAGTATATGCATACTCAGCGTACGGTTGTTTCCGTGCGCAGGTTGTAGAAGTCAAGTACGGAACCAGCATCCGAAGCCAGACCCGACTTCAGCAGACTTTTGGTGATGTATACTTTCTTTTGGTAATGTGGCATGTACATAGGTTGTATATAAAGGTTATTATATTTTGAATGTAAATGGTTATAAATGTTAGTATTACAAGTTTAAGAATTATAATGAAAGAAGTTTATCTATTTAAATCTAACTAATACTTTGATAAATTTAAGTTGATATTATGTTGATTGAGTTTGATTAGAAAGTATTTAGAATAGAAAATGAATATATGAAATGAATTGGTTATGATTGAAATGAATACGGTTTAAATTGCAGGGGTATTATATGATAATAAGCAGAAATGCTGCCGAAATTTATATTAAACAAAATATATTCTGAAATACTTAAACGAGTCCCATTTCACTTTTAATTCAGACTTTAGACTTTGAAAGTTCATTATAGGGATTAGTTATTAAAGTTATACTATAAATGTTTTTTTTTAGAATTTTTTTTGTAAATTGTCTGATATATCCGGTAATGCCTCGTAACCCTGTTCCGGCGATGGTTCGGGGTTGGGGGTGTTACATATAGCCAAATTCTAAGGTCCAAGTAAAAAAGAAAACCAAAATACAAAAGCCAAGACTTGAACCTTGGACCTCCTTCCTTCCTTGTGGCGTCACCCCCTTGTCTCTTATGTGGCGTCACTTTGCCACTACACCACACACTCCACTTGTGTCATTTTCCTCCACATTTTATTCGTAAGGCCTACCTGCCAACTTCCAGAGTTTTTTTCACCTAAAACCAAAATTTCCCCAAAGCCAAAGTTCGATCCCGGGACTTCATAGAAGCCCTCTAACCTTCCAAAATCATTTATCTAATAAGTCCAACTTGTATTTAAGCCGATCTCTTGTTTTCCAAAAATTTAAACGCTACTACGCTCAAGGCCCATTAGGCCCAATTCTTCTAGGCCCAATTTCAGGATGTTACATGATTGGCCTCCGGGTTACTCGGTGCTTGAGTGGAAGGTCATTGTTTTCTTGGTGCTATTTTCAAATTATAGTAAAATAACAACTAAGCCAAATAATAAAAATGTTAAAGAACAAGTTTAGAACATGATATCTCAGACTGCTGTCAACTAGCCTTGGTTCCTGATCGATATAGAATGTACCAAAATGAAAAATAAAAACTAAAACGAAAAGAGAATATGAACACTTACTTAGGATAACTGGAGGTTAAGAATGCGAAAGATCGAAGCTCGGTGGTGGGGAAAATGTGCAGTGGCTCCAAAGGAATATTTTTTTTCTCTTTTGGGTGTTTTAGATTGTGTGTTCTTATGCCTAAAACAGGTGGTTATAAATAGAATTTCGACAGGCTTTATGCTGTAAATGACCCAATTTTGACTGAAAATATAGGCGTGTCATGCCACAGCCTGTGGGTGGCGTGACACAATGCCCTAATTTTCTTATTTTGCATTCGAAGTCCTCCTATCGCGCCCTAGCTTGTGTGTGGTGCAACACACCCCTTTAACATCAGGTACCCTTGCTTCAAAATGCTTGTGTCGTGCTACAGCCTATGCATGGTGCAACACAACATTGTTTCTAGCCCTTTAGGGTGTGTCGATATCCTCCAATTGTCCGTTTTCGACCCTATTTGGCTTTATTTTGTCCCGTTATGTCTGAAAACCTGAGATCTACTAATCTTAACATGTGATTACATCCTAATTATCTTAAATGTTTACTACAAGCTAGAAATTGAGACTAATTTACAAAATTTTATAACTTTATTAAAGTTCAATGGTTAATTTTATGTCATGCTACCGGACGTGTCTAATAAGTCTGTAAATTTACCATCGACTTCAATTGTCGTTCACGACCATTTTGACTCTTCCAATTGCCTTCGTTTTCTTTTAAATCTTCCCATTTGTCTCGTTCTCATGCCTTCTGAGTACCTACATCTATACCTTTTGTTATTTTTTAGTTAAAATTACCGTATTGGGCATCGGTTCAACATTATCCTTGATTGGTTCTTGGTGCTCGGTTTATTTCTCCTCCTTCATAGGCTTGCTGACTTTTTTTGTGACTTTTTCTTCTTCATAGCCAAGTTTGGTTAGCGTATTCAATTCCTTTCCCACTTGTACCGTGATTACCTTTACGTGTTCCTGCCCATCTCTCTAAGGATTATTCTCTATGTTACTAGGAAGGCTCTGGCCATTTTATTTTTGGAACATCGTCATTAATTGGCTCATTTGATCACAGAAATTGTCCATTCAGGAGTTAAATCTTCTGCATGTTGCTTGAACTTATCAAATATCCATCTTCATTGTTTATATCTACTTCTCTAATCGATTGAATATTTGACTGCATATAGCATGACCACTACCCATGCCTCATTGTTGTAGTGGTGAAGGTTGATAAAGATGATTCAATCGAGTTTGGGCTTGGTTTGTGCCTCTTTGGTCACGTCCACACTTGAGGTTCAGATGATCTCTCCAACTGCGATTGTATGTGTTTGAATAAGGGTTTCAACCTTTGTTGCCTATATAGCTCATCTCCTCTAGTTGGTTTTCTGAATGTGGTTCCACTCTCATCGGCTTGACGTGTGTATCCAAACGGTTAAGTTTTTCAAGAATTTGTTGGAATCGAACATCACCACTCTCTTCCTTCACAGCCTTTACCGTTGGTGACTGTAATTGGTACATGAAACTCTCGTTAGGCCACATGTACGAATTCATAGCCATGTCTTCTATAATTTTGTAGGTTTGTTCGTATGTGTGAAACATGATAAATCCGCCAAATGCTCCATCAAGGCTATATCTAATGTGTCCGTCACACCGTTGTAAAATATTTGTACCTGGAGCCATGCTTGCAGTCTATAGTGTAACAGTCCGTTTTCAGTGATGTCAAAAAAAGTGGTTTCAAGAACACAAATTCGGATAGTGAGTTAATTTTACAATTTATTTAAAGCCTATTTAGTCGTATGAAAGTTATATAAAAATTTGGTTTGGAAATTTTAGCATTTAGATAGTTAATTAAGAAAAATGGATTAAATTGTGAAAGTTGTAAAAGTTAGTTGTATTAGTTAAAGGAGTTAATTAGTTATGGCAATGAAATCATATGAACCTAAATGGCAATTAGACACATTTGATTATGAGTGGACTGTGGTGACTTTGGTTTTAAGGAAATTTAATTAATTTTTAAATGTTAGTTTAGTAATAAGACAAATAAGTGGAATTAAAACAAAAGAAAAAGAAACATCATCATCTTTCTTAAGCTTGGGACTGATTAGAGGAAGAAGAAATATTAGCTTGTTAAGGGGGAGTTTCAGTTTATGAGAAGCTTGCATGTAAGGGAAATTGACCACCATTTTTGTTAATTTTTGTATTTTTATGATCGTTGAAGCTTAACGCTTGCAACCCATATGTCATTTTGTAGAATTTTGAAGAGTTTGTGAATTTACCATGAATGAATTTAAGTGTTTTGCTATTTGTGAATGAATTTATAGGTTTGAGGATGGTTTAAGATGGTTTTGTAATGTAGTTGTGATTCGGTTTTAAAGCTAAGGGCTTAATTGATTTAATGTCAAAATTTCAAGGGTTTCTAGCTAATATCTAGTTAGTTAGGGACAATTTAGGGACTATAGAAGACTCGGTACAAGCCTTTCTAATTCAATTTGTTTAAATTTAGAAGTTAAAAAAATGAATACTTTGCAAATAATGTAAAATTTTGGGGGTAATTGCATAAAATGCTCTTAATCAAGGAATTGTAGAATTTTTGTGTTAATAAAATTTTTTAAGGTGTTTAACTGAATTGATTGAGTTAAGCTATTATATTTGTATTAAGAAACAAGTGGTTTTGTAGATATACGCGAGAAAGGAAAAACGAATGAGTAGACGTTGTTGGATACTAGTTGTCACTGCACAAGTAAATTTGTACTATTACTCTTATGTTTATAATAATTTCTGATCTTAATAGATTTTATTATTTTTAGATTTATTGTTAGTATTATCTATTGAATGACTAGAAAATAAAGTGTAATTGAATATGGTGAGTACGTGAAGAAATTATTTATCAGGTTATGAGCCAGTGATTATTTAGTAGGCTATGGGCCAATGTTTATTTAGCAAGCTTTGATCCAGTGATTATTTAGCAGGCTTTGAGCTGGTGACTATTTTAGCGGACTTTGAGCTGGTGATTATTAGTAGGAATTGTGTATCGATGATACAGGCCATAACACTGGCTTGAGATCCTGCATGTGTTGCGGATACTCTGAAGCTTGTGTGAGCAACATCGTGAGCTAGTTAAAATAAATTTGAATGAGTATTATTTTTTTTTCTAATTATTTGAAATGAGAAGCTAATATAATGATGATTTGATTTATGATTATTTAAAATATGGCATCTTAATGATATAGATTATCCAAGTCTAAGTGTTTTGAGAAGTTAAAATGATGGTATATTTGCAAGAATTTTTAGTTACATGCTTTTTCTGTTTTATAAACAAGTAAAACGTATGTGATGTTTGTTTTATGAATTCATTAAGCTATTTGAAAGCTTACTTTGTTTGGTTGTACATTCTTGTAGGTTGTCAGACTTTTGCTGTTGATTGGAAGTTGTTGGAAATCACACCATTCGGCATCTTATTTGGTAGTTTTTTTTATAAATTTTGGCCTAGTTATAAATGACGTGTATATAGGATGATATTTTGTTAAGGTTGTGGATGTTTTGGTATTTTCAATCTAAATGTCTTTATGTGTAAGTTGATATATGTTTTGGTGAAAGTGACCTTTCGATAATATATGCTAATAGTCATGATTGGTAATGGTATTTTGGTTGATATATGAGGTTAAGCATGTTGTTAATGTTGTTGTTTTTTGAAATCTAAATGGATAAAAGAAATTGATTTGAGTACCTTGTATGCAAATTAATTTGGTATGAAATATGACCTTTGGTATGGTATGTAATATCCCGAAATTGGGCCTAGTAGGATTGGGCCGATTGGACTTTGGGATTAGGAGAGTTTAAAACCTTTAAGAATAAGAAAATAGTGT
This sequence comes from Gossypium australe, assembly GCA_005393395.2. Taxonomy (NCBI): domain Eukaryota; kingdom Viridiplantae; phylum Streptophyta; class Magnoliopsida; order Malvales; family Malvaceae; genus Gossypium; species Gossypium australe. The sequence goes on from CM016620.1 coordinate 62,158,510, forward strand.
TTTTGCAAATTGGATTTATTAGTTAAATGGATTTGGAAGGTTACGAGGTTTATATGAATTCTAGGGTTTATTTGGGTGCTTAGTATAGTTTTGTGAAGGCTTGGAATTATTAGCTAAGCTAGAATAATTTTAGTTTGAAGAATTTAGTGAAGTGGATTAGGTGAACCTGACACTTAAGTTAATTTAAGTGTTAAAATCTAGCACATGAGGAGTTAGTGGCAAGGTGGTTAAGATGCATGAAGAGTTGCTTGAGGGAAGTGGTTCGAGTAGCATGATTAGCATTTTGAAGACTTTATTTTTATGTATCCTAGCATTAATGGACGGTCAAGCTCTAATTATGATAGGTTGGACTTTTGAATATTATGGCAAGTTGAATATTAGTTTAGGAAAGCTTGTAATTGGGGATAAGAATCTTAAGATTATGGTAGGATGGGGGGACAAAGGGCTTGGATGATGGAGAGTGTTTTGGAAATTATTCTATGGCTAATTGTCCATGAATATGGACGGTATGGGTGTCTAGGGGGATTGGCCGCATTTTTGGTTAGCTTTTGGTATGGTTTGGTGTTAGTTTTGGTAGAATTAGTGCTAGTTGAGCACATCTTTCTTTTGGGTTATTTTTGTGTTTCTCTCTAATTTGTTTACTCCTTTTAGCCGAATGTATTTTGGTCATAAGGTAAACCTTTTGCTTTCTTTTCTTTTTAGCCATTTGAGTTTTGACTATTTTGTTTTTAATTGTTCTTTCTCCCCTCAACTGCATTCCTTCTTTCTTTTCTTTTTGTGACCAAAACTACAAAACCATCAAAAGACCATTTCTTCTTTTTTTTTCCCTTATTGCCGAATGCACTTGAACTCAAAGTTCTTCCTTGATTCATCTTCTATTCTTGAGAACCCGAAACCCAAACTCCTCATTTCTATTCATCTTTTCCTCTTTGCTTTCCACAAGAGACTTTCAACATTATTTTTCTACCTAATTTAACACCATAGCCAAATCCTCTATGCAATCAACTCCCTCCATTTTGGTGTGATCTCTTTTCATCATTCAAGTGCCGAAACCTTTCTCTTTGGGGTCTTGGAGCCGATTCTTTGAGGATGCTTTAGGAGTGGTGAGCAACGTGTGGTAGTAAGTATATTTCTTCCTTAGCAATCGATTTTATTTATTTCTTCATGGGTGTGCCGAAATCAATGGATTAAGTCTTGGTTTTAGGCATGGCCGAATGTTCTTAGTGCCATAAGAAGGTGTTCTTTTGTGTGTAGCTAAAGGAAGGGAACTCAGAGTGTGACTCAGGATTTGGTAGAAGACCAAATCGGCTTTAAGGGAGAAGGAAGAACCACGTTTCGAGATCGTGTTAGATTCGAGTAGTTCGGGATTTCACTAATAGGCAGGTGTGTGATTAACCCACCGTTTTCCGGGTTTTTGCTATATTTGTATGTGTTGATTATGTATTAACAAGTGCAGTAAATGTTATGAGATAAATACCCTTAAAGGGGTATGTCGATAATCCGGTAAGTACCAAACCTGATGATATGTGATTATTAATATGAATATGTGTTATGACTATGCTTCATGAACATGCTCATGCATCATTATATTATATCATTGTTTATGTTACATGTGCATGGGTTGGGATATGATATGAAAGAAGGTACGGGTGTACTTCGAGGACGTGGTTTGATGTTAGCCTTGAGCTACATCGTGGATTGACGTTGACTAAGGTCACGTTGTGGATTAATTGCGATTTAGTTCGCGTGGCTTGATGAGTGGCTGTGTGCCTCATCGTGGTTGATATCGGCTATGTGCCATATCGTGGTTGAAGAGTGACTATGTGTCCCATCGTGGTTTTGGTGTTAGCTACGGCTACATCGTGGATTGGCACTGACTGAGGTCGCGTTGTGGATTATTGTGCTTAATTGCACGTGGACGGCATTGATTGCCTTTTGGAGTAAAAAAGAGAGGGTGATTTGATAATCCCCTGGTGTGTGGTGGCTGGATACGGGGGTGTGTAGAGGATGGACCTAGGTTGGGTTGGGTGCATTTTGCATAATCTCAACGGATATGTGAATTAATGTGAAAATGGGCCAAGCCCAGTTTATAAATGTGGATCAGTGTGGAAATGGGTTAAGCCCGATATGTGGAATTATGCGGTTAATTACCCTGTTATCTGATAATGTGATATGAATGTGGGCCAAGCCCAGAATGTGGTAATATGTGAATATGAAATTTTGTTATCTGATATATGGGTTAATATGTGGTTAACATGTGGGTGGAATTCAGTGGATTAATTACACACTGAGTCTGTGTGAATCACCCAATTTTTCTCAAACCTTACAGGTGATGTTCGGACCGGGTTGGAGTGGATACGAGGTGGCCCATGCAGAAGATATTTTATTTGTTTTACACATTTCATTTATGAAAGGTTATTTATTGTAATAAGGGCCACTTTAAGTATTTAAGGATTTTTATTATGTTTTAAGTTAAATTGTCGATTATATTATTATTTGAAAATGTTTTATTTTAAACAACTTAATTTTATTTGGAACTTTAATTACACAATGTTTTAGTAAAGACAACAAATCTTTTATGTTTTAAACTCTAAGTCAAAAGTTTTTCAAACGTTTTTTCGCAGTGGCATTTCAAATTCGGTCACACAAATGGGCCGGGTTTGGGGTGTTACAAATTAGTATAAGAGCCCGGTTCAAAACTCGGCTTTGAGGGTTTTGGGCCCAAAAACATTTTCAAAAAATGGGTTTTTCAAAAATATGGATTTTTATGAAATTTTTCAGGTTATTCTGGCATGGCACCTGTATCTCCGACCCGAAGTCCACCAGGTAAGTACCTCTGACTACTGAAGTGAATTGAATATGTGAATTGGATGGGCTTTTATGGGAACGTAGATTAGTAGATTAGGGCTATTGAACCCTAGGACTAGTCTACTCAAACACAAGAGCATAAGACTTAAGGACTATCAAACAAACCTGTGACTAAGTCGCCGAGCTAGGGTGTGGTAACAGTTGTGCGCATGTCTAGGAGTGGATTCGGTAAGAGCTTGGTATTTAAGCAGTCCTAATGACTCACCTCCTCTTTACTCGAATCCTACCTGGTGCGTAGTAACCGTTCACCCTAACCAAGAGGACTTATTCACGGGTTAAACCAATCACTAAAACCCGAAAGGGACTAGCCATGCAGTTTTATAAAAACTCTAGTTTTAAATCATTAAACTACCCTTTTGATCTGTACAAACTATTTTGAAGACATTTCTCAAAATATTTTCGATTTACAAAATTACGAAAATACCCCTGGGTGTAAAATTACCAAAATGCCCTTGGTTTATAAAATCACCATACTACCCACGACTTTTGTAAAAACATTCTTACTTTACAAAAATACCAAAAACTCCTATTTTACAAAATAGTAAGATACCCTAATTTGGGAAAATTTACTAAAATGCCCCTGACTTCCAAAATTACCAAAATAACCCCGATTTCTGAAATTTCTGCAATACTATTGATTTGGTAGAATTTTCAAAATAACCTCGAGATTTGTATATTTTGGAATGCCTTTGATTTGTAAAGATTTTCAAATTGACCCCGATTTATTACCAAAATACCCGTATAGGACGAATGATGAAGTTACCCCTGGGTTGGGAAGGACTGAAATGACCATAGAGGTGTAGTGAATGAATGTGTCTTTGCTTATGAATGTGTATGTGACTCTCTGAATTAGAGTAGTGAACTTGAATTGAACCTTTGTGTGATCGAAAGAACTACTTCTAAATACTTTATTTCATAAAAATTGTTTGCGGTTAATAAGTGGAACAAAATTCTGATGCATAAAACTTCTTAATCAGATTAAATCGCGACGTTAGAAATGAGTTCTAGGGGACGTGGTCGTCGTGGACGTAGTAGAGGTAGGATGGCAGTATCGGAACCAGTAGGGTCTGGCCATGGGTCAGAAAATGAAGTACCGCCGCCAGCAGTGGGCGCGGAGGATCAAAATCAGACAGGAGGCGATGATGCAGTATCACGGGCCATGTTGCGAGTGCTCGAACGAGTGGCAGGAGCTAGTGTAGGAAGCAGAGCTCGAAAGTCAATGTCGGAGCGACTCAAGTTGAACGGGGCTGAAGTTTTTAGAGGAATATATGGAGTAGCTCCGAATGTGGCGGAGTATTGGATAGAAGCAGTCGAAAGAATAATGGACGATTTGGACTGTACCGATGAGGAAAAGCTGAAAGATGCTATTTCGTTGCTCCGGGACAAAGCATATCGATGGTGGCTCACTGTCAGACAAGGTGTTCCGACAGATCGATTGGATTGGGATTATTTTAAGGTTAAATTTGAAGGAAAGTACGTTGGAGCCAGTTACTTGGACTCGCAAAGAAAGGCGTTTCTCAACTTGGTGCAAGGAAGTAAGTCGGTAGCAGAGTTGGATTATTTTAAGGTTAAATTTGAAGGAAAGTACGTTGGAGCCAGTTACTTGGACTAGCAAAGAAAGGCATTTCTCAACTTGGTGCAAGGAAGTAAGTCGGTAGTAGAGTACGAAGCGGAATTTGTGCTGTTAAGTCAGTACGCCAAAGGGATCGTGACCACTGATTATGAAAGGTGTGTCCGGTTCGAAGATGGGTTACGAGATGAGTTACGAATGTTGATTGCTCCGCAAAGAGAAAGGGACTTTGCTGTTCTAGTGGAAAAAGCTCGGATCGCTGAAGAAGTTAAGAGGACTGTAAAGGAGAACCGAGAAAAGGATAGGAATTGGAACAAGAGGAGTTTTGGCCCAGCAAAATCACCGGAAGACTTTCAGAAAAGATCGAGGGTCGAGAATTCTGTACGTGCACCTGTACCAGTTGCTGAGAATCAGAATCGTTTATGTGCTCAGTGTGGGAGAACTCACACAGGAGAGTGTTGGGGTAATAGTAAGGAACGTTTCCGGTGTGGATCTAAGGCTCATTTGGTTAAGAATTGTCCTCAGACAACGAAGGTTCGTGGTCCAAACCATGGAGGAAATGGTTCTGGCCGAGGTCGTGGAACACCCGGTAGAAGTGCGGAAGGTTCGGATGTGGGACAACCAAGGATGTGATAGCGGGTAAGTTCTTTGTTTTGCTTTAGAGATAGCTCATTCTTGTGTTGCTAGTGAAGTGCTTGAAACCTTGGATGCGAACTTAGGAACTGTGCCTAGAAGATAAGATAGTTTTATTAAGATCAGAGTGCGCAGCATAAGCGTAGTGTGATGAGTAGGATTGCATGACTGTTAGTTAGTTGGAAATTTCGAGGACGAAATTTCTTTAAGGAGGGTAGAATTGTAATATCCCGAAATTGGGCCTAGTAGGATTGGGCCGATTAGACTTTGGGATTAGGAGAGTTTAAAACCTTTAAGAATAAGAAAATAGTGTTTTTGCAAATTGGATTTATTAGTTAAATGGATTTGGAAGGTTACGAGGTTTATATGAATTCTCGGGTTTATTTGGGTGCTTAGTATAGTTTTGTGAAGGCTTGGAATTATTAGCTAAGCTAGAATAATTTTAGTTTGAAGAATTTAGTGAAGTGGATTAGGTGAACCTGACACTTAAGTTAATTTAAGTGTTAAAATCTAGCACATGAGGAGTTAGTGGCAAGGTGGTTAAGATGCATGAAGAGTTGCTTGAGGGAAGTGGTTCGAGTAGCATGATTAGCATTTTGAAGACTTTATTTTTATGTATCCTAGCATTAATGGACGGTCAAGCTCTAATTATGATAGGTTGGACTTTTGAATATTATGGCAAGTTGAATATTAGTTTAGGAAAGCTTGTAATTGGGGATAAGAATCTTAAGATTATGGTAGGATAGAGGGACAAAGGGCTTGGATGATGGAGAGTGTTTTGGAAATTATTCTATGGCTAATTGTCCATGAATATGGACGGTATGGGTGTCTAGGGGGATTGGCCGAATTTTTGGTTAGCTTTTGGTATGGTTTGGTGTTAGTTTTGGTAGAATTAGTGCTAGTTGAGCACATCTTTCTTTTGGGTTATTTTTGTGTTTCTCTCTAATTTGTTTACTCCTCTTAGCAGAATGTATTTTGGTCATAAGGTAAACCTTTTGCTTTCTTTTCTTTTTAGCCATTTGAGTTTTGACTATTTTGTTTTTAATTGTTCTTTCTCCCCTCAAGTGCATTCCTTCTTTCTTTTCTTTTTGCAACCAAAACTACAAAACCATCGAAAGACCATTTCTTCTCTTTTTTCCCTTATTGCCGAATGCACTTGGACTCAAAGTTCTTCCTTGATTCATCTTCTATTCTTGAGAACCCAAAACCCAAACTCCTCATTTCTATTCATCTTTTCCTCTTTGCTTTCCACAAGAGACTTTCAACATTATTTTTCTACCTAATTTAACACCATAGCCAAATCCTCTATGCAATCAACTCCCTCCATTTTGGTGTGATCTCTTTTCATCATTCAAGTGCCGAAACCTTTCTCTTTAGGGTCTTGGAGCCGATTCTTTGAGGATGCTTTAGGAGTGGTGAGCAACGTGTGGTAGTAAGTATATTTCTTCCTTAGCAATCGATTTTATTTATTTCTTCATGGGTGTGCCGAAATCAATGGATTAAGTCTTGGTTTTAGGCATGGCCGAATGTTCTTAGTGCCATAAGAAGGTGTTCTTTTGTGTGTAGATAAAGGAAGGGAACTCAGAGTGTGATTCGGGATTTGGTAGAAGACCAAATCGGCTTTAAGGGAGAAGGAAAAACCACGTTTCGAGATCGTGTTAGATTCGAGTAGTTCGGGATTTCACTAATAGGCAGGTGTGTGATTAACCCACTGTTTTCCGGGTTTTTGCTATATTTGTATGTGTTGATTATGTACTAACAAGTGCAGTAAAAGTTATGAGATAAATACCCTTAAAGGGGTATGTCGATAATCCGGTAAGTACCAAACCTGATGATATGTGATTATTAATATGAATATGTGTTATGACTATGCTTGATGAACATGCTCATGCATCATTATATTATATCATTATTTATGTTACATGTGCATGGGTTGGGATATGATATGAAAGAAGGTACGGGTGTACTTCGAGTACGTGGTTTGATGTTAGCCTTGAGCTACATCGTGGATTGACGTTGACTAAGGTCACGTTGTGGATTAATTGCGATTTAGTTCGCGTGGCTTGATGAGTGGCTGTGTGCCTCATCGTGGTTGATATCGGCTATGTGCCATATCGTGGTTGATGAGTGACTATGTGTCCCATCATGGTTTTGGTGTTAGCTACGGCTACATCGTGGATTGGCGCTGACTGAGGTCGCGTTGTGGATTATTGTGCTTAATTGCACGTGGACGGCATTGATTGCCTTTTGGAGTAAAAAGGAGAGGGTGATTTGATAATCCCCTGGTGTGTGGTGGCTGGATACGGGGGTGTGTAGAGGATGGACCTAGGTTGGGTTGGGTGCATTTTGCATAATCTCAACGGATATGTGAATTAATGTGAAAATGGGCCAACCCAGTTTATAAATGTGGATCAGTGTGGAAATGGGTTAAGCCCGATATGTGGAATTATGCGGTTAATTACCCTGTTATCTGATAATGTGATATGAATGTGGGCCAAGCCCAGAATGTGGTAATATGTGAATATGAAATTTTGTTATCTGATATATGGGTTAATATGTGGTTAACATGTGGGTGGAATTCAGTGGATTAGTTACACACTGAGTCTGTGTGAATCACCCAATTTTTCTCAAACCTTACAGGTGATGTTCGGACCGGGTTGGAGTGGATACAAGGTAGCCCATGCAGAAGATATTTTATTTGTTTTACACATTTCATTTATGAAAGGTTATTTATTGTAATGAGGGCCACTTTAAGTATTTAAGGATTTTTATTATGTTTTAAGTTAAATTGTCGATTATCTTATTATTTGAAAATGTTTTATTTTAAACAACTTAATTTTATTTGGAACTTTAATTACACAATGTTTTAGTAAAGACAACAAATCTTTTATGTTTTAAACTCTAAGTCAAAAGTTTTTCAAACGTTTTTTCGCAATGGCATTTCAAATTCGCTCACACAAATGGGCCGGGTTTGGGGTGTTACATGGTAAATGAATTGTGTTGTCATTGAGGACACATTTGTCAGATAATTAGGTTTAATGTGTTAACATGCATTAAGTTAAGTTTATTATGTTTTGGAAAGTTATAGTCAGGTAAAAGAGTAGTTTTTAAAGAAAAATGATTATGCCATGAAATAAGCTTTTAAAGTTAAGATTTTACCATTTGAAACATTGATATCGATACTTTGGCATTTGGTATTGATAACTATCATGAATAAAAGTTTTGGATAAAAAATTGTCAAAATGGTATCGATTTTTAATTAAGTATTGATACTTGGTTATAAAATATTGATACCATAAATTAATTATTGATACTTATGGTTTTGATAGAAAATAGTATAATGATTTAGTTTCGAATTTGAAAAAGGTATCGTTTTGGTATTGATACCAATTCCAAATGTTTACAAACTTCTTAAATATTTCAAATTTTGTTTTATTTAGTATTTTAAATTCATATTTAAGTTATTTAATCCCAATTTAAGGTATAAATATGTATGTTTGCTATGTTTAATGAATAATTTGATTGGTTATATTTAAAGTAAACAATAGGAAGTTTATAGTTGTTAATTGTTTTGTTCTTTGCTATGACATTTTGTAACTCTAATCTGACGATGGAGACGGGTTATGGGTGTTACACATGGTATGGGTAGTTCCTTAGTATTGTCTTCAAATGATCCCACTCCTCGTATAAAGACTCAACTTCATATTGTTTAAAATTTTTTATTTCCTGTTGAAGCTAAATGGTTTGACTAATTAGGAAAAATTTATGAAGAAATTTTTCCGCTAAACTGTTCCACATAGTGATGGAACCTGGTTCTAAAGAGTCTAACCAATCGACTACATTATAAAATAATGGGAACGAGAATAACTGAAGATGTATAGCATCATTGAATACTTCGTTTTATTTGAAGGTGTTGCATAGTTGAAGAAATCGCTTCAAGTGTTGGTTCGGGTCTTTAACCATGTTTCCCTTAAAGAGCAGTGGGTTTTGAATTATCTAGATCGTGGCCGTCTTTATCTCAAAATTATTGACGTTAATCGATGGTAGCTCAGTGTTTCCTTGCATCGCGACTAATGTAAGTAAGGCGTATTCGCACAATGTCCGCTAAGCCATTAGGATCTCTTCCCGATTATGTCCTTATTGTTCTCGTGGCTCCTCAAATAACGAGTTTTCTCGGGGAAAATTTATTATCACGGGTGTATCGTTATCTATTATTTGACGGTTATGCCTAAATATTCGCTCCAGATCTAGGTATGGTTCAATTGAAGTGCTGGAGTTTCAGGTCATACACGACTTGAAACAAAAATAAAAATCAAAATAAATAAACAAAAATCAAAATCGTATCTATAGGTCCTAATGTTCCTACTTATCTTATTAATTGTAAAAAAATTATTTTCAAAATTTATTACCAAAACCTCCCCGGCAATGGCGCCAACAACTTGATTGCCTATAAACGAGTTAAATAATACACAAAAAAATATAAGAGTTAATAACGGCAGTGTCTGCAAGTGCAAAGGTCAAATTGTAATATAGATTGTACAACGAAATATTTGGAAGTATTCCGAGGATCGTACCCAAGGGAGGATGGAATAAATAATGAAATACTTTTTACAATACTAAGTTTAAGTACGAATAGTGAATTCTTATATTACGATGGATCATAAAATAGATTAAGAGGAATAAAAATAAATAAAATAAACAAAGGAAATAAATTAATAGACCAATCAGGAAGATGAACTCGCTTCAGGGTTTGCAACTAAATTCGGATTAGGGGTCTAGATGATTAATCACCGATCAAGAAATTATTAGCTCTCGACTCTAATTAACTTTATCGATTGGTTGATACTCGTTTATCTTCTGACCTCATTTTCTCAGCTTAGGATAAATTTTGATTTACTCTATTTGACTTATCTTCCAATATTATCTAGCCTATGATAACTTATTAGGTTTGTCAAGCCTAACAGTTTAATAACACATAATTTATACCAACTAACCCATCTCGAGAAATCCCAAATACTCCGTTTGTCACATCTTAAAATCGGTTAGTAGATCGGAGTTAGTAAATCAGAAATCATATTTAGGTTAGATAATTAAACTAAATAGGAATAATTAAATAAAATATAAAAATTAGAATTAAAAATTTAAGGTTACGATATTAAAATGAGATCTGATTTGAAATAATTTTAAAATTGGCTTTAATTGGAAAATAAGGACCAAATTGGAAAAATGGAGAAAAATGTAATTGGTCAAAGGGGAAAATGCCCAATTTTTAAAATCTGGTTGGTTATTTAAACCACCCACCGTCTCCTTTCTCCCTTATATCATCTCTTTCAAAAAATTTGCCAAGCACAAATCAAAGTTTTTCTCCCGAAATTAGTTCATCCTTTTTTATTTTAAAACTTTCCAAACACAAAATCTCCTTTCAATTTTAAAGAATACTTAGGCTTTTAAACTCGAATTAGCTTCGTAGCTCATTGATTTTGTGAAATTGAGGTAACATTTTGACTTTTCATGATTAAACTAAGTGCGTTAGCTTTTTAAATTGAGTTTTAATCGATTAAATCAAGATTTCAATAGATCCTTTTATTTTAAATTGATTTCAAGCTTGAAAATTGTGAATCTTGTTTTATTGAGTTAAAGTATTGTTTCAAAGCTATTTTAAACATATTTTGGTCCTATTAAAAGGTTTTTAAACTTATTTAACAAGTCTTTTATGTATTTTTGAAAGATTTGAATTATCCCTTTACTTTAAAGTTGATTTGGCTTGATTTTTTTCGAAAAAATCAGATCCACGTAATTGGACAAAATTGAAGCTTTAAATATGTAATTAAATGATGCTTAGGAAGATTAGGATCGAAATTAAGATTTAGAAATAAGATTTGGGTGGTGAAATTGTATTTTCGGCAAAACTAGCTAAGTTTTCGGTATAAAGATCTAGAGGCTTTGATTTGTGATTTTAGAATAAAATAAATTTTTTTATTGTTGTTTTTAATGCCTTTGCATTGTGTTTGATGTGTGTGTAAAATTCCAATTAATTTGGGGCCTCTACAAGTAAAGACAAAAGCAAGCAAAAGCTTACTTGAGCTTTGCCATTGAAGTAAGTTGCTAAGGTGAGTGGTTTGATGTGCTATAATTAATGTACAAAACAATGAATTAGAGGGGGCTTAGGTGATCAAACCATCTAATCTAAGTCCTAGGAGTAAGTGTTCTTACTTGAGATTTTTTATTTTGCAAATAAGCTTACATGTGTTGGGATATGTTTAAGTGTGTGATGTGAATATATGTGTTGAATATATGTCTGAATATGCTTTGCGAAAAACTAGTTTTATGCATGCATATCTAATATGGAAGTGTATTTGGCTCATTGAGCAATGTGTTTGCACTTGGAGTGCATTATATGAATGTGATAAGTGATATGAACATGATAAGTGAAAGGGTGTATAAACCCGAAAATAAGTGTGTGTATAAGTGAATGTGTTGGCATTGTGACCTTTCGAAACCATTGGATACCATTGGCATGCCATAAGATTATGAGTACTCACCACTTACTGATATTGTTTAGGTATTGAGGTTGAAGATAGAGTTAGAGAGATAAGGGAATGTGAGCTTAGCTCCATTCATAAAGATAGTGTGGTGTTTGGAGAGTGTTAGTTTCATGCTACACTTTAAGGAGATAGTGGACTCTATGAGTCAATTGGTGTGTTTGGAGATCCGCTTATCCAATGCATTATGTTATATGCATGCTTCTTAGTCACAATTATGCCAATATATCAATGTGAATGCTATGAGGTATGCTAGATAACTTGCCATGATTGATTGAGACAGTATGCCTTCTTTTAAATACGGATAATGTGTTTATTTGTGGCAAGCATTGAGCACTCACTGAGCTTGAAAAAACTCACACTCTTTATGAACAATTTTTAGAAAAATAGCTTGAGAAGAGGAAGAGGAGTGAGCCTTCCAAGTGATCCAAAGCAAGGCAATGATTTGAGTATGCTTGATGTGTTTCCAACTCAATAAGGTAGGAAATGGGGGACTGGTCTAAAGGGTTTTAGTTTTTGAATTTTTAATGGTTTGTAAATGGACGTTATGGACTGCTTAAATGGTTTTTGGAACTTTGAATATTGGTTTGGATGGATGTTTTTAATGGATGGTTTGTGAAGGCACATTGTTGGTTGATTTGGTAAGGTGTTGTGTACTTGTTATTGGCTATCATGTAAATTGCAGGTGGTTTGGCTTGTTGAGTATTAAGGTAAGTCCAAAATGACCTTTTGGTATGTTTTGTACCATTTATGCACCTTAAATTGCCTTATATGCAAATTGGGTATGTTGAGTAAATTAAATTGAGACTTTAGAAAAGCATGCTAGCATAGGTTTTTGATTTGGATGCCAAAGCATGTTAATGTATGATCTTATGTATTTGAGCATGATTTATGTCTATTATGTATGCTATATGATATGTTAGAATAGGGAAATGACATGAAACTTCAAATTGGTATGTGCATTTGAGTACCAAAGTGTTATATGTAAGTGCTAAAATTTTTCTACAAATGTTCGAGTCGGTATCGCGATGAGCCCTATATGATATCGTGATATCAGATCGATGTCGTGACATGAAAATCGCGTGATCACGATGAGACTTCCAATGTGTTCACGGCATGTTTTGTAACCTTTACAAATTACTATTGATTTTTATACAATAAAATTGGAGGCCTTAAACAACACAAAATGTTTTGAAAATTTATATGACTTGGTTATCAACATTGAATTCCAAAATGTTAATTTCAATTTCTTAAAGTGGTTTATCTGGATATTTTGTAAAATTTACATTTTAGTTCTTAAATTTCGTTTTAAGCTAAAATTTTCACAAATGGTTTAAAATAGAATGCCCAAGACACTGAATGAACTAAATTTCATGAACTACGAGTTTTCTTTTTGATGTGTAAAATTATGATTTTACCCCTGTTTTATATTTTGTTGTATTATGTTAGACCAAGCATGATTTAGGCTTGTTGGATTAAAACTACTTGTTTAAGCATGTTTTTAGTTGGTGTGATGGTTGGTTTGTGGTGAGTCTAGATGTCTGGTTAAGGAGAGTCACATAAGTTGCTAATGTGATGTTTTGGATTCGAGTAGGTCCGTCTCAATTGGGTTTGGGGTGCCGTCTCAATTGGGTTTGGGGTGCTAGACTGTTTGTCACATTCTCATCCACTTGTTAATCTCCCCTAAAGGATTTAGTCACCCACGTTATTCATAATCTCAACTTCGAGTGAATAAACTATGTGAGAAACATGATCGATTCAAAGAAGAAAAGAGATGTGAAGAATTGTAGATTGAGTACCGAATGGGAAACAGAGTAGTAAATCTCTTGATTGGAATAACGAAATAAAAAATGAAAAGGAAAATATAAATTGAATACTTTAATTAAATAAACAAGTCTTTAAATCAAAACTGATTCAAGAAGAAAAATAAGAAAGTATTTAAAAAGCCGAAAAGAAAAATAACTAAAATTAACACCCCAAACCCGGCCCAGAAGTTAGGCTCGAATCTGGCGTGCCACATTGAAGTGTATTTCCAAAATTGTGTTTTCATTGAAAACCCTTCTTAATTAAAAGCTTGAGTAAAAACCCAGTTACGTCGGTTTATTATTTTTTTCGAGGTTTATTAAAAAGTTATTACCTTCAAAACCTTATTGTTGCAGAAGATTAATTTAAAACAAATGATTTACGAAAATGTGATGTTTAAAAATTACGTTGCAAAAACGTAATGTTTCGAAAACAGTAATCGTTTTGGGAAAACCACGTTCTACTTCTAGCAGATATAAATCGTAATAAACTGAAAATCCCAAATTAAAAATCAGAAATTAAAAACGGCCTTATTACAACCCAATAAGAAAATGGTTTAAGTAATGAAAAATAGAATAATAAAACTCAAAGCTGATCGTAGTGTGACCACCTCCGAGTACTCCAGTACGTCGAACCGCTTACTGAGGATTACCTGAAAAATTAAAAAGAGGGGGTGAGTTTACGAAAACTCAGTGTGTACAACCCTTATCGAACCTAAAGCATGCATCACATCAATCTGGGCCTAAACCTATTACAGTAAGCAAAGTGGGCCTAAGCCCAACACAGCAACGGTGGCATTGGGCCTTAGCCCATAATAGCCTCAGTTTGGCCTTAACCCATATCTCAATCAAATCAGATCATGCAATGCACAAATGCACAAACCAACCCTGCACTCCGTCTCCTGTCTAACCCTGCACTCCTGTGGGGATTTAATCGACCCACCCATCCCTACACTCCTTATGTAGCACCGGCTGCGGCACTAACCAATATTGCAGCAGAGCTACCAATCACATAATCGGCTTAAAGCCATCGGTGGATCCACAGTCGTTAAGCGACCATGCGACCCTAACAAATCATACACTTCCTCCATATCAATAATCCCATCCCCCTATGCAGCATAATATCACATGAATGCAGACATACTATAAATAGCATACAATAACAATCATATAACATGTAGGGGCATTTTAGTCATTTTACCCTTTAGGGGCATAACAGTCATTTTACCCTATAAGGGTATTTCGATAATCCTACCCTACAGGAGTATTTCGATAATTTTGCAAACTGAGGGTATTTCGATAATTTTGCAAATCGGGGGTATTTCGGTAATTTCCCAAATCGAGGGTATTTCAGTCAATTTTACAAACCAGGGGTATTTCAGTCAATTTACCCTACAGGGGTATTTCATTCATTTTGTGACCTTCCCAAATGTCTACAGTCGCCTCGAGCGACACAGATAACATATATGGTCATAACGGTGTAAATGGGCCCAAGGCCCATTATTCGACTCAAATGGGCCCACAAGCTTGTGGCCCATTTAGCCCAAAACTGCCTTTGGCCATGTGATCGTCATGGCCGGCTCATTATTTCCTATCCATCCACAAAATTTACTCGCGTAGGGCCCACTCAGCCCATTCTGGTCTATTTGGCCCCAAAAACGGCCTAAGCCCATGAGAACGCTCATGGTGGCCTCAACCATCTTATGCCCATATTCGTGGGCTCGATCCACCACACATGTGATCGCACGCTTGTGTGGCATCTTTCGCCGGTATTTCAGCTTTTCGGCATTTGCCGATCTATTTGGAGTGGTGTGTGTGTACACACGTTTTTTTGGCTCTTTTGTTGATTATCGGTCACAAGGCATTGCTACACACCTGTTTACCAAAATTGAGTGAATAACCCACGAGCACCAAACCTACAATCAACGAAGATATTATATTAGTCACTTAATGACAGAGTAAAACACCCTCTTCTAATACTTAAACTGAACAAAGTTGATACCTGCCTTGATTGAACGATTTTGGTTTAGCTCGCTTAAACCGTTGACGGAGATTGATAACAATCCCTTTGAAGGGTATCTTGATCAAGTGATAAGAGAAACTCTTCGTCTATCTCAGAACACTCGCAACTCCTTCATTCCACGAGAAAACCTAGGAATCAAATGAATCAACATACCATACAAAGAGAAGGGAGGATTCGGCCATAAAAGAAAGGAAGGAATTAACTTAGAAGAGCGCAAAAGAGAGGAGACGTAATACTCTTTAAAGAATAGAAAGAACAAATAGAAGTTGAACAAACTACTCACCGATTTGCTAGAAATAGTTGCTCCACCCGAACAAAGTTTGAGAGAGGTGAAGAATTTGGCCTGGTTATCAAAAAGAATAGATGATAGGCGAAACGGTTTAAGGGCGAACAGAGAGAAGAAGATGCAGTATTCTGTCCAAATAGCAAGATGGAGAGAAAGGAAATTCGTTAACAAAAAGAATCCAAGGAGGGAAGAAAGTGCATTTGGCTAAAAGAAGAATCAAGATGCAAGGAGAGGAAAATGCTAAGACCGAAAAACTTAAGAGAAAATGATATTCGACTAAGGAAGCAAGATGAAAAGGGGAAAAGTAGACTCGGAATAAGCAATCAAAAGAGGAAACGTGAGAACCCTAGAGTCCCTTAGCAAAACCGGCTCCAAAAAGTGCTAAAAACCCGAGATAGAGAGACAGAATCGGCACTCACTCCCCCACCACACTGAAATTCCGAATTTCTAAGTGCCTAAAGTCCTTATACGGCACAACTCTTTCCACCCAAAGTCCACGATTTTCTCTCCCTTATCTCTCCACAATCTACTCCTTAAATCACTCACTTGACCAATTCAAACTCTCCAAAACAGAGTTCAAATCCAACACAAACTCTTGCCCATACACGAGTAAAATAAATAATCCCTTTTGCATGCAGTGAGACTTGAACCTCTGTTCTCCTTGCTACACCTGTGACGCCATAACCACTCCACCACAGGCACTCTTTGTGTCTTCTTTTAATCACAATTACTTAAAAGGCTTACAACCAAGAGTCATGGTTCCCCTAATGCTAAAAATAAAAATATTCCATATGACATGGCTTGAACCCAGGACTTCCTAGAAGCCCCATAACCTTCCAAAATCACTCACCTAACAGACCCAACATGCAATTGTGTCGTTCTCATATTCTCAAAAGTTTTAAATGTTCCCATGCCCAAGTCCCAATAGGCCCAATTCTACTAGGCCCAAAATTCAAGGTGTTACACTACGAGGGTTTTTTAAGGTGTCTAAGACGACTTGATTACATTCAGCCCCTAATGTCTTATTTATAGTGGTCCTGGCAACCCAAATTAGGTCTTTAGCACGTTCTATGTCTTCGTATAAGTTTGATTGCACGGATAAAAATAATCCCGAAATACTTGGGCAGCATATTTGCCTTGTGTCGAGCAACATGACACCTAAATACTACTTTATGTCATTTCTTTGATGCTTTGATGTCTCGAGAAGCTTATGCATCACTTGACCTTTTCTTTCACGTCAATTGGGCCTCTATATATCCATCCTACACACTCAATTAAACCAATTAGCACAACTTAAGGCCCGTGTCAGTCTATTGGGTCAAAAAACCTACAAAATGTGTTAAAAAACTTATTTTTATTTTCTATCCTAAGGCCTAAATACTGAAAACATAAATTAAAATCCTAAATTT
This sequence comes from Gossypium australe, assembly GCA_005393395.2. Classification (NCBI taxonomy): domain Eukaryota; kingdom Viridiplantae; phylum Streptophyta; class Magnoliopsida; order Malvales; family Malvaceae; genus Gossypium; species Gossypium australe. Next base: position 62,175,643 of record CM016620.1, read on the forward strand.
CTTAGAAAATAAGATCCTTAAGTGTAGAATTGGCCCAAATTAATTACTATATTTGACAGTAGGTCACTTGTAAAACCTCGTAAGATATGATTAATTAGTGGAAGCGTGCAAGGAGGAGTAATGATTAGAGATCATCCTGATTAGGATTTGGACGTGGGTTATCTATAAATAGGATAATGTGATAGTGGAGAGAAGATTTTCGATTCATCTTTTCCACTAGACTTTATTATCATCGAAGAAACCAGGACAGTTCTTATTTGCTAACAAAGGTGTTAACTGTAAAAGCTTAGGAGAACTTTTGTACTTGTTGTTTGCTGGTAAATTCTTAAACATTCCTTTAAGCTTTACTAGATAGATAAAAACTAATTTAAGAATGGATTGGTAGGAATTCTTGGAATACTAGGTCAATGGAAATTTTTACACAAAAATTGTTTACATGTCCATATATTCTTGCTAAAACATAAAGTTTTAGTCACTTTTGATGATTAAAGAAGTTGTTTTATTGTTTTGGCCAAAGAAATGAGAGAAGGTCCTAATAACAAAGGGAAAGAACCAATAGAATAGGCAATGCTCTAAGTAAAGTATTCTGGTGAGTTCCTCTATACCTTGTGTCCGGTATTTGTACTAACTCATTTACTCTTAAATAGTGTACAGTTAGGTAAGTGACTTTGTCAATTGTCTTTGGTGTTCATGTCTGAGAAAATCCAATAAAAGAGTCAGTGCATACAAGGTTAAATATGGGTAAACAAACCCAGAAAACCTAGTACATACACAGTAGGAGTACTCCTTCCTTGGTGCACAAGCTTTGCATCTAGATAGGTGTAAAGAGGTACATGAGAGATATTGTATATTATGATACAAACAACACAGGATAAAATGTTTTGCCTCTGATATGGCACTTAGATGCAAACTGTGACTGGTGAAAACCCGATCTTATGGGAGAACACTCATGTGTTCATACAAGCAGGGGAGTTAGGAAGATACAAAGGTGATGTTGTTATATAGCTCGGTTGAGCAGATATGAAGATACAAGAAAAATTAGTTCTTCGGGAACTAATATCAAAAGCTAGCACAAGGAAGACGGTACGTGGAAAAGGATATGTATGTGGTGGTGCACGTTGCATGAAAACATAAACAGTAAGCATGTCAGTCATAAATGGTAGTCCATACTAGTGGCGTATTCGCAGAGCTGATGTGCCCATGACTATCATATATGAGTTTAGAGACCAGTGTTGTTTTCCACTAAGCAGATTTGATTATGGTATCATCTGCCAGTTGGTCTATAGACCAGAGTAATGTATCTGCCAACCATCACAAACTAGTCGAATCCCTTTTTCTTAATGTCTGGTAGTAATCCTTGTGGGATTGTTCTTCCTATGAACTCACTAAGTTCTTACAAACTTACCCAATTTCTTCTGTCTTTAGGTTTTTAGGTTAAGTGTGGTGATCGAAGGGATATAGCCAGATATGTGGCCATTTTTGAGTCTTTTTATTTGTGTGGTTAACATGTATTTGTTGGAGGTAATAGGTCAATTGTTGGAAATCGCCATTAGGTCAACTGTTGGAAATCGTCATTTTGAAAATTTAAATCTGTATTGAATGTTATTTTCAACACTTCGAATATTGAATGGATGCCTTAATGGCATAACGTTATTGATGACTCATTGATGTAAATTTAAGCAGCTGCCACAGATTAATCTGTGCATCTTTAAATCACATGTGGCGGGTTGATATTCTAAAATCACGCTTTCAAATAAAAGTAGTCTTAACATAAATGAATATCGTTATGGTAAAAGGGGTATCCACTAAAACGGATAATGGGTTTTTCTTAGTAAAAGGTGTGTTTTCTAATCGGGCTAACTTGTGACGCTCCATGTAACGCCCCAATTTTCCTAATTTCAGCTTTTGTTAATTCGCTACACAAATATTTGTCTGCTTTAGTGGTTATGTGTTTTGGGTGTGTGTGTGAGGTCCCAAATTCAAGTCTTGCATTTGGTAAGTTTTGTATTATTTTATGCATAAAGCCCTATCATTAGTCAGTAGGCTTTAATTACATGTGGGGAGAATTATATCAGAATGGGCATGCTGGTCTGGTGGTTAAGTGGAGTGTTAGTCTGCTAAAGGTCTTGTGTTTGAGTCCTTACGCGAGCTCGGACGCTTTTATTTTTGCGGTTGTTGGAGAAGGGTTTGAGTTGGTTTCAAAAAATGAGTAGTGGGTTAGCGAAGAGAATTAAGGGGAGAGATTAGGGGGTTAGCAGAATTTCTTTTTCAAAATTTTCGGCTATCACCCTGTTTCCAAAAAAAATTTCTGACGCCATTCTTCTTTTCCTTTTCCTTTTCCCCTTGAGTACTTCTTTATCAATTGTTACCTTTCCTATTTTGGGTTCTTGCGATTACTGCTCTTCTAACCTGTTTCTTTTTCGTCAATAATTGGTGAGAATTGGGAGTGTTGAAGTTTCTTTCTTTCTTGAGTTTCCTTTAGGAGGCTTATGTTCTTTTTTGGCAGTGTAGAAACGGGTGGAGTGAGGCATCGTTAGGGCTGCCAAACGGTCGAAATCACTCAAGGTTTTGGAGGTAAGTGGTAAGTGGTTGTTTTGGATCGTTGTTGGAATGATGGATTCGTTTTAAGTGTGGTTATAGGCTAATTCCGGGATTTGTAAATGTCGAGTACAGGTTCACGATTGCTTAGAGATCGTTTTAGCATCAGTGGAAACCAGGTGTGTACCCGAATCGAAAGAAAACGCGTTTTTGGCTAAAGCCAAAAACTATTCTGTCGACGTCACATAGCCATGTGGTAGGTCGTGTGCAAGGCTGTAAGTCACAACACGGCCGTGTGATTGATGAGCCAAGCCATGTGCAGGTGACAACCATGTGATGGCTGGGCGTGGCCGTGTGCGACACACGGGCTCGACTAATTGGGGTCGTGTGGGCCCACACGGGCGTGTGGGATTCTAGGCCAGGCCGTGTGATCCACACTGCCAAGGCTAATTTGGGTCGAGTGGGCCACATGGGCGTATGAGCACACTTTTCTGAAAAGTTCTGTAAGGTTGCATGGGTCACCCAAGTCGACTATGGGCCTACCGTAGGGACAGTAAGCAATACTTAGACCCCTATATAAGTGATTTGTCTGTCTGATTTCTATACTAAGCATGAATTATGATATCTGAATGTATGTACCTTTAATTACATAATAGCACGACATTCTTTGTATGTTGCGTTGCATCGAAATGGGTTGATGATATTTGGAGGAAGTATCTGAAAGGCTCTTAAGCCTGTTATCTGGTAGCTCAATTGCAATTATCTAATTATGTGCCGCATTTCGGTACAGCATGGTGTGTAGGGATGGGTGGGTTGATTTTATCCTCACATGGTGTGTAGGGTTGGACGGAGTTGGTACGTAGAGGCTGGTGGATAGGACTCTGTTATTCTATTCTGTTCTGCATATTATATCTGAGATGGGCTAAAGCCCTAGAATATATCTAATTCTGTATCTGAGTGGGCTAAGGTCCACACCGATTCTGTTATGAGCTCAGACCCGAACTGTAAATATATATGAGTGTTTTCTAATATTATGTTGTATGCAAGTTTTCAGTGGGGATTACACACTGAGTTACGAAAACTCATCCTTTTCTTTCTAATCTGTTCAGGTAATCCCTAGCTGTAGATGTATAGGTGCAGCGGAGGACTCGACGGTGACCACTGCTTCTACCTCACGATTTTTATACTTATTTTATGTTTTTGCTTATATCTGGGAAAGTTTTACGTAATGTGGCCTTTACGTATTGTGTTTAAATTTGAGATTTGCCATGTTTATGATGTTACTGTTAGCAGTAGAAAAACTAGAGTTTTCAAAATAAACAAATGTTTTACCAAAACACCACGATTAAGCAAATTGATTTAAATGCTTCCGTGAAATATAAAAATTTTGGAAAATGGACAACATTTTGAAAATGGATAATAATTGAAACAAACGACACGTTTTTGGAAGGTAGCTTAAGATAACTAAAAATAGTTTTATCAAGATTATGTTTTTTATAGCACTATCATGTGACATCACCAGATTCGGCCATAACGTCCAGGCCAGATTTAGGGTGTTACATTTAGTGGTATCAGAGTCGGGTTACAAAAATCGGCTGTGGATTTGGGTTTTAAAAAAATTGGTTTTTAAAAAATGATTTTGAGTGGTTTAAAATATTTTTGGACTGAGTATGTGGTACACCGAGTCTTCGGCGCTGATCCTGTAAGCATTCTGAAATTCTGTTTAAATTTGTCTGAAAATACTACTACCATGCTTGAAACAGCCAATAGGTAGTATATTGTACTAAAAACACTCTAGGTAGTGTAAACTGAAAAACGTAGTGAGACTGAGACTCACGATAACGAACTTTAAACTTATGATACTGTTCTGCATAAAACATCTGTTAACAAATATCGGAACTGTATCTAATGTGTAAAATTGTTAATACAAATAAACCCTGAATTTACGATGAGCGCACGAGGTACTCGCGGACGGGGCACTAGAGGCCGTGGTAGAGGCCGTAGAGGGGCTCAAGCTGGGTCATGATCATCTGGAAATCCGCCTAATCTGCATACTAGGGAGACACCGGTATCACCTGCGACAGAGACTGGATCTTGAGATTACATGGCTGGGGACGACGCACTGTCTCAGGCCATGCTGAGGATATTGGAGAGGGTCGCTAGGCCAACACCGAATCTGGAGGCCGGGGGTCGATTATAGAACGACTCTGATCCAATTTGGCTGAATTATTCGGCAGCGTCACTGGAGTCGCCCCTAATGTGGCTGAATATTGGGTGGAGGCCACGGAAAGAATTATGGACGATCTGGATTGTACCGCCAAGTAGAAGCTTAAGGGGGTTGTTTATCTACTTCGCGATGAAGCTTACCAGTGGTGGCTGACGGTTAAGGAGGGCGCCCAGCCCGACTGACTGACTTGGGATTACTTTAAGACTGCTTTCCAGAGTAAGTATGTGGGAGCCAGCTATATTGACGCTAAGAGACGTGAGTTCCTTAATCTCACCTAAGGAGACCGTTCAGTGGCCGAGCATAAGGCCGAGTTTCTAAGATTGAGCCGGTACACGTGGGGCATGGTGGCGACCGAGTATAAGCGATGCGTCCGTTTTGAGGGTGGACTCAGGAACAGTTTGCGAGTTCTGATAGCTCCGCAAAGGGAGCGTAACTTTTTCGCTTTGGTCTAAAAGGCGAAGATCGCCAAGCGTGCTGAGCACTAAAACCTAGAGAGAGGAAAGAATAAGAGGGAATCGGAGCCCTCGAGTTCTGTGATGAGGCCTAAGAAGAAGGGTAGGTCTGATGGGCCAGTGAGAGTTGGGCCTCCTATTGCACCTACTGGGGTAGCGCTTTGTGGACACTGTGGTAGACGCCATCCGGGCGAGTATTGGAGGACGAATGGGGCATGTTTGAGATGTGGTTCGACTAAGTACCATGTTCGGGATTGTCCGTTGAGAAATGATCAGATGCAAGCATTGGTTACTGGTGCTATGCAGCCGTCGAGTGCAGTTCAGCAGCACCTAGGGGCCGAGGGAAGGCCAGGGGTGGTAATGGCATGGGTCGAGGACAGAGAGCACCAGACAGAGGTATGGGACTGACTGAGGCGAGGCAGCTCACACTGGTTTATGCTGCCGGTCGCCGTGAGGACCTAGATGCCTCGGACATCATCACGGGTACATTTCTAATTTATAATGTACCTTATTTGGCACAGATAGACATAGACTCTACACAATCTTACGTCGCTTGTTCAGTGTCTGAAACCTTGGGGATTCCGGTTGATAGTACTTCTAGTGAGGTAATTGTTATGAGTCTATTGGGGCAGTCTATCCAAGTTAGTAAACTATATAAAGACATTCCGTTAGAGGCACAAGGGACCGTGTTTCTGGCTAATTTGATGGAGCTTCCATTCGGGGAGTTTGATTTGATACTGGCAATGGACTGGCTAGTCAAGCACCAGGTAAGTCTGGACTGTGCGACAAAAAGGGTTGTTTTAAGAATCGAGGAGGACAATGAGGTAGTGGTGATTGAGGAACATCGGAACTACCTGACTAATGTGATTTCTACGTTGGTAGCAGAAAAGTTGGTACGGAAAGGATGTGAGGCATTCTTGACCTACATCAATGTTTCTGATTCTGGAGACTCTTTGATTAAGGACATCAGAACCGTGAGGGACTTTTCGGATGCTTTTCTTGAAGAACTACCGGGTCTGCCTCCAAGCTGAGAATTGGAATTTGGGATTGAGCTCATTCCGGGTACAGCTCCGGTGTCTATCGCACCTTACCGAATGGCACCGAAGGAGCACACAGAGCTTAAGGCTTAAATTCAAGAACTGTTAGATTGTGGGTTCATTCTCCAAGTCTGTCTCCATGGGGAGCACCAATACTATTTGTTAAGAAAAAAGATGGGACAATGTGGATGTGCATCGATTATCAGTAGTTGAATAAACTGATAATCAAGAATAAGTACCCACTTCCGAGGATAGATGACCTATTCAACCAATTTAGAGGGGCTTTTGTGTTTTCCAAGATTGATCTATGATCAAGTTACCATCAACTGAAGGTTATGGAAGCTGATGTGCATAAGACGACATTTAGGACTCGTTATGGACATTACGAGTTCCTGGTTATGCCTTTTGGGTTGACCAATGCACCAACGACATTTATGGATTTGATGAACCGTGTGTTCCAGCCTTATCTGGACCAGTTTGTGGTGGTATTCATCGATGATATCCTAGTGTATTCCAAGACTGAGGACGAGCATGATGAGCATCTCAGTGTGGTACTACAGATCCTTCGTGAGAAACAGTTGTACGTAAAGTTCAGTAAGGGTGAGTTCTGGCTTCGGAAAGTAACCTTTTTGGGGCATGTGAATTCTGCGGAGGGGATTCGTGTTGATCCTTATAAGATTGAGGCTGTGTTGGAATGGAAACAGCCGAAGAATGTGTCTGAAATCCGCAGCTTCTAGGGCTGGCAGGTTATTATAGACGCTTCGTAGAAGGGTTCTCCTTGATCGCAGCACCGTTAACCAAACTTTTGCGCAAGGGAGTTCCCTTTGTCTGGACTGATAAGTAGCAAGAGAGCTTCGAAAAGCTCAAATCATTTTTGACTCTGGCTCCGATTTTGATTCAGCCTGAATCTGGGAAGGATTTCATCGTATACAGTGATGTGTCACATGTGGGTTTAGGTTGCATTCTGATGCAGGATGGTAAAGTGGTAGCACATGCATCTCGTCAGCTCAAAATGCATGAGGCTAACTATCTGACTCATGATTTGTAGCTGGTTGTTGTAGACTTTGCTTTAAAGATTTAGAGGCACTACCTGTACGGTGAGAAGTGTACCATCTACACTGATCATAAAAGCCTCAAATATCTCCTCACTCAGAAGGAGTTAAACCTTAGGCAGTGTAGATGGGTTGAACTGTTGAAGGATTATGACTGCACCATTGAGTACCATCCTGGTAAGGCCAATGTGGTGATGGACGCTTTGAGCCGTAGGGTATGACCGATCTGAGAGCGATATTAGCTCGACTCAGTTTATTCGATGATGGAAGTCTGTTAGCGGAACTTCAGGTTAAGCCTACATGGATTGATTAGATCAGAGGTAAAAAGAAGGGGGATAAGTCTTTTGAGTTGTGATTCCATCAGGTTGAGGCTGGGGATGGTACTGATTTTAGAATTAATAGTGATGGGGTACTCTGTTTCCACGGTCGAATTTGTGTACTGAGTGATGAGGATTTAAGACAGTCAATTCTGAGGGAAGCGCATAGTAGCCCTTACGCTATGCACTTCAGCGGGAATAAAATGTACTGAGATCTGCGAGAGTTATATTGGTGGCCAGGGTTGAAGCGTGAGGTTACTGACTTCGTTATTCACTGTTTGACTTGTCAGCAGGTTAAGGCTGAGCATCAATTGCCTTCGAGGTTGCTGCAGCTGGTGAAGATACCGATGTGGAAATGGGAATGAGTAACGATGGACTTTGTTAGTGGGTTACCTTTAACACCCACTAAGAAGGATTCTGTCTAGGTCATCATGGATCGATTGACCAAGTCTGCTCACTTCATTCCGGTTAGGACAAACTTTTCTCTCCAGAAGTTAGCTAAGCTATATATATCTGAAATAGTGGGATTGTATAGGGTTCATGTCTCGATTATCTCCGATAGGGATCCACGCTTCACGTTTCAGTTCTGGAAGAAATTGCATGAGTCTCTTGGTTTAAGGTTAGACTTTAGCATTGCTTTCCATCCTCAGATAAATCGTCAGTCGGAGAGGGTGATTCAAGTACTGGAGGACTTGTTGAGGAGTTGTGTTATCGACTTCCAAGGCAATTGGGAGGAGTATTTGCTTTTGGCAGAGTTTCCCTACAATAATAGCTACTAGTCTAGCATTCAGATGGTGCCCTACGAGGCGTTGTACGGTCGTAAGTGTCACATTCCCTTGTGTTGGATTGAGTTGGGAGAGCGGCGTGTTCTGGGTCCATAATTGGTTTCTGAAACTAAAGATACGGTCCGATTGATCCGAGATCGACTGAAAGCAGCATCTGATAGGCAGAAATCTTATGCTGATCTGAAGAGAAAGGATATTGAGCATTCTGTGGGGGACTTAGTTTTTCTCAAGGTCTCACCATGGAAGGTCTTAAGGTTCGGTCGTAAGGGTAAGCTGAGCCCTCGGTTTATTGGGTCGTACCGCATTCTGAGACGAGTGGGGCCAGTCGCATATCAATTAGAGCTTCCTCCGGAATTGGATCGTATTCATGATGTTTTTCATGTTTCAATGTTGAGGCGCTATCGCTCTCATCCTACACATATTGTTCCAGTTGAGGACATTGAGGTTAGATTAGATTTGACGTTTGAGGAGGAGCTGGTCCAAATTCTGGATCGCGACATTAAAGTTCAGCGAATGAAGTCAATCCCCTTAGTGAAAGTACTGTGGCAGAATCATAGCACTAAAGAGGCCACTTGGGAGCCGGAGAATTTGATGCGTCAGCAATATCCTCACCTCTTCTGATCAGGTAAAATTTCGAGGACAAAATTTCTTTTAGGAGGTAAAGTTGTAACACCCTAATTTTCCTAATTTCGGCTTTTGTTAATTTTCTACACAAATATATGTCTGCTTTAGTGGTTATGTGTTCTGGGTGTGTATGTGAGGTCTCAAGTTCAAGCCTTGCATTTGGTAAATTTTGTATTTTTTATGCATAAAGCCCTATCTTTAGTCAGTAGGCTTTAATTACATGTAGGGAGAGTTATATCAGAATGGGCATGCTGGTCTGGTGGTTAAATGGAGTGTTAGTATGCTAGAGGCCTTGTGTTTAAGGTAATCCCCAGCTGTAGACGGATCGGTGCAGCGGGGGACTCGACGGTGACCATTGCTTCTACCTCCCAGTTTTTATACTTATTTTTTGGTTTTGCTTATATCTGGGAAAGTTTTATGTAATATGGCTTTTACGTATTTTGTTTAAATTTGGGATTTGCAACGTTTATAGTGTTACCGTTAGCAGTAGGAAAACTCGAGTTTTCAAAACAAACAAATGTTTTACCAAAACACCACGATTACACAAACTGATTTAAATGCTTTCGCGAAATATAAAAATTTTGGAAAATGGATAAGATTGAAACAAACGACACGTTTTTGGAAGGTAGCATAAGATAACGAAAAATGGTCTTATCGCGATTCTGTTTTCTAAAGCACTATCATGTGACATCGCCAGATTCGGCCATAACGTTCAGGCTGGGTTTGGGGTGTTACACTCCATGCCCGGATCCAACGATCAGGTTGGGTGTGGGGTGCTACATCGGATACATAGGTACTCAACCACATCAGTTGCTCGTCTGAGCTAAATATATTCGTGTTAAGTTACCAGTCTAAACTAAACCTTTATGGCACATTTAATTGCTTATTCAAGCTGAAAATATTCATGTCAGACTACCCGTCTGAGCTAAACCTTTAAAACAACATCAGGTCACTAGTCCAGGCTAAACCTGTGTCACATGTATCTTCAAGTTCGCAACAAATCTTGGATCTCGATAATCACCTGTAATCAATCCGTATGAGTGTGCACAATACCCTATTGACATGTCATTGCATCCTAACATTTACTAAGTTTACTCGGGTATTTTTAACACATGTTTACATTCCTTGACAATTTAGTCCAAATCTCAGCTTTATACCTTTTCACAACCAAACACATATATGATCACAAATCAAATACACGACAACATAAACACAACTATAACATATGAACTTACCTAAAAAAATCAGCAATTGGAACTTCAAGGGCTATTCAACAATTTTATCTTTTCCCCGATTATCTTCAGTTTGGTTCGATTCCAATCTATACAATAAACTGGTTCAATTTGTTAATACCACACATTTTATAACATCCTATTATATGCATGAACCAGTTCAATTTCATTTTTCAAATGCCCCTAAAGTTTTACATTTTATTCAATTTAGAACCTAAAACTGAAATAACCATAACTTTCAATTTTGAGCTTTGGTTTCAAAATCTATCTCAATTACATCTTTTTAGGAACCTCTATTATCTATAATTACAAAAATTTTACATCAAATATCTAATTTTTACCCTTTAGTCCTTATGTTCAAACATGATCGCTGAAATCAGAGCTTTAAAAATTTATAAAATGAATGATCAAACCTGGAAACTAACTCTAACAACGATTAAAGGCAAGTGTACCTATCGAACAGTAGTATAGCTTAGGCAAGGCCGGATTGTCGAACCCAAAGGAACTAAAAGTACTAATACTAACTTTCTTTTTATTATTTAGCCTAAAATAAAGTGAAATTGCTTTAATCTAAATTAACGACTACAAAGCTAAAGACGCAAAGACAAAAAGAACGAATTGGGAAATAATTAGAAGAAAAACTCAGTTGATCACGACGATACCCTTAGGAAGAATCCACCTAGATTTCACTTGTTATCTAACACTAAACCATACGATTTATTCACTTAGTTTGATCCGTAGGACTCCCTAACGTATATTAAACCCTCTCTCGAGGCGAATAACGTCTAACACTAGGTTAATTAGTGGAACTCTCGTTCTCTTATAATAACCCCCTAGAATAGCAGTAAATCAATCTATGGATTCCCATATTAGGATTCACCCTAATGCGGCAAAATCTCGTCACCTATCTCTAGGCATGCAATCAACTCCGCTTAATGATGCTAGATCTACTCTTAAGCAGGGTCTATTCCTCCTCCACCTAAGCACATCAAACTTGAATCAATATCCGCGAAATATTAACTCAAGAATTAAGCACACATAATTAAGAACAAACTAAGTATTTATCATATAATTCAGAAAACAATAACAAGATTCATCTAGGTTTCATCCCCTTCAGGTATCTGAGGGGTTTAGTTCATAACAAATAAAGAAAACATCTCAAGAGAAAAGATAAAACAAAACATAAGAAATCCATAAAACTCCCTGAAGGAATTGAAGGAGAGATTCATCGTCTTGAGTAGAATTCCGGCTTCTTGGGATGGATCAACTGGCTAACTTCGAGTGATTCCCACAACTCTGACCTTTCCGGCTTGGCTTATTGGCCTAGCTCGAGGCACTCTCAACGGTGGTACTTAGGGAGTATTTATAGGCTATTGGAATGCGATTCTCTCTCCCTAAGTATCCTTTTCCGACTAAAATTGTCTAAGTCCACGACAGGGGCACGGCCATGCCACACGCCCGTATGACTCGTCTTCAGGCTGTGTTCGGATTTCTAAGTTGAGGTACGGCCGTGTGGACTTTGGGCCAGGTCGTGTTGATTTCGTGATATGGCCCATTTACTCTGTTTTGGGCCCGTTTTATGTTCTTTTCATCCTCGGGTGCTATCCTGGGTATAAGACATGAAAAGAAAGGATTAAGAGCACCTTTTTACATAAATTGAGGAATAAATCATCCAAAAACAAGCTAAATGTGGGATTAAAATATGCTATAATTACGGTTTATTAAATACCCCCACACTTAAGCTTTTGCTTGTCCTTAAGCAAAATTCTCAACATACATTTAAAATGAACTTTCCATAATTCATAATTTCTGCTAACAATGTCTTATCATAATTCATAGATAATTTACACATGGATAATTCAATTCAAAGAGTCCTAAAGATTCAAACAAGATAAGTCATGAATTTGTATTTTGAAAACATAGGTGTCTTCCCTTATCTGAAATATTACCCTTGATTCGAAATTGACAAGAATTGACATCCTCACTATAGATTCACTCAAATCACTCAAAGTGTTTAAGGTTTAGGAAAAGAAGCACTCATACGTCGAACCTGAAAAGTTAATCCCATAGGCTTGCCTGAAAATCAAATCTCCACCACTGTAAAATGAGATGATAAATAGATCAAAAGGTCTTTGTTAGGGTTGTAATGGGGCTAGGGTTAAGGTGTGGATAAAGGCTGAAATTAGAAGGTTAGAATCGAGATTGAATTGACAAGTACCTACCTAAGAATACTTGAAATAATATTTACATCAATTGATAATAATCCTAACAATACGAGCTTTTCGTTCGGAATATAAACTTTAATTGTATAAGCTCACTATTAATACTGAGTATACTTCGATTTTTTTTTAGAACAAACTAATAATAAAGGATGAATTCAACTCATAGCATAATGTAATTCGGTAACTAATCAAATCATATCTCGATTAGAGGGTGGTCAAAAGAAAGGGTGATAACAAATACAAAGGGGTTTTTGGGTTATTAATAGGTGAGTCAACAAAAAGGTTTGTTAGGATCAACGGGGTTCATTAGGGGTTAATTGTGAGGGTAGGCTTTTTAGTGGAGTGAGTGGGTTAAAACCTAGGTGCCTTTATCATCTCTGTATATCAATTCATAAATGTGGTCTCAACATGTATAAACGAGGCAAGTTCTAGGATAACAGTTCAAAGTTGACACACTCATAATCAATAAGTGAGCACGAAAAAGAATATATGCTCTAAAAGGCTCAAAATCTCACGAAAGTTATAGGTGTTTTGACATCAATCTCAAAAATTTCAAATTTCAAAGCAATATTCAAATTTAGGTTAACAACCTAGCAAAAATTTTAGTTTTTGAAAAATAGACTTATCATGCTTGATTCTCTAGTATCTTAAAATTTAATCATAAATGCACAATTATCAATGACTTAATCAAAAACATGTCAATAAAAACCATAAATCATTAGAAATTTCATCCTAATTAGTAATATGAAAAATTTCCTTAAAGACAAGACTAAATTTAAGGATTTGAGAATAATGAAAACAGTTTGGCTGGATTTAAGAATAATGCAGAAAGTTAGGCCCTTCTTTAGATAAATATTCACCCCTCCCCCCCCCCGGCGCACTTAAGATGTACATTGCCCTCAATGTACAAAGATAGGTATAACATTTATGGGATAAATCAAAAGAGAAGGGGAAAGAATACTCCCTGAATTTTGGATGGTGTCCTTGGAGGATGGTAGAGGTCGTGGTGTGAAGAGGTCGGTCTGGATGACGAGCCTGCACTAGATGAAAAAATTGGGGAGCTCGTAGAGGATTAGCCAGGGATTATTAAGACACATTTAAAATAACCTAAATATATAATGTAAGACAAGAAGGAAAAAGGAAAATAGACTAAGAAGGAAAATAAAAATAAAAGGAAAGGTGGATGGACCGGAGAGTCCTTATTGATGGATGGTTCGCGAGGTGGGTGTGACTTCTAGGGCTGCGGAGGTGCTAACGGTGGCAGAAGTGGCGTGGTTATCATGGTGGTCGGCGTGATTCCCAAGCAGCCTGGCGAACCTGACACTAAGAAACTAAAATAAGTTAAACTAAACTAAGCATAAGATTGTCAAAGAGCAGGAAATTGAAGCAAAAGAGAAAAGAAAAATAAAAACTAATTGGTCTCAAAGACTCTTGGCTTGGTGAGTAGACGAAGCTGCCGGCATGAACTCATGTTAATCGTTCTTCTTTAAAAAGACTATTGTTGGCCTTTTTTCGCTTCTTCGACATGATGTTGGATGGCTCAAGGATCTAGAGTTTTATTATAAAGAGGAAAAAAATCTGAGAGGGAGAAGGGAGAAAAGAAAAGAAAGAAGAAATCAGATGGGGAGAAGGGGAAGGGCTGTGGGGTTTAAATAGGATTTCAAATCTGGCACGTTCCTACACCCGTGGACCAGGAGCGTGTCAATTTACACAGCCATCTCGCACGGCCGTGTGTCTGTGTGTGTTGAATCTCCCTGGCCATTCTTCTGCTAACCACGCCCGTATATGTGAAGTCAGTATGTTAGCACGGTTGGGCGACGTGTTCTGCCCATGGTCGACAAGTCAGTATCCTCGCACGGTTGGAAGACACGGGCGTGTTCTGCCCATGGTGTGTAAGTCAGTAGCTTCATACGGTCTAGAGGCACGGGCGTGCCATTTTTACGGAGCTCGTGGGGTAGTGGTTGGATCCGTGACGTCGAAAAGTGGTTGGGAGTGATTCGTACGGCCTCTGATAAGTCACTACGGAGATTCTGGTGGTCCACATGGTCATGGACACGGCCGTGTATAAGACCGTGTGACCTTGAAATTCTGTACTTTTGGTTAGTTGTAAAAGAAAAGAAAGAAGGGAAATAAAGAAACTGAAAATAAAATTGAAAGAAAATAATGTTAGTACTCGGGTTGCCTCCCGAGAAGCGCTCGTTTATAGTCTTAAGCTAGACTTTTCCTCGTAATTGTAAAAATCAGGGAGGTTTAAATGTTTGAATATCTTCCCTCATGCTTACAGTTCTATTTTCTTGATAAAGTTTAAGTCGAGAAGCGTTTACCTTAAAAGTGCCGAATGTTGGACTGCTTACCTCGACTATTCTGTGGGGGAAGATATCGTGTTCCTTAAGAGGAGTTTCTCCATTTGTTTTCAGGCCTGTTATGATGATGTGAGGATCTGTGTAGTCTAACAGTACCTGATCTCCTATTTTGAAGTGATTAGATGTTCCTACGAGCTTTTCTGGTGGTTAAATTGAGGATCTTTGTTAGGGTTGTAATGGGGCTAGGGTTAAGGTGTGGATAAAGGTTGAAATTAGAAGGTTAGAATCGAGATTGAATTGACAAGTACCTACCTAAGAATACTTGAAATAATATTTACATCAACTGATAATAATCCTAACAATACGAGCTTTTCTTTCGGAATATAAACTTTAATTGTATAAGCTCACTATTAATACTGAGTATACTTCAATTTTTTTTAGAACAAACTAATAATACAGGATGAATTCAACTCATAGCATAATGTAATTCGGTAACTAATCAAATCATATCTCGATTAGAGGGTGATCAAAAGAAAGGGTGATAACAATTACAAAGGGGTTTTTGGGTTATTAATAGGTGAGTCAATAAAAAGGTTTGTTAGGATCAACGAGGTTCATTAGGGGTTAATTGTGAGTGTAGGCTTTTTAGTGGAGTGAGTGGGTTAAAACCTAGGTGCCTTTATCATCTCTGTATATCAATTCATAAATGTGGTCTCAACATGTATAAACGAGGCAAGTTCTAGAATAACAGTTCAAGGTTGACACACTCATAATCAATAAGTGAGCACGAAAAAGAATATATGCTCTAAAAGGCTCAAAATCTCACGAAAATTATGGGTGTTTTGACATCAATCTCATAAATTTCAAATTTCAAAGCAATATTCAAATTTAGGTTAACAACCTAGCAAAAATTTTAGTTTTTGAAAAATAGACTTATCATGCTTGATTCTGTAGTATTTTAAAATTTAATCATAAATGCACAATTATCAATGACTTAATCAAAAACATGTCAATAAAAACCATAAATCATTAGAAATTTCATCCTAATTAGTAATATGAAAAATTTTCTTAAAGCCAAGACTAAATTTAGGGATTTGAGAATAATGAAAATAGTTTGGCCGTATTTAAGAATAATGCAGAAAGTTAGGCCCTTCTTTAGATAAATATTCACACCCCCCCCCCCCCCCCGCGCACTTAAGATGTACATTGCCCTCAATGTACAAAGATAGGTATAACATTTATGGGATAAATCAAAAGAGAAGGGGAAAGAATACTCCCTGAATTTTGGATGGTGTCCTTGGAGGATGGTAGAGGTCGTGGTGTGAAGAGGTCGGTCTGGATGACGAGCCTGCATTAGATGAAAAAATTGGGGAGCTCGTAGAGGATTAGCCAGGGATTATTAAGACACATTTAAAATAACCTAAATATATAATGTAAGACAAGAAGGAAAAAGGAAAATAGACTAAGAAGGAAAATAAAAATAAAAGGAAAGGTGGATGGACCGGAGAGTCCTTATTGATGGATGGTTCGCGAGGTGGGTGTGACTTCTAGGGCTGCGGAGATGCTGGCGGTGGCAGAAGTGGCGTGGTTATCGTGGTGGTCGGCGTGATTCCCAAGCAGCCTGGTGAACCTGACACTAAGAAACTAAAATAAGTTAAACTAAACTAAGCATAAGATTGTCAAAGAGCAGGAAATTGAAGCAAAAGAGAAAAGAAAAATAAAAACTAATTGGTCTCAAAGACCCTTGGCTTGGTGAGTAGACGAAGCTGCTGGCATGAACTCATGTTAATCGTTCTTCTTTAAGAAGACTATTGTTGGCCTTTTTCACTTATTCGACATGATGTTGGATGGCTCAAGGATCTAGAGTTTTATTATAAAGAGGAAAAAAATCTGAGAGGGAGAAGGGAGAAAAGAAAAGAAAGAAGAAATCAGATGGGGAGAAGGGGAAGGGCTGTGGGGTTTAAATAAGATTTCAAATCTGGCACGTTCCTACGCCCGTGGACCATGGGCGTGTCGATTTACATAGCCGTCTCGCACGGCCATGTGTCTGTGCGTGTTGAATCTCCCTGGCCATTCTTCTGCTAACCACGCCTGTGTATGTGAAGTCAGTATGTTAGCACGGTTGGGCGGCACGGGCATGTTCTGCCCGTGGTCGACAAGTCAGTATCCTCGCACGGTTGGAAGACACGGGCGTGTTCTGCCTGTGGTGTGTAAGTCAGTTGCTTCACACGGTCTAGAGGCACGGGGGTGCCATTTTTACGGAGCCCGTGGGGTAGTGGTTGGATCCGTGACGTCGAAAAGTGGTTGGGACTGATTCGCACGGCCTCTGATAAGTCAGTACGAAGATTTTGGTGGTCCACACGGTCATGGACACGGCCGTGTATAAGACCGTGTGACCTTGAAATTCTGCACTTTTGGTTAGTTCTAAAAGAAAAGAAAGAAGGGAAATTAAGAAACTGAAAATAAAATTGGAATAAAATAATGTTAGTGCTCGGGTTGCCTCCCGCGAAGCGCTCGTTTAGAGTCTTAAGCTAGACTTTTCCTCGTAATTGTAAAAATTAGGGAGGTTTAAATGTTTGAATATCTTCCCTCATGCTTACAGTTCTGTTTTCTTGATAAAGTTTAAGTCGAGAAGCGTTTACCTTAAAAGTGCCGAATGTTGGACTGCTTACCTCGACTATTCTGTGGGGGAAGATATCGTGTTCCTTAAGAGGAGTTTCTCCCTTTGTTTTCAGGTCTGTTATGATGATGTGAGGATCTGTGTAGTCTAACAGTACCTGATCTCCTATTTTGAAGTGATTAGATGTTCCTATGAGCTTTTCTGGTGGTTCGTCTGGTTTTATTTCGTGTGGTCTTGGTTCTTCTTTGACGAGTGTCTTCTGCTCTTCTAATTTGTCGACCCTAAAGCTTTGTTCCTTATGTAATTCCTCTTTGTCGAATTGGGGTTTTGGCTCAGGGTTATATCCTTGTGGTGTTTCCTGCTATGAAAGTTGCACAAATTAATTATCAAATGAATTTTCTTTCTTACCTCCATCGATTGTTGTCCTGGCCGAATCAAGGGCTTGAAGACTGATTGATTCGTCACCTACACAAAGTATGAGTTTGCCTGTGGCAACATCAATTTTAGTCTTGGCAGTTGCTAAGAAGGGTCGTCCTAAAATTAAGGGGATTGAATTATCCTCATCCATGTCTAAAACAACAAAATCTACTGGGAAAACAAATTTATCGATTTTGACAAGAACAACTTCGATAATGCCCCTAAGAATTCTCACAGTTTTATCAGCTAATTGTATACTCATCCTAGTTTGCTTGGGCTTCCCTAGACCTAGTCGTTTAAACAATGTATAAGGCATGACATTTATGCTTGCCCCTAAATCAGCTAAAGCATTATCAATAGTTAAACTACCAATAAAACATGGAATTGTAAAACTCCCTGGATCTTTTTTCTTCTGCGATAGTTTATTCTGTAACATTGCTGAGCATGCTACGTTTAATTCCACATGGTTCTCTTCATCTATTTTGCGTTTGTTTGTCAAGAGCTATCTTAAAAATTTCCTTGAGTCTGGCATCTGAAAAAGAGCTTCAAGAAGAGGTAAGTTAATAAGTAATTTCTTTAAAAGTTTAAGAAACTTACCAAACTGTTCTTCTGAATCATCTCTTTTCATTGCCTTAGGATAAGGTATGCGAGGTTGGTACTCTTTTATTACTGGTTTCGGCTTTTCTTGTGCTACCTCTGTTTTACCTTCGCCTACCTCTTTGTTTGGTTCGTCTACCCCTTTGCTGTCGTGATCTGTGATGGCTTGAATTTGCTCTTTAGGGTTGATTTGGGTATTGCTTGGTAGGCGTCCTTGTGGTCGTTCAGACATTAGCTTTGCGAGTTGCTCGACTGCATTAGTTACTTCCTTGACTGACTTAGTGAGTTCACTGACTCGATTCTTGTTGTTTTTAATTGTTCTTTCAGTTTCATGGAAACAGTTTTCCATGTTTGCCATAAATTTTGTCAGCATTTCTTCGAGGTTTGGCTTCTTCTCTTGCTGATAGGGCTGATTTTGGAAGTTTTGAGGAGGTTGTTGCCTTTGATTTCCTTGATTTCCTTGACCTCCCCATGAAACTTTTGGGTGGTTCCTCCAACCTGGATTGTAAGTATTAGTATAGGGATTATTATTAGATCTGAAATTATTACCTATGTAATTCAGCTGTTCATTTTCTGCATCTGGTTGGTAGGGTGGGTACTCAAGATTCGCCACGGTTTCACTTGCGTCGCACTGCATGACTAGATCTGCCTGTGAAGAACACAAACTATCAATCTTTTTATTCATTCTCTCTATCTGTGTTGATAGTGTGGTTATTGCATCGAGGTTGTAAACTCCGGCTGATTTTTTTGGTTTCGTCCTTGTAACCTGCCACTGATAGTTATTTAGTGACATCTCTTTAATAAACTCGTAGGCTGCTTCAGGAGTTCTATTGTTCAGAGTTCCACCGGCTGCTGAATCAATTAGTTGTCTCGTTGAGGGGTTTACACCGTTATAGAATGTTTGGACTTGTAGCCACAAGGGTAGACCGTGGTGTGGACACCTTCTCAAGAGGTCCTTGTATCTCTCCCATGTGTCGTATAATGTCTCTAAATCCATCTACACAAAAGAAGATATATCATTCCGTAATTTGGCTATTTTGGCCGGTGTGAAATATTTCAATAAAAACTTTTTGATCGTCTGTTCCCATGTAATCATTGATCCTCGTGGTAACGAGTTTAACCACTATTTGGCTTTATTCTTTAATGAAAAAGGGAATAACCAAAGACGTATGGCATCATCAGAAACGCCATTCATTTTGAAGGTATCACAAAACTCTAAAAAAATTAGCTATATGCGTGTTTGGATCTTCGTCCTGCAAACCATCAAATTGAACAAACTGTTGAATCATTTGTATTGTGTTAGGCTTTAATTCAAAATTGTTAGCAGCTATAGCAGGCCTAACAATACTTGATTCCGCTCCTGTTAAATGCGGTTTAGCATAATCAAACATAGTACGTGGAGCATTGTTTTCCACCACATCATGTGGTGGTGGATTATTCTCGTCCATCCCTTCAGTAGGATTGGATCTGCCTTTCTTGCTCTTCCTCTGTTTAATTTAGGGTTCGCCTAATTTCTCTGCGGGTCCTACGAATGGTAGCTTCAATTTCACTGTCGTATACTAATGGTCCTTTCGGGTTCCTTCTAGTCATAAACTAGAGGTACCTGCTGAGAAAAGAAAAAGAAGGAAAATTTAGCAAAAATTAAAATTTAACCTAAAAAAATAAAATTGCAAAAAATAAAAATAATGGCTAAAGTAATAAAAATGGAGTTTTCTTAATATTTTAGTTCCCCGGCAACGGCACCAAAAACTTGATCACTGAAATCAGAGCTTTAACTATTTATAAAACGAATGATCAAACCTGGAAATTAACTCTGACAACGACTAAATGCAAGTGTACCTATCGAACAGTAGTATAGCTTAGGCAAGGTCGGATTGTCGAACCCAAAGGAACTAAAAGTACTAATACTAACTTTCTTTTTATTATTTAGCCTAAAATAAAGTGAAATTGCTTTAATCTAAATTAACGACTACTAAACTAAAGGCGCAAAGACAAAAAGAACAAATTGGGAAATAACTAGAAGAAAAACTCAGTTGATCACGACGATACCCTTAGGAAGAATCCACCTAGATTTCACTTGTTATCTAACACTAAACCATACGATTTATTCACTTAGTTTGATCCGTAGGACTCCCTAACGTATATTAAACCCTCTCTCGAGGCGAATAACGTCTAACACTAGGTTAATTGAGGAATAATTCATCCAAAAAAAAGCTAAATGTGGGATTAAAATATGCTATAATTACGGTTTATCAAATACCCCCACACTTAAGCTTTTGCTTGTCCTTAAGCAAAATTCTCAACTTACAATTAAAATGAACTTTCCATAATTCATAATTCCTGCTAACAATGTCTTATCATAATTCATAGATAATTTATACATGGATAATTCAATTCAAAGAGTCCTAAAGATTCAAACAAGATAAGTCATGAATTTGTATTTTGAAAACATAGGTGTCTCCCATTATCTGAACTATTACCCTTGATTCGAAATTGACAAGAATTGACATCCTCACTATAGATTCACTCAAATCACTCAAAGTGTTTAAGGTTTAGGAAAAGAAGCACTCATACGTCGAACCTGAAAAGTTAATCCCATAGGCTTGCCTAAAAATCAAATCTCCACCACTGTAAAATGAGATGATAAATAGATCAAAAGGTCTTTGTTAGGGTTGTAATGGGGCTAGGGTTAAGGTGTGGATAAAGGCTGAAATTAGAAGGTTAGAATCGAGATTAAATTGACAAGTACCTACCTAAGAATACTTGAAATAATATTTACATTAACTGATAATAATCCTAACAATACGAGCTTTTCTTTCGGAATATAAACTTTAATTGTATAAGCTCACTATTAATACTGAGTATACTTTGATTTTTTTTTAGAACAAACTAATAATAAAGGATGAATTCAACTTATATCGTAATGTAATTCGGTAACTAATCAAATCATATCTCGATTAGAGAGTGGTCAAAAGAAAGGGTGATAACAAATACAAAGGGGTTTTTGGGTTATTAATAGCTGAGTCAATAAAAAGGTTTGTTAGGATCAACAGGGTTCACTAGGGGTTAATTGTGAGGGTAGGCTTTTTAGTGGAGTGAGTGGGTTAAAACCTAGGTGCCCTTATCATCTCTGTATATCAATTCATAAATGTGATCTCAACATGTATAAACGAGGCAAGTTCTAGAATAACAGTTCAAAGTTGAGACACTCATAATCAATAAGTGAGCATGAAAAAGAATATATGCTCTAAAAGGCTCAAAATCTCACGAAAATTATGGGTGCTTTGACATCAATCTCATAAATTTCAAATTTCAAAGCAATATTCAAATTTAGGTTAACAACCTAGCAAAAATTTTAGTTTTTGAAAAATAGACTTATCATGCTTGATTCTGTAGTATCTTAAAATTTAACCATCAATGCACAATTATCAATGACTTAATCAAAAACATTTCAATAAAAACCATAAATCATTAGAAATTTCATCCTAATTAGTAATATGAAAAATTTCCTTAAAGACAAGACTAAATTTAGGGATTTGAGAATAATGAAAACAGTTTGGCCGGATTTAAGAATAATGCAGAAAGTTAGGCCCTTCTTTAGATAAATATTCACCCCCCCCCCCCGCACTTAAGATGTACATTGCCCTCAATGTACAAAGATAGGTATAACATTTATGGGATAAATCAAAAGAAAAGGGGAAAGAATACTCCCTGAATTTTGAATGGTGTCCTTGGACCTGAATTTTGGATGGTGTCCTTGGAGGATGGTAGAGGTCGTGGTGTGAAGAGGTCGGTCTAGATGACGAGCCTGTGCTAGATGAAAAAATTGGGGAGCTCGTAGAGGATTAGCCAGGGATTATTAAGACACATTCAAAATAACCTAAATATATAATGTAAGTCAAGAAGGAAAAAGGAAAAGAGACTAAGAAGGAAAATAAAAGTAAAAGGAAAGGTGGATGGACCAGAGAGTCCTTATTGATGGATGGTTCGCGAGGTGGGTGTGACTTCTAGGGCTACGGAGGTGCTGGAGGTGGCGGAAGTGGTGTGGTTATCGTGGTGGCCGGCTTGATTCCCAAGTAGCCTGGTGAACCTGACACTAAGAAACTAAATTAAGTTAAACCAAACTAAGCATAAGATTGTCAAAGAGAAGGAAATTGAAGCAAAAGTGAAAAGAAAAATAAAAACTAATTGGTCTCAAAGACCCTTGGCTTGGTGAGTAGACGAAGCTACCGGCATGAACTCATGTTAATCGTTCTTCTTTAAGAAGACTATTGTTGGCCTTTTTCGCTTCTTCGACATGATGTTGGATGGCTCAAGGATCTAGAGTTTTATTATAAAGAGGAAAAAAATCTGAGAGGGAGAAGGGAGAAAGGAAAAGAAAGAAGAAATCAAATGGGGAGAAGGGGAAGGGCTGTGGGGTTTAAATAGGATTTCAAATCTGGCACATTCCTACGCCCGTGGACTAGGGGCGTGTCGATTTACACAGCCGTCTCACTTGGCTTCTTGGCCTAGCTCGACGCACTCTCAACGGTGGTACTTAGGGAGTATTTATAGGCTCTTGGGATTGGATTCTTTCTCCCTAAGTATCCTTTTCTGACTAAAATTGTCCAAGTTCAGGACAAGGGCACGGCCATGTCACACGCCCGTGTGACTCGTCTTCAGGCCGTGTTCAGATTTCTAAGTTGAGGCACGACCGGTAAGTCGAGGTGAAGCCGTGTTCTAGATGCATGATAAGGCACGGCCGTGTGGACCTTGGGTCAGGCCGTGTCAATTTCGTGATATGGCCCATTTACTCCATTTTGGGCTCGTTTTATGTTCTTTTCATCCTCGGGTGCTATCCTGGGTATAAGACATGAAAAGAAAGGATTAAGAGCACCTTTTTACATAAATTGAGGAATAAATTATCCAAAAACAAGCTAAATGTGGGATTAAAATATGTTATAATTACGGTTTATCAAAATACTAACAATTAAACAGTACAATCTAGTCCATTTTCAAATCTAAGCTTCAAATATTACAATTTAACACCACTTTCTTCAAGAAATCAACAATGGAAACTTTTAAAAACTTTAACAGTTTCGTAAATTGGTACATAAGCTAGCTAAATCAAGCTATCATGACATCAAAACATAAAAATTACAAGAAAATGACTTAAAGTGGCTTACCAATTGAGACCAAAGCTTGATATTTTAAAATGGTTTTCTCCCATTTAGGTTTTGTGTTCATTCGGTGCAAAAATTATCATCCATTTCTTAACTTTTATACTTATATTAACTTAATTAATCAATATTTATTTAATTAAAACTTAATTATAATTAATAAGGTTAGTAGATTCTTAATACCATCCACCATCGTTTGACCATTTAAAAATGGTCTAATTACTCAATTAGTCATTTGGTCATTTAAAAATCTATAAAGATAAACTTTTACAATTTAGTCATTGTACCTTAATTAACTATCAATTCGGCAAAATTACTAGACAATTTTAATATATATATGAGATTATATATTAGTCTCATAAATATATTAATATTTACAAACTTGGTTTACGAAAATGGGGTTCCAAAATCGTCGTTTTTGATACCACTAAAAGTCAGGTTGTTACAACTTTAAATGATTGTGATCTTGTAAACTAGATAGAGCAGTAGCAAATCTTAGTTGGTGGAATCAATTTCTAGATTTTAGTGTCAAACATTTTCCTCTTTTGCTTTTGGACCAATGCTAACTTCTAATTTAAATCGGAGGATAAGCTTTTCGGGCTAAATACTCTAGATGCACAGCCTTTCGGCTTTGAGGTGTCTTGGACTTTAGATAATTACTACGATGTGGTGATTCAAAGATTTTAGTAGGAGCAATAGGGGAACTTACCAGAGCGCATAAAACATTTGGGTTGGGGGTTGGAGATGTGGAATTGGCAGTGAAAATAGGTTTGTTAAGCAAAGACTAATTCATTGTAGCAAAGTCTAAATGAATTGAATGACTTGTCGATTAATGATGATGTGCATGCTAAAATTATTGATGTATAATTGGGTTCATGATTAGAAGTATATAAAAAGAAAATGTTTTGAGAGTAACATGTGAGGGCTAATTGAATTAAATAGGGGATAAAAATATAGGTTTCTTTCACCGATTTGCATTTCAACAGAGGTGGACTAACAAGTTACATTGTTTGGAATGTGGCCATGATGGAGTGATAGAAGATATGGATGGAATGTTGCGGATTACTTATAACTATTTTTCTATGCTTTTTACTTCACAGGGGCGAGGAGACTTGTCATGTTCACTGTCTGGAGTTCAACGTTGTGTTATGGATGAGATGAACAATGCACTCACAACAACTTTTGAGTTGAGGGAAATAGTGAAGGTAGTTAAAAAGATTCCTCCAACTTAGGCTTTAGGAATGGATGGGATGCTCGTGCTCTTTTTTCAAAAATAGTGACACATAATAGGAAGAGAGGTTGAGACTTATTGTTTGAATGTGTTTAATAGGTGCAGATCAATTAAGGACATCAATTGAACTACCTTTATTTTAATCTTAAAGGTGCTGAATCTAACAACTATGGTAAAGCTGAGGCCAATCAGCTTATGTACAACACTTTATAAAATTATTTCCAAGGTTTTAATTAATCAGTTTTAATCAATTTCACATAATTGTATTGACATTATGTATATTGTATTTGTTCCAGGCAGGCTAATCTCTAATAATTTTCTTTTAGCATATGAGATCTTTCATGCTTTTAAAAGGAAAAGAATAGGGAGAAAAGGATCGTTCGTACTAAAGTTGGATTTGAGTAAAGCGTATGATAAGGTGGAATGGCACTTTGTGGAGGCAATGATCCTTAAATTGGAATTTGATTCCACATAGGTTTTCTTGGTTATGCATTGTGTATCATCTACTTCTTATAATGCTATGGTGAATGGATAGTCTGCTGGTAAAATCATCTCGACAAGAGGGTTACGTTAAGAGGACACTTTAAGCTCGTACCTATTTCTAATTTGCAGCAAGGGTTTTTTCACCTTGTTATGTATGGCACAAGCTAAGGGGCGACTTTGAGGGGCTCAAATGTGTCGTGGAAGTCCATGAGTATCCCATTTTTTTTTTCTAGATTATAGTATTTTGTATGGGGAAGCATTTGAGGTAAGAGCTAAGGTGGTGCATGATACTATTAAGAAATATGAGGCTTGCTTGAGTTGATGTGTGAACTTTGAGAAATCTTCGATATTCTTTAGCGCCAATGACCTTACTATTATCAAAGATTTAGTCTTGCATATCTTGAATGTCTGAGCTACCAATAACTCGGAGAATTACCTAGGACTTCCTACTATAGTAGGGCTTAAGAGGTCAGAGGCTTTTCGAGGTTTGAAGGATTGAATGTGGGCTAGTGTTAACAGTTGAATGTTTGTTTGTTATCTCACAGAGGTAAGGAATTTTTTTATTAAATCGATTCAACAAGCAATACCTAGATATACTATGTCATGTTTTTTGTTACCATCAAGCCTTTGTAAATATCTGGAAAGCATTATTGGTAATTTTTTGTGGCACCATTCACAATATAGGTGTGGTATTCATTGGTGCAATTGGCTTGATATGTTCAAATTAAAGGAGGATGGGGATATGGGCTTTCGTGACTTGGGGAAATTTAATATTGCGTTACTGGTTCGACAAGGTTGGCATTTACTAACACGACTAGATTTAATAGTGTCAAGGATACTAAAAGAAAAATATTTCCCAACAAAGGATTTCATGAGATCAAGGCTAGGTGCTTACCCACCACTTACTTAGCGGAGCATTTGGAGTGCACGAAGATTGTTAGAAATGGGAATGGGGTGGAAAATTGGCATGGGTGAAGTGGTCTCAATTTGGCTTAGGTGGTTGTGTTGGAAAAATCCTATTCAAAAAATGGCTTTCTGTCACAATGAAAAATTAAAATTTTGAAAACCAAGCTAGTTTGTGATATTTATAACAATAAACTTTTTCCTAAAAAATACATGTGCTTTGTGCAAAACGGATCCTAGATGTCACTACTTTTCAACTCAACAGTCTTCTCCGCTATTCTTGTACAACAAATTGCTTCGATTATGGGCTCGAACAATTACAAACCAAACACAAAACCAAAAATGATTTATTACTTTCAGTATGAAAGCATTTCTCTCTCAATAGAAACTGACAGAATTGTTATTCCTAGAAAATAGAATTTATACTTGAAAAATAAATTTTCTCTACTTTCGAGCAGAATAACAATATCTCAAAGTTATGTGAAAATTATGTAAAACTTGTTGTGTGAATAACTCTATTAGTGTCATCTATTTATAGGAAAGAGATATGAGAATCCTGGTTAAATTAGCAAAAAGTAAATATTATTAATTTAATAGAAAAATTCATCTTCTAGTTGAACAAGAAGAGGGGGCGGCACACCTTAGTTAAATACACTAGGGTTAGGATTATTGCCCCTCATATTACATATAAGGGGATTTGTGCTGTAATAGCCCGTTTTTGGTCAAATCGAAATAGTAGTTTCGGGAACACAAATCCGAAGTTGAAATATTTATTTTATTATTATTTTAATGTTTACAGGATGATATTATGTTGGTGTGAAAATTTCGTTAAGAAATTTTATCGTTTGAATGGTTAATTTGATAAAAAAGACTAAATCGCGTAAAGCGTAAAACTTACTTGAGTTCTAATAATTAAAGGTGTCAAATAGCTTTGGTTTTTAAATATGGTGGCCTTAAATGGTAATTTGACCATTTGACACATGAGTGGACATATTTGGTCATTAAATAGATGTTTTAAATGGTTTTTCATTAAGGGTATAATAGTAATTAACATAATAATCTTAAAATAAATAAAACAAAAGGAAAAAATTAGTGTCCATCTTCTCCTTTGCTGTAAATTGAAGAGAAGAAAGGCAAAATTTTAGGGTTCTTCATTAAGAAACTTTAATCTTGGCATTTAGGTATGTGTTTTGCCCCGTTTTTAATGATTTCTATTTTTTTTATCGCTACTTCGTATTCTAGCCAGCCCGTACCCAAGATTTTGAAACTGTTAAAGTTTTTGAAAGTTTCCATTGATGAATATGTATGAGTTTTGATGTTTAATGATAGATTATGAATATTTGATGTTAGTTAAACAAGTTTTGTTAAGTGATTTTTGGTGAAAATGCAAATTAGGGATTAAATTGAGAAAATGTGAAATGTGGTGGTTAAAAAGTGTGAATAAATTAAAAATATGGGCTGCTAGTAACTTCTATAAATTCGGCTAATTGCATCGGTTTGTACTTGTAACATCCTGAAATTGGGCCTAGTAGAATTGGGTCGATTGGGCCATGGGCTTTAGGAAAAATTTGTATGGCATCTAGTTATTTGTGTTAGCTCGGGTATGAATTTTTGTGTGCTTAGTATATTTGTGTGAAGGCTTGGAAACATTAGGAAGCTAGAATAAATTTTAGTATGGTTTATTTAATGAAGTGGATTAAGTGAGCTTAGCACTTAAGTTAATTTAAGTGTTAATTAAAGCACAAGAGGAGTAAGTGGCAAGTTGGTTAAGGCTCTTGAAAGGTTGCTTGAGGTTAGTGGTTCGAGTAGCATGTTTAGCATTTTGAGGTTTTTATTTCATGATAGCATTAATGGCCAGTCAACCTATGTTTATGATAGGTGGACTAATAACTTTTGGTAAGTTGAATTTATTTTTAAGGAAAGCATGGGAAAAGGGATAAGATTCCTAAGGTTATGGAAGGATATCTTGAAGTTATGGTAAATTGAGGGGACAAGGGCTTGGTTTGTGGGAAGTGTTTTGGAAACAAATTCATGGCCTTTATGCCATGAACTTGGACGGCAATGTGGCTAAGGGGGGGATTTGGCCGAATATGCTAGTTGTTGGGAAAGGCTTAGGAATTGTTTTGGTCATTTCTTTCATTTGGTGCAAAAGTTGCAAAACATTTTCTCTCAAACACTTTTCTTTTTGGCCGAATTCTACATTGTGGTAAGCCTAAACTCTTTTGACCATTTGGTCATTTTTGATCATTTGCTATTTTCTCCTTTTCATTCTCTCAAAAATCGAAACTTGCATTAACCTTTTGTTCTCCCATTCGTTTTGCTTAAACATCAAAAACCTCCTATACACTCTTCTTTGCCGAAATTATATTTCTCTTCCCATTATTTTCTTTTTTGTCATATAGCCGAATATACCTCTTTGTTGTGCCGAAAATATTCTTCTTCTATCTTGAATCTCTTAGGCCGAATATTGAAGGAAACATAGTTTTCTTTGGGACTTCTCTAGCAATCGGTTTTTGGTAAGGTGGTAAGGGTTTATTTCAAAGGATTATTCTTTTAAGTTTCGTTTAAGCCGAAGGCTAATAAACCTTAATGATGATGGTTGATTGTAGGGAAGTGAGACCGATTCTTTTAGGAGTGTGTTGGATAGTGTTCGAAGGCTTTTGGGGACAAGGAAAGTTTGTGTGGCCGATTTGTCTAATCGGGATTTAAGGCTTTCGTTAAATTCAGGTGTGTGTACATACACATCTTATAACTTTTTAATATGCTAAGTGCTATATTATGCCTAATCGATTTATGTAGACATGGATGTAATATCATCATGGTATTAACAAGGATTCGGGTAAGTCTTTGTGACTATGAGATTATTATTTGATGCTTTTGGGAAGCATGACACATTTGGTATGTGTATTATTGGATATATGGCAATGATAAATTTATTAATGTTGTTAAAATAAACCTTTTTGCATGATTTCAGTAAATATACATAATTGTTTGATATGGGTTGATGAGTGGAGGGGGCAGTGATATTCGTGTCGACGGACACCAGTGTTTTGGTAACACATTGTGACTACGGTCACTAGAGGTTTGGTACCTCCAGAGGTTTGGCACCTCATAGCGACTTGTCCCTGTGGTTAATTCCACCGTGGGTTGGCCCCACTTTGAGATATGGGATCGTCTGCCAGTGATTTGGTATCACACGATGGGTTGGCCCCATCACTTGATTTGTGACTTCGGTCACCAATGTTTTGGTAACACAATTGTGTCTTCGGACACCAGAGATTTGGTATCTCCAGTGATTTGGTATCACATTTGTGACTATATGTCACCAGTGGTTTGGCACCACCAGTGGTTTGGTACCACACGGGGTAGAAAAAGGCGTATGGATGGTTAGGTTGGGTGCATTTAAACTTATGCATGTTAATTGGTTATGATTTGTGTATGTTATTGCACTAAACTGGGGAAGGGTTACACATTGAGTCTTGGTGACTCACCTTCTCCTTTAATTTTTCAGGTGATTCGTAGATCGCGGGTGAGGAGCCGGATGGACTCAAGGTGGCCATGCAGTGGAGACTTTTTAATAAATGAATTTTGGATTTTATCTATTTTTCTTTTGGGTTTATGTTGCTTATTTGTAATAAGGCCTCCTAGTATTATTTTGTTATTGCTGCGTGTTTGAATGGTTGGTTTAAACTATTTGATGATGTTAAAATGGATGCACATGTTTTCTCAAATTAAACGCAAAATGTTTTAAAGTACCATCGGGTACCTCTGAAATTTTTAAACAACTTGACTCAACAAATATTTTTAAGTGAGGATTTTAACAAATAAAATTTCAATTGAAAGCAATTCGACTAATTTCAAAAATCGGTTTTAAAATGGTTTTCAAAATGTTTTCTCTGTAGCAAACCAAATTCGGTCATATGGTTTGGGCCGGGTTTGGGGTGTTACAGTACTAAATTGCATGAATTTGCAATTTTATGTGATATGGACTAAATTGTGAAAATGTGAAACATTAGGGGCACATGTGTAAGTTTGCCAAATTGTAAATTATAGGCTAAATTGAATAGACCGAATGTTGAATGTGCTAAATTTCATAAAATATAGATCAAGATAATCTGAGATCGAAATTAGATCGGGGAAAAGGAAAAGTGGAAAAATAGTTGATAATTTCTATCCGAGCAACTCGAGGTAAGTTCGTATAAGTAGAATCGAATTTTTAAATACTTGTAAATTATTTGAAATGAAAGTATAATTGAGTAAATGGTATTACTGAGTTCAAATGCCTAATTGATGCGAATTATCGAATACCGAGTCCCGTTTGAACCGTGGAAAGTCATAAGATACGAGTGACATGTCACTAGGGTTACCGTTTTGGTCGAGATCCTGCATGTGTTGCGGATTCACCACAGCTCGCATGAGTTTACCGATATATCAGCTCGTAAGAGCTTACTGTTTTCAGCTCATCAGAGCTTACCGTTTCAGCTCAATAGTGCTTACTATCCAGCAGCTCAGAAGGAGCTTACTGATCATAGCTCGAAAGAGTGGAAATGAAAATGAATTGACGGATTATTTATTTATGCAGGTAATGTATATCACCCGAGTATCCCTCGATATTCTAATAGGTTTAATGGGCATAAATTCTATTATTTGTTACGTGAAAAAGCTATGTGTTTATACGGATGAATTATTGTTTATATGAATTTGGTATGATACAATGAATTGAATATTAAATTGAGATAATGGATGATTATATGCACTTATGTGACTAACTTGTTGATGAATGCATGTGTTTAGGCATTTGGTAATTGAATTGAGTATACCTTATTTATTGTCTTGATTATGTATAAATAGTAAATTTAATTCTGAATTATACGGGCTTACTAAGCTTTATACCTTACTTTGTTTATTTTCTTCTATGTTTTATGGTATATGTAATATCCTGAGATAGGGGTTATTTTGTAACTGCATTGTTTGCTTGTGTTTGGACTGCGATGTTGTTATTTGTGATGTTTTGAGACTTAGTTGCAAGTCTAGTGTAGGCCTGAGTAGTAGGAAAAATTTTAGTTTTAAGTTTAAGTGGAAGGAGCTGAAGGAGCTAAGAGTTATAAGTATTTTAAGTGGGTTTTAGCACAAGAAAAAGGCTTGGCAAAGTGGCAGGAAGGCGCCACTTAAAGCCTTGTGTTTGACGCCACTTGCAGGGGAAGGAGGTCTCAGGTTCGAGCTGCAGAAATCCCACCTTTTGTCTTCTATTTTGACGCCAAGGAGGGGGAGGAGTTGTGTGCAGTTCAAACTCTGCCATGGACCAAGTCAAATATTCAAATGGTTGGCAGAGAGAAAAAGTAGGCATTTGACTGATTCAAAATGGTTTGAATTGGTGGCCAGGAGTGATTTTGGGTGTTGGCCGAATCTTGAACTCCTCTTGGGGAGGAGTGGCCGGTTTTGGTAGGTGAGTAAGGGGAGAGTGCCGAATTCTCTTATGCATTTGGGGTCATTTTCGGTCAGCTTGTGTCAAAGCCGAAACTTCCTTAGGTGATTGCCGAAATTCTTTAGGTGTTTCTTTTTTTTGTTTTTGCTCCTAGCCGAACCCTCAAGTAAGTGCACACTTTTTCTTCTTGGTAACCGAAAGTCTCAAGCAACGCATGCCCTTGCCGAAACTTGCTTTTGTTCTCTCTTAATTCTCTTTGGTGGCCGAATCTTCTACTCTTCTTTCTCCCTCTTTCTTTTGTTTTCTTTCCAAACCGAAAACACCCTCCTCACATCCATCTTTTCTTTTCTCTGCTCAAACACTTTTGCCAAAACCCTATCTTCCTTTTTACTTCATTTCTTTCTCTTCTTCCACTCAGGCCGTACCATAATTGTTTGTGTCAAGCAACCATAGCCGAATCCTCTCCACTCTTGTTGCCGAAACCTCTCCTCTCCTATTAGTTCACCTTGGTCGAATATTAAGAGTGGTGTTGATCTCTTTGGGAATTCTTTTTCAATCGTTTGGAGAAGGTAAGTGCTAGGTCGAATGCTATTTCTTCTTCTCTCTGTTTCTTTGTCGACATCTATAAGGGTAAGAGCCGATTTCGGCATTTGGGAGTAAGGGTGTTAATCACTTGTTTTGGAACCGATTTATTATAGGTACTCAGGGGTTTTGAAGTACTCATTCCAAGCCTCCTTTTTCTGTCAATTGGATTTGGTAAGTGGTGGTAAGGATCGATGTTAATAGTCTATTCTTTTAAGTATTCGTAAGCCAAAGGCTTTTGAGGCTAACTGTTTCTGCGTCTTAGGGGGTGGCCGAGTGCAAGAGGAGACCGTCTCATAGTGTAGGGATTTGATTGGAAATCAAATCGACAGTAAGGTAGGGGGTTCATGTGTTAACCCTTGAGCTATTTAGTTTGGCCGAATGGCCTTGGTACTAATCTTTATGTTTGGCCGAATATAGGAGCAAGGAAATCTAGTGTCTTAGATCGATTCTCCGGGATTTGGGGCTTGCGTTATAACAGGTGTGTAAACTTACACACTCTATACTTAGTAATATATTTTAATAACCTGATTGTTAAGTAAAGCCGAAACAGTACGGATGTGATACGATACCCTATGGGTATGTGCACGGATTCGGGTAAGTCTGTTTCAATATGAGTTCTGTTATGTGATATATGATATCATGATTTATGACATATATGTTATGTGATGGGTAACTAGTCATGTTGGCATGATTTGCATGATGTATATGATTTACATGAGTATGGCATGATGATGGGTAATATGAGAGGAGGGGGAAGATGATATCCGTGTCTTTGGGACACCAGAGGTTTGGCACCTCCAGTGGTTTGGTACCACAGTTTAATTTTGTGACTTTGGGTCACCAGAGGTTTGGCACCTCATAGCGACTTGTCCCAGTGGCTTAGCACCACAGTGGGTTAGCCCCACAGTTGACATTACGGGATCGTCGCCAGTGATTTGGTATCACATGTGGGTTGGCCCCACACTTGGATTATTGATATTCGTGACTTTGGGTCACCAGAGGTTTGGCACCTCATAGCGACTTGTCCCAGTGGCTTAGCACCACAGTGGGTTGGCCCCACAGTTGATATTACGGGATCGTCGCCAGTGATTTGGTATCACATGTGGGTTGGCCCCACAGATGGATTATTCGTGACTTTGGGTCACCAGTGGTTTGGCACCACCAGTGGTTTGGTACCACACGGGGTAGAAAAGGTGTTATGGATGGCTAGGGTTGGGTGCATTAATTATATTGCTTAATTATGTTGGGTGTAAGAATGTTACATTAATCGGGAGGGGGATTTATGCACTGAGTCTTGTGACTCACCTTCTCCCTTATCATTTCAGGTGACACTTAGATCGCGGATGTGGAGCTGGGCGGACTCGAGGTGACCATGCTATGAATAAATACGGTCTTTCACGGATTTGAACTTGGTACTTTATTTCTTTTATTTCGATTTGGTTTTGTTGGGATTGTAAAAAAGCCTTTTTAAGTTATGTTTTGATTATTTATGTGATTGGATGTGATTTCAAATATGACTTAACAAATTATTGAGTAATAATCGACAAAAGATGAATATTAAGGTTTTCTAAACTACAAAACGATGTGTTTTAAACTTTACCATCGGGTATCACGTTACAACTGAAGATAACTTCAACTCAAATGGTTTTTTTAGAACTTAAAGTTTTCCACACTCAATCCAAAAGATTTTAAGCAACTACAAAGGAACTATACAATGTTTTTAAATGATATGGAATTGTTTTACTTATAAACTCGACCAACTAAGTTTCAATGATCTAAGTTCGGGTTTTCAAAAACAACAAGAGCGGTTTTTAACTCATCATGCACCTGCTTTCTACAAAAATAAAACAAAGAGAAATTTTTACTCAAAACTTGATTCGATTTTCTTCAAAATATTTTCCTCTAACATGCTAGATTCGGTCGTGGTGTGTTGACCGGGTTTGGGGTGTTACAGTATATCAAAGCTAGCTCGGAACCAGGGATCGTCAGAGACTTCATCGCACTATCGAACATCTATTTTGGTACTTTTGAAGTTTGTATATATAGTATATGGCATGTATAGGCTTGAGTTATTTTGGTATGATTGATGAACATGTATTTAGGCTATTTGAGTTGGCTTGTAATGGTGATTTGATGTTGTTTATAAATGTGAAAATGATATTATTTTGAGTTAGGTAATTGACCTATAATGAGTGATTGAGGTTGAATGAATATTGCATGTTTGGAACGGTTTAGTTAATTGAATGGCATATGTGAATTGGTATGATTTGAACTTTGGTTGATGGTATTTGGTTGCATATTTGTATCTTGAATTGGTACAATTTGAGTTTGTTTAGGTATGTGCAAAATGGGTGGCTAAATGGCTTGGTAAATAACCTATTTTTGTCCACACGGGCAGAGACACGGTTGTGTGTCTCAGCCCTGTGTGACACACGGTTATGTTACACGGTTGTGTGTCCCCTGGTGTTGAAATTGAAATGAAGTCCGTATGCTCTACAAGGGCGTGTGATCGGCCATGTGGCACAATTCAGTACACCCTCTAATTGGCACACGGCTTAGCACACGGGCATGTGACTTGGCCGTGCTGCATAAGTCAGTATACCCTACAAGTTTGACACGGCCTAGCACATGGCCTGGCACACAGACGTGTGTGGCCACTTTGAAGGGCACACGGGTGTGTGGATGGCCTTGTGAGCCAAGTTAGTAACCTCACTTGTTTGGACACAGGGTAGGACACAGGCTAGGACACAGCCATGTATTCCCATTTCGAATGTTCACACGGCCTGTGACACTGGCGTGTTTGGTGGCTGTATGAGACACACGGCCTGGTCATACGGGCGTGTGTCCCCTGTTTTAGAGAAAAAATTATAAGTGTTGAAAAATTTCCCGAGTTATCAGTTTAGTCCTGAACCACTCCCAATGCATGTGTAAGGCCTCGTAGGCTCGTATTAGGGACAAATTGATTGAGATTGATTGATAATTGTATGTATTGATTAAATGTATGAGAAAAGTTTGTTTGAGTGTGTTGTAAGTCCGGTAATGCTCCGTAACCCTATTCCGGCGTTGAATACAGGTGAGAGGTCTTCCATTTATTGGTATCAGAGCTATAGTTTAGTCGATTCTAGGACTAACGTAGCATGTGTGAGACTCTAGTTATACATTCCATATATAAATTGTGATAGTGTGATGACTATTGAATTTTAAAATGTGTTTTTATATAGCAAATGGATCTCAATCGAGCTATAGCTGATGAGGTTGAAAGTAATGCGTCTGCTCCTGCGCAAGGGGCAGTGCTGTCTGATTCTAGACCCGTAACGGGCAGTCAGGGGTGAGAGGCTAAAAAAGCTTTTTTCCAAATGATGAGTGAATGATTCACTGAGTACATCCGAGCTAATCTGGCTAAGCAAAAACCTCCACCCCCACCTATTCCCCAACCGATCCCTGTAGTTCCTCATGGTATTGATCTTTTGCGATTCAATGAACCACCTGTTAATAAGATACGAAAATACGGGGCTGAGGAATTCAGAGCCACTATTAGCAATGACCCTGAGAGGGCTGAGTTTTGGCTTGAGAACATGACTCGGGTATTTGATGAACTTTCTTGCACACCTGAAGAATGTTTAAAATGTGTTGTATCACTGTTGAGAGACACTGCGTATCAGTGGTGGAATACCTTGATATCCGTAGTTCTGCAAGAAAGAGTTACTTGGGAATTCTTTCAAGTTGAATTTAGAAAGAAATACATTAGCCAACGGTTCATTGATCAGAAACGAAAAGAATTTCTTGAACTGAAACAAGGATGTATGTCGATAATAGAATACGAAAGAAAGTTTGTAGGACTCAGCAAATATGCTCGTGAATGTGTTTCTTCAGAGGCTATAATGTGTAAAAGGTTCGAAGATGGATTAAATGAAGAAATCAGACTGTTAGCTGGGATTCTTAAGCTGAAAGAGTTTGTCGATCTAGTTGACAGAGCTTACAAAGCCGAAGAGCTTAGCAAAGAGAAAAGAAAAGTCAATTCTAAGGCTAGAGACTTTAGAAAGACATTTGCGGGCAAATCACATCAGTCAGCATCAAAGAAATCTAGAGAATATCATCCTCGTTCTACTGCTTCTGCGGGGATTTCGATCAAAGATAGAAAAGCTAGACATTTCAGCTCTAAACCTTAAACGACATCTGTTACCAGTGTGGGTAGTGCTAGAAATGCTAGACCTGAATGTAAGCACTACAATAAATGATATTACGGTGAATGTAGACTAATGAGTGGAGCTTGTTTTAGATGTGGATCTCTTGATTGTTATCTCTGAGACTGTCCAGCAAAGTCTATAGCTGAAAGAGATCAACCGGTGAAAGCAAATAATACGGCTACTAGAGGGAGAGCACCCCGAAACACTGGAAATACAAATGGTAATTGAGGTGCTACAAGAGATTCTGCTATGAGATCTGAGGCAAGAACACCTGCCGGAGCTTATGTTATCCGTGCACGGGAGAATGCATCATCGCCAGACGTTATTACCGGTACTTTTTCTCTTATCGATACTGATATAATTGCGTTGATAGATCCTGGATCAACCCATTCATATATCTGTATGAATTTAGTGTTTAAAAAGAGTTTACATGTCGAGTCTACAAAGTTTGTGACTAAAGTATCGAACCCCTTAGGCAAGTCTGTTTTAGTTGATAAAATTTGTAAGAATTGTCCTTTGATGACTCGGGGTTATTGTTTTCTGGTTGACTTGATGCTTCTACCGTTCGATGAGTTTGATGTGATTATGGGTATAGGCTGGCTGACTATGGATGATGCAGTTGTGAATTGTAGACGAAAGATTATCGAATTAAAATGTCAGAACGGTGAAATTCTTCGGATTGAGTCGGATGATTCGAATGAATTACCTACTGTGATATAGTCTATGGTAGCTCAAAAATGTATGAAAAAGGGCTATGATGCATATCTTGCATACGTACTGGATACAAAGGTGTTTGAATCAAATATTGAATTTGTACATGTTGTTTGTGAGTTTTCAGATGTATTTCCAGAAGAATTACCGGGTTTCAACACCAATATCGATAGCTCTATACAGAATGGCTTCAACAGAATAAAAAGAGTTGAAAGCTCAGTTGCAAGAATTGACAGACAGAGGTTTTGTACGACTGAGTTATTCACCCTGGGGTGTATCGGTATTGTTTGTAAAGAAGAAAGATAGCACGATGAAAATGTGTATCGGTTACAGACAGCTGAATAAAGTGACTATAAAGAACAAATACCCTCTACCACGGATTGATGATTCATTTGATCAGTTGAAATGGGCTACAGTATTTTCAAAGATTGATTTGAGGTCGAGTTATTATTAGTTGCGAGTTAAAAAGTCGGATGTGAATAAAACCACGTTCAAAAAAAGGTATGGACATTATGAATTCCTTGTTATGCCTTTCAGATTAACTAATGCTCCTACAGTTTTTATGGACTTGATGAATCGGATATTCAGACCGTATTTAAACAGATTCGTTGTTGTATTCATTGACGACATTTTGATCTATTCACGAGATAAATCTGAACATGCCGAGCACTTGAGAATTGTGTTACAAACTCTACGTGATAATTAATTATTTGCAATGTTCAGCAAATGTAAGTTTTGGCTCAAAGAGGTTGGATTTCTAGGACATATTGTTTCAGCTGAAGGTATTAGAGTTGACCCAAGTAAGATTTCTGCTATTGTTGACTGGAAACCTCTAAGAAATGTGTCTAAAATCCATAGTTTTCTGGGCTTAGCAGGCTATTACTGAAGATTTGTGAAAGGATTTTCGATGATTGCGACACCGATGACACGACTGCTTTAGAAAGATGTGAAATCCAAATGGTCAGAAAAATGTCAGCAGAGTTTCAAACAGTTGAAAGTACTGTTAATTGAAGTACTAGTTCTGGTTCAACCTGAATCAGGGAAAGAGTTTGTGATTTATAGTGACGCGTCATTAAACAATCTGGGATGTGTTCTGATGCAAGAAGGAAAAGTTATAGCTTATGCTTCCCGACAATTGAAACCGCATGAAAAGAACTATCCGATGCACGACTTAAAGTTGGCTGTAATTGTGTTCGCATTGAAAATTTGACGACAGTACTTATACGGTGAAAAATGCCACATTTATATGGATCACAAAAACTTAAAATATCTGATGTCACAGAAAGATCTGAATCTGGGACAACGAAGATGGCTTGAGTTATTGAAAGATTATGAATTTGTGATTGATTATCGACCGGGAAAAGCTAATGTTCTTGCTGATGCCCTGAGCCGGAAATCTTTGTTTGCATTATGAGCAGTGAATACCCAGTTGATGATTTGTGATAATGGGTCTATTTTAGCTGAATTAAAAGCTAAACCGGTAATTTTTCAACAAATTATGAAGCTCAGAATGATGATCGTGAATTGCAAGTTAAACGAATTCAATGTGAGACTGTCCCTAATTCAGAGTTTCAGATTGGAGCCGATGATTGTTTAAGGTTCCGGAATAGAATTTGCATACTCAGAAATTCAGAACTCATTCAGAAGATTTTGCACGAAACGCACAATAGCTGTTTATCTGTTCATCCGAGGAGTACCAAAATGTACAACGATTTGAAACAGTTTTATTGGTGGCAAGGCATGAAATGAGCTATCTCAGAGTTTGTTTCTAAATGTTTGATTTGTCAGCAAGTCAAAGCTAAACATCAAGTACCATCAGGTTTACTGCAACATGTGATGATTCCCGAGTGGAAATGGGATAGAGTTACAATGGATTTTGTGTCGAGATTGCCCCTAACTCCGAAAAAGAAAGATGCTATCTGGGTTGTCGTAGATCAACTAACGAAATCTGCTCATTTCATACCGGTACGTACAGATTACTCACTTGATAGGCTAGCTGAATTTTATGTTTCTGACATTGTTCGATTGCACGGGGTGCCACTATCTATTATTTCCAATAGAGATTCGAGATTTATGTCGTGATTCTGGAAGAAACTGCAAGAAGCTATGGGAACACAGTTGAGTTTTAGTACTGCTTTTCATCCTCATACTGACGGTCAGACCGAGAGAATTTTTCAGATTCTCTAAGACATGTCAAGATGTTGTATTTTAGAGTTTGAGGGCAGTTGGGAAAATACTTACCGTTGATTGAGTTCGCGTATAACAACAGTTTTCAGACGAGTATAAACATGGCACCGTACAAAGCTTTCTATGGTCGCAAATGTCGAACTCCATTATACTGGACAAAAC
Source organism: Gossypium australe (assembly GCA_005393395.2). Taxonomy (NCBI): domain Eukaryota; kingdom Viridiplantae; phylum Streptophyta; class Magnoliopsida; order Malvales; family Malvaceae; genus Gossypium; species Gossypium australe. The sequence continues at coordinate 62,215,099 of CM016620.1, forward strand.
TAAGTGAGAAAAAAATTCACAGGGTTGAATGATCAGAGAAACTGAAGAAAAAGTGAAAACGATTCGCGATAGTTTAAAAGCAGCTTCAGATCGACAGAAATCATACACGAATTTGAAACATAAAGAAATTGAGTTTCAAGTCGGGGACCGAGTGTTTCTAAAGGTGTCACTGTGGAAAAAGGTTCTTCGATTCTGTAACACCCCTTACCCGTGTCCGAAGCCAGGACTGGGCTTGAGGCATTACCTAACTAATCTCACTTGATATCTCTGAACGGGCTACAAAATTCCAATTAAACCCAACCCTTGCTAAAACTCGGCCCACGAAGCCCTATGCATACATCCGAAAGGTTCCGGAATCAATCCGGGAACTTCATGAGCGTGGAAAACTTTTCCTCAAAATAGGGGCCACACGCCTGTGTTGGTCTGGGGACACGACCGTGTGCCCCTAAGACAAGCCCGTGTCTTCCTCCCGTGGTTGACCCTGACCAAAACACACGGCCTAGACACTCCCGTACCTTCTACCCGTGGTCGATCCTAACCAAAACACACGACATAGACACGCCCGTGTCTCCTACCCGTGGAGCTCTCTAACAATGACATCATCAACCCTTAATTAGTGCACGGCCAAAGCACACGTCGGGGTGGCTGGCCCGTGGTCACCTCTGATTAATCCACATGGCCGGTCGCACGCCCGTGTGCTATAACCATGTGGCGATTTAAATTCCAATCCTAGGTGCAAACTTCACACGGCCTGGGCATATGCCCATATGCTAGCCGTGCCTCCCACACAGTCTAGACACACGCTCATGTGTTTACCCATGGGGACAATTGGCAGGCTATATACCAAGCCAATGTAGGTACGAAGTCAATGCCACGTCCCCGAGGGGGTCTTACATGGAGTCACTTCTAAATGCCAATGTCATATCCCAGATGTGGTTTTATATGGAATTTCAAATTTAATATCGATGTCATATCCCGGATATGGTCTTATACAATTTTCATATTCATTACCAAAGCCATATCACCGATATGGTCTTATACAGGATCTCAACTCGGTGCCGAGGTGATGTCCCAGACATGGTCTTATACGGGACCATATCTACTTCATATCTCGATGATAGCATTTCCATATTCAATATGGACCACTAGGACTACAAATTCTCATTCAACATTAATTTCTCAATTTAGTAGAGCATTATGCATCGATATAAGTCCAAGCATTCTCAAACATGCTAACATAAATGTTGAACCTATCACATACAAACTTCCTCGATTTCAAAATGAGCCAACTCGTCGGTCTAGTCCGAGACTTTATTCTTTCCCTGATTGAGGCGGATTCTCGGTTCTTCTTGCTCTATAATAGCAATTTAGCTCATTTTAATCACCACATTAATGAAAGCATTTCAATAATCATGCTTAGGTAAAATTACTATTTTGCCCCTAGACTTTGGCAAGATGACCATTTTGCCCCTAGGCTCGGAAATTAATTCTAATCACACTTCTACCATCAACAAGCCTAGGTGAACATTTAATACTCTTATAGCTATTATCAAAACTCAATATTTCACATAATCACCACAAATTTGTAACCTTTTCATCAAGGTCCAATTAGATGTTTTCAAGACAACACCTTTCACAAAAGTTGTTCATATAACAACTAAGACTCAATTTCTACCATAAAAATGCAACAAATAACTAAGATAGCTCTCATGGCAAAACTCTAAACTTTTTACCATATTGCACAATAGTCCCCTCATTTGAAAGCTTAAGCTTTAGGGGTCCCAAAAGTACAACTATCTTTAAGAAAAGATCACTAGAACACTTACTTGTTAAGAGATGAGTGTGCTGAAATTTTTGAAGCTTTCTACCCTCTATTTGCTGCTAATTTTTCAGTGGAAGAGTGAAAGAGAAAAAGATGATATCTTTTCTCTCATTATTTTATTAATACAAGTCAAATTGTCCACCTACTACCACCAACTTTGACCAACATTGACAAATTTGTCTCCCATGCTAGTCTATGGTTGGCCAAGCAAATATTGGAGGTCTAATTGCTTTTTAAAGACCTTCAATTATCAATCTATGGGAATTTGGTACCTTTAGCTTATAGACTGGAACTTTCGCACCTTATGCAATTCAGTCCTTTTCTCGATTAAACATGAAATCGTTAAAATTAAAGAACCAAAATTTTCATGCACATATACTATCACGCTCTGACTCATAATATATCATGAAAATAAATTTCTCTAATCTCGGATTAGTGATCCCGAGATCACTATCCTGACTGGCCCTTATATCGGGTTGTTACAATTCTCCCCCCTTAAGGATTTTCGTCCCCGAAAATCTTACCTGTGAAAAGGTTGGGATATTGGTTTCTCATTGTATCCTCGGGCTCCCATGTAGCCTCTTTTATTCCGTGCCTTTGCCATAAAACTTTCACTAGGGCTATGTTTTTGTTTCTTAACTGCTTGACCTCTCGCGCCAAAATTCTAATTGGTTCCTCATCATAAGTCAAATCCGGTTGTATCTCTACCTCTATTGGAACCATGACATGTGAAGGGTCTGAACGGTCTCGGTGCAACATGGATACATGAAAGACATCATGAATCTTTCTAGTTCAGGTGGCAAGGCCAACCGATAAGCTACCGGTCCTATTCTCTCGGTAACTTCATAAGGTCTGATAAAGCGCGGACTCAATTTGCCCTTCCGGCCAAATTTGAGGACTTTCCTCCAAGGTGATACTTTCAAGAACACTTTATCACCGACTTTGAATTCTATCTCTTTCCTTTTTAAATCCGAATAGGACTTTTGTCTATCTGAGGCGACTTTCAAAAAATCACTTATCACTTTTACTTTCTCTTCAGTTTCCTTGACCAAATCAACCCCGTGTATCTGTTTCTCTCTGAGTTCTGACTAATACAAGGGCGTTTAGCACTTACGCCCATACAATGCCTCATAAGGCGCCATCTTCAAACTTGACTGGAAACTGTTGTTGTAGGCGAATTCCACCAACGATAAGTATTTCTCCCAATTTCCTTGGAATTCCAAGACATAACATCGAAGCATGTCTTCGAGTATTTGAATTACCCTCTCCGACTACCCGTCGGTTTGTGGATGGAAAGCTGTACTGAAACTCAATTTCGTGCCTAGGGCCTATTGCAACTTTTTCCAAAACCATGACGTGAATCTCGGATCTCTATCCGATATGATCGGACATGTACAAGTCCGCCAATTTATCAACCGAATAATCGACTCGCACTAGTATAAAATGGGCTGACTTTGTGAGTCTATCAACCACTACCCATACTGCATCTTTCTTCTTTGGAGTCAATGGTAAGCCCGTTACGAAGCCCATAGTGATACGATCCCATTTCCACTCAGGAACCATAATGGGCTGAAGTAAACCCAAAGGTACGTGGTGTTCAGCCTTCACTTGCTGACAAATTTGGCATCTCGATACAAACTCGAAAATGTATTTCTTCATACTAGGCCATCAATACCATTTCCTCAAATTATTGTACATCTTAGTGCTCCCAGGGTGCACAGCTAAACATCCATTTCACGCAAGATCTTACAAACAAGCTCGTCATTCTTAGGTACACAGACCCAATCTCGAAACGTCAGACATCCATCAGGATTTACTCGAAAGTCTGACTCCACATTCGACTCACATAAAACTTTCTTGGCTTGCAAATTGTTATCATCTTTTTGAGCTTCACGAATCTCATGGAGAAATAATGGTTTAGCCCTCAATTCGGTTAAAATGGATCCATCGTCCAACAAAGTCATCTGAGCACTCATGGCTCTCAATGCGAACAATGATTTTCTGCTCAAAGCATCGGCGACTACGTTCGCCTTTCCCGGATGGTAATCAATTACCAACTCAAAATCCTTAATCAGCTCTATCCACCTTCGTTGCCTTAAATTCAATTCTTTTTGAGTCATCAAATATTTTAGGCTTTATAGTCGGTGAAAATCCGACATCTTTCACCATATAAATGATGTCTCCAAATCTTTAATGCAAAAACAATTGCAGCCAACTCTAAATCATGAGTCGGGTAATTCTTCTCGTGCAGCTTTGATAAACCGTAAAAGTAACATATTTTAATCCCACATTTAGTATGCTTTTGGAGGATTTAAGCCTTGATTTATGTAAAAAGGTGCTCTTAATCCTTTGTTTTCATGTTTTATACTCAGGAAAGCACCCGAGAAAGAAAAGAACGAGAAACGGGCCCAAAACGAAGTAAATGGGCCATATCACGAAATCCACACAGCCTGGGCCCAAGACCACACGGCCGTGCCATGTCAATCTACTAGAACACGGCCTGATCTTGATTCACACGGCCGTGCCTCATTAAAAAAGTTCGAACATGGCTTGAAGACTAGTCACACGGGCGTGTGACATGGCCATGTCCCTGTCGTGGCAAAGAGAAATTTCATTCGGATTTGGATACTTAGGGGCGAAGAAACACATTCCAAGAGCCTATATAAACCCCCTAAGTGTTACCTGAAATGAGGCGGTTAGCTAGGCCAAGGAGCCGAGCCAGAAAGACCAGATTTGTGGAGAATCACTCGAAGATAGCCAGTTGATCCATCTCAAGAAGCCAGAATTCTACTCAAGACGGCAGATCTCTCCTTCAATTCCTTCAAGAATTTTTAGGGATTTCTTATGTTTTGTTTTATCTTTTCTTCTGAGATATTTTCTTTATTTGATATGAACTAAACCCTCAGATACCTGAGGGAGATGAAACCTAAGACAGATCTTGTAATTGTTTTCTGAACTATATGATAAATATTTGACTTGTTCTTAATTATGTGTGCTTAATTCTTGTGTTGATATTTCCGGGATATTAATTCAAGTATGATGTGCTTATGTGGAGGAGCAAAAGTCCCTGCTTAAGAGTAGATCTAGCATAATTAAGCGGTGTTGATCGCACGCCTAGAGATAGGGTGACGAGATTTTGCCGGATTAGGGTGAAACCTAATATGGGAGTCCATAGATCGAGTTAATGCGATTCTAGGGGTTTTAATTAGAAAGAGATTTCAATTAATCAACCTAGGGTTAGACGTTATTCACTTTGAGAGAGGGCTTAATATAACTTAGGGAATCTTACGGATCAAGTCAAGTGAATACATCGTCTGGTTCAGTGTTAGATAACAAGTGAAGTCTAGGTAGATTCTTCCTTGGGTGTCGTCTTAATCAACTGAGTTTTTCTTCCAAGTTATTTTTCCCAATTCACTCTTTTTTTTCTTTGTGTCTTTAGTTTAGTTAATAGTTAAATTTAGAATAGATAACCATTCATTTAATTCTTAGGCTAAATAATAGAAAGAGAGTTAGTATTAGTACTTTTGGTTCCTTTGGGATTCGATATTCCGGTCTTGCCTAAACTATACTACTGTTCGATAGGTGCGCTTGCCTTAAAATCGTTGTCAAAGTTAGTTTCTAGGTTCGATCATTCTCTTTATAATTTTAAGACTCTGATTCCAGCGATCAAGTTTTTGGCGCCATTGCCGGGGAACTAAAATATTAAGAAAGCTTAATTTTTATTACTTTCGCCATTATTTTATTTTCCGCAATTTACTTTTATTTTTAGGTTACATTTTAATTTTGCTAAATTTTCTTCCTTTCTTTTATCCCTTTCAGGTACCTCTAGTTTATGACTAGAAGGAACCCGACAGGACCTCTACTTTACGACAGTGATATTGAAGGTACCGTTCGTAGAAATCGCAGAGAGATAAGGCGAAGCTTAAACTACATAGACGAAGAGCAAGAAGCCGGAATAAATACCACAGAATAGATGGCTGAAAATAATCTGCCACCTCCAGAGATGGCCGACCATCATGCTCTACATACGATGTATGATTATGCTAAACCTAGTTTGACAGGAACTGAGTCTAGTATTGTTAGGCCTACTATCGCTGCAAATAATTTTGAACTGAAACCTAACACCATACAGATGATACAACAGTTTGTTCAGTTTGATGGTTTGCAAGATGAGGATCCTAACACACACTTAGCAAATTTTCTAGAATTTTGTAACACCTTCAAGATCAATGGCATTTCTGATGATGCTATCCACCTTCGGTTATTTCCCTTTTTGTAACATCCCGAAATTGGGCCCAATGGGCCTTAGGCATAGAAGCGTTTAAAATTTTTTTTGGGAGCAAGAGAACGGCATTAACGCAAGTTGGACCTACTAAGTGAGTGATTTTGGAAGGCTAAGGGACTTCTATGAAGTCCCAGGATCAAACTTTGGCTTTGGGGAAATTTTGGTTTTAGGTGAAAAAACCCTGGGAGTTAGTAAATAGGCTTTAAGAATAAAATATGGAGAAAAATGACACAAGTGGAGTGTGTGGTGTAGTGGCAAAGTGACGCCACATAAGAGACAAGGGGGTGACGCCACAAGGAAGGTAAGGGGTCCAAGGTTCAAGTCTTGGTGCTTTCTTTTTTATTTTCTTTTTAAGTGGACTTTAGAATTTGGCCGTAGATTTATATTTAGTTACGCATGATTTTAGTCACAAGAGGAGCTTGTGGCCTAGTGGCTAACGGCGTGGATTATGTTACAGGAGAGCCTAAGTTCGAATCTCATGACAAGCAAAAGAGTATTTATTTTGCGGACTGGACGGCAAGAGTTTGAGTTGGATTTAAATTCTACTAACGGAGGGATCCCACATCGGAAAGATACAAAGAAGAAAGGTGAGAAGCTGGATATATATATAGAGCTATCTATGATTGGAGAGAAAACATACCTTGGTGGGCGTTGGGCATAGGAGTGCTCGGAGCGTGGATTAGCAGCTTTCGATTCCTATCAGGTGTGTATTCTCTCTACTCTAGTTGTAGAACGGCAAATGCCAAAATGTCGGTCACCCGGCAGTGGTAGCCACACGAGCGTGCGAGCGCACGTGTGGGGGGCTTCGACACGATAGTTGAGGCCATCATTAGTGTTATTGTGGGTTTAGGCTATTAGGGCCACGATGGGCCGAGCGGGGCCAAGTGGGCCCAATGGGCCCGCGAGCCCATATGAATAAATTGTATGTTTGGGTAGTAGATGTTGGATTAGACTATGTGAATCTCATAGATGTGGCTCGTAGGGGTGACTTATGTACAATATGGGTCACTTGGTTGGGTACAGATCTAGAAGATAATCGCCAATACTAGCAAAGGAAGGGTTGCTAGAACGTGAAGTACACGGTAAGGGTACGGTGAGGTTTCGATTTTTGATAAGTATGCGTTAAATCTTGGTTAATCACTAGTAATGTCGATTGTAGGGTCGTGACTAAGGGATTTGAAGCGTGCGTGGTTACCAGGTGTGTACAAACACTACACACACGATATCGGCAATGCCGAAAAGTCGAAAGTGGCTAAATAGACCCGGTGGGCCCTGAGGCTAAGTTTGATGAAATGGTTTGGTTTGTTAAACATATTGAGTTAGTCACGCATGATACATGAACTGGATTTGTTTTGGGCCTAATAGGCCATATGATTAGATTTGGGCCTAATGGGCCGTAATGATGTGATTTGGGCTTGATGGGCTTATGGGGACGTAAACAAGTATGTTAGGGTTAATGGACTTTAGGCCTAGTTTGAACAACTCTTAAATTCCATAAGACTTAATCTAATTAAACATGTTTGTGAACAAGTCGTAGGGTTGGAGTATGGCAACGGGCGTACGCATGTCTAAGATTGGATCTAGGAAGAGCTTGGTACTTAAGCGGCCCTAGTGGCCCACCTCCTCTTTTCTAGAATCCTACCTAGTGCGTAGTGTCTGTTCACTTTAGCCGCGAGGACTTGTTGATGGGCCAAAGTTCATAGCTAAAACCCGAAAGGGACCAAATACCCTTATATTTGCAAAATTCCTAAAATACCCTTATATTTGTAAAATTTACTAAAATACCCCTAGATTTGTAAAGTACCAAAATACCCCTGGTTTACGAAATTACTGAAATATCCTTGATTTACAAAATTACTAAAATACCCCTAGTTTACGAAATTACCAAAATACCCCTGGTTTACAAAATTACCGAAATACCCTTGGTTTACGAAATTACCAAAATACCCCTAGTTTGCAAAATTATCGAAATACCCCTGGTTTGCGAAATTACTAAAATACCCCTGGTTTATGAAATTACCAAAATACCCTTGATTTGCAAAATTATTGAAATACCCCTAGGTAGTGAAATGACGAAAATACCCTATGTGGCGAATATGAGTTTATGGATGTTACTCGTATGTTTGATGCATTCATATGATATTCTGCTTAGGATGCATATGGGTAGGAATTATGGTACAGAGGAAGATTTGAGGATCGCATGGCCGTATGGTATGGATCCACCGGAGGCTTTAAGCCCAATATATGTGATTAAGCAGCTTTGCTGCAACGTTCGGTAGTACTGCAACCGGGCTACCCCTGGTGTGTAGCGGAGGGGTGGGTCGAGCTAGAATTCCCCACAGGAGTCATAAGGTTGGAAAGGAAATGGTGTGTGTAGCGGATGGATTTTTGTGGTGGGCTTTGCATTATTTGTTTATAAATGATACAATATGATATGATATGAGGTCATTATGGGCTAAAGCCCAAGACTGCCGATTTTGATAGGGCTTAGGCCCAATGTGAATATTTGTAAGTGAGTTGATTGCCAAGGGTTATGCACACTGAGTTTCGAAACTCACACCCCTTTAATTTAATGTTTCAGGTAATCCCGAATAGAAGACTCGACGTGGGACAGGACTCGGAGATGGCCACACTACAAGAGGCTTGAATTTTCATTTATTTGTTTCAAAATACATGTTTTTATTTCCTTATTTTTTGGTGCATGTAATAAGGTCTTGTACTCCGTTTTGACTTCAGATTTATTTTAGGTTTTGAGATTAATTGTTTATTTTAATTATTAAACCTAAGTAAGCTCTTATGTTTAAACTTGGTTTCCGAATTACTTAAAACAATAAAATGGGTTTTATCTTTAATTAATAAGACTCAAAGATTTTGGGCTTTTGGGCCTTAAATTTTTAATTAGCAAAATCGTTTTGAATTGTGCCTTTAATGTGACATTCTGGATTCAGGCCTAACTTTTAGACCTGGTTTGGGGTGTTACACTTTTCCCTGAGAAATAAAGTCAAACAGTGGTTACATTCTCTTCCACGAGGATCAATCACTACATGGGATCAAATGACCGAAAATTCCTATTGAAATATTTCCCACCAGCCAAAACGACCAAATTAAGGAATGATATCTCTTCTTTTGTGCAGATAGATTCAGAGACATTATACGACGCATGCGAGAGATACAAGGATTTGTTGAGAAGGTGCCCACACCACGGACTACCATTGTGGCTACAAGTCCAAACTTTTTACAACGGTGTGAACCCTTCAACAAGGCAGCTAATCGATTCAGCCGCCGGTGGAACCCTGAACAACAAAACTCCTGAAGCAGCCTACGAGTTTATAGAGGAGATGTCACTGAATAACTATCAGTGGCAAGTTATAAGGACAAGGCCAGCCAAATCAGCCGGAGTTTTCAATATTGATGCAGTAACTGCGCTATCAAATCAGGTAGAATTGCTACATAAAAAGTTTGATAGTTTTTATGGTTCTTCACAGGCACATCTAGTTATGCAGTGCGACGCAAGTGAATGAGTGGTGAATCCTGAGTACCCACCTTACAGACAGGGCATGGAGAGCGAGCAGATGAACTATATGGGTAATAATTTTCGATCTAACAATAACCCTTGTAGTAATACTTATAATCCAGGTTGGAAGAACCACCCCAATTTCTCATGGGGCGGTCAAAGAAATCAAAGATCACAACCATCCCAAAACTTCCAACAACAGCCCTACCCACAGGAAAATAAGCCGAACCTTGAAGAGGTCCTAACAAACTTCATAACAGCTTCAGAAACACGGTTCCAAAAGGTAGAAACAAAGATTGAAGCATTGTCACAGGAATTCAAGGATTAATTCGGGCAACTTGCCAAACAACTTTCTGAGAGTCCACAGGGGATACTACCAAGCAACACCGAGACTAACCCAAGGGAGCAAGTTCAAGCCATAACAGCACAAGATAGTAAAGGGTTAGACGTGCCTAATTTAGAACAAAAGAAGGAGGTAGAAAAGGGTAAAGTGGAGGTAACAGAGGAAAAGCCAAAACCGGTAATCAAAGAGTACCAACCTCGCATTCCTTATCCCGAAGCAATAAAGAGAGATAATACAGAGGAATAGTTTGGTAAGTTTCTTAAACTTTTGAAGAAATTACATATCAACTTACCTCTTATTGAAGCTCTCTTTCAGATGCCAGATGCAAGGAAATTTTTAAAACAGCTCTTGATGAACAAGCGCAAATTAGACGAAGAGCCACACGTGGAATTAAACGCAGTATGCTCAGCAATGTTACAGAATAGACTACCGCGGAAACAAAAAGATCCAGGGAGTTTTACAATTCCATGTTTAATTGGTAGACTAACTGTTGATAATGCATTAGCTGATTTAGGGGCAAGTATAAATGTCATGCCTTATAAATTATTTAAAAAACTAGGTCTAGGGAAACCCAAACAGACTAGGATGAGCATTCAATTAGCTGATAAAACTGTTAGAATTCCTAGGGGTATTATTGAAGATGTTCTTGTAAAAATTGATAAATTCGTTTTCTCAGTAGATTTTGTTGTCTTAGACATGGATGAGGATAATACGATTCCCTTAATTTTAGGAAAACCCTTTTTAGCAACTACCAGGACTAAAATTGATGTTAGCACAGGAGAACTCATACTTCAGGTAGGTGACGAACCGATCAGTTTACAAGCTCTCGACTTGGCCAGGATAACAATTGATGAAGGTGAGAAAGTAAATTCAGTTGATAACCAGATTGTTCTAGCTTCATCATAGGAAACACCACAAGATTACAAACCTGAACAAAATCATGGGCCTCATGCCATCAAAGACGAATTACACAAGGAACAAAGCCTTAGGGTCGATAAACTAGAAAAGTGGACGACATCCTTCAAAGAAGAACAAGAACCGTGCGAAGTAAAGCCAAAAGAGCCTCTAGAAGAGCTCATAGGAACATCAAATCACTTCAAAATAGGAGACCAGGTACTGTTAGATAAATCAGATCCTCGAATCACCATGTCAGACCTGAAAGCAAACGAAGAAATCCTACTTGAGGTGCATAATATCTTCCCATACGGAACATTCAAGGTAAGCAATGCCATATTCGGTACTTTTAAGGTACACGCTTCTCGACTCAAATTTCATCAACAAAATAGAACTGTAAGTATGAGGGAAGATATTCAAACCTTTAAACCTCCCTGATTTTTTAAATACAAGGAAAGTCTAGCTTAAGACTATAAACGAGCGCTCCTCGGGAGGCAACCCGAGTACTACCACAATTTATTTTCACATTTTGTTTTCAATTTATTTTCTTTTCTAGTTTTCTTTCTGAATACTTAGTTGTAAACTAACCAAGGGTGCAGATTTCCAGGCCACACGGTCTTGCACACGGCCGTGGCCGTGGCCGTGTGTATCTCAAGAATCTTTGTACTAACATGGCAGATGTGGTACAAATCAAATCCCAACTAATTTTCGAAATCATAGACCCAACCACTCCAACACGGGCACAGACAAAAGCCCATGGCCGTGCGAGGCGGCCGTGGATAACACTGATTTCTCAGAAACGGGCGTGGCTGGCTGAAAAACAGGAATGGAGAATCAACATGCCCAGACACATAGCCGTGCGAGGTGGCAGTGTAAAACGACACGCCCTCAGCCCACGGGCGTGGGAAAGTACCAGAATTGAGTCTCTATTTAAACACCAACCCCCTCTCCATTCTTCTCATCCACTTACCACTTCTTTTCTTATCCCCTTTTCTCACATTCTCCTCTCCATAACAAGTCTCTAAACCCTTGAGCCACACCAAAGCCATGACAAAGAAGCGAAAGAAAGCAAGCGTAGTCTCTTTAGGGAGACCGACATTCATAAGTTCATGCCGGCTGCTTCATCCAAACAACAAGCCAAGGGTCTTTGAGACCATTTACTTTTTATTTTTCTTTTCTCTTTTGCTTCAATTTCATTCTTTTTTACAATCTTATGTTTAATTTAGTTTAATTTATTTTAGTTTCTTAGTGTCAGGTTCAAAAGGCTGCTTGGGAATCACGCCACTTCCGCCACCGCCAGCACCTTAGCAGCCCTAGAGGTCACACCCACCTCGCGAACCATCCAACAATAAAGACTTCCTGGTCTATTAGTCTTTTCTTTCATTTTTATTTTCCTTCTTAGTCTCCTTCTCTTTTTCTTTATTGTTTTTAGTTATATATTTAGTTTATTTTAAATATGTCTTAATAGCTCCTGGCTAATTTTCTATGAGCTCCCCAATTTCTTCATCTAGCACAGAGCTCGGTAGCAGCCACCACCCCTATCGACTTCCAACTCCGGGAAACCATCCAAATTCAGGAAGTCTCACCTCCCTCTCTCTCTTAAATTATATATCTATGTTTGTACATTGAGGGCAATGTACATCTTAAGTGTGGGGATGAATATTTATTTGAAGAAAGTGCCTAACTTTTTGCATTATTATCATATTCGGCCTAACTTTCTTCATTATTCTCAAAACCCTAAATTTAGTCTTGTTTTTAAGTAATTTCCTCATATTACTAATTAGGATGGAATTTCTGATGATTTATGATTTTGATTGACATGTTTTTGAGTAAGTCATAGTCAATTGTGCATTGATGTTTGAAATTTTAAGATATTAGATAATCAAGCATGATAAGTCTATTTTTCAAAATTAAAATCTTTGCTAGGTTGTTGAGCTAAATCTGAATATTATCTTGAAGTTTGAAATTTATAAGGTTGATGTCAAAACACCCATAATTTTTTTGAGATTTTGAGCCTATTAGAGCATATATTCTTTTTCATGCTCACTTTATTGATTATGAGTGTGTCAACTTTGAACTGTTATTCTAGAACTTGCCTCGATTATACATGTTGAGACCACACCTATGATTTGATATACCGAGATGATAAAGGCACCTAGGTTTTAACCCACTCACTCCACTAAAAAGCCTACCTCCACAATTAACCCTAGTGAACCCCGTTGATCCTAACAACCCTTTTTTTATTGACTCACCAACTAATATTAACCCAAAACCCTTTGTATTTGCTATCACCATTCTTTTTTACTACCCTTATTTCGAGATTTGATTTGTTGCCTAGCTATTATCTTTATTTTAAGTAATAGATTCACTCCTTATTATGTAATATTTGTCTTGTTCTTAAAAAAAATCTAAGTATATTCAGTATTAGTATTATGAAAAGAGAGCTTACAGTTAAAATTTAGTTATCAAAAGAAAAAGCTCGTATTATTAGGGTTATTATTTTTAGTTGATGTAATTATTTATTATCGTCTCAATATTCCTAGTTAGGCAATCTGTCAGGTCAGCCTCGATTCTAACCTTCTAATTCAGCCTATATCCATGCCCTTAACCGAAACCCCGTTACAACCATGTTAAAGACCTTTTGATCTGTTTATCATCTCATTTTACAGTGGTGGAGATTTGATTTTCAAGAAAGCCTATGGGATTAACTTTTCAGGTTCGACTTTTGAGTGCTTAATTTTGAACCTTAAACACCTCGAGTGATTTGAGTGAATCTTTAGTGAGGATGTCAATCCTTGTCGATTTTGAATCAAAGGTAATTATTTAGATAAAGGGAGACACCTACGTTTTTGTGCTACAAATGTATGACTTTGATTGTTTGAATCTCTAAGCCTCTTCGAGTTAGATCATCCATGTATAAATTATCTATGAATTATGATGAGACATTGTTGATAGGGGTTATGAATTATGGAAAGTTTATTTTAATTGTAAGTTGAGAATTTTGCTTGAGGACAAGCAAAAGCTTAAGTGTGGGGGTATTTGATAAACAGTAAAAGTAACATATTTTAATCCCACATTTAGTATGCTTTTGGAGGATTTAAGCCTCGATTTATGTAAAAAGGTGCTCTTAATCCTTTGTTTTCATGTTTTATACTCAAGAAAGCACCCAAGGATGAAAAGAACGAGAAACGAGCCCAAAACGGAGTAAATGGGCCATATCATGAAATCCACACAGCCTGGGCCCAAGACCACAAGGCCGTGCCATGTCAATCTACTAGAACACGGCCTGATCTCGATTCACACGGCCGTGCCTTATTAAAGAAGTCCGAACACGGCTTGAAGACTAGTCACACAGGTGTGTGACATGGCCGTGTCCCTGTCGTGGCAAAGAGAAATTTCATTCGGATTTGGATACTTAGGGGCGAAGAAACACATTCCAAGAGCCTATATAAACGCCCTAAGTGTTACCTAAAAGGAGGCGGTTAGCTAGGCCAATGAGCCGAGCCAGAAAGACCAGATTTGTGGAGAATCACTCGAAGATAGCCAGTTGATCCATCTCAAGAAGCCGGAATTCTACTCAAGACGGCGGATCTCTCCTTCAATTCTTTTAGGGAGTTTTAGGGATTTCTTATGTTTTATTTTATCTTTTCTTCTGAGATGTTTTCTTTTTTTGATATGAACTAAACCCTCAGATACCTGAGGGGGATGAAACCTAAGACAGATCTTGTAATTATTTTCTGAACTATATGATAAATATTTGACTTGTTCTTAATTATGTGTGCTTAATTCTTGTGTTGATATTTTCGGGATATTAATTCAAGTATGATGTGCTTAGGTTGGAGGAGCAAAAGTCCCTGCTTAAGAGTAGATCTAGCATAATTAAGCGGAGTTGATCGCATGCCTAGAGATAGGGTGACGAGATTTTGCCGGATTAGGGTGAAACCTAATATGGGAGTCCATAGATCGAGTTAATGCGATTCTAGGGGTTTTAACTAGAAAGAGATTTCAATTAATCAACCTAGGGTTAGACGTTATTCGCTTCGAGAGAGGGTTTAATATAACTTAGGGAATCTTACGGATCAAGTCAAGTGAATACATCGTCTGGTTCAGTGTTAGATAACAAGTGAAGTCTAGGTGGATTCTTCCTTGGGTATCGTCTTAATCAACTGAGTTATTCTTCCAAGTTATTTTTCCCAAGTCACTCTTTTTATCTTTGTGTCTTTAGTTTAGTTAATAGTTAAATTTAGAATAGATAACCATTCATTTAATTCTTAGGCTAAATAATAGAAAGAGAGTTAGTATTAGTACTTTTGGTTCTTTTGGGATTCGATATTCTGGTCTTGCCTAAACTATACTACTGTTCGATAGGTGCGCTTGCCTTAAAATCGTTGTCAGAGTTAGTTTCTAGGTTCGATCATTCTCTTTGTAATTTTAAGACTCTGATTCCAGCGATCAGGCTTTAATTGCCTAGTGGCGTAAGCGATCACCTTACTCTCTTTCATAAGTACATAACCCAATCCGTTCAGGGATGCATCACTGTAAACTACAAATTCTCTTCCCGATTCAGGTTGCACCAAAATCGGAGCTTCGTTCAACAGTGTCTTCAGTTTCTCAAAACTCTGTTGACACTTCTCAGTCCAATCGAACTTCACATCTTTCTACAGAAGTTTCATCATCGGAGTAGCTATCATGGAAAACCTCTTGACAAAACGCCTATAGTAGCCGGCTAGGCCTAGAAAACTCCTTACTTCAGTTACTCTCCTTGGCGGTTTCCATTCAACAATTGCTGAAATCTTACTCGGGTCTACTCTAATCCCATTTCCCGAGACAATGTGCCCCAAGAATCCTACTTCCTTGAGCCAAAATTCACTCTTACTGAATTTGGCGTACAATTGTTTTTCTCTCAGAACTTGCAGAACTATACTCAACTACTTGGCATGTTCGTTCTCATCTCGAGAGTAGATCAGTATGTCGTCGATGAAGACCACGACAAATTTATCCAAGTATGGCCGAAAAATTCGATTTATCAAATCCATGAAGATCACAAGGGCATTCGTTAGACCAAAAGGCATAACCGAAAATTCATAGTGGCCATACCCAGTCCTAAATGCGGTTTTCAGTATATCCGAGTCTTTGACTCTCAGCTGATAGTACCCCGATCTCAAATCTATCTTGGAAAATACCGTGGCTCCCTTCAATTGATCAAATAGATCATCGATTCTAGGCAACGAGTACTTGTTTTTCACTGTTACCTTGTTAAGCTGCCGATAATCTATGCATAATCTCACGGAACCATCTTTCTTCTTCACGAATAAAATGGGAGCACCCCACGGAGAAAAACTCAGTCTCGCGAAACCCTTATCCGTTAGTTATTGAAACTGTGCTTTCAACTCTTTCAGCTCAGTTGAGGCCATTCTATATGGAGCAATAGAAATAGGGGCAGTACCCGAAGCTAACTCAATCCCAAATTCAATCTCTCTAACCAGAGGTAGCCCTGGCAACTCTTCCGGAAAAACATCTAGGTATTCGCATACTATGGGTACCGACTCAATTCTCAATTCAGTATCTTTAGTGTTCAACACAAAGGCAAGGTAAGCCTCATACCCCTTCCTCAAATACTTCTGAGTCAACAAGGTTGATATCACTACCGGTGATCTATCTTGGTTATCTGATTCCACACGAATAAACTCTCCATTTTTACTTTTCAACTCAATATGCTTCTTCCCACAATTCACAATTACTCCATGAGTAACTAACCAATCCATCCAAAGGATAGCATCGAACTCATCAAAAGGCAATAGCATAAGATCGACCGGAAAACAATGACCCTTAATCATCAAAGGACATTCTTTACAAACTTTATCAACCAACACATACTTGCCTAGGGGGTTAGACACTCTTATTACAAATTCGGTAGACTCTATAGGCATGCTCATGCTAGAGACTAATTTCATGCATATGTATGAGTGGGTAGATCCCGGATCAATTAAAACTATAACATGAGTATTATGGAGAGAAAAGGTACCCGTGATTATGTCAGTGGAAGATGCCTCTTCACGAGCACAGATGGCATAAGTTCTCGTTGGTGCTCTACCCTCGACTCCAGCGGCTTGCTCTCTGGATGGGTTCTTGCTACCCATCTCATGTCCCAAGTTTCTCAGTGGTCTCCCCCTAGCAGTACTTCCCGATCTTGCATTCTGAGGCTTTTCTTTCTCACCCACCTCAAGGCAGTCTCTAATAAAATGGTCTAAGGACCCACATCTGAAACAAGCTTTCTCATTAGCTAGACACTCACCAGAGTGGCACCTGCCACACTGAGGGCCTTCTGGTCTACTTGGTCTAGCGTTGGCCACACTAGCAATTGATGTGGTCTACCCTTTCGATCCCGAAAGTTGCTTGCCTTTACTTCAGGTTGAAAACTCCGCTGAAGTGACTGATCGAGTAGAGAAATCCCTCGATTTCTTGGATGAGGATTGGTGGCACTTATTCAGTTGTCTCTTTCTCGAGTCACGAGACTCATTCTTAGCTCTTCTCTTCTCTTTATCCAACTCTTCGGCTTTACAAGCTCTATCTACCAGCATTACAAACTCTTTTAGTTCGAGGACTCCTACATATAAACGGATATCTTCATTTAATCCATCCTCGAATCTCTTGCACATGACGGCCTCGGTAGACACACACTCACTTGCATACTTGCTAAGCCTTACGAACTTCCGTTCGTAATTAGTTACTAACATACGGCCTTGCTTCAATTCTAAAAACTCCTTTCTCTTATGGTCGATAAACCTCTGGCTGATATACTTATTCCGGGAATTCTTCTTGAAAGAATTCCCAGCTAATTCTCTCCCTTGACACCACTGACATAGGGTGTTCCACCATCGGTAGGCTGAATCTCTCAGGAGAGATACCGCACACTTTAAGCACTCCTCAAGCATGCAGGATAACTCATCGAATACCCTAATGGTATTCTCGAGCCAGAATTCTACTCTCTCCGGGTCATCGTCCTTATTCACCCGAAATTCTTTGGCTCCTAGCTTTTGGATCTTATCGACCGGAGGCCTTTCTCTTCTCACTACCTCAACCACTTGAGGAGCGACTGAAGCGGGTTGAGGAATAGGTGGGGATGGAGGGGGTTGAGTATTAGGATTCGCTCGGGTATACTTGGTATACCAGTTGCTCATCATGCGAAAAAAGGCTTCTCGGGCCTCTTCCCCCTATCTCAAGGTCTCGGGTCTACTATTAGCTGGCGCGGTCCCTTGAGTGGGAGTTGGCGCGTTACTCGCAGCATCATCAGCTGCAGTTCGGTCTGGATCAAAATCCATATACTACATAAAACATGATTTTTAAACGTCAGGAGCCGTCACACTATCATTACTTAGACACTCTTACATATGACATGTATGGCTAGACTCGTACTTACACTATGTTAGTCCTAGAATCGACTAAACCGTAGCTTTGATACCAATAAATGTAACACCCCTTACCCGTATCCGAAGCCGGGACTGGGCTTGAGGCATTACCTAACTAATCTCACTTGATATCTCTGAACGGGCTATAAAATTCTAATTAAACCCAACCCTTGTTAAAACTCGGCCCACGAGGCCCTATGCATACTTCTGAGAGGTTCCAGAATCAATCCGGGAACTTCATGAGCATGGAAAACTTTTCCTCAAAACAGGGGCCACACGCCCGTGTTGGTCTGGGGACACGCCGGTGTGCCCCTAAGACATGCCCGTGTCTTCCGCCTGTGGTCGACCCTGACCAAAGCACACGGCCTATACACTCTCGTGCCTTCTACCTGTGGTCGATCCTGACTAGAATACACGACATAGACACACCTGTGTCTCCTACCCGTGGAGCTCTCTCACTATGACATCATCAACCCTTAATTAAGGTACGACCAAAGCACACGCCGGGGTGGCTGGCCCGTGGTCACCTCTGATTAATCTACACGGCCGGTCGCACGCCCGTGTGCTACAACCGTGTGGCGATTTAAATTCCAATCCTAGGTGCAAACTTCACACGTTCTGGGCATACGCCCATGTGCTAGCCGTGCCTCCCACACGGTCTAGACACACGCCCATGTGTTTACCCATGGGGACAATTAGCAGGTTATATACCAAGCCCTTACCACCCTACGTTACACACATACATATTCCAATTCAAAACAATACAACTCCTACCCCAGAGGCACATCTAAGGACTCATTCCAACATAAAAGATAATCGAAAGGTATCTCTAGGAGCTCAAGAATCAAGATATACAAAAGGATATATACTTCATGAAATTCATATTCATTAAGCAATAGAACTTGCCAAGTATTAGCCTAACTTATAAGTCCATTTGCAAAAGGACTTAGTAACATACATATAACCAACACTTTGGCTAACAATTACAACTTAACAAAATACTCGAGTCCTATACATGCCATACTCAAAATAAGTCAAATTTGTTATACCAAAATGATGTCGATAGTGTGATTTCTGAACTCCGACGATCCACATTCCTCGAGTTATAATCGCAATACTACAAGGAAAAAGGGCAATGAAAGGGGTAAGCAAAAAGCTTAGTAAGTTTGCATGGAAATGAATAGCAATAATAAGCTCATAATATAATCCATCCATGGCATTAACTAACCATACACAAGTCATAGGCTCCTTACCAAACTTACTTACAATTGCCCTTATTTAGCACATACCGTACCACACCTCGTAATCGTTTCTTCGTGACTCATTCACGAGTACCTGTTTTCACTCAATCATATGACTTCAGTAAAATTCTCATTTCTACTTCTATACTCATCTACTTATCCCCTTAGTCACTAGAGATAGTCAAAGACGCATATTCATCGTCATTCATGTAGGTACAAAGCCAATGCCACGTCCCCAAAGTGGTCTTACATGGAGTCACTTCTAAATGCCAATGCCATATCCCGGATATGGTCTTATATGGATTTTCAAATTTAATATCGATGTCATATCCCGGATATGGTCTTATACGATTTTCATATTCATTACCGAAGCTATATCCCGGATATGGTCTTATACGGGATCTCAACTCAGTGCCGAGGCCATGTCCCGGACATGGTCTTATACGGGACCATATCTACTTCATATCACGATGATAGCATTTCCATATTCAATATGGTCCATTAGGACTACAACATCTCATTCAACATTAATTTCTCAATTTAGTAGAGCATTATGCATCGATATAATGCCAAGCATTCTCAAACATGCTAACTTAAATGTTGAATCTATCACATACAAACTTACCTCGATTTCAAAATGAGCCAACTCGTCGGTCTAGTCCGAGACTTTGTTCTTTCCCCGATCAAGGCGGATTCTCGGTTCTTCTTGCTCTATAATAGCAATTTAGCTTATTTTAATCACCACATTAATGAAAGCATTTCAATAATCATGCTTAGGCAAAATTACTATTTTTCCCCTAAGACTTTGGCAAGATGACCATTTTGCCCCTAGGCTCGGAAATTAATTCTAATCACACTTCTACCTTCAACAAGCCTAGGTGAACATTTAATACTCTTATAGCTATCATTAAAACTCAACATTTCACATAATTACTACAAATTTGTAACCTTTTCATCAAGGTCCAATTAGGTGTTTTCAAGACAACACATTTCACAAAAGTTGTTCATCTAACAACTAAGACTCAATTTCTTCCATAAAAATACAGTAAATAACTAAGATAGCTCTCATGGAAAAACTCTAAACTTTTTACCATATTGTACAATAGTCCCCTCATTTGAAAGCTTAAGCTTTAGGGGTCCCAAAAGTACAACTATCTTCAAGAAAAGATCACTAGAACACTTACTTGTGAAGAGATGAGTGTGCTGAAATTTTTGAAGCTTTCTACCCTCTATTTGCTGCTAATTTTCAGTGAAAGAGAAAAAGATGATATCTTTTCTCTCCTTATTTTATTAATACAAGTCAATTTGTCCACCTACTACCACCAACTTTGACCAACATTGACAAATTTTTCTCCCATGCTAATCTATGGCCGACCAAGAAAATATTGGGGGACTAATTGCCTTTTAAAGACCTCCAATTTTCAATCTATGGCTATTTGGTACCTTTAGCTTATAGACTAGAACTTTCGCACCTTATGCGATTTAGTCTTTTTTCGCAATTAAACATGAAATCGTTAAAATTAAAGCACCAAAATTTTCATGCACATAAACTATCATGCTCTGACTCATAATATATCATGAAAATAAATTTCTCTAATCTCGGATTAGTGATCCCGAGATCACTATCCTAACTAGCCTCTAAATTGGGCTGTTACAGATTCGACTGTAAAGGAAAGCTGAGTCCATGATATATCGGATCGTATGAGATCATTGAAAAAATAGGGCCTGCAGCCTACCGACTAGTTTTACCATCAAAACTTGAAAAGATTCATAATGTCTTTCACATTTCAATGCTACGTCGATACAGATCCAACCTTGTACAAGTGATTTCTCCGGTAGATGTTGAGATACAGACTGATTTGACGTATAGCGAAAAACCGATCAAGATTTTAGCTCGTGAAATCAAAGAATTGAGAAATAAATATAGCCCTAATGAAGGTTCTTTGGCATAAAAACGGAATCGAGGAAGCTACGTGGAAACCCGAGGAAGCTATACAAAAATAGTACCCTAACCTATTTACTGGTGAGATTTTCGGGGACGAAAATCCCTAAGGGGGGAGAGTTGTAACAGCCCATTTTTGGTCAAATCAGAATAGTGGTTTCGGGACCACAAATCCAAAGTTGAAATACTTATTTTATTATTATTTTAATGTTTACAGTATGATATTATGTTGGTGTGAAAATTTCGTTAAGAAATTTTACCGTTTGAATGGTTAATTTGATAAAAAAGACTAAACCGCTTAAAGCGTAAAACTAGAATTCTAATAATTAAAGGTGTCAAATAGATTTAGTTTTTAAATATGGTGGCCTTAAATGGTAATTTGACCATTTGACACATGAGTGGACATATTTTGTCATTAAATAGATGTTTTAAATGGTTTTTCATTAAGGGTATAATAGTAATTAACATAATAATCTTAAAATAAATAAAACAAAAGGAAAAATTAGTGTCCATCTTCTCCTTTTCCGTAAATTGAAGAGAAGAAAGGCAAAATTTTAGGGTTCTTCATTCGGCAACTTTAATCTTGGCATTTAGGTATGTGTTTTGCCCTGTTTTTAATGATTTTTATGTTTTTTTTTATCGTTGCTTCGTATTCTAGCTAGCCCGTACCCTAGATTTTGAAATTGTTAAAGATTTTGAAAGTTTCCATTGATGAATATGTATGAGTTTTGATGTTTAATGATAGATTATGAATATTTAATGTTAGTTAAACAAGTTTTGTTAAGTGATTTTTGGTGAAAATGCAAATTAGGGATTAAATTGAGAAAATGTGAAATGTGGTGGTTAAAAGTGTGAATAAATTAAAGATATGGGCTGCTAGTAACTTGTATTAAATTCAGCTAAGCATTGGTTTGTACTAAATTGCATGAATTTGCAATTGTATGTGATAATGACTAAATTGTGAAAATGTGAAACATTAGGGGCAAATGTGTAAATTTGCCAAATTGTAAATTATAGGCTAAATTGAATAGACCTAATGTTGAATGTGCTAAATTTGAGAAAATATAGATCAAGATAAGCTGAGATCATGATTAGATCGGGGAAAAGGAAAAGTGGACGAATAGTTGATAATTTTTATCCGAGCAACTCGAGGTAAGTTCGTATAATTAGAATCAAATTTTTAAATACTTGTAAATTATTTGAAATGACAGTATAATTGAGTAAATGGTATTACTGAGTTCGAATGCCTAATTGATGAGAAATATCGAATACCGAGTCCCGTTTGAACTGTGGAAAGTCGTAGGATACGAGTGACATGTCACTAGGATTACTGTTTTGGTTGAGATTCTGCATGTGTTGCGGATTCACCACAGCTCGTATGAGCTTACCGATATATCAGTGCGTAAGAGCTTACTGTTTTCAGCTCATCAGAGCTTACCGTTTCAGCTCAATAGTGCTTACTGTCCATCAGCTTAGGAGGAGCTTATTGATCATAGCTCGAAAGAGCGGAAATGATAATGAATTGACGGATTACTTATTTATGCACGTAATGTATATCACCCGAGTATCCCTCGATATTCTAATAGGTTCAACGGGTATAAATTTTGTTATTGGCTATGTGAAAAAGCTATGTGTTTATACGGATGAATTATCGTTTATATGGATTTGATATGATACAATGTATTGAGTATTAAATTGAGATAATGGATGATTATATGCACTTATGTGACTAACTTGTTGATGAATGCATGTGTTTAGGCATTTGGTAATTGAATTGAGTATACCTTATTTATTGTCTTGATTCTGTATAAATGGTAAGTTTAATTCTGAACTATACAGGCTTACTAAGCTTTATACCTTACTTTGTTTATTTTCTTTTATGTTTTATAGTATATCGGAGCTAGATCAGAACCAGGGATCGTCAGAGACTTCATCGCACTATTGGACATATATTTTGGTACTTTTAAAGTGTGTATGTATGGTATATGGCATGTATAGGCTTGAGTCATTTTGGTATGATTGATGAACATGTATTTAGGCCATTTGAGTTGGCTTGTGATGGTGAATTTGATGTTGTTTATAAATGTGCAAATGATATTATTTTGAGTTAAGTAATTGACCTATAATGAATGATTGAGGTTGAATGAATATTGCATGTTTGGAATGGTTTAGTTAATTGAATGGTATATGTGAATTGGTATGATTTGAACTTTGGTTGATGGTATTTGGTTGCATATTGTATCTTGAATTGGTACCATTTGAGTTTGTTTAGGTATGTGCAAAATGGGTGGCTAAATGGCTTGGTAAATAGCCTATTTTTGTCCACGCGGGCAGAGACACGGGCGTGTGTCTCAACCGTGTGTGACACATGATTATGTTACACGGCCGTGTGTCCCCTGGTGTTGAAATTGAAATGAAGTCAATATGCTCCACACGGTCTCACACACGGGCGTGTGATCGGCCGTGTGGCACAAGTCAGTATACCCCCTAATTAGCACACGGCCTAGTACACGGGCGTGTGACTTGGCCGTGTTGCATAAGTCAGTATACCCTACAGGTTTGACATGGCCTAGCACACAGCCTGGCACACGGGCGTGTGTGGCCACTTCGAAGGGCACACGGGCTAGACACGTGAGCTTGTGGTTGGCCGTGTGGCCCAAGTCAGTAACCTAACTTGTTTGGACACGAGGTAGGACACGGGCTGGGACACTGCCATGTATTCCCATTTCGAATGTTCACACAGCCTGTGACACGGGCGTGTCTGGTGGCCGTGTGAGACACATGGCCTGGTCACACGGGCGTGTGTCCCCTGTTTTAGAGAAAAACTTTATAAGTGTTGAAAAATTTCTCGAGTTATCGGTTTAGTCCCAAACCACTCCCAATGCATGTGTAAGGCCTCGTAGGCTCGTATTAGGGACAAATTGATTGAGATTGATTGATAATTGTATGTATTGATTAAATGTATGAGAAAAGTTTGTTTAAGTATGTTGTAAGTCTGGTAATGCTCCATAACACTATTTCGGCGTTGAATACGGGTGAGGGGTGTTACATGTGTCTCTCTTATATTGAATCTAATTATATATGCTTTCTAGACTTTTAACCTAAGATTTTATAATTTAATCCAACCCAATATATGTTTTTCTATTTCTTAAAATAGATATTATTTATTTAATTTAAATTAATTTTTCAATTAAATAATTTTTCAACTCAATTTTAATTCTATAAAGGCACAACAACTTTACTATAAAAGAATCTATGAGGAAATATATTTAATTTCCATATTTTACTAATTAATTTTATTTTATTTTTGAAATTCAATTATTTAATTAAATAAGAATTTGAAAAACTTAAATTAATTCTCAAGTCATTTCTATACTCAGTAAAAAAACACATTCATTTGCGAATGTGACTCATTTATCTAAATGTATCATTTCCATCAATTTCTATTCATTTGGTTCTTTATGCAATTAATTTTTGGTTTCAACGATCTAGTAGAGGAACCAATTGGACATATGTAATTAGGGCTTAAAGATTTTATAATTAAGTTTCAGCTTTTCATTTATTAAAAACTTATTTGGTCACGAAGTCATTCCACTATAGTATCGTGATTAAGCTCTCCCTTATTACATACCATAACAAAAGCTACTCAATCAATGCTCATCTAGTGACCTTCTCATAAGTTTGTTACCCTTATAGGATATCCTTAATTTCTTGGGGGATAAATCGGTTCTCCCAATATGATTCTTATTTATTTCATAGTAACTAATACATCTTTCATGAAAAATTAATTACTATTAAATAGTAATCAAGTCATTTATCATAAAGACAAATGAACCGTGACCACATTTATTTTTCATATATCATATAATGTCGACGAGAGGATATCATTTACTCATTTTTTGGGCTATGAATTTCACTATTATAAATGATGCTACATACTGCATAAATTGTATACTCAACACATCAACTTTCATTTTCTTATCTATTTGAACTCAAGCTTTTACTTACATCAAAGCATACGAGTCACTCATACATAGTTTAACATCCACTCAAGATTAAGGTATGTCACACTATGAACGTCACAAGTGAATAAATTCATAAAGAAATCTAGGATCTATTCTACCTGGATCATTTCCGATATATTATCAGTCTAGTCAATCACATCTATATATTTATCTTTTGAAAATCATTCGCTCCGATACTCAAGACAAAATATCTCATTAATTGGATTTGATAGACGACATATTAGTCTTTCAATCAGTTTGCTTATTTTCGTTTATGAGACAAATATTAGAACAAATATACATTGGGTGTCGAAGTTGATTAATGCACGGAACAAAACTTGGGATGAGCAGCTTGTTAACTTAGTATTTACTTCTAATTAAACTCGTTAAATTCTGTGTTCCCCTATCAATTACGGTGAGCTAGGATACATATGCTTGATTGAGGGGAGCAAACTTGAGAATACACAGTACGTAGCGGCTATAAGCTTTTGGTAGCAAAGGGACTTGAGGAAAGAATCATCACTAGGTATTCGCAGAATTACAAAGAATTTTACAGTAAAATTTGGAAAGTTCCGTGTCCGTTGGAACTTAAAATTATGTCGTGGAGACTTTTTAAGAATTTGTGCCTACAATGTGTAATTTATACAATAGATGTGTGGAAACTTCCCTCATCTGCCCATTTGGTAATGCTGCGATGGAAACAATAGTGCATGCGATAACAAGTTGTGATCTAGCAAGAAGGGTCTGGGTAGCGTTCAACATTATTGTCTAGTATACCTCGTAATAAAGTGTGGATTTTCATGACCAATTAGCTCGCTTAGTGAAACAAAGTAATATGAATGAATGCAAAACGATTATCACTATTTACTGGGCTCTGTGGAATGCAAGGAACAAATGGGGTGCATGAACGAAAGAAAGAGACAATTCATGGAATTTCGGGGTTATTCGGTCTTACATTACTGAGACAAAAAGTGTTGTAAGAGCCATACCTGAGCCACGAGATGGTTATACAACCGAATGAGAGCCACCGGAGGTTAATGTGGTCAAGGTGAACTTCGATGTGGGCTTCAGAGCCGCTTCTAATACATCCAGCACAAAGGTGATTGCGGGAGAAAATAGTGGAATGATTTTGAGAGCTTTTGTTCATACAAGTTGCTTCGTTCCCCTTGTCTTTGCCGTTGAAGCCATTGCATGTGTGAAGGCCCTGCAATTTGCAAAAGATATGGGGTTTCAGCGCTTGGTCTTGGAGGGTGACTCTCGGATGGTAATCAAATGGATATCTAACAGTGTGGATCATTCTAGTGTAACTGCTTATATTAATGATACAAGGTCTCTCATCTCCCAATTCTTAGTTTTGTAAAGTCAAACATACTTTAAGGGATGGTAATCGGGTGGCGGACCAGCTGGCTAAGGAAGCATTTGACAGGGAAGAAAGCTTATTTTGGGTGGAGGAGGCTCTGGCAAAGGTATCTGAGATTTGAGTGGCGGATCGATGATAGACTGACTCATTAGACTAGATGCAGGATTAGGTTGAGATGAGGGGTGAAGTGGGAGTATAAGCTCATGGGACGCTGTTGGGTGCACTCCGATGGAACTATATTGAACTTAGCCGGCATTATTTTATTTGTATTTTCACTATTTTGCATGTGAGGGGATTTCCTTTTATAGCTTTTGAAGAAGGGGGTATTTAGTCTATTGGTTTTCTACTGAAATGTGCAGGTGTGAATGATGCACAGCTGTGCTCATCCTTTTAATGAGACTTTTATTATTAGAAAAAAAGGAATTAATAATATAATTATTACATTAAATATTTAGTTAAGAAATTAATAATATAATTATTATTCTTCCATCAAAATGATAATGTTAAAGATTAGATATTTTTATTCCATTCTGATTCATGCTTTTATTGATATTTAATAAGTTCCAATTTAAAACCATCTCTTATTTTATTCATTAAATCACAAACTTTTTTATATAACAAAAACAATTTTATTAAAATCTTGTTTTTGGTATGTAAACTAATTAGTGTTAATTTAATATAAATCAATAAATATAAAAAAAAGTTGATTAATAAATTTAACAGAAGGAACATATTCCTACAAATTATAACCAAAAAAAAAATGGAACTGTTAATAGAAATAAAATACCCAAATAACCTTAACAAACATTCCTATCCACAAATGTAAGATATTTTTGTTTCTCCCAAAATCACAAAGATTTTCTCATATGGAATGTGTGAGAAATAAATGCAAACATTTAATTGTAATGAGAAGAAGAAAAAGTGGAGCCACCCAAAACAAAATTCACCCAATCACTACACCAAAGGCCAATTGGTTTTCACTGGATGCAACCCACCAAAGGGAAAGTTTCTGGTCTCATAGGATAAAAAAATATTCTGCCTGATCTAAGGGGAATAATTATTCTATTCCCCTTTTATAATTATTTTTTCTTTTTGAAGAATAAATCAAACGGCTGAGAATGTTCTATCATCTTTGACCTTTGAAGAAGCTTTCTTTTTTTGCTGGGATTCTACCCGTGGACTCCAACTGTTTGACACGTGTCTGTACTTTTCCATAAGCGTTGCTGTTCTCATGTCCTTGGTAGCAAAAAAGAGAACCCTTAACATCTCCCCGCTCCCTACGGTAACGCAACTGAACAGTGAAGAGCGTAGTTCCAATAAAACCCTATCCTACCATCCACTCACAAATCACCACGTAATCCGGGAACCCTTGTTGGGTCAAACGTGGCGTTATCATATTGGTTGAAGCACTGTTGCTCTGTACTTTCGAGTTCGGAAAGTTAAAAGGAAAAACACAACCGCCTCAAGTCACAGAAGTTTCTCTGTAAATTGTAAGGAAAAAAACATTGCGTAAAGACCAAAAAGAAAAAGGGGAAAACCCATAGTTTTGGGTTTTATTATTTTTATTTTATTATTTTAATTTTGTTTCTCCATCTCTCTTTCGTAGAGAAAACAGAGCTAAAACCCAGAAGAATCAAAGAAAGAGTGGGGGAGGAAAGCAAAAAACTGAGAAAGGCGCACGCTTGAAGGGAGTCAAATAAAAGAGAAACGGAAGATAACAGAATAGGCGTTGATAGACCGTAGAATCTAAGAATAACACACAAAAGTTTTGGTGGGGTTTTATGTTTTTTTTTCCCCCTTCAATTTTCTGTTTCACTTTTTTAAATGAATCCCCTTCCTTAACTACACTTCTTGCGTGTTTCCTGCGGTCTATCTACTCTTAATCTGTGTCTTCACTCACTCTTTTTTCTTCTCTCTGTTTTTTTTGTTCTGAATCTTTATAAAAACTATTGCTTTCTTTCTCTTCTTTCTGGGTTTTTTTTTTATAATTCTTGTTGCTCTTGGTTCTTTTCCCTTTTTTTTTTTGAAGTGGGAGTATCCGAGTTCTGGGCAATTGATTGATGGAGGAAGAAGGTAGGGTTTCTGGTGGCAATGGGTCATCTTACTGGCTGGATGCTTGTGAGGACATATCATGCGACTTGATTAGCGATTTTGTTGATTTCGATGCTCCTATAGTTCAAGACTCCGTTGACAATACTTCCAATCAAGATTTCTTTGGAGGAATTGATCACATTCTCGATAGCTTCAAGAACGGAGGGGGACTTCCTCCTGTGGGAAGTAACGGTGATAGCTCTGTCGTCAATGGAAATGGAATTCACGACCCCGTTGCTGTAGATGGATGGTCTCCCAATGAGCTCTCTGGGGTTTCCAAGGATTTACCTGACAACTCAGTTCCGCCATCTAATGGAGTTGAAAAGAAGATTGGAAGCAAAGGGCAGGAAAAAAGCTGCGATGATAGTAATTCCAGTTTATTTGATTATTCTAATAAGGATAATGGAGTTCATCGAGACGATAAAAGGTCATCCGAGTCGAGAGATAGGGGTTTAGATAGTGAAGAGAGGTGTAGCAAGAGGGCTCGTGCGAATGGCTGCAAGAGTGATAGGCAGTATTCTAGTAGAGGTCAATATTATCCCCGGGATAGGGAGAGATGTTCTGCTAGGAAAAGGGTTCGAGATTGGGATGAAATTGATCGGAGAGATAGAGAGCATGTTAGGAGAAGAGAACATTATTATGGTGGCAATAGAAGGGATGGGAGAGATAGAGAACCAAGGGGTTATTGGGAGAGGGATCGGTCAGGGTCCAATGAGATGGTTTTTAGGTTGGGTACTTGGGAAGCAGATCGGCAAAGAGAAGGGAAGGTGGCTAATGACAAAACTCCCGAGTGCAATGGAAAGATGGAGAAGAAAGTTGAGCAGCCGAAGGAAAAACTCTTGGAGGAGCAAGCTCGTCAATATCAATTGGATGTTCTTGAGCAGGCAAAAAGGAAAAACACAATTGCATTCCTTGAAACCGGGGCGGGGAAGACCCTCATTGCTGTTCTCCTCATGAAAAGTATTTCTGATGATTTACAAAAGCACACCAGAAAAATGCTCTCTGTCTTTTTGGTTCCTAAAGTTCCACTAGTTTATCAGGTAGTCAAATTTATAGAATTTCAGTGTTCTTTTAAGATTTGATTGGTTCTGTTGTTTCCAGGTTCAGTTTATTATTATTTTTTATTTTTCATTTTCAGCAAGCTGAAGTTATTCGCGAGAGAACTGGTTTCCAAGTTGGTCATTATTGTGGGGAGATGGGTCAAGATTTTTGGGATGCTCGTAGGTGGCAGCGCGAGTTTGAATCAAAACAGGTAGCTTGTCAATTTCCTTTTGTGAAAATTCCTGCTTTACTGTCATTTGAGCTTTTCTAATGTTCCAAGTAATTTCCTTATTGTAATGCTAGTCGGCACTAAAGCACAATGTAGTACGTTACTTTAGTAATTTTAAGATATGACATTATAATGAGCGATACAAAAGTGTTTCTGTATCCAGTCTTTGGTAACACTTTTAGTAGACTCAGCTTTTCCTAGTTAGTTTACTCGTAAATTACTTAGGATGGGTTTTTGAACCAATGTCCTTTTGCTCAATTTTGTTGAAGGAACGGGATGATGTTGATATAGTTTTCAAATTCTAGCAAGATCCTTAAATATCTACTTGCCAGAATTGGGATTTAGTTGAAATATCAGTGATCCACCCTTTGTCCTCTCCTAAAAGGAAAAGAGGGAAAGCATAACAAAGCTTTAAATTGAAATATGGTTCTCGACCATTAGCAAGATCCTTATATGCCTAATCTATAGAGTTGGAACTGAGTGGAGCTATTAATATTGGTATACCTTTATCACATTCAGCACCCTTTATTTCTTTTTTACTCTTTTAACAAGGTACTATTCTTGTCTATCTGTATGTAATTGAACAATCTTTAGTAGGCTGTCTAGCATAGATATCCTCAAAATGGTTGTATCTTTTTGAGTCTTCGGTAGCTGTTCATTTGCATATATGACTCTTGTCTATTTGTCCATAAGTTTCGCTCATTTGACGACTTTCTTGCAGGTTTTGGTTATGACAGCTCAAATTCTGCTGAATATTTTGAGACACAGCATAATTAAAATGGAATCAATCAATCTCCTTATCCTGGACGAGTGTCATCATGCTGTGAAGAAACATCCGTATTCACTGGTTATGTCCGAATTCTATCATACAACACCAAAGGAGAGGAGACCTTCTGTTTTTGGAATGACCGCTTCTCCTGTTAACTTGAAGGGTACATTTTTGTTTTCTTGTAGTTGTCTTCTTCAGATTTATCTCTGTTTGAGACCAAGGGCGGTCTCTCTTTCAAAATTTTCTTTCACTTGATTATAAGAAATTTTCCCCCTTTAACTCATATTTTGAATTGTTATATTCAGGTGTTTCAAGTCAAGTTGATTGTGCTATAAAAATTCGTAATCTAGAAAGCAAACTGGATTCTGTAGTTTGTACCATCAAAGACCGCAAGGAACTCGAGAAACATGTGCCAATGCCTTCAGAAGTTGTGGTAGAGTATGACAAAGCAGCCAGTTTATGGTCCCTCCATGAACAAATAAAACAAATGGAAGCAACAGTTGAAGAAGCTGCACAGTCAAGCTCTAGAAGAAGTAAATGGCAGTTCATGGGAGCTAGAGATGCAGGAGCCAAGGAAGAGCTTCACCAAGTTTATGGTGTATCTGAAAGAACAGAAAGTGATGGAGCTGCTAATTTGATACAAAAGTTGAGGGCTGTTAATTATGCACTGGGTGAACTGGGCCAATGGTGTGCTTATAAGGTATCATATGTGTTAAGTAATTAAGGTTACGACAACTTTTTCTTATTTTCTTGGTTGTGCAGAAATGATCTTGGTTGTTTCCTTTCATTGCCTTTCTTTTTCAGGTTGCACAATCTTTTCTGACAGCTTTGCAAAATGATGAGAGGGCAAACTACCAGCTTGATGTCAAGTTTCAAGAATCTTACCTAAACAAAGTTGTTTCTCTCTTACAATGCCAATTATCAGAGGGAGCTGTTACTGAAAAAGACATGAACAATGCAGAAGCAGAGAACTGTAATGCTCAAGATGGGACCAATACTGATGAGATTGAGGAAGGAGAGCTCCCTGACAGTCATGGTGTGTCTTCTCTTTAATTTTCTACCTTTCTTTTACTCTTTTTTTTTTTTTTTTTTTTTTTGTGAGCACATTTTGAGACTGATATCTAATTGAAAAGGATATCCTCAGGTTTTGAATGTATATGTGTGATAACGTTTAGTAGAACAAAACATGCATTGTTTACTTGCTTGTGTTGTGTTTCTTGTCATCCATTTTAAGGAAAATTCTTATCATTGTAGATGTTTCTAAACAAAAGATATTTTAAAAACATTTTGGTGTGTATTCTCAACTCGTACTGTTTTGTCATAGTTGTCTCTGGTGGAGAGCATGTGGATGTGATAATTGGAGCGGCTGTAGCAGATGGAAAAGTGACCCCGAAAGTACAGTCATTGATTAAAATACTTCTGAAGTATCAGCACACAGAGGATTTTCGAGCAATCATCTTTGTTGAGCGAGTTGTGGCTGCTTTAGTTCTTCCTAAGGTAGAACCATTGTCTTGTTTTAATCATATTCAATGGTAGATTTCATCCCCTTGCTGTTTCCTAGGAATGCTATTTTTACTTCTTTTTGAATGGACAGGTTTTTGCAGAGCTTCCGTCTCTGAGTTTCATCAGGTGTGCAAGTTTAATTGGGCACAACAATAGTCAAGAAATGCGGACTGGACAAATGCAGGATACAATTGCTAAATTCCGTGATGGTCGTGTATGTTCATATTCCATGCTTCCTCCCTTCAGCTGATGAAAGATCTGAATCATGCAAATATAGACATTTGATAAATGCTTTTACTTTCTATTGTAGGTGACATTGTTAGTTGCAACTAGTGTTGCTGAGGAAGGATTAGATATTCGGCAATGCAATGTTGTCATTCGTTTTGATCTTGCCAAAACTGTTTTGGCATACATTCAGTCTAGAGGTCGTGCAAGGAAGCCTGGGTCAGATTACATCTTGATGGTTGAGAGGTACTTGTTGGGTTTGGTCTTTAAGCATTTTCTTTCTACAAAAAATGATCCAGACAAACTAACTTTCATGTTGTTTACAGAGGAAATTTGTCGCATGCTACATTCCTAAGGAATGCGAGGAATAGTGAGGAGACCTTGCGGAAAGAAGCAATTGAGAGAACCGACCTTAGTCATTTGAAGGATACTTCGAGGTTGATTTCGGTGGATATGGTACCAGGTACGGTGTACCAGGTTGAATCAACTGGTGCCATTGTTAGCTTGAATTCTGCTGTTGGACTCGTCCATTTTTACTGCTCTCAGCTTCCTAGTGACAGGTATTGTACTCCTTATAAGATATAGACATTTGTTTTCGTTTCTATTGTGGTTCTTTCTTTTACTTAGGTGGCATTGCTTTTGGCTTTTAGATATTCAATACTTCGTCCCGAGTTTATTATGAAGAAGCATGAGAAGCCAGGGGGTCCAACTGAATATTCTTGCAAGCTTCAGCTCCCCTGTAATGCACCATTTGAAGAGCTCGAGGGTCCCATGTGCAGTTCTATGCGTCTTGCCCAGCAGGCATGCTATGCTGTCTTGTCAACATTTACTTGTTTATCAAATTTATATTCAGAGTATTTCTCATGTCCATAACACATGTAACATGTAGGCTGTATGTTTGGCTGCTTGCAAGAAGCTCCATGAGATGGGAGCATTTACTGATATGCTCTTGCCCGACAAAGGAAGCGGGGAAGAAGCAGAGAAGGTTGACCAGAATGATGAAGGAGACCCACTTCCTGGAACTGCTAGGCATAGAGAATTCTATCCAGAAGGTGTAGCAGATATACTCCAGGTTAGGCCCCTCTGTGGATATGTCATAGCAGTTTGTTGCATGTTAGTTGTTTCTTTTCTCATTTTTGAGAATATACATTCTAGTGCATGTGTCTATTTTTATGTTCTGCCACCTTTATAATGCTGTTGACTGGATAGTTTCTCCCCTTCAACTTGCTGAGCTCCTCGTCTTTATAATTTGACCAAGTTTTCCTTTCTTTTGCTCATACGAACCTTATTTCAATACTTATATGCTCATCAAAGTTCAAAGTGCCTGTTCCTTTGTTTTTCTGGTTATTAAATGGTAGTATGTGTTAGTGTTGGTATACTTTTGGTTGCCGAACAGCCATATGAAAAGTAATGGCCGACTTTGGAAAGTAAATCATAGACATAAAAGGAGGATCACGTCTTGCAATCTGCTGATGACCCTCCCCCCACCCCACCCAAAAAAAAAAAAAAAAAAGAAGCTTGTATTCTGGCATAGATTGCGAGCTAGGTTCATTACACCAATATTGCATTGTTTCTGAAGTTTTGGTTAAAAGCAACATAGATTATGATTTTGGCAACATTTTTATGGGGAGCTTCAATGCTGGCTGGTAAGACTACAGTCTAGTACGTTTGTATTGTAATGGGATTTGCCTTCTTTTGTGCTTATGAAGGTGGAGGGATGATGTGGGGAGGGAAAAAAACATGTCCTTTAACTAATATGCCTTTTGCTTTCAAGTTTATTTAATGCTTTTGGGTCCACAGGGAGAATGGATTTTATCTGGAAGAGATGGTGTTGATGACTCCACAATACATCGTCTGTACATGTATACTATCAAATGTGTAAATAATGGCTCTTCAAAAGATCCATTCTTAACTAAAGTCTCAGATTTTGCAGTACTTTTTGGCAAAGAGCTGGATGCAGAGGTAATTTCTGTTGTTTTCAGTATGAGCATAACTTGTATTTGGTAAATAGGATTTTAATTTCAAACAACATTTGTCTCCATTTAGGTGTTATCGATGTCGGTGGATCTATTTATCGTTCGAGCCATGATAACAAAGGCATCTCTTGTCTTCAGGGGATTGATAGATATAACTGAAAGTCAGGTGAGTTTCTGTTTAAATTGTTTGGATAATGATTACTATTTGAGATGTTATTGCTGTTTGTACTAGACTATGCTTATGGTATAACTTACAAGTTTGCTTATGTGCAGATGGCATCCCTTAAAAATTTTCACGTAAGATTGATGAGCATTGTATTGGATGTGGATGTTGATCCTGCCACTACTCCTTGGGATCCTGCCAAGGCATATTTGTTTGTCCCTGTGGTTGGCGATAAGTTTGTAGATCCTATAAAAGAAGTTGATTGGGATTTGGTAGATAATATAATCACTACAAATGCATGGAGCAATCCCCTTCAGAGAGCCAGGCCAGATGTTTTCCTTGGGACAAATGAGAGGACACTTGGTGGTGACAGAAGGGAGTACGGATTTGGGAAATTGCGTCATGGCCTGGCTTTTGGGCACAAACCTCATCCTACTTATGGTATCAGAGGAGCCGTAGCCCCATTTGATGTTGTTAAAGCTACCGGGGTGGTTCCTAGTCGTGATACGATTGAGGTACAAGGGGATTGGACCAAAGGCAATTTGATAATGGCTGATGGTGTTGCACGTGCAGAAGATCTTGTTGGAAGAATAATAACAGCCGCTCATTCGGGGAAGAGGTTTTATGTAGATACAATATGCTATGACATGTCAGCAGAGACCTCCTTTCCGAGGAAAGAGGGCTATCTTGGTCCTGTCGAGTACAGCTCATATGCCGATTACTATAAGCTGAAGTATGAATTTGATCTCTCTTACCTTTAAATTCCTATTTTCTTCCCTACGCCTTAATAATATTAGAAATAGCAATTGCCTGCCTATTAATTGCTTCTTTTTAATGGATGAGATAACCTAAATGTATCTCAGTTGTGTGTGTAGAATAGGAAAGCATGTCTTACTCTGTCAAGGACATGGTTGACTACTTTTAGGTGCTGAATATGTGAGCTTTTGTCACATTTCCACCTGATAGTATTGGATGTCCTTACAGATCAAATATGCTTTCTGTTTCTTCCCGCACAACAAAGGTGCATTAGGCTATTGAGTCCTCTATATATTGTTTCCAGGTATGGTGTTGAGTTGAGCTACAAGCAACAAGCTTTGATAAGAGGTCGTGGTGTTTCATACTGCAAGAATCTCTTATCTCCTCGATTTGAGCACTCAGAAGGTATTATTTGGAATGCTTGTGTCTAACATGAGGTTTGCATCAGTTATGGTCAGTTTTTTGCTAAACCTAATGTGTGTACCATATGAAGGTGAATCGGAGGAGGCACTTGACAAAACATACTACGTGTTTCTTCCGCCTGAGCTATGTTTTGTTCATCCACTTCCTGGATCACTTGTTAGAGGTGCCCAGAGGTTGCCCTCTATTATGAGGAGGGTTGAGAGCATGCTTCTTGCAATTCAACTTAAGCACATAATACAATTTCCGGTCCCTGCTTCAAAGGTGTGATATTTTTCTCTGGCTGATCAATTCCAAGCAGCTTTCAGATGATTAATAAATTGTGTCTTTCTTTTATATGTTTAGATTTTGGAAGCTTTGACTGCTGCTTCGTGTCAGGAGACATTTTGCTATGAAAGGGCTGAGCTTCTTGGGGATGCTTACTTGAAATGGGTAGTCAGTCGTTTTCTGTTTCTTAAATATCCACAGAAACATGAAGGTCAACTGACCAGGATGAGACAACAAATGGTGAGTAACATGGTATTGTATCAATATGCATTAAATAAGGGACTTCAATCATACATCCAAGCAGATCGCTTTGCACCATCTAGATGGGCTGCTCCTGGGGTGTTGCCAGTCTTTGACGAGGATACAAAAGATGGTGACACATCCTTATTTGATCAAGAACATGCAACTGTCGATGTTTTACCGGTAAAAGTACTTGGTGATGGGTTTGAAGATGAAGATATGGAAGATGGTGAGATTGAGAGTGACTCAAGTTCTTATAGAGTCCTCTCTAGCAAGACCTTAGCGGATGTGGTTGAAGCACTGATTGGAGTTTATTATGTTGAAGGTGGCAAGCATGCAGCTAACCACCTCATGAAATGGATTGGGATCCAGGTGGAGTCTGATCCTGATGAGATGGACTCTATAGTGAAGCCATCTAATGTTCCAGAAAGCATACTCAGGAGTGTAAATTTTGAGGCCTTAGAAGGTGCATTGAACATCGAGTTTAAAAATAGGGCCTTGTTGGTAGAAGCTATTACTCATGCTTCACGCCCATCATCGGGAGTATCCTGCTACCAGCGTTTGGAGTTTGTTGGTGATGCAGTCTTGGATCATCTTATCACAAGACATTTGTTTTTTACGTACACCAATTTGCCTCCAGGTCGCTTGACTGATTTGCGTGCTGCTGCCGTAAACAATGAAAACTTTGCACGTGTTGCAGTAAAGCACCAGTTGCATGTGCACCTTCGGCATGGATCAAGTGCCCTTGAGAAACAGGTTTGCTATCTGATTCCTTCACTTTTGCTTGTTTAATGTGAGGGTGCCAGTTTAACCCATATCAATGTCTGTTCCGCACATGGGTGGGTTCCTTCTGACTTGGTACTCTTGGCTTCTATTTCAGATTCGGGACTTCGTGAAGGAAGTTCAGGATGAGTTATTAAAGCCGGGTTTCAACTCT
Source organism: Gossypium australe (assembly GCA_005393395.2). Classification (NCBI taxonomy): domain Eukaryota; kingdom Viridiplantae; phylum Streptophyta; class Magnoliopsida; order Malvales; family Malvaceae; genus Gossypium; species Gossypium australe. Next base: position 62,252,530 of record CM016620.1, read on the forward strand.
TTTGGATTGGGAGATTGCAAAGCACCAAAAGTTCTTGGAGATATTGTTGAATCCATTGCTGGTGCCATTTTTCTCGACAGTAGACGTGACACTGCAGTTGTCTGGAGGGTTAGTTTGGGACTGACTTGTGCCTCTGCCCTGCTTTCTATACAGCTATATGTATACACACGCTAACAAGACAATCTAATAAGAGAACAAAATGTTCTTGCTTTCCAGGTTTTTCAACCTCTGTTGCATCCCATGGTGACTCCAGAGACATTGCCGATGCATCCTGTCCGGGAACTACAAGAACGATGCCAGCAACAAGCTGAAGGCTTGGAATACAAAGCCAGTCGAAGTGGCAATTTGGCCACTGTGGAGGTTTTCATTGATGGGGTCCAGGTTGGAGTTGCTCAGAATCCCCAAAAGAAGATGGCACAGAAATTAGCTGCAAGGAATGCACTTGCTGTTCTGAAGGAGAAAGAAACAGCTGAAGCTAAGGAGAACTGTGAGGAGAATGGGAAAAAGAAGAAGAATGGCAACCAGACATTTACCAGGCAAACATTGAATGATATCTGCCTGCGTCGAAACTGGCCTATGCCCTTCTATCGGTAAGAAATTACAGTTGGTACCTTTTCTTCCTCTTTTATTTGGACAGCAACACGCAACTGATCTGATGCGTCATCTTTAGGTGTGTGAATGAAGGGGGCCCTGCCCATGCAAAGAGATTTACTTTTGCTGTCAAGGTTAACACCACTGACAGGGGGTGGACCGATGAATGCATAGGTGAGCCAATGCCTAGTGTTAAGAAGGCCAAGGACTCAGCCGCTGTGCTTCTCTTGGAACTTTTAAACAAATGGTATTCATGATAGACAATATTGAGGACAATGATTATTTTGGTACTTAGTTTCCCAATACTATTTTTTCAATAGCCCCGTTATTGGTCGTGGGGTGCATCACAATTCTTATATTTTTTTGTCATTAATTAACGTTATGCTTTTGGCCAAAGGAAAATATTATAAGTAAATGGATTTATAATTTTGCATGAATTGTTGATTTTAAATGTAATGAGGGAACAGGACCAGAACATACACAGTTGAATGAGATAAAGAGACATTTTTCTTTTCTTTTTTTTTTTTTTTCCATTCTCGTTGAGTGTACGCTACATTCTATGGATGTTTGATTTGAAGTTCAAGTGTAGCGCCAAAAACAGTTGAACATAGAAGCATGTCTTGAATATGTCTCCGTTGCTTTTGGAAAGATTACAAGGTGTGCAAGGAGAGAAACATGTGGAAGATGAGCGATGAGGTGCACAGATAACTAACAAAAATCTCAAATCGCATTCTAGTAATGTCATAAATTCCATATATAAACTCTTCCCGACAACAAAGTTTTTAATCCAACGGGAAATAATTATCGTACAGAATCACAGCTAAAAAAAGGAGTATCAAAGGAGTTCAATTCATATCCAAATGCTGTTGATAAGATGTTTTATTTGGTAAGTGGTGCATCCCATGATGGAAGATTGCCCTTTTTCAGCCTACCGCCTCAGGGTTTGCATAATGTACTCGGCATAAAGATCCCTGCAACAGATCAACACAAGAATCTCAGTAGAAGCATAAAAAAATTTATTAATAATGGAGACCGAGTATGTTGGAACCAAAGGGGGAAATGTCCGTTAGCTTTGGACATGAATTCCCTCTATGATTGTGTATACCCATCCTTGGGAGGTATAGTATAGTTCTAGGCGTACATTGAATACTGGACAGCTTCAACGGCAGCGGTTGCTGGTAAAAATTTGTCAACTGCAACCTCCTTGTTCTCATTTTTCTTGTCTGTGCTGTGTTAAGAAACCGATATTCCTTGCATTGGGGAACAAACTTGAACATTCTTTTGATTAATAGCTGAAATATCGAGGAATGAGTTTTATAATTTGATATTGAAAAGGATACAGTCTTCAAAGAAACGACGGATCTCAGTCAGGCGGTGAGGGGGAAGATCTTTGATGTCGGTGTAATGCTTGTACTCAGGATCATCAACACAAACTGCAATGATCTTGTCATCTTTCTCCCCCTAGGTAAGAATTATGAAGCAGATATCAGACAAACTGAAGGGAAGAAGTGTCAAAAGGTTAACCTGAAACTACAATGAAATACCTGGTCAATCATTGGCATTAGTCCAAGGGCTCTGGCTCGCAGAAAACATCCAGGAAGAACAGGCTCCTATTTGAAGAAACAACATAATTTGAGTACTTCTAGATCACTGTTAATATGCAGCTCAAAGATGAGCTCGATGAAACGCCTTAAAAGCAATGCAGGTGGTTCAGAGTGCATAGGGGAAGAAGGCTAACGGAACTGGGGTGGTAGAAGTAATGGTCAACAATAGAACACATAAGAGGCTTTTATAGTGAATAAATTAATCGTACATGTTAACATTCAGGAATAAGTTATTGGGAATTTTACTAGTGTTTCACCTGCATGATAACCAAACAATCCAAGGGATCATTGTCTTCACAAAGTGTGCGAGGGATGAAACCATAGTTATGAGGGTAGACCACTGATGAATATAAAACTCGATCAACCTGATATTCATGTTGACAGTATGAAAACATTACAATATGGAGCCTGTAACAGTTGCAAACTTTCTAATAAACATGACTAAACTGGAATTCATTGGAAGAAAGGGAAAGCCTTGACATAGTAGCTCAGGAACATGTTCCAGGAACTACTATCTTTAAAGATGCAAAACTTTTCATACCTTAATCAATCCTGTCTTCTTGTCAAGTTCATACTTGACTTTACTACCTTTTGGTATCTCAACAACCTGTATGGTTGAACAAGAAATTCAATAAGCAAACAATTAGCAGTGACTGGAGGTGACATTTCGGCTTTAATATGTGAAATGTTTACTTGGTACCTTAAGAATGTTCTTCAAATAGGAAAATCAGAGTAAGTTTAGGTGAAACTAATAAATTAATGAATGTTATTGATATATGTAAAGCATGCTAAATTATGTTTATTTCTCAGTTTATTTAAAACCATAAATGTTCTATGAACAAGTTCAGACTGATAAAATAAGAAAGAAAGCATACACAGTTGAAAATTGCTGGAGCTCCAGGTCCTGAACACAATATTTTTGAAACAGGTCAGTTCCCAAAATCTGATTATTCACTCGGACAATATTAGCAACAACATCAAATCAGAATATTCACTCATTAGATAGGGTACCAATCTCAAGATCATGCCAAGGATGTGCAGCAACTGATCTCCGTGACATAGACGAAAGAATCCTCTCGTTCAGACGGGGTGGTTTGCGTGGAGTTTCCACTACCTTAGCTTCATTTTTATCTTCTTCACTCATCTTTTCCACAAGAATAAATTGCATCAACATTCAATCAAAACCCAGTAAATATGTTAGTTTATTCATCAGTTGTAATTGATCCAGTTATACGGGAATTTATAATAGCCACATGATCAATAAAAGAAAAGGCTGCTAAGTGTTTGGAAGACTAAGTCTAGGATCTGAATGGTAACAAAATTTCCAAAAAAACAAAACTATATGCTGTTCCATTTCTCAGATAATGAATGCCATGCAAGTGACCAGATTCTATTGCAAAATTTGGCACAAACATTAGCTACCATGATATTCAAGAGTAAGGCAATAAACTAAAGAATAGATCGACATCTCAATCCTAAGTTCTTAACCCAATACTACATGCTCTCTTAATAGTCAAACAATTTTACTCAACTCTCATTAAACAACCAAAATTGAATAAAAATGACATAAATGATCATTTACACTCTGGTCTAATGGCACACATGTCTTCTCATAACCGGATCGGCCACTAGGGTCAGGTGTTTGTGCTTATTTATTACTATATTATAAAAGATGGTTACTTCATAGTACTATTTATCTGTATCAAGGTCGCTGCAACAATCAAGTATAAACATGAATTAACCAAAAAAAAGCGAGTTGGTTAAATATCTAGTTCTTCAGCAATCTCTTTCCTCAAATATTAAAACTAAAAAACAAAAACGACAGCTTTTTAATGCTTTACATCTATGCTGAACCAAAAGTCCGATTCTTGTTCATAAGTTCTAGTAAAGGATTCAATAAGATCCTATGGAACTTGTGCCTTTGCACTTAAATCCAGAAACGAAACGGCCATGAAACGTGAATTGATAAAGTGTAAACGAGCGATCTATAAAAAATAGACAAAAACAATGAAAAGGGTTTCCATTAGTGATCCAAAACGGTGGCATAAAGTGAAAGAAAGCATACCTTGGTTTGTTGTGGTTTAAGAGTGCAAGCACAGAAAAAGAAAGAAAGAAGCTTTTGATTATTGAGGGAAGAGAAATAGGAAGGGATGCAATGAGCCTGAAGCTGCGCTTGATATTATAGGTAAAATATTTATAGAATGCAGTCTTCAAAGGATTTTAAAGAATGGGAGAAAATAAGTTGGCCCTTGATTGTAGGCAGTGGCTCGGTTCTGCTGCTGACAAAAGAGATTTTGTGTCAACTAGTAACATATTTCTACTTTCGTCATTTACATTCAAAAACTTTTATTTTAGTTATTAATATTATTGAAATTTAATATTTTAGTCATTGGTAGTTAAAATTATAAATGGAGTGCTAATATGAATACTGATATAATAATAAATTTAGTCTTTTAATATTTATAAATTTTATTATTTTTGTGTTAATTTTAAAAAATACAATAAATTTAACCCTTAATTTTACATATTATCTCAATTTAATATTTATTCTTAAAAATTCAAAACTAAAAACCTCAAAAAATATTTTTAAAGTTCATTTTCTAATAAAAATATATACAAAATTATAAAATATTTATCTATTTTTTTCTGATTATTTAACATGACATTTATTTATTAAATAAAAATTTTATAAATAAAACAATTTAAGGGAAAAAAATCGTGAAAAAGACTTAAGTAGAATCAAATTTTTTTTTAATATTAACGACCATCGTATTCAAGTTAGGTAAAATACTACGGCCTGAGTTCGAAAAGAATAATAAGTGATGTCTTTAGGTTATTACATTTGAGCTTGTGTTTGAAGGTGAGTATCGTTGAAGATATATGACTAGGTGGAAGGTCATGCTGACAACTATATAATTGATTTCTAATTCGATGGCAAGATGATGAAGGATGCAGAAAGCGAAGAGTTTGGAGTAAGAGTTATTGGTGCTGATGGTTGTAGGTGAAGGCGATGCCCAACACTTGATAAATTTGGTGAGGATTAAGGAACAAGGCTAGACATATAATAAATAAATTATTATTTATAAAATAAAACTAAAAAAGTTTGAATTTAGTTTAAGTATTGCTTATGGGTTTTTAAAAATATTTTTTATTTATAAAATTATTATTTTAATAAATAAATTTCATGTTAGAAAAAGAAAACATCGATTATTCATTTATTTATTATTTTTATTTTTATACGAATGTTTATAATTTTATATGTATTTTTATAAAATCTTATGTATTTAAATTTAAAAATGAACTTTAAATAATTTTTATTTTTTAAAGTTTCTATTTTTGACTATTTTAAGAATCAATATTAAATTGATATAATGTTTAAAGCTAAGGATTAAATTTGTTTTAGAATTAGAACCAAATTGATAGAATCTATAAATATTGGAGGGCTAAATTTATTATATGCTAATGAAAAAAATAGTCACATCAGTACTTTGTTAGTGATTTAACGGATAAGCAACCAAAATATTAGATTTTGATAATGCTAGTGACTAAAATAAAAAAAAATTAAACTTGAGTGATCAAATCAGAAACATACTAATAATTGAGTGGTTATTAATATAGTTTACCCTAGAATCTATTCCACTATTATAAAAGTATAAAAAATTGGCAAAACACAACTACCTTGAGGTTTAGTATAACCAATTAGACTTACTCATTAATCGGACCACTCGTTAGGTTTGAAGGCCTACTCAAAAAATGAGAGGATTTAGATAAAAATTTGAAGCCTAAAAAATAGGCTTGGGTAAAATTTAAGGCTCATTTTCTATATGGGCCAAGTCTTGGGTAAGATTTTTTGCTCGAGCTCGACTTGATCCTGCCTAAATATATGGGTAAATTACCAAAACATACCATTTTTTTTGAAAATTTACGGAAAAGGACATTTTTTTCCAATTATTTACCAGAACGGGTCATTTTCCCCGAAAGCGCGTCCACGTCAACGCGATTTCAGGGGATGCAGTAGGAAAACGCGTCCCTGAGGGAGCCTCTTTCTGCCACATCAGCAAAAATCTCGTCTTTGAGGGCACGCTTTGCTGATGTGGCAAAAACGCTCCCTCAGTGACGCGTTTTGCCCGCTTCCAATGGCCATATTTTTTGACCGTTGGGCCTCCAACGGTCAAAAATAAACCCCCTTTCATTTTCTTTACACAAAGGTCCTTACTCAATTTTCTCTCAACTTTCTCTCAAATTCCTCTCAAATTTCTCTCAATTCCTCTAAAGTTCCTCTCAAATTTCACAAAAGTCCTTTAATTTTTACAAAAAAGCCCTGTTTAAAAGTTTTTTGAATTAGTTTTTTTTTTAAATTTAAAATTTAAAAATATTAGCAATGGCCAGAGAATTAATTCGTCTCGACAATAAACACATCTCCGTCGATCAAATGACAATGGTAAGTTATAATTTTAATTTTTCAATACTATTTAATATTTTTTAGGTTTATGCAATTTTAATTAATTTTTATTTTATAATTTTTTAAACAGTCTGTAGATCGGATGTTGCAATGCTATATTCGCAATATGCCTGGTCCGCCATCGCCGTTGATCAAGAATTACCTGCGGGAAGCGAGTTTTTGGCACGTGGCCACGATAGTCTGGGGGTGCAAATTGGACCCGAATCTAATCAGTGCGTTGATAGAGAGGTGGAGACCTGAGACGCACACTTTCCATCTTCCATGCGAAGAGTGTACTATCACTCTAGAAGACATGCAGTTGCAATTGGGATTGCCGGTGGATGGGTACGTAGTCACCGGGTCCGCAACTTCTGGTGATTGGGGAGTCGTATGCTACGAGCTTTTGGGTGCTATTTCGGATAACATTAATAGAGGTCGGATTGAGAAGGGCTGGTTACGAGACACATTCTCGGAGCCGGATAATGATTCGACTGAATTAGAAAGAATACGGTATGCTCGGGCATACATTCTTGAGGTGATTGGAGGCTATCTGATGCCAAACTTGTCACGAAACCTCGTACATCTGAGATGGTTGCTGAAACTCGTTGATTTTAGAGCAGCCGCTGAATTGAGTTGGGGGTCTGCCTTGCTAGCAAAATTGTATCGGGAGATGTGCGGGGCGACGCGACCGAATAAAGCCAAAATCGGAGGTTGCCTACCACTACTGCAATCATGGGCACGGTTTCACTTTCCATTTTTACGTCCCCGAGTGGACCACCCATATACATTCCCATTCATAACGAGGTAAATTTAATATTAGATTTTACAATTATTACGTAGATTTAAAATATAATTGTATGCTAAAAATTTATTTAATTAGGTGGAACCATTCGGTGAGTTATGTTAGAATACCTACCTCGCTTGAAGATATACGACTTCTATTAGACCAACGGTCGGAAGCACAAGTAAGTATAAAATAAAATATATTTTCGTAATAAAATAGTCGTTTCGTATTTATTATTTAGTATTTAGTATTATGTATTATGTATATAACTAATATTTTTATCATGTTACTATAGTTTCAATGGACATCATACGAGGATTCGTCAATTCGGGCAGTAATTCCGAATGAGTTCTTTCAAAATCAAAACATTTGGCATGTGAAGGTCCCATTGGTCAACTATGCCACCGTGGAGATGCACCAGTCAGATCGGGTTCTGCGTCAATTTGGATTCCGACAACCGATTCCCGTGGCACCTGAGGTGCTCGATGATGAGCACAAAGTCAACTTACGGTAGTTGCATACGGATTGGCCAAGATTTTGGTCAGCATATATCGAATTGTGGGAAAACCGGTATGATTATATACCTACTCCGGAACCGATCATCGTTCTTGAGTTAGCGTGCGTGCCGGAATACATGCCATGGTTTAGGATCCATGGCAAGCCGTATTTATTGTCAGAAGAGGAGAGGCAACGATAACTTCGTGTACAAAGGGAACGACGGGGCCCTTTAAATCCAAGGAGAAGGGATGATGGGACGGGCCCATCAACAGCGCCTACACAGTCACTGGGCTCAACACTTCAGCCGACGACACCCACATCACAGCCTTTTCCGGTTATGCCAAGTGCGTATCCTAGCCCTTATATGTATCCTAACCCTTATATGTTTCCTTTTCCCAGTCCTATGGCAGGTTGGCATGCATGGTCCGGTTCAAGTCCGTTCTCGACTACTCCGAGTGGACCGCTGATCTATAGGCCGCCGTCACATGAGGGATCGCACGAAGCGCCATCGGAGAGCTCTTCTTTTTACCAATCTCCGATGCCTTGTGGGATTTAAACACCTCCGCCATGAGTGACGCAAATACCCCCGCATTCATTATTTTATCAAGATGGGTCATCCTCCCAACACCCACCACCAAACCCCCTGTGGAGGAACCAGAATCCTCGTCGACCACCCCCATGTGGCACTGATTCCGACCAGCACCAACATTGATTTTTTTAATATAGTTGTATAAACTTTTTTATATTGTTTCATTTAATAAAATAAAAAGTTGATTTTAATTTTTTAATTGTAATTTAATTTTTATATTTTTAATAAAATAAAAGTTGTTTTTTTATTATAATTTATTTTTTATGAAATAAAAGTTGTTTTTAATATCCTAATTGTAATTTATTTTTTATTTTTAATAAAATAAAAGTTATTTTTATTTAATAAATATTTCTACAAACTTTTTATATTGTATATATGAAAAAACTTGAAAGGTCAATGGTGTAAATATTTTAAGGGTGGAAGGATCTAGAAACTAAGAAGAAATGGATGAATTAAGGCTAAATTGAATAAGTGAAAAAGTATGAGGGGTTAATTTATAATTTTATCAAGATGGGTGTTGATCCAATGTAGGAATTTTGAAGGATCGTAAGGGGCAAAATAATCATTTAGCAAGAAAGATAATTTTGAAGAATAATGATGATGGTGATATTTTAGATTAATTGAATAACTTTTTTTATTTTGCAACTTAGTCCTTCTACAAAAGTTCACCATTTTCATCAAGAAATTAAAAGAATTTTCATAGCCACCAAGAGACAAAAATGATAAGGAGAATATCAATTATTCCGATTTGGACATGAGCGAGATGTATGGCCTGAGTTCTTACACCATCCGCATAACTTCCGTTGGTTGGCTGCTTCTCGGATATCCATATTGTTGCGTATTCTAGTTGAGCAAGGTCGACCCTTTGGTTTGCGATGTAGTTCTTTATCCGGTAACAGCTTAAACGAAGCAAGCGATACAGATGGCCACTTACGTTCATCTAGGACTGGTGGGAATACGTGTCTCCACACATTGTACATGTATTCTATTTTGTACACTTCGTTGACATAGCTCATGGGATCCAGATGGCGATTCTGACAAGCTGCAATTACATGAGTGCATGGATAACGAAGTGCGTCAAATATCCCACAGTCGCAGGTCCTATTTCTCAAGTGTACACGATATTGCCCGCCAACAATACCTTGGTTTGGTCTGTCAAACTCCGTCACACGAAACCATAGGTTGTCGCGATCGTAACACACTGTGTGCATGGTGTTGGCCCGTGCCTTCGCCTTGTTAATTTCTCCCAATACCTTCGCGCACCATACATGGCCTCCCTGCATTTGGCCTTTATAACTCGCTGCTCGCTTCGGAAATAGTGCCGCTAAACGAAAATATGTCTCTCGCACAACAGATGTTATCGGCAAATGATGCGTTCCTTTTAGAACAGAATTTATGTATTCACCCAGGTTTAAGGTCATATGACTATATCGTAGGCCGCCTTCGTATGTTTGTGTCCACTGTTCGAAAGGTATGTTGCATAGGTAGTTTGCGCCTTCTTCGTTAACTGAGCGAAAAATCGCCAACATATCGTGAAAACGGTCCTTATTGATCTCGTACCCTGCCAATATAAGTTGATAGCGAATATTACATACCACTCTTCAATTAAGAATAAATTGAATATTACAAACGAAATTATATTAATAGATATTACATACCCATGTTAGTCACTTACCGTCGTTCACTTGTAGATCGATGTTGCCCGTGGTAGTTGGACGCAACATGCCTTAGGCAATATTGATGGTGTGTGCGATGCTATAGGCTTCCCTGTCGCTCTATTGCGGCTAGTATTCTAGGGCCCTGATCTGATATAAGGTATATATCAGTTGGGGGCAGACATGCCTCCTTAACCTAGATAGAAAGAAATCCCAGTCATCAGCTGACTCCCCCGATGTTATTGCAAACGCAATTGGAAGGGTTCTCCCACTACCATCCTGTGCCACAGCTAGCAATAGCCGATGCGTATATCTACCATACATAAAAGTATCGTCAATTTGTACCAATGGCTTGCAGTATAGAAATACGTCTCGGCATTGCTTAATTGTCTAGAACAGACGCTTGAACACTTGGCATCCACAGAGCAATCGATCGTTTTAGTACGCATGTACCGTTTCAAGGTTTGTTATGCTGCCTGGGACATATCTCTCCAGCACCTAACACCACTGCCACACTTCATTATATGAAGCGTCCCACCGACCATGCAACTTTTCCAACACCTTCTGCTTAGCTATCCAAGTCTTACGATTAGAGGGCGTGTACCCCAATTGGCTACGAATATTGATAATTAAGACAGACACTAAAGTCTTGGGATCTGCCTTCATCGTCAGTATTATTAAGCTAGCCAACATATCTGAATCTATCTTGGGATGATCTTGTGAAACACCTGTCAACAAAGTACGTTAAATAATGCAACATTACGTAATATTAGTATTATTCAAAAACCATAAACACCTAGTGATACTGTACCGGCAAGACATATATGTGGAACTTTGTACTTTTTAATCTCCCACAAGCCTGTCCTTTTCCTCAACGAGGCCATGATTTTCCATGAACATGTACCGTCTTGCACTGCACACTTGGCCTCGTACTTATCAAGTTTGGATTTAACCTCGTTGTAGCTAACCCCGTTCTTGATGCCATATTATTTTAATACACCAAGAAAACTATCATTGTTGGAAAACTCTTTACCAACTTCTGATTCACTCGAATCCAACGATGAACTTGTACGGTCACACCTTTGTGTGGAGTTCAGGAAACTCCAACGCATCGTCTTGAAATAGATCGACATTATGCATGTGGGCTGGAGGCGAGTATGCCCTGAATCGCGGATCTTCTTCTTCTTCATCTAAACCCCCTTCAACATCTTCAGGTATGGTTGGAACAGGCTCCGGTTCAGAAAATAATGCAACTTCTACACCATCGGGGCTAGGCTCTCGAGGTGGATCCACATCAGACTCATCATCCGAACCACCATCATCTGCAACGAACGAAGTCCCCTCGCCGGTGGATGTCGTGGGGAGTACATTATCCCTTCTTAAACAACTTTCGTAACGTCCCCAATCATATGTGGATTGCCAACCACTAGAAGTTGATAACGTTCCCCGATACGTATTTCTAGCATCGAACGTTGACCCACCGGTATGCATGTCCCATCCACCAACCGAGTGTCGTGCAGGGGTTGTGTTTTCCATACTACCACTAAACACGGGCGCTTCCGTAATCTACCTCCCACTAACTGAGTGTCGACTTGGAGTCGTGTATTCCCCTCGAACAGCAGTAAATGTTGAAGTCGAAGGAAGATCACTTGGCGATGAAAATTGTACATATACCTCAAGATAGGGTGATCCACTAGCAAGATGAGTCTCCACCATTGCCTCCAAGCTCTGAGGACCTTTGATGTCGAATGAGTCACATCTCACGGGATCAACCGAAGCACAAAATCTATACTTAATAGACTGAACTTTCATTGGCATTGTTCTGAAGATTTTACGCCTAATTCTTTTACGAAGTTCTGTCAAATCTATGTTCTGGTTAAAAACCAGACGCGCTGTGTTCTCCGATAAAAAATAATACCGTTTTCGGTGTCATGAACCTCACCATCATAGTAAATAACAACACTAATAGGTTCACTCATCTTCAGTTTCTATTATATTTTTGCCTCAATTTCTATTATGCAACCTGAGAATGAAATTTGGCTCATTTATAGTCTAAGGACAAATAGGAACTACTGTAGGAAAAGAGCGTCCACGTGGGAGCTTTTTTCAGTACTCTTGCTGACAGTGCATCCTGCTTGAAGCATTTTGGTCACTATCTATTTAGAAACGTCTTCTCGAAATTATCTTTTCAGGAACTACTGTAGCAAAAGAGCGTCCACGTGGGAGTTTTTTTCAATACTCTTGCTGACAGTGCATCCTGCTTGAAGCGTTTTGGTCACTATTTGTTCAGAAACGTCTTCTCAAAATTATCTTTTCAGGAACTACTGTAGCAAAAGAGCGTACACGTGGGAGCTTTTTTCAGTACTCTTGCTGACAGTGCATTCTGCTTGAAGTGTTTTGGTCACTATTTGTTCAGAAACGTCTTCTCAAAATTATCTTTTCAAGAACTATTGTAAAAAAAACAAATAATTTTTATATTGCTGATATATTTTTTCCAAAACCCTAAACCTAAAATTATTTTAATTAATTAACCCTAAACTCTAGTCCATTAATTTTCCCCTAAAAACCCTAAACCCTAAGACCCTAAAAACCATAAAAACCTAAACCCTAGCCCTAAAACCTTAAAAACCCTAACCTTAAAAATAGCTGAAAACCCTAACGGAGGGGAAGGGCAAAAATGTGTCCCTAAAGGAGCGTTTTTGCCACATCAGCAAAACGCGCCCTCAAGGACGCGATTTCTGCTGATGTGGCAGAAAACGCTCCCTTAGGGACGCGTTTTCCTACTGCATCCCCTGAAATTGAGCTGACGTGGACGCGTTTTTGGGAAAAATGACCCATTCCGGTAAATAATTGGAAAAATGTCATTTTCCGTAAATTTTGAAAAAATGGGCATTATTTGGTAATTTACCCTAAATATATTATGTTATAAAAATTAATTTTATATGTTAAATAATAATTATTTATATTTATATTAAATTACTAACCCAATAACAATTGAATTCATTACCCAAAACCTAAAAATAAAACTTACCCAACTAAATAACCCAACCCAAAATATAAAATTTAAAAAATTATATTTAATAAAATAAATATTTATTATATTTATTTGTGTTCTGTAATATAATAAAACATTTATTATATTAATGGTAGTTTTTTTAATATAAATATTTTTAATGTGTTAGAAAAATTTTATTTTAGAGTTTTTTTAGTGATTTTAGAAAATATTTTTAAATAAAAAATTAATCTAAAAAAATTTAAATATGGGTAGATTGGGTCGGACCTGAATTTATCTTTGTTAAATTGGGTTGGGCTTGAACAAAAACGTAAGCCCATTTTTTAAATTAGACCCAAAATTAAAAAATTAATCTAGATACCTTATATGGACTTGACCCAGCCCGACATAGGAGCATCTCTAAAAACAATTCTATGTACCTTCAAATATTTTTTGCGTATATATATTTTTTAAATAATAATAAAATCTTTGTAACTATTGTCATGTTTTTCTTATATTCGTTATTTTTAATTAAATAATAAAAATTAATTAATTTAAGATTATACCGAAGTACCATAAAATTAAAGGGTAAATTATATCCAACTTCATTGAATTATTAATAAGTTTATACTTTGGTCACTCAACTTCAAAAAAATTATAAAATAAACACTGAATTATTCAAAAGTTTTCATTTAAATCACTAAAGTCAAGTCTTTAAAGATGATTGATATGGTCGTTAAATTATTGTTTATCATATACAATATAATATATATTAACGACGTGATTTCAACCTGACTTATTAAAAAAAATACTTTGACTTTTAAATCCTTTATCATTTCTCCTTCTAAGAAAATTGATTATAAGGTTTTTTCTTTCTAAGTTATCTTTAGAATCTCCCACTTGTCTACAAAAATGCAACGATTAATGGAAGTTGTAATGACTTATTTGTATGAGTTATTAGATAATGAAATCTACATAAAAAATCTCTGAAGAACTTAAGATGCATGATGCATATAATTAAAAATCTCGACAACCATACTCTACTAAATTATAAAGATCCTTGTATGGATTAAAACAATCTTAATGTATGTGGTATAATCGTTTGAGTGAACGTTTATTACAAAATGAATATAAAAATTATGTTGTTTGTCCTTGTGTTTTTATCAAGAAAATAAACTTTGAGTTTACTATAATTGCATCTTATGTTGATGACTTAAACATGGTAAGAATTCCAAAAGAGATCTTTGCACCTCTAAAAATAAGGAATTTAAAATGAAAGATGTAAAAACAAATTTTTGTGTTGGATTTCATGTTGAACATTTAGCAAGTAAAATACTTATTCATTAATCAACTTATATAGAAAAGTAATTGAAATATTTGAATATGGATAAGTCTTATCCATTAAGCTCTTATATGGTTGTTCTTTCGCTTGATGTAGAAAAAGATTTGTTTCATTCACAAGAAGATGGTGCAAAAAGTTCTTGATCTTGAAGTATTGTATGTTAGTAAAATAGGAGTGCTTTTGTATTTGATAAATTGCACTAGAATAGATATAGCCTTTATGGTCAATTTACTTGCAAGATCTAGTTCTGCACTAACACAAACATATCAGAATGGAGTGAAATATGTTATTCGTTATTTTCATTACACATTTGATATGAGTTTGTTTTTCTTATATGGAGTAAAATCAAAATTGATGAGGTATGTGTTGGAAATTGTAGATTGCAAATTAATTATTCATGAGCACTATTCAAATTAAAAAGTGATGATTTATCATCTAATGGATACATTTCCATGGGACATGTTTCTTCTAAGAAGTATGTCCAGCTAAGGGTTGTGACTCTTCAAAATAGTATTCATTGAGTGCATATAAATAGAGCGACTATGGTGCTCACAAAGTACATTATAATCAATCCAATTTCAGAAATTAGAGTAAGAGTTAGAGATTCCTCGATTTTGCTAATAGAAGGAAATTCAAAAGCTTCGCTGTATCCGGGGAGAACCTTTGTCTTAACCCTTTAGCAACTTTGTGTGGGGACAAATAGTTCTTTCTGGAAAGCATTACCCGCCCCTCGAAGTCTACTGTTTAATTCTATATAGTTTCCAGATCTATCGTATCCACTCAATATCTCTAACAGTATCATACTAGATATCTTGTTTATCCTTGTAAAGCTTTATCACAAACAAGTTATGTTTTCACATGTAGTGATACTAAATTTGTAAAGCAAAGAGTCACTGCCACATTAAGAAACGATTCAAAATTTTGGCTGTTTATGAAGTAAGTCACAAAAATGTTTAGTTACTGACAACAATTCAACATATCAAAAAAGTGTATAGATTGTTTGTTGATAATGGCAAGCCAACAATATTGCAACATGCATTTCACAAATTAAAAGTGGTTGTGTAAAGGATGTAGAACTAAACATATCTCAAAATTCACTCAATTGATAATCTAATAGATCTGTTCATAAAAATATGGTCGACTTCAATTTTCAAGAAGCATGTACATAATATAGGAATGCATTGTCTTAAAAGACATTGAATAATTAGTTACATTGAGTGGAAATCTTTTATAAATATTGTATTTTTTTTTCATTAAGTTTTTATATTATTGAGTTTTTCAAGGTTATAACGAGGTATATTCATAGTGAATAGCCATCCAAGGAGAATCCATACATCATTTGAATGTAGTGTATGGCTATGTACCTAGACATTTATAAGATTCATGTATGCTGATGGTATATGGATTATGCAAATTCATGTATACGTAATGGTGCATTACCTTGTTAAATGTACCTCTCCTATGTATTTATAACTAGAAGTTTTATATAATTACATGTTTTAGCCGAAACAAGATAAGAAAACAGTAGCAGTAACTAGTTTCAAAACAACTAGAATTACCGAGAAATTTTTTATTTTATTCTTTTTCTTTTATTTACAGCATAAGCTATGTTTATTTTCAAATGTATAGTAATTTATAATTCAACTTAGTAATAATTAAAAATTTTAATATATTATTTAGTATTCGAGTTTGACACTTTTTTTTAGTGTGGTATCTATGTTAATTTTTTTGATATAATATGATATCTATATTTGAAAAAAGTTATATACTTTTATACTTGAAGGTAACCATGTTAACTTTTTTAGTGTTTAATTCAGGTTTTAGAATATATTTGATGAAAGTTAATTGCTAATGAAATTATCTTTGAATTTTTCATATTTTTTATAGAATAAATTTAGTGTTACTTGTGAATTTTTTTATTTTTACATTTAATTTGTCAAATATAATTTGTTGAAAGTGTTTTAATTCAGGTTGTAATATCAAACAATATAACTTTTGTTAAATACAAGTATCATATTGGACTAGAAAATAACACATCTACCACATTTACAAAATGTGTCAAACTTAAGTACCAAATTATGTATTAAGTCTAATAAAATAAATAAATAAATAATTTAATTAAAAATTATTAAATTAATAGAATGTAAATTCATCTTTAATTGAGAATTTAATTAATAATAAACCTTACGAAATCTAAAGGAAATAAGTAGATAGATTTTAAACATAAGGCTAAAGTTTTTTTTTTTTAGGGTCAACTACACAGCTAGTTACTCATTTTAGTATCCGAATTTTAATAAATATTTATTTTAGTCACTTATAAATTAATTTTAGAATTAACTTTAGATTTTTTAGTAAAAGGGAAAAATTTAAGAGAATTACTTGAGTTTTTATTAGAAAAACTTGAATTTTGTCAAAAAAAAAACATTTTTTTTCTATATTCTTTATTTTTCCTTTTTAGAATTAATTTTATGTTTTTCAATAAAAGGAAAAAACATGAGATTTTACATGGAATTATCTGGGTTTTATAGGAAAAATCAATTTATTTTTTTTAATTTCCTTTATTTTTATTTTTAGAATTAATTTTAATTTTTCCTATAAAAGGAAAAGAACCTGGGTTTTACAAAAAAAAAGTATTTGGTTTTATAAAGAAATTTTTTTTTATCTTTCTAATTTCTTTTATTTTTTAAAATTAATTTTTAATTTTTTTAGGAAAAAGGAAAAAAAAAACCTATGTTTCCTTAAGGAAAACCCTGAGATTTTAGAGGAAAAAAAATAAGTTTTTATAGAGAATTAGGTGATGGAGAAAAACTTGGATTTCATTTCTATAATTGAATAATTTAATTTCCTAGAAAAATTTATAGGTTTTTTCGAAAAAAGTAAAATTAATTTTTAAAAGTAAATAAATGATAAAATAAAAAAAATATTAAAGTTAAGTGACTAAAACGAATGTGTAGTAATATTAAATTAATGAATGATTAAAATATGTATATATTTATTAAAGTTTGGTAACGATAGTGGAAACTTTTTTATTTTTAATATACTGAAAATAAAAATTTATGAAAGTTGAGTAAGAATTTTTATCAACTGGGGCATCATATGTAACACCCCAAACCCGGCCCAAACACTACAACTGGATCTGGTATGTCACTAAGAAAAATTCTATCAAAACATGTCGTATTTTCAGAAAAGCCCAAATATGTTTTATATAGAATATGCTTAAGTAAAGTAAAATCCAAACTTAAATACATGCCTTAGTTTAATTAAAATAAAAACTTTAATGACTTAAAGTAATAGAAGCCCATAATAAAACATAATAGCCCATGGCCTTATTACAACGAGATTTGAAGTCCATTAATTAAAAATAAAAAAAATAAAACTTGAGTCTCTTTTTGCCAAATCTACATATTCTTCTGCATGGCCACCTTGCGTTCCTCTCCAGCCCGGTCCGAATCTCTAGGTATCACCTGAGATGTTAATTAAAAGGGTGAGTCGCGAGACTCAGTGTGCAACCCTCATGCACCACTAGAGTTTGGGCCTTAAGCCCATTAAACAAAATAAACAGTGTAATAATCATAATAAAAATTAATAGCAAATAGTATGCAAGGCCCAACCCGTTTGCCTAGGTTTCCATCCGCTACACGCCCCCGTACCAACCGTTCACACCATTGGGGATTTCTACAATCGACCCACACCGCTACACACCATGATGACAGTCATGCTGCTCATCCACATATGATGGCCGAAGCCCTTATAACATATAATGGCCGAAGCCCGTATAACATTTAATGGTCGACGCCCGTATAACAGTTCACGACATTAGCCGCTACACATATAACGTATAACTTCCTCCTTTCATCAACCCAACCCATACAATCACATACAAGCATTTTACTTATAACATTCAAACAGATTATTTACTAACCTGGGGATCCGCTTTTACCCTCCTTGGGCTTTCATCAATAAACCGAGATTTTGGCATTTATCATAACATATAAAACACATGAACATACAATAATAGGCAGATCTAGATGGTGGGAAGGTATTACACACTTGGTTATCGCGAAAATCTATTATCCCTAACGTAGAGCCTTATTTGTCGAATCCCGAAAATTCCTAAGAAAACGTCACCTTCCTACCTTCGGCTTTTCCACCAAATCGGCACAGGAGACTTTTTATGAGACAGATTCGGCTACTAAAAGCAGAGAGGGAAAATCGACAGGCCTTAAATAAGTGTTTCGGGTTAGATCTGAATGAAAAGAAAGAGTGAAATCGCATAGAGTAAAATCCCGAAACTCACCAGATTACTAAGGAGTATGTGGCTTATGGTGCGCCTTCGGGAAACAGAAACCTCCCTTGTAGATTCAGCTATGGAGAAGAGAATATGAATCAAAAGGAATTCGGCTTTTAGGAAAAGAAAAAGAGAAACTGTATGAAAGGCTTGGAAATTTCAGCAGAGAATCAGAGAAGAATAGGGTTTCAAAATACCGAAATTGAAGAATACTACTCCCTATTTATAGAGAAATTTCGGCATATCATCCACACACAGAGTTGGAATTTCGGCCAACTCTTCCCTTCTCCTGATAGCCTTTATCTCACCTGATAACCCAATCCTTATCTCCTCAAAAATAGTCCTTATCTTTCTTTTCATTATCTTCATATTTATCAATAAAATAAAAGAATTAAAATCCCTATTTTGTAGCTAGTGTGCCGTCCACTCCTAGGGCTTGTAGGTGCCGAATTTTTTTTCTTAAAAATTTGGGCTCTAAGTGGCCATACTAGACCCAAACTCCTCCCCCCTTATGACGCCACCTTATGCCCACTTAGAGCTCCTCAAATGGTTGGGCCACAAGCCCAGCTTGTCACTTAATTAACTATCTACTTAAATTATAAGCTAACACCATGTATTAGCCACCTAACCCAAATTTTTAAAGCCCAATATATCACTTTAAAATACCCAGAGCACTAATTTAAACCCTAATCCACATATTTAATCAAAAAGTCAGCCCGATCCTTAGAATCTCAATTTAACATATTAAACTATCACATTAATGCGCAGGCCCACGTTTAGGATGTTACATTATAGAGGGCAATTTATCAGAAAATACCAATTTTTAAAAAAATTGACGGAAAAGGGCCATTTCCCCACAAAACGCGTCCACGTCAGCACGTTTTGTGGGGATAAAATGCCACATCAGCCAAAAACGCATCCTTGAGGGCGCGCTTTACTGACATGGCAAAAACGCTCCCCCAAGAATGCGTTTTAGCCCGTGTTTTTTTAAAAAAAAACTATTCTCGAATTTTTTAAAAATTTACGAGAATAAACCTTTATAAAGGCTCAAAGTGACAACACCATTTTTTTTAAGGTGTCATCAATTAATAAGGAAATATAACTTACAAAGGAAATCTTTATATAGACCCAAAGTCTCATTTCTCTTGTTTTCTTGAGCAAAGTGGGATATGAGATATGTGTATATATAGACTCGTGAATAGTTTTGCAGCTTGTTCCTAAACAATGTGGGATTCCTTCCTCTTTTAACTAACAACATGAGATTAAATGCTACACTATATTTGATATTTTTTACTTAGAGTTTAATTTTTTTTACAAAAAGTTAACATTTGTTACATTATAAATAAAACTTTAAACTCTATAAGTAAAAAAAATATAAAATATAAAATGAGTATGGTAAAATATTAAAAAATAAATATTTAAAAAATTACTAATAGTTGAGTGATCATTTTGTAAGTTTTTATAATTCGATAGCTAAAAAATATAGTTAAGTGACTACTAATGTAATTGAATCTAGATATAAAATATGAAAAATAATTATTATATTTTATGTATATTATATATTTCTATAAAAAAAACTTATTTAACATAATTATATACTATGTTTAAATAGATTATCTATCTAGTCAAAATATATCTGAAATAAATTTATCGGCATTCATTAGGTGATGAAAATTAAATTAAATTAGAATTAAAAAAATTAATTAGTATAGTAAAATATTAAAAATAAATAAATATTTAAAAAAGATATATCAATTTTTTAAAATTACAAAAAAATACTATGTGAGTACCAAATACTCACCATTTATTTATTAATCAAATATTCATAATATAAAATAAAATAAATAATAAAAAATTAAAAGTATAACTTCTAAATTTAAATAATAGAAAATTATTTTAAAAATTAGAATTGCATTGATATTAACTTCAAACATTTAAAATTGAATAGAAGATTATTGCATGTACAAGTTTCATATGTGCAGTTTGTTCTCTTTTTTTTAATAGTTTTTTGTATATGTTAACAACTCTAAAATGCAACAAGATTAAAGATCTCAAAAGATAATTTTATAATATAAGAAAATGTTAATAAAATATAAAAAATAAAGAAATTGTTTTGTAAAAAAAAATATCAAATATAGTGTAGCCTTTAATCTCATGTTAGTTAAAAGAGGAAGGAATCTCACATTGTTTAGGAACAAGTTGTAAAATTATTTATAAGTCTATATATACACATATCTCATATCTCACTTTGCTCAAGAAAACAAGAGAAATGAGACTTTGGGTCTATATAAAGATTTCCTTTGTAAGTTATATTTTCTTATTAATTGATGACACCTTAAAAAAAATGGTGTTGTCACTTTGAGCCTTTATAAATGTTTATTCTTGTAATTTTTTTAAAAATTTGAGAATAATTTAAAAAAAAAACACGGGCTAAAACGCGTCCTTGGGGGAGCGTTTTTGCCAAGTCAGCAAAGCGCGCCTTTAAGAACGCGTTTTTGGCTGATGTGGCATTTTATCCCCACAAAACGTGCTGATGTGGACGATTTTGTGGGGAACTGACCCTTTTCCGTAAATAATAAAAATTTTAACTTTTTTTCGTAAATTTTTTTAAAATTGATATTTTCTAATAAATTGTCCCAATGTAGGAGCGACTTTAATAATGGTAATAAATGCAAATTGATAAAGTCTTTATTAAAATCAATATCTTGATTTGCCGAAACTCTAAGCAATTAGTGTTGAGCCTGACAAGAGGTACAGGAACACGTGTTTGTTACTGACCAACCTCTCCAGGGGTGTCCCATGGAATCTTTTTTGGATTTCTAATTTTATACCTTTCAATTTACAGCACATTTCGTTTGGCACTTCTCCTAACTTTACTGACACCTTTCATATATAAAATTCAATCTTTAATTGACCTAACGCAATGTAAAGGTTTGTCTTTTTCAATAGAAAAATAATTGATTTTAAAATTTTAATAAGATTTTTTAACATCAAAGGCGAAAATAGATGTCGCATATCCCGAGTCAGAATCGTTAGTACAAAAAGTGGGGAAGTTTGCAATAGGGAAACTTTTTTCAGGATTTTCATTATTTTAAAATATGAATCAGCCATCCAATGTATGTACATAAAATTAAATTTATAAGATGGGCCAATCATGTTCAACCATTGGATTCAATTAAAATTTAAAACAGCTTCACAACCTCATCTTTCTGCTTATCAATAATAGAATGTTTTACAGTGTACAAGTCAGCTTTGGAGGAGCAACGGGATATTCTCAATCTCATTTAATGATCACAATATATGGACATGGACTTTATTTATTAAAGATATTATTACTCAGCTACGCCCGGTTTAAAGAGTTGATTAAAAATAAAATTTTAATATTAATTCATGGTGCATGTAAATATTCTCTAATAAATTTAAGATTACACTTACGTGATCTTCTGAGTTATGCAAATAATGAATGGTGAGATCACTTACAGTTATTTGGATCAAGTTGAATTCTGATGCATTAATAGATTTAAATACTCAGACTGCTTCAATAGGTGTTGCGTTACATGACTCTAATGTTTGTTGAGTTGTAGGATTTGTTGGAAATATTGGGGTTGCTGGTGTCTTCCAAGCTGAAGCAAGGGCGCTACTACGAGGACTAATGTTGGCTTGGGACAAAGAGATACAACTAATAAAAGCGGAGTCAGACAATTCTTTACTGATTGAGCTGGTGCAAAATGGTCAAGGCGATCCTCATGTATTAGTAGAGGTACATCAAACTCAAGACTTGTGTAGAAGAAATGGGCAGTTGCAACTGCGACATATGAAGCAAAAGGTGAATAGTTGCGCAAAAAACTTGCTAGGTAAAGAAAAATGCTGGGTACTAATTGTAGAAGCCCAATTTTGTCCCGGCCCAACCAAAAATAAAAATAAAAAATAAGTCCAAAGTCCAATTACAATACCAGCCGAAATTACAAGCCCAAATTTAAAACCTACTACCTAAATTACAAACCCAATAGCCCAAGGCTCGACAGGCCCACAACTTAAACTAAGTGTTTAGAAAGCCAGAAACCCTAAGGTTTCTGGCACTGCACCCTAGCCTGCGCTGCCGCCGTTCCACTTTGCCAGTAGTCTCGCAGCTCGAGGTCTACCACCGTCACCGTCAACCACCACCTGCAAAAAAGAATGAAAAGACAGAAACCAAACATGCAGAAACAACGCAAGAAACAGTACGAAACAATAGAAAAAATAGAAAATAATGTTGTAATTGGGATATAAAGAGCCTGAATAAACAAATTCGAAAGGGATTTTTTTCTTTTGAAATGGAAATTAAAAAAAACCAAAAAAAGGTGATTCTCTAAATTTTTTTTTATTTCAAAAATATATAATAAAATAAAAAATGATACTTTTTACCTTTGCCGTCGTTGCCGTCTCCTCCCTCCGTTGGGAAGACCATCGGATCCTAAGGCAGTCGCCGAACGGTCATGCCGGAGGAGGAATGGGAACCGAAATGTTCCTTCGTTATTTTTGAATTTTGGTGGGTTTTTTAGGGTTTTCTCGCCCTAGATTCGGTGCCCCGTGGAACAAAAAAAAAGAGGTAACTTTTTTATTTTTCTGGCCACCAGAGACGACAATCACCATCACCAACAACCGGTGGCCACGGCGGATCGGCGATGGTTCCCTTGGTCGGACGTGGGCTGCTATTTCAGAGAATAAGGGAGCGAAGAGAGGTTTTTTTTTTTTTAAAGGCATGGAGGAAATGATTTTTTTTCTGAATTTTTTGGTTCTTATGGGCTTCCAAAACGGCGTAGTTTTGGTCAGACGCCCAAAATGGCATCGTTTTGGGGTCGACCCGCCAACCCAACCCGACCCTAGCAAGGATTCGCGTGTTTTTTAATGGGGATCTAATTGACGCCCCAGTCCTTCTGCTTTTTCATTGTTTTTCAATCTGGTCCTAATTCCTTTATTTTTATCTTTTTAGATTGCACCATTTAATTTTATTTTGTTTTCAATTTAGTCCCCCGATTTGCCAAAGAAACGATGCGTTTAATAGGGATTGGGATATTTTCCCATTTAGTCCTTATTTCTTTTCGCGCATTTCATTTTGGTCCTTTATTATGTTTTATTAGTTTTTTTTACAATTTAGGCCCCTAAATTCCATTTAAATTTCGATTTAGTCCTTTTTATATTTATTCATTTATTTTATTATAATTTAAGCTCTAAATTTCATTTTAATTTTGGTTTAATCCTTTATTCATTTAATTTCAACCTTTTATAGACTTTTATATGTATATTGTTCTGTTCTGTTTTATTTATTTATTTATGTATTTATTTATGTATTCATTCATTTATTTATTTCTTTAATCTTTTTGTATTTAAAATTTATATTGTTATTTATTCCTTTATTGCACATATTATTATTGTTATTATTATTATTATTATTATTATTATTATTATTATTATTATTATTATTATTATTATTGTTATTGTTATTATTGTTTATTTCTCCTTTATTATTTAATTAGTATTAGAATAGTAATTAATATGATTATTATTATTGTTATTATTTGGTGTTTTATTATTATTATAATTAAATTGTTATTATTATAGCATTCCTTCATTTATTATTTATTATTTTAATGTTCTGCCCACATAGCCACTTGACATTATTTCATTATCATTCTACCATACACTATGTTTAAACATATTTGTCCGTTTTTCATACGATACCCGAATAAACTAAATATATACCATTTTAAGTGTTACATTAATTTTTACTCGATGCATAAAAAGGAAAATTTTAAAATTAAGGCAATATTCCGTATTTGGAGATTTGAAAAGTCGTGCCCTAACTTATGGGGTTCGACTTTCTCTTTGAACCTAGATAACCGAACATTCCTTTTAAAATTAAAACACATGAGATTTAAATAGTAATTAAAATAAAGAGCAAGCTTATTTTCGAGGATTCGAGATGTCATGTCCTAACTTACGGGATATGACATTTTTGTTACCTCGAGATAAGAGTGCTTTTACATACATTTTGATTTATTCAAGTGATTTTAATTAAAATTAACATTATGCAAAGTGGGATCATGTTTTTAAATTCTCTTCAAATTTTCAATTCTCGACACTAGGACATCAATTAATCAACTAGGTACCAATTTTTGGCGTTACGAAGGTGCTAATCCTTCCTCATACTTAACCGGTTCTCGAACCCAATTCCTGGATTTTGTATATCGAAAAGTATCGTTTTAATAAGTCTACCATTTTATTAAAATAAGTTTTAAGGTGATTCGATCACACCTAAATGAAAAGGATTGGTGGCGACTCCTATCTTCGTTTGTTTTAAAAATAAAGTTGATTTAAAAAAGAGGTTTCGACAGCTTGGCGACTCCACTGGGGAGAAATAAGAGAGTCAAGCCGCGAGTTGATTACTTTTGGTCTTTTTGTCGAAAATTGATAATTTGGTTTAAATTTATGATCCATTTATTGCATTTCATCTTTCATGTTTTGATATCTCGGGTTGTATAGCGATCTAGTATATCTGTTTTATTGGTTCGAAAGTTTCTTTTGTATGTTTTCCGCATATTGCATTGCATAATTGTTCGACCTTTCCCTTCTTAAGTGAAAGTGAGAAGCTATTCCTTCATGAGATCTTCACCTCTGTATAGGATAGTGGATCGCTTTCGGGATACATACGTACCTATGTCTTCGTGAGATCTTTATCTCTGTATAGCCATAAGGAAATGTATTCCTTTGAACTGAACTCGGTCCGTATGAGCCTATAATGGGTGAAGATCGAGGAATCTGTCAGTTCAGGTACCCTTACTTTAGAACCAAACCGCATATAATGAGCCCTTAGAACTTACCCTAAGTAGAACCATCCCAAACCCTTAATGGTCACCCGAATAGGTGCTCTATTTATTATTTCTTGCTTGCTTTAAATTCTAGCTTTGTATGAAATATACTGACTTGTTTCATTTTTTTACCATGATTGCATTGTATTTTCATCATAGAAAAGTGTGTTGATTCACGTTCAGTTGCTAAAAAGAAGAGCTTGTCATGAAAAAGGGGTTTCTTGATAAAGTGGAATACAATGCGGCCGTCCAGATATGGTCCGAGAAGACACAACAAGAGAAGGGCGACAGCCTGACAGAGGGATATATGTCAAAATTATGGGATTTCACTCACATCAGTGTGACTCAGAATAATCTCCAAGAGTTGAAAGAGGTATGAGACTAATAGGATGACGAAACCAAGCAGTTATTCTACTGTAACTATGGTGATTTGCCTTATTTACTCGATGTCAAAGTGGATAAGACTTATTCCGAGCTCTTGCCCAGTATTGAAATCCCACTTATAGTTGCTCCATTTTCGGGAAGGTAAACTTGGTGCTCACTGTAGAATAGTACACAACTCTGCTCCATTGCCCGAAGATCCAAGCCAACAAAGCTCATTTTAGAGCAGCCAACGTCTTGGCTTTCTTAAAGAAACTAATGAGCATCACAGGGATGAGTGAGCAATGGGTTGTATCCCAGATTAAACAAAAGGGAGATAGTAAATGCATCCCTTGGAAAAGCTTACGGGATTTACTCTTGGCAAATCTGGATACGAAAAAAAAAGTTGACGTATTCGTCTTGAGTATTTACGGGTTAGTCATCTTCCCCAAAGTACTAGGGCATATAGATGATGCAGTTTCAAATCTATTCGTCTGACTTGACAAAAGGGTCACGCCCATCCCGACAATTTTGGTCGAAACTTTCAGATTTTTAAATGCATGCCAGAGAGTGGGTGAAGGAAGATTTATCGGGTGTGCACAACTCTTGCTAGCTTGGTTTCACAGCCACTTTTGAAAGGTAGAAAAGGTTTCTTATCGATTATTCTCTGAGAACTACTCTCTGTTGAAAGAATTCATGGCTACACCAAGACGAGACAACATTTCTGAAGAAAAGTGGATGGCAATTCTCTAAAGTCTCCAGGAAGAAGAAGTCGAATGGAGGGCCCCTTGGATGATCCCTGATGAGATTTTACAACGATGTGGATGCTTCGACTGGGTCCCTTTACTCGGGATACGGGGAGCTATTGGATATGCCCCTTTACTTGTCTTGAGGCAGTATAGGTCGAGTCAGTTTATACCGGCAATGCAAGGGTTGGCTCAGTGTGAGTTTGCGTATAAAGGTGATAATTACAAGAAGAAGGTTCGTGAAATATCGAACGCTTGGAACCAAACCCACAGAATGAAAAGATTTGTTGTAAATCCCATGATGACCCCCAAATATTATTTGGTGGTAGGGTAAAAGAGTTAATGAAAATGTCCCTATGTCAAGTTAGGAATACACTCGGCCAATAGAAGAGCACTTACAATTGATCTCGTCTGAGTTAGAGATCATAAAGCAAGACTTTGAAAAGAGGAGTTCAGAGTTGGAAAAAAAGATAGAACATTTGGAAGAAGAAAAGATACAGCTAGGATTAGACGTCGATGTCTAGAAGTTAGAAGCAGAGAAAATAAGAAAAGGAAAGAACAAGGCTGAGGAAAACTTGGACAGTCTAAGAATAGATTATAAGAAGCTGCGTTTGTCGATAAAGACTGTCGGGTTGGGTAAAACATCGAAACAATGGGGGCAAGAGATCAAAGAAGAAAATATTAGCGCTGGTCAGTGGGAAAAGAAATTCTAAGATGCTCGGGTTTGAGAAGATGCTTTAAAAAGGGATTTGATAGAAAGCCAAAATGAAAAGGTTGGGATGAGAGCTCGGGTAGCAGAATTAGAAAGGTCACTACATCAGTATCATAGTCGCAATTCTACAATAGATTTGAAAGCAAACCTAAATAAGATTGAAAAGTTGAAGGGAAAGATAGAAGAGCTCGAGATCACACTACAAAATTGTGAACTTCGAGTCGAGCTTCTTGAAACGAACAATGAACACCGGAATGAGCAACTCTAACTCTCTCAAGGTTAGATTAGGGATAGAAATCACATCATGAGCGAAGCTGTGACTCAAGTACGGGAAGTAGCCGACCATTTGCAAACCCTAGCAGTTCAAGCCAACATGCTGAGCTTAAAATACAAATCATAATCGAATCGGGGCCGAGAATTAGCTTGGCTTCTTCGAAAAGTCAAGGCTTTGAGTATTAGGGCAAGGCCGTATACGTAAAATGTATTCGTTTTATGTAAAGAGATTCATTTCCTAGTAAAGTTATTCTAATAGAATTGAATCAGAATCAATGCCTCTTTTTGCATTCATTTTTCATTCATCAGCATTACATTTCATCATATGCATTAAGTTTCATAAATAGACCCTAATTAATCGAAATTATGATAGTTACCCTAGAAACGAACAAGAATTTGCCAACTGAATATTGTTACGGTACCCACTGTAAAACCAGAGCCATGGATTAAAGGTTAGAGAGATTATAACAAATTCAGAAAGACATGCAAGATCAGTTGCAAAGGCAGCTACAGGAACAATTAGCTAAGGTACAGCAAGACATGAAGGATCAAATACAAGTGTCCTAACGAAGCATGATAAGCTAGTTGACCCAGTTGCTGAGCAGAGGGACTGAAAAAGGGAAAACTACTGTGAATAACTCTGAGGATGATAATGAAGACCCTATATTCTCCCTAGGCTTCACCCCAATGAATGTCCAAGCTCAACCAAATACATATCCACGAAGGGTACCCATTACCATGAGACACCAACAATATCAAGCCGACACTTCATCATATGTAAATTACCCAACAAGTTTAGGTTCCAGTCCCGGGGTTAATCCGACCAACCCAGTTGTTCCTGATATGGACGACATGGCCTAAATGGATAGAGCAAAGGTGAATTGCCAAAACAACTAGAAGATCAGTGTAAGTGGTTGGAAGAGAAATTTAGAGTTATGGAGAATGCCGATTACCTTTGTGAGGTTGATGTTAAGGAGTTGAGCTTAGTCCCTGACCTAGTGCTCCCACCAAAATTCAAAACTCCAGAATTCAAAAAATATAATGGGACTAGTTGTCCTAAGCCCATATAATAATGTTCTGCCGAAGAATGACGGGATACGTCAATAACAACTAATTATTAATCTACTACTTCCAGGATAGTCTGATGGGGTCAGCTACCAAGTGGTACAACCAGTTAAGCCGCGCCAAAATCAACTCTTGGAAAGACTTAGCACAAGCTTTCATGAAACAATACAGCAATGTGACCGACATGACATCTGACAGAATTAAGCTGCAAAACATGGAAAAGAAGCAAAGTGAAAGCTTCAGGCAGGATGCTCAGAGATGGAGAGAAGTGGCAACGCAAGTCCAACCACCTCTTCTGGAGAAAGAAACGACAATGCTTTTCATAAATACTCTGAAAGCCCCGTTCATTAACCATATGTTGGGAAGCGCTACCAAAATCTTATCAGATATAGTAACGTTTGGTGAGATGATTGAAAATGCAATAAGGAGTGGGAAAATAGACGCGGGGGAAAATGCCAAAAGATCAACCCCGAGAAAGAAAGAAAATGAAGTGAATAATGCGAACGTGTATAATAAAGGTTATTCAAAACCAGTTACTGTAGGCCAACCAAAGACCGCAACAACCAGCCATCAAGGCCCTTCAAGGCAAGAATCTAACTCAAGACCAAACACAGAAAAACTCCAATTTACACCCATCCCGATGACATATAGGGAGTTATACCAGAATCTGTTCGATGTGCATGTGGAATCCTCGTTTTACTTAAAACTCATGCAACTTCCATTCCCAAAATGGTATGATGCGAATGCTCAATGTGAGTACCACGCAGGAATAACGAGACACTCAATTGAGAACTGCACTACATTTAAAAAGTTGATTGAAAGGTTTATCAAGATGGGGATTGTAAGGTTTGATGATCCGTCGGGACCTAATGTGGCAGGAAATCCCTTACCCAGTCATTCAGATTAATGGGTAGACGCGATAATTGAGAGTGAAGGAAAGATGACCAAAACTGATGTGGCAGAAGTAAAAACCCCACTAAAATGGGTTTAGAAAAAAAAAGATAGATGTGGAATTAATCGTTCAATATTCGGAGGAGATACCTAAAGGGATGATGAGCTACTATGAGTTCCACACTGAAGAAGGTCATGAGATCTAGAAGTGCATTGAATTGAAAGCTCTGGTGTTAAGTCTGATGGATAACAATGAGCTGGAATTCTTTAAAGATGTCAAAGACTCGGAAGGATGAGACATCTGCGCCTCAGAAGAAGGATCAATGGAGAAGGTCCATAAGGTCAATCACCCAGTGGTGATTATTTTACGGCCGAGAAATAATGAAGCGGGAACACAAGCTGCGCCGAGAGTCAAAATTCAGAAACCCGTGGCTTTTTCCTACAAGGACAGCAAAAGGGTTCCATGGAATTATGACTGTAACGTGATGATCCCAAGAGAGGAGAACTCAGTTAGCACTTCAGAAGAGGACCAGGATATTGGTTTCTACACGCACAGTGTGAGGCACTATGACCCTACAGATGCAAAAACCGCGCCTATTAAAGGAAAAACCCTAGTGGTTGAACATGAGAAAGAAAAAATGGCTAGACTTGAATCATCTTTTAATGTGCCGATAACTGAGAATGAGGCTAAGGAATTCTTGAAATTCTTGAAGAATAGCGAGTATAGTGTTTTAGAATAGCTACACAAACAACCAGCTCGTATATCAGTACTAGCTTTGCTCTTGAGCTCAAAGACACATCGTAGCGCGTTGATGAAAGTGTTGAATGAAACTTATGTCGCTAATGATATCTCTGTGAACAAGCTAGACCGTCTGGTTAACAATATAAGTGTCGAAAAGTTCATCTTTTTCAATGATGATGAAATACCTCCGGGGGCCATGGGATCCACGAAGGCCTTACGTATCACTACCCGCTGTAAAGGATATACATTGCCAGGGGTGTTAATCGACAATGGATCTGCGCTGAACGTCTTGCCTCTATCCACATTAAACAGATTACCAATGGATAGCTCTCGTATGAAGACGTGTCAAAATATAGTGAGAGAATTCGATGGTACAGAAAGGAGAGTGATAGGAAAGATTGAAATACCTCTCCTAATTGGTCCGAACACATATGAGGTAGACTTTTTGGTGATAGATATCAAGCCCTCTTATAATTGTTTGTTGGGTAGACCTTGGATTTACTCGGCTGGGGCAGTGCCTTTGTCACTACACCAAAAATTAAAGTTGGTAAAGGAGGGTCGACTGGAGACAATAAACGTTGAAGAGGATATCTTTACATCCGTAACTAGTAACACACCATACATAGGAGCAGATGAAGAGGCAATAGAATGTTCCTTTCGATCACTGGAATTTGTTAATACAACTTTCATTGTTGAAGGAAGCAAGATCCTAGTGCCTAAAATATCCAAAACTACGAGGATGGGCTTGTAGTTGATGGTTGGGAAAGGAACCTTACCTGGGAAGGGACTTAGAAAATACCTACAAGGAAGGGTTGAGGCACCCATGCTAATGGACAAACAAGACCGCTTTGGCTTAGGGTACAAGCCAGATGCGAGGCAAAAGAAGAAGGAGATGGAGAAGAGACAAGAAAGAAGAAGTGTACGACTGAGTGGGGAAAAGGTCAAATGGGAACCAATGACCTTTCCCCATATATACAAAACGTTCGTGTCAAGAGGAATCATTTATCTTGAATGAAGAATGACAAAAAAAGAAAGCCCGGAAGAAATGTTGGGAAACTTGAGCATCAATGCCATATCCGAAGAAGGAATTGGAGAAGAAAAGCTATTAGGCATTTACCCTTATATACCTGGAAGTGTTCTGAACAATTGGACTGCAGAAGAGATCCTTGTAATTTTTAGAACAAATTCAGAGTAATGTTCAAAACACACTTATTGCTTCAAGCCTGGGAGCAATAAGAATCCTTTTGTGAAAAAGGCATATGCCCATTGTTTTTATTTCAATAAAATTCATCTTTATGTCTCATTTTGGCAAATATTCTTTTATTCTTTCCATTTCATTCATACTCATACCACACAAATAATTATTCTTAGATTTATTTGTTTTTGGGGTCTTCTTTCGTTCCTATAACAAGTCTCTAGATAACAATGATATAAGCGACGCTGCTACTGAATTAGAATATCCTTATGAGCAAGATATGTGTCTAGAGGAACCTCAGGACTTTGAAGATGACCGAGACTGTAACCTATCTGTAACACCCCTAACCCGCATCCGTCTCCGATAGGGTTATGGAGCATTACTGGAGTTTACAGAACAGTTACAGATAACTCATGCCATTTACTATTCATATCTGAAACTAATCATTTTGTCCCATGAATAGACCCTCGAGGTCCAATTTAAAAATTAGAAACCAGTTGGACTAAATTGAGATCTCAGAGAATTTTCGTGAAATTTAATTTTTTTTTACATGCAGGGTACACACGCTTGTGTTGTCAAGGCACACGCCCATGTGACCATAGGACACACCCGTGCCACAGGCTGTGTCTGACCCTGTGTAACTCTCTGACTTGTGTCACACGGCCTGCCACACGCCCGTGTTCTAGGCCGTGTATAACACATGGCTAAAACACACACCCGTGTCTCTGCCCGTGTGCCAAATTCTGGGCATTCTATTTCTCAAATTTAATATGCAGGGGACACACGGCCAAACCACATGCCTATGTGCCAGGCAGTGTGTCACACATGGTCAAGACACACGCCCATGTGTCTACCCATTTGGACAAAATAAGGCCATTTCTTAGCCTTATACCTCACCCAAATTTAACCTTCAACCTACAATAACTTTTACATACATTTGCCAACCAATTCAAGTCACATAAATCAAGCAAACATCATTAACATGTATGAAATAATATCGCATATTCATATTATCAAACTTACATTCTTGTAATGACTTATATTTTACCCTAATTTAATTTAACCAAACCACATACATATAAGTTTAACATGATATATAACCTTATAATAATATACCAAAACAAACCATTATTAGCCATTCCAATGGCTATGTTACAAACAACTATTTACATGCCAAAATTGGCCAAGTTAACCTATACATGCCGTTATATCAAAATAAGATTATTTTTTATATCAAAATGAATTGGTGGATAGTGTGATGATACTCCAACCGATCTCCAACCCTTATGAGCTTCTCGAGCACTATAAAACAGAGAAAGTAAAACCTAGTAAGCAACTAATGCTTAGTAAGTTCGTATAACTAGAAATAAACTAACCAATTACACTCATTAAAATAAGTATACAATAACATGCTTCCCAACATATTATCAAATTTGCCTAATCACATACACTCAAAAAGGCAAGTTAGTCACATAATTTACATGTATATCAAGTAAACATGGATAAGCTCATCATGTTACAAACTTTCAAGTATTTCAAAAGCATTTGAGACATAATTCTCTTGGTCTCACAATTTCTCATGTTAGAAATTTATTCCGTTGATTTTTTTTTGAAATATTGATGGATACTTAGGTAGTACACTCAAGGTGTACAAAACTGTAATCTGTCAACTCATAATCAGGGGTACCCCTTTAGAGCACTTAATCAAGGAGCACACTCTTGAGCCACATATTAGGATGCTCAGATGAGCCATGTAACAGGACACTTATCCAGGCTAAAGAAGAAACTCATAAAAGTTTTATTCAGGGAGCTCATAGAGCTTATCTGTTAACTCTGAAGAGTTACTATCAAGGAGCACCGGATAAGGTAACAGGGAGTTCAAGCGAGCCATGTCAAGAATCCTACAAGAGCTTATATCAGGACGCTTACGTAGAGCTGCGTTTGTGTCCGCATTATATGTTGGATCACAACCAATCAAATCATGTAACAGGACGCTCACGTAAAGCTGCGGTAGTGCGCAACACATGCATAATCACTACCGATCAGGATGCTCGCAAGAACTATTTAACAGGATACTCGAGAGGGCTATAACAGGATTGCTCGTCCGAGCTATATTCTATCCGGAACATATGCAGGACCACATTTAATACGGGAAATCACATATATCCATTGAATTTCATTATTCAAACGGAACCTAACATCTTATGAACATTTCAGAGCATATGATCATTTTATGTATTTATAACATTCATATAATTCACATAAATACATATCATACTCAATCCAAATACAACATTCAATTGAAACATATTAACATGTATAATTAAGTTACACGAACTTACTTCGATACTCGTTTGTGTATGAATATCTACTAATCCAAAATTTTTTCTTTTCCTCGATCTAGCTTCGAATTTGAGTTGTCCGGATCTATATAAATGAATTTAATCATCAATTTATCATATCTCATATTCAATTGGATTCAATTTACATCCTAGGCAAAATTACCATTTTTCCCTATGCTTTTCATAAATGACAATTTCGTCCTTAGGCTCGAAAAATGAAATTCATGCAATTTAATCCTTATTCCAAGCCTAACCGAAATTTTCATATAACATTTACAGCACAAGTATTTCAAAAAAATTCAAAAACTTTCCATAACTTTTACATCTTTACAATTTAGTTCCTAAATCATAATTTCATCAAAATTCTCTTTGTAAAAGTTATTTATCTATCAACAACTTTTCATTTTCTACCATAAATTTCAAAACTTTAGCATATTCATCCATAGTAAAACTTTGATACTTTGATAACTTTTCAAAGTAATCCCCAAAATAGATAGATTAAACTATCTCGATCTCAAAACTATAAAAATTACTAAAAACGGGACACGAATACTTACCCAATTAAACCAAGAAAGCTTGTTTTCTCTTTCCTAGGGTTTCCATGGAATTTTTGGGGATGAAGATGATATAAAATGATATTATTTCTTATTAATTATTTATCATTCATTAATTTCTCATTTCCAATTTAGTCCTTAACCTTTTCTAATTTTTCCATGGATGAATCACCAAAAATATGTACTAACTGACCATATAAGGACCTCAAGTTTTGAATTCTAGTAGCTATTTGAATTCATAGCTATTTGTTCCTTCTAGCTACTAGAATTCCACTTTTGCATTCTATGCAATTTGGTCCTTTCCATAATTAAACACATAATCGATAAAATTTTCTTATCAGAATTTTCATATAATATTCCTATCATAATACAGATCATGCAGTAATATTAAAATAAATTTTCTTTTTGGCTCGAATTTGTGGTCCCGAAACCACTGTTCCAATTTCACTAAAAATGGGCTGTTACAACTCCCCCTTAAGAATTTTCGTCCTCGAAAATCTTACTAGTAAAGAGATTGGGGTATTGCTTCCCCATGGTATCTTTCGATTCCCAGGTAGCTTTTTTAATACCATGTCGTTGCTAGAGAAATTTTACTAATGCTACCTTTTTATTTCTTAACTCTTTTGTTTCACGTGCTAAGATTTTGATCAGTTCCTCATTGTAAGTCATATCAGGCTGAATCTCAACTTCTGTTGGAGAAATAATATGTGAAGGATCCGACCGATACCGTCGCAACATAGACACATGAAAAAGATTATGAATTCTATCAAGCTCTGGTGGTAATGCTAATCGGTACGCAACAGGTCCAGTTCTTTCTGTAATTTCATATGGCCCGATAAATCGTGGACTCAGTTTTCTTTTACTGCCAAACCAGAGAACTTTCTTCCAAGGTGATACTTTTAAAAATACCTTGTTGCCGACCTGAAATTCTATTTCTTTTCGTTTAAGATCGGCATAAGACTTTTGACGATCAGAGGCCGCTTTCAAACTATCTTGAATTACTTTTACCTTTTCTTTAGTTTCACGAATTAAGTCAACTCCATGTATCTTTTTCTCACTGAACTCTGTCCAATACAATGGAGTTTTACATTTCCGGAAATACAAAGCCTCATACGGTTCCATTTTAATGTTGGACTGATAGCTGTTATTATAAGCAAATTCAACTAAAGGCAGATATTTTTCCCAGTTTCCTTCAAATTCAAGCACACAACATTGAAGCATATCTTCCAAAATTTGTATAACACATTCGAATTGTCTATTAGTTTAAGGATGGAATGCGGTACTGAAATGTAATTGTTTACCCAAATCTTCTTGTAATTTATTCCAAAATCGGGACGTATATCGGGGATCTCTGTCTAAAATAACGGAGACTAGTACTCCATGTAGCCTGACAATATCAGAATCATATAATTCTACCAATCTATCCAAAGAGAAATCCATACATACCGGAATAAAGTGTGCAGACTTTGTTAACTAGTCGACGATTACCCATATAACATATTTCTTCTTTGGAGACAAGGGTAACCTTGATACAAAATCCATAGTAACTCTTTCTATTTCCATTCCGGTATTGTAACTGGCTGTAATAATTCCGAAGGCACCTGATGTTCAACTTTTACTTACTGACATATCAAACATTTAGATACAAATTTAGAAATATCTCATTTTATTCTTGGCCATCAGTACATCTTTTTCAGATCATTATACATTTTATTACTACCAGGATGAATAGACATATTACCATTATGAGCTTCATGTAGAATCTTCTGTACTAGTTTTGAGTTTTTCGGTACACATATTCTGCCTCTGAATAACAAACAACCATCAGACCCAATCTAAAATCCTGAATCAGGATTCATCATCACCCTTCTAAGCTTCATAAATTTGTTGCAGAAATGTTGGTATTTAACTCAGCTATGATTGAACCATCATCTGAAAATGACAACCAAGTATTCATTGCTCGCAAGGCAAATAAAGACTTTCTGCTTAAAGCATCTGCAACTACATTGGCTTTTCTCGGATGATAGTCAATAACCAGATCATAATCTTTTAATAACTCAAGCCACCTGCGCTGTCTCAAGTTAAAGTATTTTTGTGACATTAAATACTTCAAACATTTATGATCGATGAATATGTGACATTTTTCACCAAAGAGGTAATGTCGCCAGATTTTCAGTACAAATACAATGGCTACCAATTCAAGATCATGTATCGGGTAATTTTTCTCATGTGGTTTTAGCTGTCTAGAAGCATAGGCTATTACTTTACCTTCTTGCATCAAGACGCATCCTAAACTATTCAACGATGCATCACTGTAAATTACAAATTCTTTACCTGATTCAGGTTGAACCAACATAGGTGCCTCTGTCAATAAAGCTTTCAATCTGTCAAAGCTCTGCTGACATTTATCAGACCACTCAAATTTCACATCTTTTTACAACAAACGGGTCATCGGAGAAGTTATCATTGAGAACCCTTCAACAAACCTCCGATAATATCCAACTAGTCCTAGAATACTTCTGACTTCAGACACGTTCTTTGATGGCTTCCAATTAACAATGGTTTAAATTTTATTTGGATCCACCCGAATACCTTCTGCAGATACTATATGT
Organism: Gossypium australe; assembly: GCA_005393395.2. Lineage (NCBI taxonomy): Eukaryota > Viridiplantae > Streptophyta > Magnoliopsida > Malvales > Malvaceae > Gossypium > Gossypium australe. The sequence continues at coordinate 62,289,654 of CM016620.1, forward strand.
CCAAGGAAACCAACTTCTCGTAGCCAAAATTAACATTTACTAAATTTGGCATACAATTTTTCTCACGTAGTGTTTGCAGCACTATCCTCAAATGATCAGCATGTTCATTTTCATCTCGGAAATATACCAAAATATCATCAATAAATACCACTACAAACCTGTTTAGATACGGTTTGAAGATCCTATTCATCAGATCCATAAATACTACAGGTGTATTTGACAAACCAAACGGCATCACAAGAAACTCATAGTACCCATACCTGGTTCTAAAAGTTGTCTTTGGAACATCTGATTCTTTCACTCGTAGTTGATAATAGCCAGAACGAAGATCAATCTTTGAAAATATAGTGGCACCTTTCAACTGATTAAATAAATCATCAATTCGAGGCAGTTGATACTTGTTCTTTATTGTGACTTTGTTTAATTGTCTGTAATCTATACACAATCTCAATAATCCATCTTTCTTCTTTACAAACAAAACTGGTGCACCCCAAGGTAAAAAACTAGGTTGAGCAAAGCCTCTGTTAATCAATTCTTGCAACTGTGATTTCAACTCTTTTAAATCAGTAGGAGCCATTCTATAGGGTGCTATGGATATCGGTGTTGTCCCCGAAATAAGATCTATAGAGAACTCCACTTCTCTAATCAGTGGTAAACCAAGTAATTCTTCCGGAAATACATCGGGAAATTCACAAACAACCGAAACTAATTGAATCTTTGACTTAGATACTTTAGTATCCAACACATGCAAGATAAGTATCATACCCTTTTCTGATATATTTTTGTGTTGATATTGCTGAAATCACCATTCTAACACTTTAACACAATGTATTTCTGTTTACAATTCACTACTGCATCATGTTGAGTTAGCCAATACATTCCCAAAATCACATTAAATTCATTAAAGGGCAACAACATTAGATCAGCCAAAAAGTAATAACCCCTTATCATCAATGGACAATTTTTACAAATTTTATTCACCATAATATACTGTCCCAGGGGGTTTGAAACTTTAACCACAAATTCAGTGAATTCAACAGGTAAACTTTTCACAGACACTAAATTTGTGCATATGTATGAATGTGTGGAACCAAGATCAATCAAAGTAGTAATATCAATATCAAGAGGAGAAAATGTACCAGTAATGGCGTCTGGTGCAGAAGCATCTTCTCTAGCATGAATATCATATGTTCTTGCCGGTGCTCGTGTTTCAGACTTAACTATTGTATCTCTTGTAGTACCTCGGCTACCACTGACATTACCGGAGTGACGGGGTGGTCTTCCTCTCAATGCGGGATTACTCAGCTTTGAAGTTTGATCAGTATATTTTTCAATCCTTTTTGGACAATCTTTGAGGAAATGATCAAGAGAACCACATCGGTAACAGGCTCCACTTTTCAAACTACACTTCCCAAAATGAAATTTGTTACAATATTTACATTTCGATTTGGGATTACCGATACTTCCAACACTGGTTACAGATGGAGATGAAGACCTCGTGTTAGAGCGTTGAGAGCCCCACTCTTTTCCAGAATATCCCACAGATGCGATAAAACGATTATGGTACTTCTTTGATTTCTTTGAAGTAGATGATTGTGATTTACCCATAAATCTTTTACCAGAAATCTGAGCTTCACTCTTTGTTTGCTTCTTTTCTTTACATAATTCCTCAGCTTTGTGTGCTCGATCGGCCAACACCACAAATTCCCTTAATTCAAGAATTCCAATCAATAACTTGATATCTTAATTTAAGCCCTCTTCAAAATGTTTAAACATATCAGCCTCAGTCAGAACCCATTCTCTGGCATCTTTGCTCAATCTAACGAATTCTCATTCACATTCAGATACAGTCATGTTTCCCTATTTGAGCTCAAGAAATTCTTTCTTTTTCTGATCCAAAAATCTCTTACTAATGTACTTATTTCTAAATTCTGTCTGAAAGAATTCCTATGTAACATTTTCTCTCGGTACAACAGAAATCAGAGTATTCCACCACTGATAAACCGAATCTTTTGACAATGATACAACACATTTCAAACATTTAGCTTGTGTACATGATAATTCATCTAAAACTCTGATAGTATTTTCTAACCAGAATTCAGCCCTTTCTGGATCACCATCAGCTGTAGCTATAAATTCTTCTGCCCCATATTTACAGATTTTATCTACCCGAGGCTTACCACTTCTAACAGGTTCAGCACCTTGTGGTATTTCGGGAACCGGTTGAGGAGCAAGAGCAGGAGGTTGTTGTACAGTAGGATTTGTCCTTATGAATTCTGTAAACCACTCATTCATCATTTGAAAGAAGGCTTCTTTTGCCTCCTCACCTCAGCCCTCAGATTCGGGCCTTCTACTACTAGACGCAGCTCTTTGAACTGAAGCTAGAGCATTGCTCTCAGCTTCATCTAATTCATCTCTAGCTTGATTGGATGACATTACTATATGAAAAACACATTTAAAATGGTCAGGAGATATCACACTATCACAAATTATATAATGGCATTATTAACTAAAATCGCACTTGCTACGTTAGTATGAGAATTGACTAAATCGTAGTTCTAATACCAATAAATGTAACACCCCTAACCCGTATCCGTCGCCGGTAGGGTTACGGAACATTACTAGAGTTTACAGAACAGTTACAGATAACTCATGTCATTTACTATTCATATCTGAAACTAATCATATTGTCCGTTGAATGGACCCTTGAGGCCCAATTTAAACATTAAAAACTAGTCAGTACTAAATCGGGATCTTAGAGAATTTTTTTTGAAATTTAATTTTTTTTACATGCAGGGTACACACGCCCGTGTGGTCAAGGCACACGCCCGTGTGACCATAGGACACACCCGTGCCACAGGCCATGTCTGACCCCGTGTAACTCTCTAACTTTTGTCACATAGCCTGCCACATGCTTGTGTGCTAGGCCGTGTGGTCAATTTAATTTTTACAAATTAGGTGCAGCTTTCACACGGCCAAGACACACGCCCGTGTTCTAGGCCGTGTATAACACACGGCTGAAACATACACCCGTGTCTCTGCCTGTTTACCAAATTATGAGCATCCTGTTTCTCAAATTTAATATGCAGGGGACACACGACCAAACCACATGCCCATGTGCCAGGCCGTGTGTCACACACGGTCAAGACACACACCCGTGTGTCTACCCGTGTGGACAAAATAAGGCCATTTCATAGCCTTATTTCTCACCCAAATTTAGCCTTCAACCTACAATAACTTTTACATACATTTGCCAACCAATTCAAGTCACATAAATCAAGCAAACATCATTAACATGTATGAAATAATATCACATATTCATATTATCAAACTTACCTTCTTATAATGACTTGTATTTTACCCTAATTCAATTTAACCAAACCACATACATATAAGTTTAACATGATATATAACCTTATAATAATATACCAAAACAAACCATTATTAGTCATTCCAATGGCTAAGTTACAAATAACTATTTACATGCCAAAATTGGCCAAGTTAACCTATACATGCCATTATATCAAAATAAGATTATTTTTTATACCAAAACGAATTGGTGGATAGTGTGATAATACTCTAACCGATCACCAACCCTTATGAGCTTCTCGAGCACTATACAATAGAGAAAGTAAAACCTAGTAAGTAACTAATTCTTAGTAAGTTCGTATAACTGGAAATAAACTAACCAATTACACTCATTAAAATAAGTATGCAATAACATGCGTCCCAACATATTAGCAAATTTGCCTAATCACATACACTCAAGTAAGCAAGTTAGTCACATAATTTACATGTACATCAAGTAAACATGGATGAGCTCATCATGCTACAAACTTTCAAGTATTTCGAAGCATTTGAGACATAATACTCTTGGTCTCACAATTTCTCATGTTAGAAATTTATTCCGTTGATTTTTTTTTAAATATCGATGGATACTCAGGTAATACACTCAATGTGTACAAAACTGTAATCTGTCAACTCATAATCAGGGGTACCCCTTTAGGGCACTTAATCAGGGAGCACACCCTTGAGCCACATATTAGGATGCTCAGATGAGCCATGTAACAGGACACTTATCCGGGCTAAACAAGAAACTCATAAAATTTTTATTCAGGGAGCTCATAGAGCTTATCAGTTGAGCTTATCAGTTAACTCCGAAGAGTTATTATCAAGGAGCACCGAATAAGGTAACAGGGAATTCAAGCGAGCCATGTCAGGAAGCCCATAAGAGCTTATATCAAGGCGCTCACGTAGAGCTGCATTTGTGTCCGCATTATATGTTGGATCACAACCGATCAAATCTTGTAACAGGACGCTCACACAGAGCTGTGGTAGTGCGCAACACATGCATAATCACTACCGATCAGGATACTCGCAAGAACTATTTAACAGGATGCTCGAGAGGGCTATAACAGGATTGCTCGTCCGAGCTATATTCTATCTGCAACATATGCAGGACCACATTTAATACGGGAAATCACATATATCCATCGAATTTCATTATTCAAACGGAACCTAACATCTTATGAACATTTCCTAGCATGTGATCATTTCATGCATTTATAACATTTATATAATTCAAATAAATACATATCATACTCAATCAAATACAACATTTATTTGAAACATATTAACATGTATAATTAAGTTACACGAACTTACCTCGATACTCGTTTGTGTATGAATATCTACTAATCCAAAACTTTTTCTTTTCCTCGATCTAGCTTCGAATTTGAGTTGTCCGGATTTATATAAATGAATTTAATCATCAATTTATCATATTTCATATTCAATTGGATTCAATTTACATCCTAGGCAAAATTACCATTTTGCCCCTATACTTTTTTATAAATCACAATTTCGTCCTTAGGCTCGAAAAATGAAATTCATGCAATTCAATCCTTATTCCTAGCCTAACCGAAATTTTCATATAACATTTACAGCACAAGTATTTCACAAAATTCAAAAATTTTTCATGACTTTTACATCTTTACAATTTAGTTCCTAAATCATAATTTCATCAAAATTCTCTTTGTAAAAGTTATTTATCTATCAACAACCTTTCATTTTCTACCATAAATTTCAAAATTTCAACATATTCATCCATGGCAAGACTTTGATACTTTGATAACTTATCCCGATCTCAAAAATATAAAAATTACTAAAAACGGGACAAGAATACTTATCCAATTAAACCAAGAAAGCTTGTTTTCTCTTTCCTAGGGTTTCCATTAAATTTTCGGGTATGAAGATGATATAAAATGATATTATTTCTTTTTAATTATTTATCATCCATTAATTTTTCCCATTTCCAATTTAGTCATAAGTCTTTTCTAATTTTTCCATGGATGAATCACCAAAAATACCTACTAACTTTTCTTTAATGGTCTAATTACCATATAAGGACCTCAAGTTTTGAATTTTAGTAGCTATTTAAATTCATAGCTATTTGATCCTTCTAGCTACTAGAATTCAACTTTTACATTCTATGCAATTTGGTCCTTTCCATAATTAAACACATAATTGATAAGATTTTCTTATCAGAATTTTCATATAATATTCCTATCATAATACGGACCATGCAATAATATTAAAATATAATTTCTTTCTAGCTCAAATTTATGGTCCCGAAACCACTGTTTCGATTTCACTTGAAATGGGTTGTTACACTATCTCCTGATTTGTTAATGATGGTATAACAAGAAGAGAAACAAATTCTACCTCACAAAGAGTCAGTAGAAATTGTGAGCTTAGGAGACGAATAAGAAAAGAAAGAGGTGAAGATCGGAGCTTGCATCACCGCAGAGACAAAGCAAGACCTCATTGAGTTACTCTAAGAATTCAAAAATGTCTTTGCATAGTCGTATCAAAACATGCCTGGTCTAAGTACTGATATCGTGGTGCACCAGCTCCCAATAAAGTAAGAATGCAAGCCAGTTCAACAGAAACTTCGTAGGATAAGGCCCGACATTTTGCTGAAAATAAAAGAAGAGGTCAAGAAGCAATTTGATGCTGGTTTCCTATAAGTGGTTAAATACTCGGAGTGGGTAACTAATATAGCCCTTGTCCCTATAAAAGATGGGAAAGTACGAATGTGTGTAGACTACAGGGATTTAAACAAAGCCAGCCCAAAAGACAATTTCCCGTTCCTCACATCACACCTTAGTGGACAACACGATAGGTTATTTATTGTTCTCCTTCATGGATGGCTTCTCCAGATACAACCAGATTAAGATACATCCTGAAGATATGGAAAAGACCACATTTGTAACCGTGTGGGGGAACATTTTTCTATAAAGTGATGCTATTCGGATTGAAAAATGTGGGAGCGACATATCAAAGAGCTATGGTAACTTTGTTTTATGATATGATGCACAAATAAATCGAGGTTTACATCAACGATATGATTAAAAAATCCCGCACAGAAAGGAGCATGTACAAGTACTGAGGAAATTGTTCTTGAGGTTGAGAAAATTTTAGCTAAAGCTCAATCCGGCAAAATGTACCTTCGGGGTTAAGTCGGGAAAATTGTTAGGTTTTGTAGTCAGCGAAAAGGAGATCGAGATCGACTCGAATAAAGTCAAGGCTATATAGGAGTTGCCTTCGCCACACACTCAAAAAGAGGTTCGAGGTTTCCTAGGAAAACTTAATTACATCGCCCTGTTCATTCAACAACTAATTGAGAAATGCGACCCTAAATTCTGTCTTCTTAAGAAACATAATCCAGGTGTATGGGATGAAGAATGCCAGAAAACTTTTGACAAGGTCAAACATTACCTGTCTAATGCTCCAATATTGATGCCATTAGTCTAGATAAGTTACTGATATTGTACTTGGCAGTATTTAGGAATTCTATAGGATGCGTGTTGGGCCAACATGATGAGTCAGGAAGGAAAGAAAGAGCAATATACTACCTCAGTAAGAAGTTCACTTAGTGTGAGACAAGATACTCGCAAATTGAGAAGTTATGTTGCGCTGTAATTTGGACAACCCGACGGCTAAGACAGTACATGTTGTACCACACGACTTGGCTTATCTAAAAAATGGGCCCTCTAAAGTACATAATGGAAGTCGACTACTCTGAATGGAAGGATGGCCTGATGGCAAATTCTACTTTCTGAACTTGATATAATCTATGTGAACCAGAAAGTAGTAAAAGGGAGTGAATAGAAGATTTTCTAGCCAGTAGAGCTCTAAAAGATTACGAGCCTTTGAACTTTGATTTCCCGAATGAAGATCTGATATATGTTGCAACCACTGAAGAAGGTGCTCAAGTAGAACATCCTTGGAAACTAAATTTTGATGGGGCTTCAAATGCTGTGGGTGATATCCCCAAACGAAGATCATTATCCCTTTACTAGTAAATTGGATTTTGATTGCACGAACAATATGGCAGAATACGAAGCATGCATCATGAGCATCCGTGCAGCCATAGAACACAAGATCAAAGTACTAGAGGTATATGGGGATTCTTCACTAGTGATCTATCAACTCAAAGGTGAATGGGAGACAAGAGATCCCAAGTTGATCGAGTATAGAAGCTTGGCCCTAGAGTTAATTAAAGAGTTTGATGACATCACCTTCTGCTACCTTCCGCGAGATGAAAATCAGATGGCTGATGCCCTAGCTACCCTAGCTTCCATGGTCAAAATGAACAAACAAGAGGATATAAAACCTATCCAGATGAGTATTTATGAGGTTCCGGCTCATTGTTACAACATCAAGGAAGAGGAAAAGGATGATCACCCTTGGTACCACGATATACTGCAATATGTAAAAAATCGTGAATACCCTGATCAGACGACCGAGAATGAAAAAAAGATGCTGAGGAAACTAGCCAATGACAATGTCTTTGATGGGGAGATCCTGTATAAAAGACTAAATGATCAGGTGCTACTAAGATGTGTGGACGCCATTGAGGCCAAGAAGATTTTGGAAGAAGTCCATGAGGGCGTTTGCGGAACGCATGCTAATGGTTTTACAATGGCCAAGAAAATCATAAGATTCAGGTATTATTGGTCCACCATGGAAGGGGATTGTATCAGTTATGCCAAGATATGTCATAAGGGTCAAATTTATAGAGACAAAATTCATGTGCCTCATTCATCTCTTCATGTTATGACTTCTCTATGGCCTTTCCTTATGTGGGGCATGGATGTTATTGGGCCGATCTCACCAAAAGCTTCCAATGGGCTTCGATTCATTTTTGTAGTCATTGATTACTTCACCAAGTGGGTAGATGCCACTTCTTATGCCAATGTCATGAAGTCGGCAATCAGCAAATTCTTGAAGAAAGAGATCATATGTCGGTATGGGATGCTAGAAATGATTATATCTGACAATGCATTGAATTTGAACAACAACACGATAGTGGAGGTCTATAGTCAATTCATGATCAAACACCACAACTCGTTACCATATCGCCCAAAAATGAATGGTGCGGTGGAGGCAGCAAATAGGAACACTAAGAAGATCGTGGGAAAAATGACTGAGACTTATAAAGATTGGCATGAGAAGTTACCATTTACCCTCTATTCTTATCGAACGTCTGTCAGGACCTCCACTGGGGCAACGCCATTCTCATTGGTTTATGGAATGGAGGCAATTTTGCTCATTGAAGTCGAGATTCCTTCTCTCCAAGTGTAATAGCCTAAATTTCAGTGATGTCAGAAATAGTGGTTCGAAACCACCAAATCTGACAAATGAACTCATAGATTATATTATTTAATATTTACGAGCCAAATGTAGCTTTTAAAAGATATTTTGAAATAGTAAATTGTGTTTTATAAAGAATTATTTGGTCAAGAAATTGAGAAAAAGAGGTATCGAGATCTCAGTGTTATAAACCGAGTCATAAATATTTTTATGAATATTTACAGAATGTCAATAAGGTAGTATTGAAATTTTGTTAGAAAATTTTGATGTTTGGGTGGTTAATTAAATAAAAAGGACTAAATTGAAAAAAAAGGTGTAAAAGTTGCTAGAAGGATTAAATAGCTCAATTGTCAAATGAGGAAGGACCTAAAGTGCAAATAAGCCCAAAGGAGATATTTTGGGCGGCAATAGCTAAGAAAAATCAGTAAATGGGTGAAATAAGGTTAAAATTAGAAAATTGCCAAAATTAGCTAAATAAAAATGGGACCAAATTGGAATATCTAGAATTCTCTTCATTTCTCTTAGTTTTCATCAGCTGAAAAAAGCCATAGAAGAGGGTTTAAGCTGGTTTTCATACTCTAGCTTCATGTAAGTTTAATTCTTGCTTTCTCCTTGAAATTTCTATGTTTTTGGACTTTTACAATTGGGTCCAATTTACTATGTTATTAGTTTTTGATTCTATGGCTAATTTTTAAAGTTGCTATGGATGAGCGCTGGAAGCATATGGTGAATAAATATAGAATTGAAGCTTTAATTTTGATATATGATGATTTTATCAAGTAAAATTGGTGGAAATTGGTTTTAGGACATAATTGTGAAAGAGTTTGGAATTAAGGTGTAATGCTAAAGTTCTGATTTCAAGGGTTATGAAGTAGTTCAAAATGATAGAATAAAGTATTAGTTGAGAAAAAGTAGCCCAATTGAGGGGTTAATTGGACAAGGACTAAATTGTATGAACTGTGAAATTTGGGGCAAAATAGAAATAAACACTTTGCACTAAAACAGTTTTGGGCAGCAACAGTAGTCTAACTTTGAAAAATCACCAAAAACTATATAAATTGAATTAGAGGATAAATAAAATATTTAATTAAAGCTTATTGAGTCCAGTTTCTTATAAAAGAAACGATGTAAGCAATAGAATTGTAAATCATGAGATATAATAGGTTTTGTGAGACAAGGTCAGAATGATTTTGGGTTCCCCTGTTCTGACTTTAGAAAATCATCAAATATTGTATAAAAATAATTATGGGCATAAATTTATATTTTTAAAATTCTGAATGAGTCTATTTTCAATAGAAACAAACAAAACATCATCTGAATCCGGTACAAGGAGATAATTAATTTTTAGTGAAGAAGGGTCGGAACTGTCAGACAGCAGAACATGGGTGACTTTAAAGAATAAAATGTACTTATTGACTGAACCAAAAATTCTTAAAATTTTATGGTAAGAAGATATGTGAGTCTAGTTTCACTGAAAATTAGCGGATCTTAATTTGGAGTTCTGAATCTCAAGATAAAAATAATTTAGTGACTATGACATGGATGAACAGTTTGAATATTCACATAACTAAATAGTGAAAAATTATAGATAATGTTGCTTACAAGTGTGTTATTTATACTAAGGATGTGGATGGAGAGGAGGAGGAGGAATAATATAAGAACGACTTATGTATAAATTGATCACATGCCCGATTATAATTAATAAATGTTGAATTAGAAATGATATAATGTTTTATTTGGAATATTTATTATGAAATTATGATTTTCGTTATAATACAAAAAACAATTGAACTTATGAGTTTATATGGCTAAATTTTAGTGATCATTTGTTAATTTTATGAACTTCATGATGTATTATTTCATATTTATTGATGATAAAATCGTGAATAATGTAAAAGTATGAAAATTGAATAAATGATCAAATTGAGCACTTTAGTTCAGTGACAAGATGAATTGACGGATAAATCCATGGTTTCACTATGGCATAATGATAGTGAAGATGTAAGACCATAGCTGAACTATAGCATTCTAGTGAAAAGACCATAGCTATGCTATGACATTAGCGATTATCAGTGAAATTCAGTGCATACCGGTGCAGACCAATTCTGTAAGACGTTCAATAATTTGACAAAGTTTGGTAAGTGTTACATGGGATTATGTGATATAAGGAAAGGTGAGTTGATGGTACATGAAATATTGATATAATGAATTAACTGATTTATGTTTAGGAAGAAACGGTAAGAGAATGATATTTATCATGACATGTAAATATGTGATTATCTTTGATACGTTGATACAAGAAAATTAAGTATGTTGAGACGAGTAATAAATTCAAGTAAGACATGTCGAGAAAAATAAGTATGTTTAAGGGATAATATGTTTGATTTTGATTGGTTCCAAATATGAATCCCGGTGATGGATTCGAGTTAGGAGCGTTACACCGAGTTTTGTCAGAGTTGAAGTTAGATGAAGCAGAATGGATCCAATCCTGATATGATCAACTGAACTTGATTGAAGAGAAGAGGTTGAAAGCCATCCGTCATGGTCAGATGTACCAAAAACGAATTATACGAGCTTATGACAAAAAGGTTCACCCCAGAGAATTCTATAAGGGGGACCTGGTATTGAAAAAGCACATTCCCATACAAAAAGACTTCAGAGGGAAATGGATGCCGAACTGGGAAGGACCTTATGTATTAAAGAATGCCTTTTCTGGAGGAGCGTTGATTTTGACCGAGATGGATGACAAAAACCTGCCTAATCCTGTGAATTCAGATTCAGTCAAGAAATACTTCACCTAAAAAAAAGGAAGAGGCCAAGGCGAAAACTGGCAAAGGGCGCCTTGAGACCAAAGGGGTTTTGAGTTGAAAACTCGGAAAAGGACAGCTCAAATTTGGATGGAAGATTGAACATGTGATGGCTGAGTCTTCTCAAAGGAAATAACGTTATATCTTGGGGCATCAACAAAGCACTTTAGATCTTCTAAACACATATCAAGCTCAAAATGGTCCTCGAGAAGTTATTGCGGAGAAGCTCATGCTATGATATCTGGGCACCTATTTTCATCTTACTCATTTTGTATTTTAGCAACATTTTCTATATTGATTAATCTATTCATTTCGAGTTCTACTCCCAATAAATTTCAATCTTGTCCATTGTTACGATCTTTTTCAAGCATTTTTCATTGAAATAACAATTAATGGACTAATCATATTCAAGTAAAAGGATTTCTGCATATTACTTTGTAAGGTTTCTAAGTAATACAAGGACCTGAAATAGGACCAATAGTTAGAACTAACCAAATCTAAGGGTTGGAAATATTTTGGAACGAATAGTTTGAATTGTGATTATTTCTTCGAATTTCCTGTCAAAGATACCAGATCTGAACAAGAAGGCATGACAATACATCAGTGATGGAACCTTGACAAACAACGAGCAATGTCAACCTAAGCATTAAAAAGTGTAACACCTCTTACCCGTATTTGACGTCGGAATAGGGTACGAGGCGTTACCATACTTATACGCAAGTAATCATACAAAACTGAGACATGAATTTCCTTCCAAATTTAAAACTTTTCATTTACAATCATATTGTCCCTATTATGGGCCTACGAGGCCCAAAAACATGCATTGGGGGTGGTTCGGGACCAAACCGAGTTCCTTAGAAAACTTTAGAAAATTTCTTTGAAAATAGGGCATATGCCCGTGTGGGCTTAGGGCACGGCCATGTGGCTGGCATGGCCATGTCCTTAACCTGTGCGTGAGCTTGACTTGTGCTTAGTGAGAAGTCAGGATGTCACACGGCCTGGCACACGCCCGTGTCCATGGCCTATGTGCAACGGCCTAATTTTCAGTGATGTCGGAAATGGTGATTTGAGATCATTAAGTCCGAAAAGTAAGATTGAACAAGATTGTAATTTAATATTTAAGAGTCAAGAAGAATTTAGAAGAATTTGTGAATTGGTGAATTTGGTGAGTTAAAAGAATTTATTAGGTCAAATAGGTCAAAAAAACGAGGTATCGAGACCTTGAATTTGAAAACCTAGCCATTAATATTTTTAGAAATATTTATGGAGTGTCATTCAGATGGTATTAAAGTTTGGTTGAGAAATTTAAACGTTTGGGTAGTCAATTAAATAAAAAGGACTAAATTGTAACAAATGTAAAATTTGTTGGATTAAATAGCTCAAGTGTTAAAAAAAAGGATTTAAAGGGAAATTAAGCCTAAAAGTGAATAGGTTGGAAATAAGGAAAATAAGGGAAAAATTGGAAATTTTATAATTTTAACATATAAAATAAGGACAAAATTGAAAAATCTAGAGATCTCTTCATATTTTCTCAGCCAAAACACCATAGGAGGTCTGGAGAAAGCTGGTTTTTCATATTTTTCTATCATGTGAGTTTAATTCTTGCTTTTTCTTGATAATTTATATGTTTTTATGACTTTTACAATTAGGTCCACTTATAGAATTCATTAGTTTTTGATTTGGTGGGTGAAATTGGAAGTTACCGTGGCTGAGTAAGGGAATTTTATGATGAATTATTATGAAATTTAAATTCTAATTTCATATAAGGTGGTTTTATTAAATGATTTTGATAGAAAATGGTATTTAGGACCTAATTGTGAAAAAGTTGTGAATTAGAGGTTGGTGTTGAAATTCAGAATATCAAAGGTTGTGAAATAGTTTATAATGATAAAATAAAGTGTTAATTAAGAAAAATTAGTTCAATTGATGGGTGAATTGAGCAGGGACTAAATTGGAAAAACTATAAATTTTGGGTAAAAGTGTAATTTCAAAAATTGAAGAGCATAAATTATGAAGTGAAATAGAAATGAAATAAATGCTAGTGAGTGAAAATATTTTACATTATAGATCAAGAATCCAAAGAAGAACGAGGAAAAGAAAAAGTTGCGAAATAGTCCCTAAATTTGAATATCTTCTACAAATCAGCAGGGTAAGTTCATATGGTTGAATTTACATGTTTATTTATGAATGATTGAATGATATGATGTGTTATTAAATATGAATTTGCTGTGGGATTGTGAAAATTATGATAAAATGAAAGAATAAATGTGGTAATTCAAATTTGAAAAAAAACGCAAAATTGAGTACGTTCGTTTCGTGACATGTGATGAATTGATGGATAAGACCATGGTTGATCCATGGAAAAGTGTGAAACGTGGGTATAGTATTAACCATACTGAGTTGTGAAACGTAGGTATGGTATCATTCGTACTGAGTTGTGAAATGTAGGTATGGTATTAACCATACTGAGTTAAGAAACGTAGGTATGGCATTTCCCATACCGAGTTGTGAGATGTAGGTATTGTATTTCAATGAGGAAAAGCATACTAAGTTGTGAAACGTGGCACTGAGCAATGACGTACTCAAATTCGTAAGACGTTTCCTAATTTGATAATAAGTAATACAAGAAGAGTGAACCAATTAAAAGAGATTGAGTAGTTGTTAATGTTGAGCTAAACTATGTGAAGTATTATAACAATGGTTGTGAATGGCAGGGAACTTTAGTAAATGTTTTGTTATTGTTTGAAAATATTATGTTTGGTAAGCATTACTTTCAAACCTATGAACTTACTAAGCTTCAATAAGCTTACTTGTGTGTGTTTGATATTTTTATGTAGATTGAATTAAAGGGAAGTTAGTAGATCGGATCATCACAACAAAGCTCACTATCCAGATCAATTTCGGTAGCTTTTGTATGTTTAAAGATTTATATGGCATGTATAGAGTTTAAATGAAAAGAAGTAAAGATGTTATAAACTAGTTAACAATATTTTGTACTAAAATAGTTTTTGGTTAGTAGCAGTAGTTCAACTTTGAAAATTTACCACAAATTATGAAAATATAATTAGAGGTTGAATAAGATATGAAATTAAAGCCTATTGAATTTAGTTTTACATAGAAGAAACGGTGTAAGCAAAAGACTTTCATATTAGGAGATATTTGAATTTTTGTGAGACAAGGTTAGAGTGATTTAGAGCTCCCCTTTTTTGAATTTGTAAAATCATTAAAAATTGTAAAAAAGTAATTATGGGTTATAATTTATATACTTAAAATCCTTAATGAGTCTAGTTTCAAAATAAATAAACGAGAACATCACCTGAATTCTGTACTATGAGATAATTAATTTTTAGTAAAGAAAGGTTGAAACTATCAAACAATAGAACAAGGGTAATTTTGAAGAATAAACTGTACTTTTTGGCTAATCCATAAATTCTGAAAATTTTATGGTAGAAAGATATATGAGTCTAGTTTCAAATTATTTTTACAGATCTTAATTTAGAATTCTGTAGCTTAAGATATAAATAATTTAGTGAATATGACTCGAGTGGACAACTTTGATGTAAATATAAGTAAATAATGGAATTTATGTGTAATTATTCTGTAAACTTTGGTAACATCTTGTAACCCTATTCCGGCGACGGATATGGGTTAGGGGTGTTACACCGTGTCCCTCACACGACCATGACACGCCCGTGTGTTAAAACCTTGACATTCTGTTTCTGACGTTAGCAACATCTTAGGGTCACACGGCCAAGACACACGCCCGTGTGCTAGGCCGTGTGGCAAATTTAAATTTCGCATTTAAGGTGCAGACTTCACACGGCCTGGGCACATGCCCATGTCCTATGGCTATGTCTTCCACATGGTTGAGACACATGAACGTGTCTCAGCCCGTGTGGTTACTACTGGGCTTTCTGTTTTACCAAACTAAGGTGCAGGGGGACACATGGCCGAACTACATGCCCATGGAGCAAACCGTGTGTCATACATGGCCTAGACCCACGCCCGTGTGGACAAAAGCAAGGCTATTTACCAAGCCCTTTTTGCCACCCTTACTTGCACCAACATAAGCCACATCAAGCAAACCAATTCACGCATACTTTATCAATTCAATCATGCAACCTACTCATACATCCAAGCAATTTGCTCAATCATAAAAAGCATCATCATTTGCGCAGATCAATAACAAGTTTTAGCCATTAACTATGGCCTTATACAAAATGAATTCATTTTCAAAACAAGCCAACACATTTGGCCAAAACAATATGACACTTGATAAAAGACTAAATCCCTATACATGACATACTCAAAATGATAAATCTAACTATACCAAATGCTCAAATTGATAGTGTGATCGAGCCTCCAACATCCTTTGATCCCCGAGCCAGCTTGGCGACACTATAAGAAAATGGAAAGGAGAGGGAGTAAGCATAAAGCTTAGTAAGTTGCATGTAAATAATTAACAACAATTACCATGCATTATCATACTCAAAACATATTATAAACTTGCACATGATTCTCGAATGATTAAAGGCATAACTTACTCATTTTCTCCCTTACTAATCATACAATATAATTCAAGCTCATTTCTTATGAATCTCATGTAAGTACCTGTATCACTTACAACATAGTCGTAACTTTTCTCACTTTTGACACAAGCTTTAATTTACCTATTGAACCTATTGGAATACCAAAGGATATCCGATAAGCCTCACAGAAGAGGGTAAAATGCCGATGCCATATCCTAGACATGGTCTTACACTGGTTCACATGTTGAGGCCGATGCCATGTCCCAGACATGGTCTTATACTAGCTCTCGTCTCAATGCTATACCATGTCCCAAACATGGTCTTACACTAGCACACATATCAACGCCGATGCCATGTCCCAGACATGGTCTTACACTGGCTTACATATCGAGGCCGATGCCATGTCCCAGACATGGTCTTACACTAGCACACATATCAACGTCGATGCCATGTCCCAGACATGGTCTTACACTGGCTTACATATCAAGGCCGATGCCATGTCCCAGACATGGTCTTACACTGGCTTACATATCGAGGCCGATGCCATGTCCCAGACATGGTCTTACACTAGCTCTCATATATCCCTAATGTCATGGCATGGATATCCGATTTATTCCTATGGTTCAACTGGGATTATACCACATCAAATTTCGTCACGCACATTCATAACAATAATCAAACATTTCATGTCATATCAATTGTTTAATGAATAACAACAATAGATTTATATTATTTAAGTACAACTTACCTCGGTATACAAAATTTGGGCGACTAGTTCGACTTAGTCCAATAACTTGGTTTTCCCCTAGTCAAGGTCCAAACTCCGTTTTTCTTGATCTATAATGACAAAATTTACTAATTTAATCACCACAATAATCAAGACATTCTAAAATTCCTACTTTGGCAAAACTTTAGTGTTCCATAGCTATTGAACACCTTTAGCTTGTAGAACAAAACTTTAGTACTTTATGCGATTTAGTCCTTTTTCAAAATTAAGCATAGAATCACTAAAATTAATTCACCAAAATTTTCATGCACTCATATAACCATGTTATAACACATAAAATAATATTAAAAATAATTTCTCCGACCTCAGATTAGTGGTTTCAAAACTACTGTTTCGACTAGCCTCAAAATCGAGCTGTTGCAAAAAGGGAATCATTCACAAAAAATGACATTCTGCATGCATGCAAATATAATTCATATACATATAGTTAGGAGCATTTGATTCATTCTGATCATAACATCCTAATTGTTTGGCATAAATATAGACCCATGAAATGGATTCTACAGGTTATGTTCCCCAGAGAACGGTGTAACAGATCAGTGAAACCCCAAATCCTATACCCCTAAAGTTATAGTGGGACGGATTGAAGTCATCATAGCGAATCTTATCTCCCTAAAGTTGCAGTGGAGCAGATTAAAACCACAAATCTTATCTCTCTGAAGTTGTAGTGGAGCAGATTGAAGCTACAAATTTTATCTCCCTGAAGTTGCAGTGGAGTAGATTGAAGATAGTGAATCTTATTTCCCTGAAGTTGCATTGGAACAGATTAAAGTTACAAGTTACAAATCTTATCTCTCTAAAGTTGCAGAGGAGCAGGTTAAAGCTACAAATCTTATTTCCCTGAAAGTTACAGTGGAACAGATTAAAGCTATAGGTTACAAGTCTTATCTCCCTAAAGTTGCAGTGGAGTAGATTGAAGCGACAAGTCCTATACCTCTGAAGTTGTAGTGGGTCGGATTAAATCTACCATAGCAAGTCTTATCTCCCTGAAGTTGCAGTGGAATAGGCTAAAGCTACAAGCTACACATCTTATCTCCCTGAAGTTGAAGCGGAGTAGGTTGAAGAAACGAATAGCTCCTCGAAGTTGCAACGGAGTAGATTGAAACTACAATTCCTATACCCCTGAAGTTGTTGTGGGATAGGATGAAGCCACTTGAAAAAGAGAAGCACCAAAGAAGTCGAGATTCGGCAAGACTAGACAAAATTGGTCCTTCTTAAAGTCTTTACTCCATTCTTATTACATGATAACGAACAAAGAGGGGCAGTTGTAGAAACCCAATTTTGCCCGGGCCCAACCAAAAAAGCAAACCAAAAATAAAAATAAAAATAAAAAATAAGTCCAAAGTCCAATTACAATACCAGCCTAAATTACAAGCCCAAATTTAAAACTTACAACCTAAATTACAAATCCAATAGCCCAAGGCCCGATAGGCCCACAACTTGAACTAAATGGTTTCTGGCGCCGCACCCTAGCCTGTGCCGCCGTCACTTCACTTCACGAGGTCTGGCACCATCACCGTCAACCACCACCTGCAAAAAAGAATGAAAAGACAGAAACCAAACACGCAGAAATAACACAAGAAACAGTACGAAACAGTAGAAGAAATAGAAAAATGATGTTGTAATTCAGCTATAAAGAGCCAGAGTAAACAGATTCGAAGGGGATTTTTTTCTTTTGAAATAGAAATAAAAAAAAACAAAAAAAGGTGATTCTCTAAATTTTTATTTTTATTTCGAAAATATATAATAAAATAAAAAATGATACTTTTTATCTTCGTTGTCGTTGTCGCCTTCTCCCTCCGTTAGGAAGACCATCGGATCCTGAAGGAGTCGCCGAACGGTTGTGTCGAAGGAGGAATGGGAACCGAAAGGTTCCTTCGTTGTTTTTGGATTTTGGTTGGTTTTTTAGGGTTTTCTAGCCCTAGATTCGATGCCCTGTGGAACAAAAAAAAAAGAGGCAACCTTTTTTATTTTTCCGGCCACCGGGGACGACGGTCGCCATCGCCGACGACTGGTGGTCGTGGTGGATCAACGGTGGTTCCCTTGGTCGGACGTGGGCTGCTATTTCAGAGAAAAAAGGGAAAGAGGAGAGGTTTTTTTTTAAAGGCATGGAGGAAATTTTTTTTTTCTGAAATTTTTGGTCTTTATAGGCTTCCAAAACGACGTCGTTTTGGGAGTGACCTCAGACTCCCAAAACGGCATCCTTTTGGGGCCAACCCGCCAAACCGACCCGACCCTAGCAAGGATTCGCGTGTTTTTTAATTGGGGGTCTAATTGCCGCCCCAATCCTTCCACTTTTTCATTGTTTTTCAATATGGTCCTAATTCCGTTATTTTTTTTCCTTTTAGATTGCACCATTTAATTTTATTTTTTTTCAATTTAGTCCCCTGATTTTCCAAAGAAACGGTGAGTTTAATAAGGTTTGGGATATTTTTCCATTTAGTCCTTATTTCTTTTTGCGCATTTCATTTTGGTCCTTTATTATGTTTTATTAGTTTTTTTTTACAATTTAGGCCCCTAAATTCAATTTAAATTTCGATTTAGTCCTTTTTTATATTTATTAATTTCATTTAAATTTCAATTTAGTCCTTTTTATATTTATTCATTCATTTTATTATAATTTAGGCTCAAAATTTCATTTTAATTTCGATTTAATCCTTTATTCATTTAATTTCAACCTTTTATAGCCTTTTATATGTATATTGTTCTATTCTGTTCTATTTATTTATTTATGTATTCATTCATTCATTCATTTATTTCTTTGATCTTTTTGTATTTAAAATTTATATTGATATTTATTCCTTTATTTGCACATTTTATTATTATTGTTATTTATTATTATTGTTTATTTCTCCTTTATTATTTAATTAGTATTAGAATAGTAATTAATATGATTATTGTTATTGTTATTATTTGGTGTTTTATTATTATTATAATTATAAGTTACTATTATAACATTCATTCATTTATAATTTATTATTTTAATGTTTTACCCACATAACCACTTCACATTATTTCATTATCATTGTACCATACATTATGTTTAAACATATTTGTCTGTTTCTCATACGATGCCCGAATAAACTAAATATATACCATTTTAAGTGTTACATTAATTTTTACTCGATGCATAAAAAGGAAATTTTTAAAATTAAGGCAATGTTTCGTATTTGGAATTTCGAAAAGTCGTGCCCTAACTTACGGGGTTCGACTTTCTCTTTGAACCTAGATAACTGAACATTCCTTTTAAAATTAAAACACATGAGATTTAAATAGAAATTAAAATAAAGAGCAAGTTTATTTTCGAGGATTCGATATGTTGTGTCCCAATTTACGGGATATGACATTTTTGTTACCTCGAGATAATAGGGCCTTTTACATACGTTTTGATTTATTCAAGTGCTCTTAATTAAAAATAACATTATGCAAAGTGGGATCATGTTTTTAAATTCTCTTCAAATTTTCAATTCTCGACACTAGGACATCAATTAATTAACTAGGTACCAATTTTGGGAGTTACGAGGGTGTTAATCCTTCCTCGTGCGTAACCGACTCCCGAACCCAATTCCTGGAATTTGTAGATCGAAAAGTATCGTTTTAATAAGTCTACCATTTTATTAAAATAAGTTTTAAGGTGATTTGATCACACCTAAATAAAAAGGATTGGTGGCTACTCCCATATTCATTTTTTAAAAAATAAAGTCGATTTCAAAAAGAGGTTTTGACACTAATATGGTTGTACTTGATCAACTACCAACTTGGAGCAAGATAGCAGAGGGAGTTCGCACTAGTCTGTGTAGGCTTTTCTTGTAATACCCGTAATCCATATCCATCGCAAGAACAGGATTATGGAGCATTACCGGAATACACAGATCAAATACAGACATTTCGTATTATTTAACATTCATACCAGAAATCAATTATAAAGTCCCTTATATGATCCCTAAAGGCCCAAAACACATATTAGAAACAAGTCGGGACTAAATCGAGTACTCAAAAAAGTTTTCAGAAAATATCAAAATTTTTCTAAGATGCAGGGGACACACGCCCGTGTGGCCAGGCCGTGTGTCTCACACGGTACGCCCATGTCTCAGGCCATGTTAACATTCGAAATAGGGACACACGGTTGTGTCCCAGCCCGTGTCTAAATTAGAGTGCTCTCTAACTTGGGCTATACGGCCAAGCCACAAGTCCGTGTGCTAGGCCGTGTGAAAATATCTAAGCATTCTGCTTTGAAATTTTAAAGATGTAGGGGACACACAGCCAAACCATACGCCCATATGCTAGGCGGTGTGTCACACATGACTGAGACACAAACCCATGTGTCTACCAGTGTGGACGAAAATAGGCTATTTTCCAAGCCACATTTCTCCCCCAATTTGTCCTCCACCTACATTAACACTTTAACACATTCTCCAACCAATACAAGACATTCAAATCAAGCCAAAACCAAGTTTTAAACAAGTCATATTATCACATATATCTTAGCATTCAAATTTACCATGATGATCAAAACACATGTTTGCTTACTTATACTAAATATACTATCTCAACTCATCCATCAACATGCCTATATGCTATCCATCATTCAACCACACCAAACATATATCAAGCATGATAAGACCACACATATATATACATCATTGGCCAAATTTAGCCTATACATGCCATTATAACCCAAAATTTAGTTTTCTAGATATACCGAATTGAGTTGATGGATAGTGTGAGATATCTCCACCAAGATTCCAACCCAACGAGCTTCCGAAGTACTATAAAACAGAGTAAGCTAGTAAGTTCGTATAACTGAAAATTAAATTACCATTCATTTACATTTAAGGTAAGCATACAAAAACAATCCAAAGCAAATTGGCTAATAGCCTAAACACATAACTTCATCAAACATGTTAGTCATTTATTTCACATGAATATCAAGAAACATGTATGAGCTAGTCAAATATCAAATTTCCATGTATTTCAAGTATATACAGATAATGATTCATTTCGAATTCATATATTTTCTTATGTCAGGATTTTGCCCGTTGAATCATTTAAATGTCGATGGATGCATGGGTAGTACACACAAAGTGTACAAATCTGTAATTCATCAATTCATATTTGGGAATGCTCATACAAGCACATAAACAGGGAGCTCTTTCGAGCCATATAACGGGAAGCTCATGTGAGCCATGTAACGAGAAGCTCCGGAGAGCCATTAATGGGAAGCTCATACGAGTCAATATTGGGAAGTTCAAGCGAGCCAATATCAGGAAGCTCCGGAGAGCCATTAATTAGGAAGCCCATAAGAGCCAGTTATCGGGAAGCTCCGAAAAGCCAATTATCGAGAAGCTCATAAGAGCCAAATATCGGGATGCTCATGAGAGCTAATAACTGGACACTCTTTCGAGCTGTGGTGTGTCCGCAACACATGCAGGACCATAACCAATTCAGGAACCCTGTATCCATCGAATTTCATTTATTCAAACGAGACTTAATACTGCCAGTCATCGTCGGATATGTGATTAATTTCATATTCATGGCAATAATACAATCACATACATACAATTCAATTCAAATATAAAAATATACAATTTAGTTACATGAACTTACCTCGATAAGTATTCGTAGACTTGTAAGCTACTCATCCGATACTTTTTCTTTTCCTCGTTCTAACTCCGTATTTGGTCTCTCCGGATCTATACGAGTAAATTTAGCTCAATTTAATACAATTCATATTCAATTCAATCCAATTCACATCTTAGGCAAAATTACCATTTTACCCCAATACTTTTGATTAATTACAATTTCATCCCTAGTCTCGGAAAATTAAATTCATACAATTTAATCATTATTCCAAGCCTAGCCTATTTTTACATATAACATTAGTAGCCCATGTATTTCATAAAATTTAGAATTTTTTCCATGAATGTTACATCTTTTCAATTTAGTCCCTAAATCATAATTTCATCAAATTTCTCTTTACAAAAGTTGTTTATCTATCAACAACCTTTCATTTTCTACAATAAAACTTCATAATTCATGCGTACTCATCCATGGAAAAACCCTAACACTTTGATAACTTTACAAATTAATCCCCGAAATAGCTAGATTAAGTTATTACGATCTCGGAAATATAAAAATTATTAAAAACGGGACAAGAATGCTTACCTAACTAAGTAAAATAAGTTGGCTTGAGCTGAGGTTTCCATGGCTAGGGCTTCAATGTTTTAATTTTGGGAAAGATGATGAAAATGATGATATTTTGTTATTTAATTAATTTATTATCTTTATTTTATCATCTTTCCAATTTAATCCTTTTCTTTTCTTAAATTTCCAATGATGAATCATCATACTTATCTACTAACTCCACTAATTGGTTTATTTGCCATATAAGGACCTCCAATTTTGAATTCCATAGCTATTTGATCCCTTTAGCTACTAGAATTCAACTTTTGCATTCTATGCAATTTGGTCCTTTTTATCAAATTAAACATGTAATCGATAAAAATTTCCTAACGAAATTTTCATACGATATCTCGATCATAATGCAGAACATGAAATAATATAAAATAATTTTTCTCCCGGACTCGGATTTGTGGTCCCGAAACCACTGTTCTGATTTTACTAAAAACGAGTTATTACAATTATTGGGTAGGTTTTTTTTCAACCTGTTCATTCTTTACCAAATCTTTACCAAAGAAAAAATTATTACAATTTAGTAAGTATCATAAATTTTGAAAATTAAATATGAAATATTAATACACATATCGGTACAAAAAATAACAATAAAACGAAATAAAGATATGATTTATACCTCTTTACATAATGTTAATCAATAAATAATTTGACTTATGAATCAACTTGCAAACGATTGTATTGACTAACTTATTTGAATATATCATTTAAAAATAAAATAATGAAGATAATCAAATATAGGTCCTAGATAATTCTTTATAGTAATTTACATTTCATGGCTAGCTATTTACTACTTCGAAGAGGATGTGTGCTGAGGAGATTAACCACTGTAGTTGATGGTGATACCCTAGGTTCAACCCAAAAAACATATTATTTAAATGATTTAAAGTCAACAAACATGAACAATGTAAATGAACTAATATGTGAACTACACATCTCTAACACATATTTTCGAACTTAGTACTTTCATTTCACTTTCACTCACAACTATCTAGACTTCAAGCTTCAGTCAAGAGGAAAAAACAAACTACGTGTAAGATGCTTAAGCCCAAACTTATACAATAAACTAATGTATCTTCTTTTTACATATGGTAATAAATGTGTGATATGAATGGCATCGTCTAGTACATAATTATAAATATAAGGAGGGTAATCATAATAACAAATAGTATTTATTGTTGGAATGTTGGAAAGTCCCGTGGATCCATGTGCAATGAATGAACCTAGGTTGAAAGTGAGGAACGAATATAAACCTAAATTGGTCTAAATAAAAAAAAAAACATTGATGGCAGAAGGTAATTTGAAACAACAATCGAACTGAAATCACAACTTTCAAGTTCTAGCCTCTACCAATCCACCTTGGAGAAACAATTTTTGCTCTCGCAACTTTTGTAGAGTGTTTCAAAATTCCCTATAGTTGTTAGGCCAAGAAATTCGGGCAACCAAGCATAATAGGGAAAAAAAAATTAAAGAGTTTCTGTTTTTCATATTTAAGCATTTCCTTTTTGAATCGACATAAATCGAACAAGAGGGATTTTAAAGATCACATGATATAGTTTCCAAAATTATATCAATCTTTTCAAATCCTTTATTAATTGAAATTTATCAAATAAATTTATTTAATAAATTTGGTAAAACAAATTTATCCAAAAAATATGTGAAACACATTTCATAGGATTTTAATTAGACCTTTCTTTATATATGCGTCAAGCATGCACACATACTATATATAATATTAATAGTGTCAAATTTGTGTGGCAAGTTAAATATAATCCTAACTATCTTGGGTTCAGATTGTTACAACTATAGGGTGTGACCCTGTAGAATCTTGCAACATTGGTAGCAATATTAAAACACTTCTAATATTACGAACAATGAGTGCATTTAGCAATACACCACGGTTATCTAAGCTACAAGAAGTCATGGTTTGATATAACCTTTCTGTGATAATAATTATGTAGTATATCTCTTTGTCCTTGATATCCAAATTGAATTCCAATCGTGGAATAGTCACACTTATATAGCCCAATTTTTTGTTTCTTGACCCCGAGTAGACTAAGAGAAACAAATGAGTTTGATATCTCAGATCAACTAATTTGAGTATAGCCATGCAATTCTAGTCTCACTCGATTAAGTGGCCTGTGATTAACTATTATTATGTAGGAGGGACAAATTCAATCTTGATAATTCACATCTCACTATACAAATTGTGGCTACCTAACATTAGTCTTTATCGTGCATCATGTTAGGACCGAAAATACCAATAGGGTGTGAATTGGTATTTTAAAATTCTCTTCGACTATTCCAAAATAAAAGAGAAAGGGAGAATAGCTTGGATAGTTCGATTTGTAGTGGTCCAACCCCAATTTCCTACATCCACTACCTTGGTATACCTCAACTAAGGATCTTCCAATTCACTATAAGAATTGATACCTTTCAAGTAAAAGGTACAACTTTCACAAATCCACCTTTTTCTTAAGGCTTGGATAGAACCATTCCCCTTAGCTTTTATGGCTAAACTAGCATCATTGTTAGTTTTTATTGCTCAAATAAAACCCTCCCAATTTATAATTGGTGATATGAAATAGAGTGAATAAAAAGGCCTTTATAATGTGTGTGTTTACAAAAATTAAGCTCACAAAGAAATGAAAAGAGAGTGATAAAAGATCTAACAATAAGCTCTTAGAGAATATTTACAAGAGAAATGAGATAATGAGGATTTGAAAATTTTTCTCTTGTGTCTTGATGTGTCTTTAACTTGTATTTATACCAAGGAAGAGTTTGTGGACGTTTATGGTCGTTGGGAATGAATTCTAGCCATTGGAAGCATTAATTTTGAGCTTAAAAATTGTCCATGTAACCCAAGTCTCGAGACATGTAGGACATGTCTCGAGACATGTAGCCCCTGAAGCAAATTTCTGCATTCGAACTTTCACGTCTCGAGACATATAGTCATATGTCTCAAGACTTGACTACCAAAGTATTAAAACACTTTGGTATTAACTTAAAAAAATTTAGATAAATCAAAATACATTTAAAACATGTTTTGAGTATATTGCAAGTCTTTAAAATTCTTTGAAAATGTTTGATAAAATTTTCAACCATATTTTCACCAAATGACTTAGGAAATATGATATGTAAAATTTATTTTAAATGTTGTTATATCAAAAGCTTGAGACATCAAAGCTAACAACCTCCCTCTTTTTTGTAACACCTATCACCTGTCCCGACGATCGGTACAGATGAGAGATGCTACCGAACCACTTTTGTGTAAAAGATCTCAAGTTTATTTAAGAAATTAATTAAGAACATATTTTTATAAAATCATATAAAATAGATAAAAATAAATTTTTAAGTTTTAGAATATGTTAAAGCCATTTTTGATCGATTTAAGGGTGTTCGAAAGTGTCCGAGACCATGTATGAACCTTAAAAGGAAAATTTTTCACAAAACAATGCAGTAGCACTGTCAAGACCCCTGGTATCGGTACGTAAGGCCTTGGATCCTGAACGTACACCCCTGTACTATTTTGGGAAGCATTCTGCCAAATGGGGTGCGATACTTTCGACAAGGGTATTAGACCCTAGGGCCTTGAAGCTAAAAAAATTGACTCAAAAACACCTTAAAACATCCCCAAACACTACCACATCATATCATTGAGTTTGAAATCATTATAAAGCAAAACAAATATCCATTAATCTCAAAATACAAGTAAAAGAAAAAACCCAAACTCAAGTAGTATATTAACATTACTTAGGGTACAAAAAGGGTTTGAAATTCAATCAAATTGTACTTGTAAAATTTAACCAAATTAGTCTTAGTATACATGCCATAATTCTAAAGAAAATAACCACAAGTATAAATACCAATACAACTTTAAAACTTCTATAGCGATTAGATGCTCCCCGGGTTGAACTCCAAGCTTCTCAACAAGGTCTTATACCTACGCGTTTTAAATCACTAATGCGTTAAGCTCAAAAAGTTTAGTAAAAGTACTCAAGAATAATTGTCATGACTAATAACTTCACCATATCACATTATTAACTCATTTCATGTCTTTTAAGCCATGGAGATTACACATATTTATTTTATTTCCTTCCATACTTATCACCTAAATATTACTTCATTTATAAACTTTACCATAAGACAAGAGCATCCAAGGAACTTACCTTTCGATAGGGGCAAAGCTAGAAAGTTTTGTAGAGAAGGGAGCGAAATTAGGTTGTATATTTTTATGATAGTATATATGTAATTTCACCATTTTAATAGTCTATATATTTATAATTTTTAAAGAATTAAGTCAAAATTTTATTATTTTTGAGTGTTTAAGTACAATTTTACCATTACTAATTTAAAATTTTATAAATTATAAAGAGTTAAAAGAAAAAATTTTACATTTTAAGAAATCAGGACATTGCTAATCCCCTTACCTTTGAATGCTCTTTAACACGTAATCAAACCTCCTTAGGCTTGAATTCATGCTCAACTAAGCTTGAAAGTTCCATTTCCATTGATTCCTCAATTTTCATACACATGAAAATATACCCTAAATTAATATCAAATTTTCTAAGCTTTCTAACAATAATCAAGTTCAAATATTATGTTAGGAAAGTTAGAAAAACACCACTCTTACCATGTTGAAGATTTCTCACACTAAAACCCATGAAATACCAAGGTTGAAAATTGGAGCGTTGATGATTGAAATAGATGTTGGTGATAATTTTTCATGTAATTTTAACAAAATTTTAAAGTGAGGGTTAGAATTTTTAAAAGAATTTTTTTAAAAAAAAAAAAAAAAAAGAGAAAAGAAACATGAAAAGGATGGAGATGATCAGCGTGAAAGGAGAGGAGATGGGATGGTTCTACACCCTTCTTCCCATTTAAAAGAAATCCAAGTGGGCCTAAAAGTCCCTCCAATAATTTTTAGCCCAAAATTTATTACAAATGTGATCCACTGCTTTATTTCACAACCCGAAGGTGTAAATCTCATTTCAATCATCTAATATCTCATCTAATAGTATTTTCAATATTTAATTTTTGAGAAAAGAATAAAATATCTTTTCAGAGTTTCAGAGTAAAATTATTATTTTTTTCCTTTTTTTTAACTCTTTGTACAATTTTTTCACAATGATGGGCAATTATTAATCTCAAATCTCAAAATTTACTTATAATATTTAATATAAATTTACTTATAATATTTAACATGAATTTATGGATAGAGAAAGTAAAATTAAAAAATTTACAATTTAATCCTGAATTTCATCTAGTTTAGTCTAAAACTGAATTTTGTCTCACTAATATATACTCAATACGTTTCTTAGCCCATTAATCAATAATATTTCATTTTCCCCATTTTTAGTCAATTCATACTTTAATCCCTAAACGTTTCAAAATTTACAATTTAATTCTTTCTGCTATATTTTCGTTTTCAAGATTCTTTCTATTAATTCCCATATCCAAGATTTCTTCATAATTCATTTCTGACTTGTTTTCCAAATTTTCATATAATCACTTATCCGGCACTGACGTAAAGCTACGTGTCAAATCAAATTCGAAGTGTTACATTTTAAATATAACAAAAATTTAAGAGAAATTTATATTTTGAAAAACTCCCCCTAAATCATTTAGACATTTTCAAAACATAACTCCCCTTAATAAAACCTTCCTTTAAAATTTTTAAGCATAAACACTTAAACAAGACTTAAACATATTGAATTTCAATAAAAGATATAGCAATTAAGAAATAGAGAAATTCAATAAAGTTGTTTTCTAAAACAAAATTTTACAATAAGGTATTCTAATTAGAGGTGTTCATGGGCCGGGCGGCCCAGCCCGGCCCGAAGGCCCAACCGAAATTTGAGAGGGTTTGGGCAAAAATATAAGCCCGAAAAATGGGCTTGGACAAAAAATAAGGCCCGTTTAAAAAATAGGCCAGGCCTCGGGTAAGGTATTTTTGGCCCCGGCCCGGCCCGGCCCGAATTCATTAAATGACAAAAAAAATCTGCTATTTTTTTTTATTTTTGAATGTTATTTTCTTGTTGTTTTCTCCCTATTTTGCTACCATATTACTATTATGTTACTACTATTTTGTTATTATTGATTGAATATTGTATAAAACTTATTTTATTGTTAATTTTGTTATTATTTTCAAGGCATTTGTTAATTTTATTATTATTTTAGAGGTATTTACTTGTTAAGTTACATCTATCTTAGTGTTTTTTTAGTCTACATATTTTTTTTAAAATTTATTTTCAATTTGTTGGGAAATATTTATTTTAATTTTTTTTAGTATTTTTGATGTATTATATATATTTAAAAATTATATAAAATAATTTAAAAATTTAATACGGGCGAGCTGGGCCGGGCCCGGGTTTTAGCATTTTTATATGGGTCGGGCTTGGGAAAAAAATTAGGCCCATTTTTTGGGTCCGGCCCTACCCGAGCCCGATGAATGGGCCTAAATTTTTAGTTGAGCCCGGCCGAACCCAGCCCGGTCCGGCCCATGAACACCTCTAATTGTAATA
This sequence comes from Gossypium australe, assembly GCA_005393395.2. Lineage (NCBI taxonomy): Eukaryota > Viridiplantae > Streptophyta > Magnoliopsida > Malvales > Malvaceae > Gossypium > Gossypium australe. The sequence goes on from CM016620.1 coordinate 62,319,151, forward strand.
TAGGGCTTGAGTAGAGCCCCTGTACTGTTTTGAGTATTTTGATTCTATTGAAACCTGTTTTTGATCCTAAACACTTTCCATCACATGTGAATTGTTCCTAATTGATTTCACCTTTATCTTAAAACCTTTAAATTGATTTTATTTCATTTATATGAATTTATTTAATTGATTCGAAGTTTTAAATCTAAAGTATTTTTTTTTAATTTTCTTTTGATTTGTACTCTGGTAGAATCTTCGAAAATGAGTGTGAAGTGTTATAGACTTAATGAGCTTTATTCCATTTTTCTTAATCTTTGTTCTTTAATTATTTTTTCATCTTATTATCATTATATGCTTTCAATTATGGCAGAGATAATCTCTCATTCGAGGATGTGGAGGGTCATTTGTTGAGCAAAGATAAACTCGACAATGAGTTTGGTTCAAATAGCAAGTCAAATAAGCAAGCCTCGATTTTGGTAGCATCAAGGAAGCGAGACAATAGATGCCGCTATTGTAAGAAGTTAGGTTACATCAAGGCAGATTTTTACAAACTGCAAAATAAAAAGACTGCTGAGAGCAACGAGGAAGATTTAGTTGGTGCTAATTTGGCCAATGACAAGGGTGATGATTTCTTATTGGTGTCAACAAGTGAAAACTCCTAGCTTACATCCGAGTAGATCTTAGATTCAGTGTGTTCTTTCCACAGTGTCCCAACATGGGCTGGTTCTCCACATACAGTTCAGTTGAAGTGAAGTTGTGCGCATAGGGAATAGTTCACCCAATAAAGTAACTGGTATTGGTACTGTTCAGATTAGGATGCATAACGAGACAATTAGGACATTTTCAAATATCAGGCATGTGTCTGACTTAAAGAAAAATCTCATTCCTTGGGAATTTTGGACTCGAAGGGTTGTAGAATTAACATCGAGTCAAGCGACATTAAGGTATCCCATGAGGCTCTCATTTTGATGAAAGGTAAAAAAATTGGTAGCCTTTATATTCTAGAAGGATCAATGGTGACTGGTGAAACAGGACGTCCCTCGTCTGTTAAGGAGTCGAAGTCGACTCGTTTGAAGTAGAGACAATTTGGTCATAGGAGGGAAAATGTATGATCATTTCGTATAAGAGAAGTTCTCTTTTGGGTGCAGGTTTTGAAAATATAAGGCATTGTGTTCGTGGAAATTAGACTAGGGTCAGTTTTGATTTGGCAGTGCATAAGTCAAAGACTAGAAGTCTTTCAGCTTCTAAGTACAACTTCGACTTAGTTCATATCCTGCATAGTTTGAGATAAGCCTATGGCAGGCTTTGGCGAAGAAGGTGTTGTGGAAATACGAGTCAATGTGGAGATTTATAGAGTTATGCCTTGTATTTTTCGGCTTTTCTTCTCCCTTTGTTTTTAGTTTCCCACTTAAACTCTAATTAGTGCAAGTTATTTTAATATTAGTTTCCTACTTAAACTCTTATTAGCGTAGATTATTTTCATATTATTTGACCTACAAATTTAGCTGTAGTTTTTTATCATATTCGGAGGAAGAGTTTTTTCACATAAAATATTTGTGTTTGCTCTTTTCAATACTTATTCGTTGCTTAAACCGGGTTTATCCCCAACAGAGTCAATCATCCAGATTACTTTGAATCTAATCTTTTCGAACTTCAATCTTGATCCCGAGTTTCTGCACCAATGTCACAAAAAACTTGTAGAACAACATGGAAAAAAATCTTGTTAGGTGAAAACAAGAAATAGAGACAATTCTGAATTCATGAGAAGTATTACTTGCTCAAATTGACCAGATATGAATATCAAGATATGACTGCAATATAATCTCTATTGCTCACCTGCATTAACGTATTGTTGATAAAAGCAAAGGCTTGAATTGGCTCCTTCACATCATTCATGTAGTAATTAGGAGCAGCGAGAAACTCATGTCTGATGGTATGAATTAAGCCAGACACTTGAACATATCAACACAAAGCTTATGGAAGATCTGAAGAGACAAAACCTAAACCCTCACATTATGTTAACGTTGAAAAGAAACCTAGTAAAAGCATTCCCTTTCACATTGTTGTAACACGTACGATTGATCCCTAATCTCTGGCAGTACCTCCAAAATTGAGAAGAATTGCTTCCCATGCTTGTATAGATTCAGTGTCATCATTGCTTGCAAGCCCATCAGTTTGAGCGACGTTCTTATTAAACATGGATAGAAGATCGATGATATTCTGAATCCTTTTGCTTTCTAGCTTCCACGTTTGCATTGCCAGATTCAACAAAAATGGATTCTGGTTCAGGTGATCAAGTCATGCATGGCTTAGTTTGTTTAATCACATAAGCAACTGGATTATTTAGGATTTTATTGTGAATTTATTTCTTCCTTGGTAAAAAACAATCTGCTAATAGACTTTCATGCTTGTACAGATGATACTGGTTCTTACAGTGACAGGACATCTCTACTTGTTTTCTGGGGATGGAAAATTCACTAAACAAGTTTTGATATAGAGATGTTTTGGGAGGAGACGACATACTCACTTCATTAATGTCCTGAAAATTTTTATCATATTTGTGTCACTGAGAGGCTGCTTCCATAATATACATATAATAGGAACTCTGACGCCTTCCTTGGAACCAACAGACTCAGAGTTGGACCATTCTTGAAGTGTAAAAGCTATATATCTTACCTTTTTCTTTTTCCCCTCAACTGCTAGCTTACTCTGTTGATTTCAGCAAAGCTTGAATAGAAACAGATAGACAATTGTATGTTTATTAGCCCATAACCTTAATATATATAAATTTATTTATTTAATAATTAAGTCCTATTAATCTTAACCGTATTTGACCACTTTCAATTTGAACTAATTTTTTATAATCATAAAAAAGATTTAATTATTCTCATCATATGTATATGTGACATCTATATTATCCGTTTTAGTTGTTTTTGTATCCTGTGTATCTAATTTTATGACAACCTTCACTGCAGCTTGGCAGGGGTTCATGACTTCATTCAGCGTTCTGATCAGCGATTGCTTGCAAGTTGGAAACAGAAATAATAATAAAAATGATAAAAAGAAAAAATTTGTTAGAAGAAAAACTTCTAATAATACTAAAAAACAAATTTGTAAATGTTTTATTTGTGATGAAGAAGGTCATCCAACAATAAATTGTCCTAATAAAGGAAAAAATGCTAAGAAAATGATTAAAAATCTTGAAGAACAAGATTTAGAAATATGTTTTAGTGAGGAAATAAATCCTATTGAAATATTATATGAGTTAATATCAGAAACAGAGTCTGATACAGATTCTGATGAATATATTTTTACGTTAAGAAGTAGTTCTAAAAACAACTTAGAAGAAATCCCTCATTCTGAACAATAGGATATTAAATTAGGAAATCTAACCGGAGAAGAAATAGACTTTTCTGATGATATAATAGAAAAGATTAATAAAAATCATATTTCTAAAGAAGAAATATATAAAATATCTAAGTTTAAAATATGGACACACAGACACATGAAAAAAATTAGCGGAAATACAATCGCTAAAGATACTAAAGGAGGATTAACAGAAATCCCATTATTTACTAAAGAAAAGATAAAACGTATTAGAAAAAAATATCCTCAAGTTAGATATATACATTTAGGAGTCATTATGATAATAATTAGAGCTTTTTTCGGAAGAGGTCATGATGTTCTTATTTTAGCAGTATTATTAGATAAAAGATTTGAAAATCCAATAAAAGCACTTATTGGAGGAATTCAGTCTAATTTACATACAAGAGTTGTAGGATTTAAAGTTAAACCAAATTACTTTATATCCATAACAGACCCTCTAATAGAAGAGTGTCCATGTCTTAGAATTCAGACAAAAAATTCTGATATAAGTGATTTAGCAGAATATTTAGCAATAAGCTGCACTTCTATTAATGAATATACTAATACAGCAGAGATAGAAATAAAAGAAATAAATAATAAAATAATTGAGCTTTTTGAGCCCAATAAGTATACTACAGAAATTCAACCAAAATTATTACATTTAAAAGACCTATCAATTCCAAAAGATTGGATGATAAAAAAGACTAATAATGCTAGTACTTCTAAACCAGTAAGTACTATAGAATATATGCCATCTGGCGATAAGTTATTTTTTAAAAATAATCTTATAACCAATACAGATGATAATTTAGTACTACATTCTAGTTCTCAACCAGAAGAAGAAGATGATAATATAAGTACTTCTACACCAATAGGTATGAAAACAGTTCATATTCCTATTTTTCCTACTACACCTAGTAGAAATTCTAGAAACACTAGAATGGAAGATATACATTATTCAATAGAAGATATTACAAATTTCAATAAATATATTGCAATTACATTGCATGGTAAAAATTATAAAAAAATTCTTTACAGGCTTTATTAGATACAGGTGCTACAACCAGTAGTTGTAAAAAAAATGCCATTCCTGAAGAATATTGGAAACCTGTAAAAAAGACAATAAATATTAATGGAATAGATGGTAATAAAACTACTATTTATTATAAAGCAAAAAATATACCGATCTACATAAATAATGTTAGATTTATAATTCCAAAAATATTATGTTTTCCTGATATGAACGGTAATATATTATTAGGTAATAATTTTATAAATCAATATTTACCATTTACTATTAATAAAAAATCAGTTATGTTATCTATAGAAAACATTTCTATAGAAATACCATTGGTAGAAAATCCTAAATTTGTTTATACTAATGATTGTTGATTTTCTTAGTAGGCCTTATGGATAGAGGTAAAAAACCTCTAGAAAAGGTTGGAGAATGGACAACTGTCCATAAAAAACCCAACAAAGGGAAAACAGTAAGTCCTAAACCAGTATTTATTACTGTACCTGCTCAAGTACCATTTTATCCTAATCAAGGATATTATGTACCTTATCCTATGGTAAACCAACCATTTGGAACACAATCACCAAACCCGGTGAATGATTTTACCTGGTCACAAGATCCTTATTCAGTATATCAAAAAAGCTATGCTGAAATTATAAAAGAAACCGAAAAATTGTTGAAAAAACAACAAAATCTCGAATTTCCTGAATTAAAAGATTTTTATAATCCAGGATTACCTACAGATTATTATAATTTTATAAAGAAAACATGGAAAACCCATATTACTGATCAAAGAGCAAACTTTAGAAGAGCTCTTACACAGTTTTCAGAATTCTTAGTTGAAAAAACAACTAAAGAAAAAGAAACTCATGATTTATTACTTAAATCTGTTTTATACAGAGATTGGGATGAAATCCTAATCGAATATACAGATATTAAGGAGATAAACAATCTTCTTGATATATTTCAATATTTTATTAATAAGGGAACAAGCAGTCCTATTATTAATAAAATGTTTAGAATATGTCTATATAACAAATGTAGACAAATTCTACCACCAGATATATTTTCAAAAATAGATAGAGCTAATTGCAACCAGCAAACTCAATTTACAGAAACTTTTTCAAAATATTATTTACAAGCTTATGTTTTTACCAATGATATAGGAGAACAATTTTCTACTATCAAATTTAGGCTTAATCATGAACCATTTGATATAACCAGTATTGAATGGGGATTTGTTAAAGAAATAACAGTCCAAAATATTTCTTTTCATTTATTAAAAGATTTTCCTGCTATAGTAAAATCTAGATTAACAAATTTTGTTGATTTAGATGATTTTGTCTATTATTTTCATATAGAAATATGTAGTTTTATTGGCTGAGAAAGAAAAATTTTATCAGCCATATCAAATTTGGAATATTCATACTTTGTTTTCGGGAAAAGCCCTTTCAGCAGTAGAAGAAGACCAACAACACTTGGCAAAAACCATTGACAAGTGTTATAATAATTTTATCAATTATCAAATCCAAGCCGGAATTGATATGATAACCATGGCCGAACATCTTCTTCATCAAGAAACTTATTTGTTCTGGACCGATGGTAAAAGAATTTTAGCATATGACACTGGAAGAAACCAGGAAGATGAAAATAGAGAAGCTGTTCAGTTATTAACAAAGATAGCCAGAATGGAGATCGATGATTATCCGTTAGCAACGGAAATCGGAAACACGTGGGAAAGCTGGAATACACCAGTTCCTTCACCAGAGTCATTACACCTTGATGAAATCGAGGAGATGACTCTCAGAAATATCCAAGAAGGATAAAAACAAAACATGACACGTGGAAGAATGATATCCAAAAAGGAGAAAGCATTCAATTTTGGCGGTGACTTAAAAAGAAGGAAACCGCCATAAAAGCACAATGATGATGTCAGGCATGATGGAAGCAACCATTAATGCAATTGAAACGTGGAAGCAACCACAACAATTTTTGATAGAAGACGGTGGAAACAACCATCAAATCAAGAAGGCTACGTGGAAAAATCATGAAGCCAACATTTAAGTTATCCTTATCAGGATACTGTTCGGACTTTAATTGTAAATAAATTTGAGTTTGGAAATTTTACTATAAATAGGAGATATTGTAGCTTAAACAAGGCATTGGGTCCTTGATCAAATCCAATAACAATTTTAGTTTTCTCTTTTGCTTAAGAAATCAAGAAATCTTTCTTGATCTTCCTTTTGTAAATTCTCTTTGTAAACCATCTATTTTCTTCTTGTAAAATAAAATCCTACGATATTATAATAACTTTCCGCTTGTGCATATATCCTCCCTCTTCACTTTCTATATGGCCAACTTAACACTTGATATGCAAGATATTTCTGGTCATATCTCCGTTCAATCTTCATGTTCTATAACACATTGGTTCGGTGCTTTCCGTGTGTTCCCTTTTAGCTTCGTTTCCATGGTTACATGATTGAAACATGTTACAGATGTCTGACGCTCCATATATTCAGGTAGATTGCGAGAATTGATGCCCAATTGGCCATGTTACAGGAAGGACCAGGGCCATAAATACGCTTCGCTTCTACTTGTTTCAGGCGTCTGTTTTGTGTGGTCTTTGCAAAATGCACCCGCATCGGTGGTGACCTCATAATGCAACGACCAAATTAAACTATAATGGAAATGTTTGAAGGACTTCATATACATAAACGTCTAACCATGAACTTCATGCCTATCAATTTAGTACTAAATCAATGGTGTGATTGGCAATTAAAAGTCCTTTTATAATATAAACGAGTTTCGGGTATAGGGCAAAGCTGGATCCAAAATGATTTTGATCCAATTGCTGGAGAGGTTCCATGATCTGCATAACTAATCATTCTGATTAGCACTTAAAATCAAAAGATTGTGTAATATCCAGAAAATTTATGTATTTTTTAAAGGAATATCCAGAAAGAATCAGATTGAAACATTGGTGAAGAAAATCGTAAAGATGGAAAGTTGAAAAAATAGAAAAACTACAAAATGAACATATGATTAAAAGAATACAAAATTTGAAAAATATTAATTGTCTTTCAGCTTTTCGGTTCTTTCTTTCTGCCCTTCCATTTTACTACTCTTTTTCTTCTCGTCCTACTTTTCCACTCTAAATAGATAATATAGAAATTCACTCCAGTTTATTTCTTCGTATCAAATAGCTATTCCCAACAACTGATAATTTCAGTTGGATCAAATCAAGAGATGTCATCTATAAGCATAATGAACCAACAATCAAAACCAAAACAAAATCATGCATTGCAAAAGAATAAAGCAAATACCATTCAACACTCAATGAAGAATGAAACAAAAAAAATGGTCAAATATACTTGTACAAATAAGAAAATTCAAACATATAATTCAAAAAGGAAGCATTCATCAGTGTCACTTCATTCAAATTAACACTTCTAATTAAGAGACAAATACCAAAATCAATAAAACTCAAAAAGAGTTAGTGTCATGCTTAATACACTAAACCCGTAATCGAATGAATCACACACCAAAAGGAGTTCCTAATCAAACAAACTGAATCCCATATCATCATCACTCTCTTCCTCTGGTTCCTCCTGCAAATAGCCAAAGAATCACAAATCAGTATAAATGGTGCAAGGAAATAATAGAGACAAGGATATCACATCCACTTATTTATTCGTAATTTTTAATTCCACCTTCTTCTTTTCCTCTGCAGGAGAAGTAGCAGCAGCACCGCCTCCACCAGCAGCTGCAACAGGTGCAGCTGCGGCAACCGGAGCACCACCACCAGCAGCACCAACATTGGTTATGAGATTCTCAATGTCGCACTTCTCAAAAAGCTTAGCAAACAAGCTTGGCCAATAAGACTCAACAGAGACATTGGCAGCTTTAACTAGCGTAGCAATCTTCTCAGCCTATTAATGACAGTTAAAGAAACACCCCCCCCTCAAAAAAAAAAACCTATGTTCCCATACAAATTGGGAATCTCTCAACAACAATAATCAAATTCCTATTTTCCAATAATCCTATCAAAGAATTAAAAAAAAATCAAATAATAAATCATACAACCCTAAATTATTTGCATAAAGGATACGGTGATGGGGATGCCATCATCATAGAGAATCAAAGCAGCATAAGAGCAAGCAGCTTCGCCAACCGAAGACATCGTTTATGCTATTAAAATTACACCAAATAAATAAATAAATAAATAAAGCAATTAAAACACAATCAACGTAAAGATTTACATCAATACCGGAAAAAGAACAGAAAGGAAATTCAAATTTCCCAAGAAACAAACAAAAAAAAAAGAAATGGAAAAAAATCAATGAATTTACCTGAAAGATGAATATAGGAGTGATGGGTTATCGGCAAGCTGTGCAGCGCCGCTCTGAGAGCAATATGTTGTTAGGGTTTTCTCCATGACTTTGAGGAAAAGGGTTTTAAAGGAGAAAAAAAAAACTGTAAATTGGGCTCCTATGTTTTCGGAGGCCCATTTAACCAAGCAATAAATAAAATTATCGTGGCTGTAGAAAAAGTGGCAGTTATATAACATTAGAAAAAAAAAAAAACAACAGCTAAAACAACGAACAACAACAACAAAAAAGAAAAAACAACACCGAGAAAACAAAAAAACATGATACACGATTGCACGAGTGCTTGAAGAAGGCCAAAGGGATTTTTTTAAAAAACAAAGGCTTTTGGGTTTGATTGATCACTGATGTGATCTTCCATAGAAACGACTCTCCAATATAAAAGTTCACTTTTTTTTTTTGAAAAAAAGAATTCTCCATTTTTTAACCACTCTATATTTGGCTTCTGGGGTAGTTCTTTTGTTTTTTTTTGTTTTTTTTTGTGGGATTCTTAGCCATTTTCTTTCATCTCTGTTTCTATTTTTTATTTGGGAGATTATTCTGTGTTTTTTTACATGTCTCAACAAAGGCAGTTTCAGATGGTGGGTGGTAGCAACAATCCAGGAGCAGGGCAGTACAATGACACAACTTTTACGAAAATCTTTGTTGGTGGATTGGCTTGGGAAACTCAAAGAGATACCATGAAGCGTTATTTTGAGCAATTTGGAGAGATTATTGAAGCTGTTGTTATCACAGATAAAAATACTGGGAGATCCAAGGGCTATGGCTTTGTAAGCTTATTCATCCCTTTCCTTAATATGTATATATACATATCATTCATTCCATATGACAATTAGAAGGTGATTATCCTTATTTTCCATTTCCAGGTTACATTTAAGGATCCAGATGCAGCCAAGAGAGCATGTCAAAACCCTTCTCCTACCATTGATGGAAGGAGGGCGAACTGCAATCTTGCTTCATTGGGTGCACAGAAGACTCGTCCACCAACTCCACAACATGGTTTTCTTTCTCTCTTTTTCTTTTTAATTGTATTGGTTGTTGTTGAAATGTCATTTCCTTATCTCAATACCAACTCTTTATGCATATCTTAAATGGTCCTGGCGAATATTCACTTCAATATTTGGGGTGAGGAAAGTTATTGTTTGATAATGATATTTCAAAGGATCAAAAAATCCTTCTTTTTTTCCCTTTGTTCATTCTGAAGATGCGTTTTTTACCATATTGGGAAAACATTTCATATTGGTCAATGCGATCTGGTAAACTGAAAAGTGGATCTAAAAACTAGAGTTATGAAACAATTTAATTTAAGATGAAGTCAATAAATGCAGGAGCTGGACGGTTTAGACCAGCACCTGGGTTGATGGCATCGCCTGTTTATCATGGTTCCTCATCAACATTCATCCAACAACCTAATAGTCAATATTCAATTCCTTACTCTGCTTATGGGTGAGTTCAATTATTTTAGAAATGAAATTCAATGGCATTGCCTGCATGAATCCCAACTGGTTAAGCCTCAATGGCATTTCTTATTTTAACATGCATTTTAGTACTCTTTATTGCTTCATTTATCTCCTTTCATCATCCTCATTCCCTGCTTGGTTGCTTTCAGGTATACGGGATACTCCCAAGACAGTATTTATCCTTTGGTTAGTGTTTATAAACAGAGCTTGAAAATTAGAAATAAAATTACAACAAATTCTTTGACATTGCTTTGATTAGCTAAATTTGATGTTGTTTTGCAGAACTTTTATAGTTTGTATGGAGGTCAACAGTTCTCACCTTACTACACTGCCGGAGCATCGATGACACCCGGAATGTTTCATAATTTTTATCCATTTTATGCTCAATATGCACAAAATAGCCAAGCTCATGGTTTTGGTGTCCAATATCCCCAAATGCTACAGTATCCTTATTTGCCTCAGCAGGGGATCCTATCACTTCCGTCTTCAATGCCTTCGGCAATAACTCCCACAGGTGAGGATTTTACATATCCGGAGAATGTTTACATAGTCCAGTCACTTTCTCTCTTGGTTTATAATATCTATGGCAAGACAACTTTAATGCAACATTCAACAGTAAGTCTGCCGACAAATTTTGCAGCAACTACAACTACAGCAACTGTGACAACAGCAATAACGACTACGGCAACTACGACAGCAGCAAGAACAGCTGTGTCGTCATCAGAGACGGCAAAAACAACATCACCGACTACAGAATCACTACCCCTTGCAACTATAGCAACAACTGGGGTGGTGGGAACGGAGTCAGGTCCTTCACAAATTTCTGGGACACCTACCGAAAAGAAAACATCAAGTTAATTTCTGTTGAGGGATGCAGCGTCTTTCACAATACAATCAATGATGTTTTGAAAGGGAAGCAAAGGTAGAGAGTAAACGGAAACAATTGAATAACAAAGAATACAACAAAGTTTATTTGAGTCAAAAGAAGAATGCTTCATGCCTGACCACCTAGCATAACAAGACATGGAACTGAAGAATTTTAGTAGGGGATTGTTGTTCATTCATGGCACGGGCATTTTAGATGTAAAGCTCGCTCCACTAACTGTTTACAGTTCATTATCTATTCGAGTCACCGATTCATCATACATGTTTGGTATAGGACAGTAGGGAGAGTCTGAATTAGTTGTTAGCATTAGGAGAAGAAAATCATATTCGTTCGTGTATGCATGTGCATGAGGTGGAACCTAAATATTGGCTTTGGATTCTACCTTACAAATGATTTTGTCTCGGCCGCAAAAAGCATCCGATGACAATCTTGTTCATATTTGTAGCAAAGTGGTTCAAAAGATTGATTTTGTATCTTTGAACTCAAATTTGATTTTATTGGTCAAGTAAAACGGCGAGCTCGGATAGCTCACCCATTAACTTATATAATTTTTTTTTCTCTTTTCTGTTGATTGATACTTTTCAAAGATAGGATTACTTGGAATAATAAGATGGTATTATCTCATTTGTCTTTTATTTCTGGCTTTCAGTGGGTAAATTTTTTCTTTTTTTAATTCAATCCATCAAATCCTTCTCTTTTCCTCGAGTTCAATGCATGTGTTTAGACAATGGAATCCAATGGGGTTTTCCCTTTACTTGTTTCAGAGTCAAGCATGCCGGTTGAATCATATCATTCTTCTGAATACTGACATTTGATCCTTCCAATTCATTAAAAGCCTGGGAAAAAGTTTGTTCTATGGAAATGATGGCAAATTGTCTCAATACAAAAACTATGAGATATATACTGCTATAGTTTTTTTCAATCTCCAATTTAATAAACTAACTGTTGTAAAGAGATGAAATTCGCTTGTAAGGGCAGATTCAAGGTTAAATATAAACAAACATTTAGTAATAAATAAAGCTGCTGGTGGGGACCAGTAGTAGGCAAAGGTTGTCCAATGAAAAATGAAAGAAGCAACCTTTTTGTGCTGTATGTATGACCACTTTTCTCCCTCTTTGTATTACGACAATGAAAACATAAAGAATAACAATCAATAATAATATGAATGAGCTTGCATTGCTTGACAACCTTAGCAATCTGCTGCTTCGCTGTATTCAACCTTCCATTTTCCATATTTTCTCTTACCATACCATGTTCTGTTTCTACCATTTGTGGGTCTTTTTTTCTTCTTCGTTTCTTTTCTTTTTCCATTTCATTCATATGCTTTCTTTCCTCTTTATCCCTTTATAGCCTGTTTGGCTCACTCACCCATTTTTTTCCTTGGATAAACAGGACAAACATTTCCCTCATTTGAACCCCCCCTCTCTCCCCAATCTGGCCTTCAATAGTGATCAGTGATCCCATTACCCCACAGCTTTGCTATGCAGCATAATTGAACATTTGAAAAAAAAAAAACAGAGGAGAGAAGTGCAAATTATTATTAGTGTTTTGTCGATTGTCCATCAATCAAAACCCAACCTAACTTCATCTAAACATTATCCACTGACATGCCTTCCCATTTTGAGACAACAAGGTCCCCTCTGCTCTATGGGCTCAACGCCAATGGGTTGTGTTTTTTCTTTTCTTTTTTACTTCCCCAGTTGTCAACCATTATCTTGATAAAATGGTAAAATTGAATGATTTAGGATAAAGAGTAAAGAAAAAAAAGAACCCGATGTTATAAAGATTACTTTAATTTCATCTTAATTAATTAATGTTTTTCGAAGGAAAAAAACAGAAAAGGTCTAGATTTTTACTGGCTAGTACCAAACCAACGGATTTGGACTGTGTGGTGTTTGGTCAAACCTCTTTCCTTCTTTTAACTTTTTAATAAAAAATTATTTAGCTCTGTTTTTTTCTCGTTCTTCTCAGGTTGTGTTTCTTTGTCTGTTATATTATTATATTATGTAGTCACACACAGTACTGCTAAGGCTGGGGAAATGGCGGAAATGTGATTTTAGGATATGAAAACCTGCTTCCTTAAGAGTTGATAATGACAGCAGATCCGATTCTGAATCCCTCTTTCTAAATTATTACCTGTCATTTGATTCATGGTTCACACCTCAGTTTCCATAAGTGGGGAATGTATGTTAGGATTATAAATAAAATTTTTAAGGATTGTGAAGGTTGAATCATAAATGAAATGAAAGGGGCAAGGCAGTTACCTGCACCCAATGTTTTTATTCTCCCTTTTGTTGAATTAAACATGATTTAGCTTTATACGATTGGGATTGTTATTTAACTACCAACTAAATTTCTTATTTTTATTTTGTCATAAAAGGTTTTATATTAAACAAATAAATGAATATAAGTGGTTTTAATTCCAACAGTGTGAATAAAGGTGCCGCATGTATAATAATTGCATTTAACTTTCTCCTGTTGCATGCATGTGGAGATTATTATTTTGATTCTAACATCGTCAACCTGACATTTCCCTATAATATTATTAAAATGAAGCAGATATCATAAACACAGTATATATAATCAGTGCAATTAAAAAGCCCTCATCTTTCATTGGTGTTTAAAAAACGATACCGTTTTCTTATTGAAAAATGGATGAAGTAAAGAGCAACGGATAATTTTGAGTGATGCTTGTGAAATTTAGACCCAAAGTTTGTAAAGATTAAGAAAAAAGGATTGGAGGAGACGATGTACTGGTACTTGCTATTATGCTTTTCACTTCTGGTGTGTCCCATTTGAATTCTCTTCTCCCCCCCCCCCCTTATACTAATTAAGCGGGCCATTCCTGTTCTTTACATCATCTTTTAAGTGCATTCTCAATCAATATAACCGAAAAACTAAAGGAAAGGGAAAAAGTTATTTAATGTTTGAATGGATTAAAGTGGGAAAACCATGTCTTAAATAAAGTAGCATGTAAATTCGAGACGTGCAGAAAGAAAGATGAAATTGGAGACATTGGAAAAGTGTAACTTACTAGTTTTAAGAAGAGGAGAGTGTGTGTGGTAGTATCCATTCAATCCACATGAAGGCTGCCAAAAACAAAACCTGCAGTGAGTGAGTGAGTGAGTGAGTGAGTGAGTCAGAGGCTCAGCTCAGCCTCGCACATGCTTCTCGCCCACTGCTTTCCATTATTATTATTATTCATTCCTTTGCTGCATCACCATTTTCCTTTTTTCAGGCCGTTAGATGGTGGTTTGGGATATGGGTGAAGAGAATCCGAGGGTGGATACAGAAGGATGGTCCACTGTTTAAAGTGGGAGACAGTGTAGGTAATTGGTGGGTGGTCGGCCCGCCCCCTGCATGTGATGAGTGGCAGCGCGTGAGCCTGTAACGTGGGTACATCTTTTCTTCCTTTCTCTTCTGACAAAGTAACACTTGTGTAATATAATTAATCATATTTTATAAAGGATCTTACAATATGTTACATGGAATTTGTGTTTTATCGTTATATTTATATTACGTTATGGTAAGTTAAAAAAACCTACCGACTATTAATTATGTTTATATTTTCTAAATATCAATCAGCTTAAGTTCTTAACCATAGTTTTAAGTAACAACCACTTGTTCATTAAAACTATTTTTATGTTACATCCAAAATGTGGGGAGACAGAGGAGAGGTTAGCTTAGGTTATAAGGGTAGGGCTTACAAGCTTAGGGGTGCAGTTGGGTAGGCAGAAGCAAGTACGTGCAACTGCCAGCAATTTGACGTAATGGGCCCAGCTGTTTGGAACCTGCCAAGCGAATTTCGCGGGCCTTCAGATTGTGGTTTTTGACTCTGACCTAGTCAACCAAGCCTCTTTGGTTTCTGCAGCTACTTTGCCTAATCCTTTTAACTTAACCGACTACCCTCGATATTCATTAAACCCAAAATGAGAGAGCAGCCATTTCTAATTTATGTAGTTTGAATGTTTATGTATTTGTAATTGGCAGCATATCAAAGTTTATGACGAATTGATTATGTTTTTCATCTGACCTGATTTGTAAAATATATAGAAAAATTCAACTACTTCAAGTTTTAGTGACTTAATGAAATACTTAAGGTAAATATGAAAAGTAATATTAGAAGATTTGATTTTGTAATGTTAGAGGATTGTGTAAATTCCTTAAGAATCTCGATTGTAGATTAGCTTTAATCTCGACCGTCGATGTGAATTAAACTATACCGTTGGATTTGGGAAAACTCAACTATAAATAGATCCCTTCCCCTCATTTGTAATCATCCCATTCATTACTCCAAATTAAAAAAAAATCATCCCATTCATTACTTTAAGTAATAGAATACTTTTGAGAGCATTTACTTAAACACTTAGTGTGTTGTTGCTTTCTTGTGACTTTTCTGTTCTTTCATTGTTCCTTTGTCATTGAGGTGCTTCCGTTTTTGATAACGGTCCGTCTCGGGTTAGGAGGCGAATCGTAAATGTTGCCCGATCGTAAATTAGGTAGTTTCTCGTTTAATTAACAAAAGGATAATTTTATTGGAAATAAAAATCTCTGAAAGGTAAAGATAGGTGATAGGTTGAGATGGATACGTATTTGAAACAAGAAAGAACCTTTAATAAAAATTAAAGACCCGAATCTTATAGGTTTCAAATTGATGGAATGAGTTTTGAAATAAAACCGAGACCCACTATCTAGCGAGATAGGAACCAACGGTATAAGTAAATGAACGCCACACCCGTTAGGATGATAAGTTCAAAACAAGGAAAGAACGACGCCACTAGAAAACTAGATAAGTCAATTCAAACCTCGAGAATAAGGAGAGTGAATACTCACCAAAAGAAATGCTTCTTTCATTCAAATTCAAGTTCTGTCTCAAAAATGAAAAATTAACAAGCTATTTATAGCTTGTCATAGCTATTACAATTCTATTTTTTTATTTTATTTATTTATTTTTTTTACTTGGTGTGCCGTCCACTTAAATTTGGCATATGCTATCTAATCCTTTCAATTCCACTTTGATCTTGCCGTCCAGGCATTTGTTCCACTAAGCAACATACAACAATTGTTTATTCCATCATGATTTGCACTCCAATTTATTTATTCCAAAAACATTGCCGTCCATATAGCACCATTCATCTACTTTTGAAAGATAATGATTTTATTTCACATGTGCTTGTATTAACCCCCTTTTAAAATGCTCCCATTTGACACCTGTAAAATTTAATTGAACATTAAGCACAAACAAAGGAACATATTAACACTTATACTAATAAAATAAAAAATAAAAATTGACTGAAGGCAAATTAAATATGCCTAATAAAATGTTAAATGAACTAGTAACCGAATTAGCTAGTATATCCGACTTCAAATAAATTGTAGATGTTCGGTGTGTTTTTGTAGTCTTTTCTTTTGTCGTTCCAAATTTGTGCCACTAAAGCTGAAATGGCGTTTTTAAATTGTTTAGCACGGCTACGCGTAATTGGTCCATTGGGCAGTTCAAGGGTGTCTCGATTGAGTTCTGTTATAGGTGCGTTCATATCATTCCCTCCCTCTTTAAGTTGATTCGTCCTCGAATCATCACCTACATCAAAAGGAGACAGATCAGAGACATTAAAACTCGCGCTCACGTTATAGTCACCTGGTAAGTCCAATTTGTATGAATTGTCATTTATTCGTTCAAGGACTTGAAATGGACCATCCCCTCTTGGGAGTAGTTTAGATCGCCTTTGTGCGGGAAACCTTTCTTTTCGCATATGAACCCAAACCCAGTCCCCTGGTTCAAAGAGAATGCGTCTACGACCTTTGTTAGCTTGTTGGACGTATTGCTCGGTTCTTGCCTCAATATTCTCGCGCACCTTTCGATGCAGTTCCTTTATGTAGTCCGCCTTTTTCCTAGCATCAGAATGGATAAATTTATCTGAAGGCAATGGCAATAAATCAAGAGGAGTGAGAGGGTTAAACCCGTAAACAATCTCAAAAGGCGAAAATTTAGTTGCAGAATGAACAGCTCGGTTGTAAACAAATTCGATGTGGGGCAGACAGTCTTCCCACGTTTTGAGATTTTTTTGCACCAATGCTCGCAACAAGGTTGATAGGACTCGGTTCACTACTTCGGTTTGTCCATCCGTTTGAGGATGACAAGTGGTCGAAAATAGCAATTTCGTCCCTAACTTTCCCCACAGAGTTCGCCAAAAATGACTTAAAAATTTTACGTCCCGATCAGATACGATCGTCTTCGGAACTCCATGCAATCGTATGATTTCCCTAAAAAACAAGTTTGCAATATGCACAACATCGTCAGTTTTAGAACAAGGGATAAAATGGGACATTTTAGAAAAACGATCAACTACAACAAAAATCGAGTCCTTCCCGGTTTTTGATCTCGGTATTCCAAGGATGAAATCCATGGAAATGTCGGCCCATGGAGTGTCTGGAATAGGAAGGGGCGTATATAAACCATAAGGCTGGACCCGCGATTTTGCTCGTTTGCAAGCTATGCAACGTTCGCAAATCTGTTCGACATCCTTTCTCATTCCTGGCCAGAAAAAATGTTCTTGAAGGGTGGACAATGTTTTATCTCTTCCAAAGTGACCCATAAGGCCACCACTATGTGCCTCTAACACAAGCATGTCTCGCATAGAACCTTGCGGTATACATAACTTGTTTTCCTTGAAAAGGAATCCTTCATGCCTGTAAAACTTATCAAAAACACCACTCTCGCAAGCATTATAGACATTACCAAAATCAGCATCATTAGCATACAATTCCTTAATGTGATGGAAACCAAGTACTTTAGAATCAAGAAAGGTTAATAAAGAATACCTCCGTGATAACGCATCCGCTACTACATTTTCCTCACCTTTCTTATACTTAATTACGTACAGAAACGATTCTAAATACTCGATCCATTTTGCATGTCGTTTGTTGAGCTTGTGCTGACCTTTAATATACTTGAGTGCTTCATGATCTGAATGAATAACAAACTCTTTCGGCCTCAAGTAATGTTGCCATGTTTCAAGCGATCTTATTAGAGCGTACATCTCTTTGTCATACACGGGGTAATTGAGTGCAGCTCCGTTCAATTACTCGCTGAAGTACGCCACAGGTCTTCCATTCTGAGTTAAAACGGCTCCGATCCCTACACCTGATGCATCACACTCAATTTCAAAAGTTTTATTAAAGTCAGGAAGGGATAACAATGGAGCTTTAACAAGAAATTCTTTAATGGCATTAAAAGACCGTTCTTGCTCATCGGACCAATGGAAAGTTGAATTCTTCTTGATTACACTCGTTAAAGGAGCGGCTATCATGCTGAAGTTGGGCACGAATCGGCGGTAAAAACTAGCCAACCCATGGAAACTTCGTACTTGGCTAACCGTTGTAGGACGGGGCCATTCTTGGATTGCTCTAACCTTCTCTTGGTCCACCTCTAATCCGTTTGCACTTACGACGTATCCTAAGAAAATAACCTTGTTAGTACAAAAAGAACATTTCTCAAGATTGGCGTACAATACCTCTTTTCGCAATGTTTCTAAGATCGTACGTAGATGTTGGAGGTGATCCTCCAAAGATTTGCTGTACACTAATATGTCATCAAAATAAACAACACATGATTTGCCAATAAAAGCTCGTAAAACATGATTCATAAGTCGCATAAAAGTACTCGGAGCGTTTGTAAGTCCGAATGGCATTACCAACCATTCATACAAACCTAACTTTGTTTTGAAAGCCATTTTCCACTCATCGCCTTCCCGCATCCTAATTTGGTGATAGCCGCTTTTGAGATCAATCTTTGTGAAGATTCGAGCTCCACTTAACTCGTCGAGCATATCATCGAGTCGGGGTATCGGGTGTCGGTATTTAACGGTAATCTTGTTAATGGCACGACAGTTGACACACATTCGCCACGAACCATCTTTCTTTGGCACTAGTAACACCGGTACCGCGCATGGACTAAGGCTTTCTCGGATATATCCCTTTTCTAGCAGTTCAGTGATTTGCTTTTGGAGTTCTTTTGTTTCTTCGAGATTGCTCCAGTACGCAGGTCGATTGGGCAGAGAAGCCCCCAGCACCAAGTCAATTTGGTGTTCTATGCCTCGAATGGGCGGTAAACCACTTGGTAACTCCTCTGGAAATATGTCCTTGAATTCCTGAATCAGAGACAACACAGAAGAAGGAAGATTCTCGGGTAAGTTGTTAGTGTTCAAAAACGATTCCTTGTATAGTAAGACATACATCGGTTGTCTCACACACAAAGCTTTTCGAATATCTCTTGCTTTTGCAAAAACACTCATTTTTCCATTTTCTTTTTCTTCATTCGTTTCCTCTTCTTTTTGTTCACACTCTCTTGTTTTATCACTTAATTTCTTGCCCCTCTTTTTTTTAAAATTTTTCTCTTTTTCTTTCTCATTTTTCCGCTCGCTTTCTTTTGATTTTTCTATTGATGCCTCCATTTTCAACTGATCTTCGTAAACTTGCTTGGGTGTTAGCGGAGCTAATGTCACGTTTCGGCCCAAGTATTTAAAAGTGTACCGATTAGTGTAGCCGTCATGGATTGCTTGCTTGTCAAATTGCCAAGGTCGTCCAAGCAGGAGATGTCCCGCTAGCATCGGAACCACATCGCACAAGACCTCATCTTGATACTTCCCTATTGTAAAGGGAACCAAAACTTGTTTTGTGACTTTAAGTTCTCCCGCGTCATTAGCCATTATAGCTTATACGGATGGGGATGTTTTGTGGTAGTCAATCCAAGTTTCTCCACCAATATGGTGCTAGCCACATTAGTACAGCTTCCTCCGTCAATAATGACGCAACAAATCTTCCCCTTTATTTGGCAACAAGTATGGAAGATGTTTTCGCGTTGTTGTTCATTTTCGACACCTTGTAAACTTAGGCTCCTTTTTACCACCAAGATTTCTCCACTTTCGGCTTGTTCTACCTCTTTCTCATCTTGGGATGTCTCACTGGCATCATCTTTCTTTTCACTTTCGGATTCAATCTCGCCATTATCTCGAACAAACATAGTGTTTCGGTTTGGACATTGACTTGCAATATGTCCTCGTCCCAAACATTTGAAACACTTAATGTCTCGGGATCGATTTGGAAGAGCTTCCAGTTTGCCCTTGCTCGTTTCACCGATCGGTTTGTTAGATTTGGGTGCGCCACTTGTTTCTTTGGCTCGGTTCGGTATGTCCTTTTTGTTGTTCACTTGCCCCCACTTAGATGTTGAAGCATGATTGGGGGTTGCTCTAGGCGTAGCTTTTCGTTTCAGCTGTTTTTCGACCTTTATTACCATGTAGACCATTTCGATGATATCGATGTAATGGTGTAATTCTACAATATTTGTGATATCTCGATTAAGGCCAGCGCTAAATCGTGCCATGGTGGCTTCTCGTTCTTCTTCTACATTAGCTCGGATCATGGCCACTTCCATCTCCTTGTAGTAATCTTCCACGCTTCGGTGACCCTGAGTTAGGCTTTGCAACTTTTGATGCAACTCGCGGTGATAGTAGGTTGGGGTGAATCTTTTCCGCATTAATGCCTTCATTTCTGCCCATGTGGATATTGGGCGTTCACCATCCCGTCTTCGACTCGTCGTTAATTGATCCTACCAAATGAGGGCGTAATCAGAAAATTCGATGGCAGCAAGTTTCACCTTAATATATTCTGAATAATTATGACAGTCGAAGATTAATTCCACCTTCTTTTCCCACTCAAGGTAGGCTTCCGGATCGGATCGCCCTTGAAAAGCAGGAATCGCCATTTTAATGTTCTTCAAGTCGTTATCGGCCCATTCTCGATCCCTTCGCTCACGGACTCGTGGACCTCCTCTTCGTTCATCGTGTTCGAAAGCCGGGTTGCTGTCGGCTTCACTTGGTTCGTAGACGTCGTTGTTACGTAACCAAGGTTGTTCTCGTCCCCTTCTCGAAATTGGAGGAGTATTTGCTCGAGGTCTTCGTTCATCTCTTTGATCTAATCGTTCACTGATTGTTCTGAACATTCGTGTGATTTCTTGCATTACTATTTGCAATTCTGGATCTCTCCCTTCAGGATCAGTCCTTCGGGGTTGCAATCTTCTTCCACCTCCGGCGGCGTCGGATGCTTCGTCACTTATTATTCGACGTTCGGGGCTCCTAGACATGTTTTTAAACAAAATTAATGAATCCTCACTACAATCCTCACTTGTTTACTCACAAAGAAAATTATCGATACTCACACTCGTGTTTTTACTCAATTTTGGCTTTTTCCTTAATGTATTCACTCTTGCCTTTTACCGCTCGAATTCACTCTTCTAGATTCTAGAAGGTTGTCTTTGACTTACTAGCAACTCGTAGGTCGTTTCGAGAGTTAAAAAGGTAAGTTTGGTCTCGGAAATGGGTAGGCTTAGAAAGGAAAGAAATGTGCGAATCAAGCTAATTGAGCATGAAGCTGGGAAGCAGTTTAATGTAGAAAAACCAAGAGATGACCAAGATATGTTGAAGGAGGTAACAATTGCGAGGAAGTCAACTATAGTTGATTCCCAACATCTTATAGAGCTAACTAATTATACAGACAAGGGCTCGTCTCAGTTAGTATACTTTGTAAAACACTGGGAATATAAGCAAGCAAATGTCGTTTGTCTTCTTAGAGAAGAACTTGACAATCTAAACATGCCGAGATAGGAAGAGGTTTTTTTTTTTAACTTGATTTTTTTTTGAACTTTTTTTTTGTATCTCTTTTTTTTTGAACTTCAAATACAATATATGCTAGATACAATGAAAATAAAATACAGTTTTTTTTGATTTTTTTTGAAACTTACTCAGAAAAACTCAAGACGATCAAAATGTGCCTAATTTGATTAGCTCTGATACCAGATGATAACGGTCCGTCTCGGGTTAGGAGGCGAATCGTAAATGTTGCCCGATCGTAAATTAGGTAGTTGCTCGTTTAATTAACAAAAGGATAATTTTATTGGAAATAAAAATCTCTGAAAGGTAAAGATAGGTGATAGGTTGAGATGGATACGTATTTGAAACAAGAAAGAACCTTTAATAAAAATTAAAGACCCAAATCTTATAGGTTTCAAATTGATGGAATGAGTTTTGAAATAAAACCGAGACCCACTATCTAGCGAGATAGGAACCAACGGTATAAGTAAATGAACGCCACACCCGTTAGGATGATAAGTTCAAAACAAGGAAAGAACGACGCCACTAGAAAACTAGATAAGTCAATTCAAACCTCGAGAATAAGGAGAGTGAATACTCACCAAAAGAAATGCTTCTTTCATTCAAATTCAAGTTCTGTCTCAAAAATGAAAAATTAACAAGCTATTTATAGCTTGTCATAGCTATTACAATTCTATTTTTTTATTTTTTTATTTATTTTTTTTACTTGGTGTGCCGTCCACTTAAATTTGGCATATGCTATCTAATCCTTTCAATTCCACTTTGATCTTGCCGTCCAGGCATTTGTTCCACTAAGCAACATACAACAATTGTTTATTCCATCATGATTTGCACTCCAATTTATTTATTCCAAAAACATTGCCGTCCATATAGCACCATTCATCTACTTTTGAAAGATAATGATTTTATTTCACATGTGCTTGTATTAACCCCCTTTTAAAATGCTCCCATTTGACACCTGTAAAATTTAATTGAACATTAAGCACAAACAAAGGAACATATTAACACTTATACTAATAAAATAAAAAATAAAAATTGACTGAAGGCAAATTAAATATGCCTAATAAAATGTTAAATGAACTAGTAACCGAATTAGCTAGTATATTCGACTTCAAATAAATTGTAGATGTTCGGCGTGTTTTTGTAGTCTTTTCTTTTGTCGTTCCAAATTTGTGCCACTAAAGCTGAAATGACGTTTTTAAATTGTTTAGCACGGCTACGCGTAATTGGTCCATTGGGCAGTTCAAGGGTGTCTCGATTGAGTTCTGTTATAGGTGCGTTCATATCAGTTTTACTTTCAATGCCTTAGAGAATTTCCATGAGAATTCTCATCTTTCAAGAGTTAGTCTGACTTAGGCAAATTTGAAGGAAATGAATCACCTAAGGTCATGGGTTTGCAAGATTAAAGTTCTAGCCCCCTGACATTCACTTGGATTTACATTTTTATCGGTGTGACAAATTGAGTAGAATCTGGAATGACCAAAGGTAGAGTTTAGTATTTTTATTAGGTTAACATTTTAATGTAATGTAATTTTTGGAATGTAATTGTTGGGGGAAAAGTAACATTACAAAGTTTGGTACACAATTTGTACTAAAAAAGTTATATTTACGTGTGTTATTCACAAAATGCTTTACTATGAAAACTCGAAACGGTTTGGGCTAGAGGGCCCTATATCGTGTGTTGTGCTGCATGGTGAGGTTGGACCCTAGAATTCTTTAGACCTTGCAGGCTTCTCCATCTAAATATTACTGCCTTAGGATCATAAGACGATACTTTGTAGGAAAGGCATTAAGATGTGATCATGGTTGAGCAAGTAGTAGCTAGACTAGCTACTAGTCTTGTGGGAATCCTGAGATGTAACATCCCTTACCCGTATTCAACGCCAGAATCAGGTACGAGGTATTACTGGACTTAACATAATTAATCATACAAAATCGGGCCATAAATTTCCATTCCAACTTAAAGCTTTTCATTCATTTTCATAGCGTCTCTATTATGGGCCTACGAGACCCGAAACATACATATAGAGTGGTTCGGGACTGAACCGGAAGCTTACGAACACTTAGAAAATTTTTGCTCAAAACAGGGCCACACGCCCATGTCTATGTCCCGTGTCCCTCACACGGCCATGACATGCCCGTGTGTGAAAACCTTGACATTTTGTTTATGACGTCAGCAGACATTTAGGGTCACATGGCTGAGTCACATGCCCATGTGCTAGGCCGTGTGGTGAATTTAATTCTCTCAATTAATGTGCAGACTTCACACGGCCTGGGCACACGCCCATGTCCTGAGGCCGTGTCCTTCATATGGCTGAGACATACGGTGGTGTCTCTGCCCGTGTGTTTACTACTGGGCATTCTATTTTGCTAAATTTGGATGCAAGGGACACACGGCCTATCAACACGCCCACGGGGCTGACCGTGTGTCACACACGGCCTAGACACACGCCCGTGTGTCTACCCGTGTAGACAAATATAAGGCTATTTACCAAGCCATTTGCCACCCTGAAAAGTAACCACACTTATACCATTTCCAGCAACACATAGCATAACAATAATGCACTTCTAATATCCACAATCAACACATCCACACCTTAATTTCACATTGAGTTCATCATGCATATACTTCACACATTACTCGTTTAATTGCGCAAACTTGCACTTTATGAATTTCATCATCATTGAATAGATATAACTTAACTAGTATTGGCCAATTCCAATGGCCATTTACAAAATGAAATAAGTAACATTAATAGCTAACACATTGGCTAACCAATATGACATATAACAAAATCATCAAGTTCCTATACATGCCATACCCATGAAACACCCCAAACCCGGCCCACGAGCCCTGACCGGATCTGGTATGTTCCTCGAAGAAAACCGGTTCAAAATTCTTTTGTTACTTAGGAAAAACTTGAATGTTTTGAAAGAAGGTTTGTTTTGGGTTGGGCTTGAGTTAAAAACGAGTTTATTTTATATTGAAAACCCATTTATTTCAGGTGACAAAATAATTAGAGTTTATTTTAAATTAAATTGACTTAATCTTTGATAATTAAAATTTAATAACATAGTAAATAAAACAGAAATAAAATAATTCACTATGGCCTTATTACATCAAAATAATTCCCAAAATTAAATTAAAGTACTTAATGAAATAAAAATCCAAATTAATTAAATTTCTTGCTGTGCATGGCCACCTTTGAGCTCCTGCCGACCCGGTCCATTACTGATCGTCACCTGAAAAAGATTCCCACAACGGGGTGAGTCAAACAGACTCAATGTGTACACAACACTAAAATTTAATAGCTTAGGCAAACCATACATGTCATATACTCATAATAATACAAGATAATGATGCAATCCCGAACCCAAACCTAGTTAGCCATCCGCTACACTTCGACCAACCTGCACACCGTGGGGACTACTAAGTCGACCCTCCATCCGCTACACACCATCGAAGGCAGTCGCTGCAGTCGACGTGCTCATCGCCCTTATAGTTTCGTGGTCTTAGGTCACCACTTTCAGATTTCGTGGTCTTAGGTCACCACATTCAGATATCGTGGTCTTAGGTCACCACATTCACTTCCCCTTTTCAATAACCCGTATGCCCCAGATTATATATGCCATGCATTTCACATTCTTATTACTTTTCACATGTTAATTATAACATATTTCATAATCCTAGTAGGAGTAGGAAACGTACCTGAGTACTTTGTACCACATAAGGGTACCTTAGCCATATTCACATTCTTATACATACTTATATTAAATATTGCCATATCACGTATTAAAAGATAGTGTGGGGTACACACCTGATTCGCTTAGGGTTTCCAATCCAAATCCCGAAAAGCTTGATCTAATGCCTTAGATCTTAGATCTCTACATTTAATCAATCATTTAATACTTAGTAAAGAGCCATTCGGCCATAAAACCAAATCCTAGTAGGATTAGTACACTAAAACTTACCTTGTTGCCGATTTCTCTAACACTCAAATCCCAAAACTTTGCTTATGCTCTTTCCTTGTATTCGGCCAACTCTAGATCCCTTTAACATATTAGTTTTCGGCTTTAAAGATAATAAAAGATAGATCCAAACACTGAAATAAGCCTTGGCCGAATGCTATAGGTACTTACCTTGTGGATTTTAAATCCCGAAACTCACCGAATAACTAGGGAACACGTAGCCTATGGTGTACCTTCGGGAAAAGAACTTCTCCTTCCTTGTAGTCAACACTTAATAAATCCCGAAAGATCTCTTCAAAGTTTCGGCAACAAGATATTAAGGGTATTAGAATCTTAATTTCGACAGCCTTAAAAGAAATAGAATGAGAATCTAACCTAATCTTACCCTTACTGAAGAATTCGATGGAACTCTTGCTTGAACCCTTAGCAGTATTCGGCTATGGCTTTGATGTGGATAACAATTTCGGCTCTTGAGGCTTAGTGAGAAATCGGCTAGGGCTATTGGCATCTTCGGCTTTTGATTGTGTTTGTAATAGAAGAAGAAAAGAAAAGAGAAAAAGAGAATAATGGCAAAGAGAATTCGGCAGAGAGAAGAGGAAAAACTTTAGAGAATTTCGGCAGAGGTTTTCTTGAAGAGAAAAGAATGAATGAAGAATAGCCTTACTCTTCCTTTTATAGCCTAAATTACTAGGCTAGAGTCCCTTACTTGGCCACCACTCTCATATCTTTATCACTTTATTTAAAAATTAAAGAATAAATCCTCATTTATCTCTTGAAAATAATCTAAAATAAATCCATTATTTATCCCTTATTTATCCACCCTTTATCTCTTAAAAATAAAAGAATAAAAGCTCCTAGAATTTAGCCATGTGCCGTCCAACTCCCTTGCTCCTTGCAGCAAAATAAAACTCTTTTATTTGCTCCCCAAGTGACTCGAACCCAGGCCCTATTGCACCTGCTTGTGGCGTCAACTCCAGAGGCCCTAAGTGGTACCTCCAAGCCACTTAGACAAGCCCAATTGTATGTCATATTTCACCCATAAATTTCCTTAAGGCCACCCTGCTTTACTTCCCTCTCTTAACCTCAGAACTTAACTTTTCCTAAAACGTTTCCTTACATTTCCTTACATTTCCTTACATTTCCAAGTTTCCAAAAATGTTCGTTTGCCTCCTTTAAACTTAACATTTCTTACATTTCCAAGTTTCCAGAAATGTTCACTTTCCTCTTTTGAAACTCAACATTCCTAAATCATTTCCTTACATTTCCAGGACATTTCCCTACATTTCCTTACATCTTAGGGTTCCTAAAACTCATCAGAACACATCCAACACATCCAACACACCCACTGAGCCCACTATCTCATGAATTACGAACGAACGCATAACCCCTAATCTAGGATGTTACAACCCAAAATAATCAAACTTTACTATACCCAAAAGAATAGCTTGATAGTGTGAATCGAGCTCCGATGTCCTTCGATCCCCGAGCTAGCTTAGCGATACTACAAGGAAAGGGAAAAGAGAGGGAGTAAGCATAAAGCTTAGTAAGTTTGTATGTAATAGATAACAACATAAAGTTTTGTAATAACATCCACATATTCCATTATGAATTAACACAAAATTCTTAAGCAACATTGACATGGCTTACTCATACTCACTCTTACCAATCACATATCACATACCAGACTCATTTCTCGTGAGTTTCGCATATGTACCTGTATCTCTCCATCACATAAATTTAGCCCTTTTTCCATCTTTAACATAAACTTTAATTCTTTACCCCGTTGAACCACTTGGAATATCGAAGGATACTCGGAAATTGTCATACACGTAGTAAGATGCCAATGTCATATCCCAGATATGGTCTTACATGGGATCACATGTCGATGCCGATGCCATATCCTAGATATGGTCTTATACAGGATGTAACAACCCTTACCCGTATTCGATGCTGGAACAGGGTATGAGGCATTACTAGACTTATACGCAAACAATCATACCATACCGAGACTTGACTTTCCACTCCAAATTAAAACCTTTGGTAACACCTCTAAAACAAGCCTACGAGGCCTAAATCACGCTTTAGAAATGGTTCGGGATCAAATCGAGCTCCTTTGAAGCTCTCTAGAAAATCTTAGAAATTTTTCACTAAACAGTACACACGCCCGTGTGGGGAAAGGGACACGCCCGTGTGGCATATCACATGCCCGTGTTCCAGACCCGTGTGGATTTATTTATCAAATTGAACCTTCAGGGGTTTTCACACGGCTGGACACATGCCTGTGTCCCTGGCCCGTGTCCCTCACACGGCCTCGACAAGCCTGTGTCTTAGCCCGCGTGCAAAAACCTTGGCATTCTGTTTCTGACGTCATCACCCCATAAGTGTTACACGGCCAAGGCACACGCCCGTGTCCTTCGACCGTGTGACAAATTAAATTCCAAATTTCAGGTGCAGACTTCACACGGCCTGGGCACACGCCCATGTCTATGGCCGTGCCTTCCACACGGCTGAGACACACGGCCGTGTCTCTACCCGTGTGTTTACTACTAAGCATACTGACTTGTAAAACTAGCATGCAAGGGGACACACGGCCCAACCACATGCCCACGAGGCTGACCGTGCGTCACACACGGCCTAGACACACGCCCGTGTGCCTACCCGTGTGGACAAGAACAAGGCTATTTGCCAAGCTCTTTCTATCACCCTAACCCATACAAACATAAATCACATTCAACCAACAACCTGTTCATGCATATTTAAACCAAGTAAATCAACATGCTACTTGCAGAATCATGAATAACCTCATATTTTCATAGATTAATAAGAAGGAGCCACACTATGGCCTTATACAAAAGAGTTCATCTTTGAATGAGCCAACACATGTGGCCAAAACAATATGACATTCAACTAAGTCTAGTCCCTATACACGCTATACTCAAAATACTAGGTCTAAATATACCAAGTTGTGTTGATAGTGTGGGTGATCTTCGGATTATCTTCGTATCTCGAGCTGGCACTTTGACACTATAAAACAAGGGAAAAGAGAAGGGAGTAAGCTTTAAGCTTAGTAAGTCTACATGTAAACAATAAACAACATACCATATGTTAATCAATAAAAAACATTACATACTATGTAAAAACAATTCGTATTCTCATAATCATGCTTACTCATCTAAACTCTTACCACATCCCAACCACATATCATATACAGTGCTCACATTTACTTGTACTTATACCTTGCACTTATCACCACAAAGCCACATGAAACATTTACTTAAACAAGTTTCTCGATGAACCCTTCAAAATAATACAAGATATCCGGTGGTTTTGCACACAGCCCACCATTAATCAATAATAGGGTGGTATCGCACACAACCCACCAACAATGATAATTACGGTGGTATCGCATGTAATGGCCTGAATTTTCAAGTGGTGTCGGAACGGTGATTCGAGGTCACTAAATCCGACAAGTGAGTAGAAAATATTATTAATTTAGTGAGTATAAGTTAAATGTGAAGTTAGGAAAATTTTTGAAATAGTGAATAGTATACTAGAAATAAATATTAAAATAATTAGAATCGAAAACGAGGTATCGATACCTCGGAGATTTTTAATTGAGCCATAAATATTTTTATAAATATTCATGGAGTTTTAATAAGTTAGTATTAAAGTTTCGTCAAAAAATTTTAAAGTTCCGATTGTTAATTGAACAAAAAGGACTAAATTGTAACAAATGTAAAATTATGAAAAATGATTAAATAGCTTAAATGATAAAAGAAAGAGGGCTTAAAAGCCAAATAGACCCAAGGTCTATTTGGGCTGGACGGCAAGGGCATGAAATCAGCAAGAAAATAAGGAGAATTAAGGACAAAAGTGGAATTATCTAGACTTCTCTTTATTTTTCTGCATTCTCATCAGCAAAAACACCATAAAAGGGTTTCTTAAGCTGTTTTTTCATACTTTTACTGCAAGTAAGTTCAATTCTTGATTATTTCTTGAAATTTTTGTGTTTTTGTGACTTTTACAACTAGGTCCACTTGTTGAATTCATTAGTTTTAGATTTTATGAATGAAATTAAAAGTTGCTATGAATATGTGTTGGAAGTATATGCTGATTTAGCATGGAATTAGAGCTTTAAATTGTTTATATGCTGATTTTATTGAAAGAATTGAATAGAAAATGAATGTTTGAGACCTAATTGTAAAATAGTTTGAAGTTAGAGTTTTATGTGGAAATTCTGAATTTCAATAGTTGTGAAATAACTTATAAAGTTTAGGTAAATTATTAATTGAGAAAAATTAGCTTAATTGAGGGGTTAATTGAGCAAGGACTGAATTGTATGAACTGTGAAATTTAGGGCAAAATGGAAATCAACACTTTGCACTAAAACAGTTTTGGACAGCAGCAGTAGTCTAACTTTGAAAAATTACCAAAAAGTTGTAGAAATCGAATTAAAGGATGAATAAAATATTAAATTAAATCTTATTGAGTCTAGTTTCTTATAGAAGAAACGGTGTAAGCAATGGAATTGTAAATCATGAGATAAAATAGGTTTTGTGAGACAAGGTTAGAATGATTTTGGGTTCCCCTGTTCTAACTTTGGAAAATCATAAAAATTGGTAGAATAATAATTAGGGGCTTAAATTTATATGTTTAAAATCCTTAATGAGTCTATTTTCAAGAGAAACAAATAGAAACATCATCCGAATCCTGTACGAGAAGGTAATTAATTTTTAGTGAACAAGGGTCGGAACTACAGACAACAGAATAGGGGTGACTTTAAAAAATTAACTGTACTTATTAGCTACACGATAAATTATGAAAATTTTATGTTAAGAATATATGTGAGTCTAGTTTTAGGGAAAATTAGCGAATCTTAGTTTGGAGTTCTGTAGCTCAAGATAAAAATAATTTAGTGACTATGACTCAAGGTGACAGCTCTAAATGAACTATAAATAATAATAGAATTATAGAGAATGCTACATATGAACATGACATGTATTGAATTGATGATTAAATTTATTTATTTAGATCCGGAAAACTCAAATACGAAGCTAGATCGAGGAAAGGAAAAAGTCCCGGATTAGTGGATTTTTGTGTACGAACAAGTATCGAGGTAAGTTCGTGTAACTTGAATTATATTCTTAAATACTTGAAATGTATGTTATTGATGTGAATATGATTTGAATATTCATTGTATGAAAGTTGATGAAACATTGATATATTTGATAAAAAGGGGAAGAAATCCCGGTTGAATGAAAGGAAAATTTGATGGATCTCTGAAAAGGAATTGACGGTAAAAAGGATCTAGCCCGGTCGGGTGATCCTATTCTGATATAGCCCTCCCGAAGAATATGTGGAAAATGGATTTAGCCCGGACGGGTAATCCGAATTAGGGTCTGAATTTAGCTTGGACTGGTAATTCAGATCCAAGCTCATTAGAGTAATTATCATAGGAGGGGATTTAGCCTGGACTGATAATCCTGACAATACTCTATGAGTTTATATTACAGGGGATTAAGCCTGGACCGGTAATCCCGCTGTAAGGATGAGGTTCGTGGGAGTGTGCTCTCTGGAAAAAGGGTATACCTATATGTGTATGAATTGACGGACCCAGAATTGTACACAAAAGTGTACTACTGAATATCCATCAAAATTTCAAGAAATTCAACTGGATAAATATGAGAAATGGAAGAACATGAAAATTATGGAATTGATGAGCTCATCAATCATTTATCTTTGTATTGAATTTATATGATGTTACTTAACTAATGCAAAATTTGAGTTTGTATGTGATAGGTATATGTTTATGTGAATTGGATGTGTGCTTGTGTTGTTAAATGATGGATGTATAAGTATGGTAAGTATAATTCCTGTTGCATGAACTTACTAAGCACCATGTGCTTACCCCGTTCTCTTTTTCCCTATTTTGTAATGCTCGTGAGCTCGAAGGTTGGAGATTAGTCGGAGCCTTATCACACTATCAACCCATATCTTTTGGCATATGAAAATGACTTATTTTGAAAGAATGGCATGTATAGACTAAATATCAATATTTACATGGAAATGGATGTTTGTAACTTAGTTATTGGCATGGCTAGAGTAAATATAATTTTGGGATTTTGCGAAAAATTCTCTATGATTCTGATTTGGTTCCGTAAGTTTCGATAATGCCTTGTACCCTATTCCGGTGACGAATACGGGTAAGGGGTGTTACATCGCACATAGCCCACCAATAAAGATAATAAATACGATGGTATCGCACATAGCCCATCGTTAATAAATGACAAGGTGGTATCATACATAGCC
Organism: Gossypium australe; assembly: GCA_005393395.2. Lineage (NCBI taxonomy): Eukaryota > Viridiplantae > Streptophyta > Magnoliopsida > Malvales > Malvaceae > Gossypium > Gossypium australe. The sequence continues at coordinate 62,351,187 of CM016620.1, forward strand.
CACCAAATTTACATATTTACGGATATTCACCCGTACCCACATTTCTCTTCCGAAGGTTCATCCGAGAGTTTTCACATTTTCTACTATTTCAATAATTCCCACCAATAAGTAAATTTCATCCATACAATGCATTAATATTTAAAGCATTCGTAATAGAGATGTATCGTTTACACATAAACTTACTTCGTTGCAAAATATGTTAATTTGCGGTTTAGTCCGTAACCTTGCCTTTTCCCCGGTCAAGGTTGTTTCCACGTTCTTCTTGGTCTATAAAAATAAAATTTACTCATTTAATCACTATATAACTCAAATCACTTCCAAATTTCTACTTTGGCAAAAATAACCGTTTTGCCCTTATACTTTGGCAAAATTACGATTTTGCCTCCAGGCTTGTAAAATGAAATGTGTTCATTTTTCACACACTCAAGCCTAGCCGATTCATATTCCCTCTAATAGCAACTCAAGGTTTCAATTATTTCAGGCATTTACTACTCAATTTACAACCTTTACAAAAAGGTCATTTTAGGTGTTTTCATGGAAACACCTTTCACAACAATTGTGTATTTAACACCCATGATTCATTTTCTTCCCTAAAACTCAGTAAAAAACATAAGTAATCTCATGGAAAGTCCCTAAACTTTCAACCATTTTGCAAAATAGTCCCCTCATTAGCTAGCTTAAGCTTTGGGGGTTCCAAAAGTACAAAAATTATCAAGAAAGACCTCTAAAATCACTTGCTTGCTAGAGGATGTCTTGGCTGAAAGTTTGAGCTTCAAAACCCCTATTTCTTGCTAAAAATTTTGGTGGAGAAGATGAAGAGAAAAGATAATATCTTTCTTTTCTTTATTTTATGGTTAAAAATCAATTTAGTCACCAAATTTTTACCTAACCAATTGACCTTGTCTCATCCTTGTCCCTATGGCCGGCCAACACCCTCTCATTGGCCTAATTGCATATTAAGGACCTCCAATTTAAAGTTCTATAGCTATTTGACACCTCTAGCTTGTAAAATAAAACTTTCGCACTTTATGCGATTTAGTCCTTTTTCACAATTGAGCATGCAATCACCAAAAGTTAATGCACCAAAATTTTCATACATCCATATAATTATGCCATAAAACATAAAATAATATCAAAATAATTTTCTTCAACCTCGGATTAGTGGTCCCGAAACCACTGTTCTGACTAGCCCCAAAATTGGGTTGTTACACGGGATCTCATATCAATGTTGACGCCATATCCCAGATATGGTCTTACACGAGATCGTTTGTCGATGTCATGTCCCAGACATGGTCTTATACGATTTCATACCGAAGCCAGGTCCCAAACGTGGTCTTACACGAAATCACTATTCGATGCCGATGCCATATCCTAGATATGGTCTTACACGTGATCTCAATTCCATGTCGAGGCCATATCCCAGATACGGTCTTATACGGGACCTCATTAATCTAATGTTGTGACAAGGGTATCCTTTCTATTCCTAAGGTTCAACCGGGACTTCGTTATAGTAAGACTTCATTATTTTTTTATCGAGACCTCATTAACCAATTTCATAAAAAGAATATACATTTCATGTAATATCAAGCATTTAAATACATAATAACATTAATTTATTACACACAAACTTACCTCGGTACCAAAATATAGATAGTTGTTCAATTTAGTCCACCATATTGTTCTTTCCTCGGTTTAGGTTCGGACTTCGTGTTTCTTGATCTATAATGACAAATTTCACTTATTTAATTATCAGATTGACTAAAACAGCCCATGAATCATACTTTGGCAAAAAATTATAATTTTACCCCTAAACTTTTACATATTTGCAAAATGGTCCCTAGGCTCGTATGTTAAATTGACTCATTTTCTTGGTTACCCAAGCCTAGCGGAACCTATCTTAAGCTTATAATAGCTCACATTTTCCTTCAAAATTGATTTCTACTACACATTTTATCACTTTTACAAATAGGTCCTTTTTAGGTGTTTCCATGAAAAATCACTTAGAGAAAGATGTTCATCACACATCAAACTTCCACATTCCTCCATTAAGCATCAAAATACATGCATATCATGGGTAAGTTTTTGAACATGAACTCTAGCTTAAAATATGGCTAGAAATAGCTAAATCGAGCTACGAGGATCTCAAAAATGTAAAGAACATTAAAAACGGGGCTAGGATGCACTTACTTTGAGCTTGAAAATGAACAAAACCCTAGCTATGACTTGTTTTCAATTTTTGGCACTTAGGGAAGAAGATGGACACCAATTTTTGAATTCTTTTTCCCTTTTTATTAATTTATTAACTAAATGACCAAAATGCCCTTAGGGCCATTCCTTGAGATTTTTCCTTTCCATGTCCATTTTTGTTCATCATGAGATATAATGGTCTAATTACTAAATAAGGACCTCTAATAAATTTTCTAATCCTATCTCATACTTAAAACTTCTAGAATCTCATATTTTTCAATTTTTTCAATTTAGTCCTAAAAGATAAATTGATCACTAAATCATAAAATTTCTTCATGAATTTTTCACACAACCATGAAAACATGTCATAGACCTCATAAAAACTATAAAACATATATTTCTACTTCGAATTTGTCGTCTTGCAATCACTATTTTGACTAAACCCTAAATCGGGCTGTTACAATTCTCCCCCCTTAGGAATTTTCGTCCCCAAAAATCTTACCGGTAAAAAGGTTTGGATATTGGTTTCTCATAGCCTCCTCATGCTCCCATGTAGCCTCTTCTACCCTTTGTCTTTGCCACAATACTTTCACAAAAGCTATACTTTTATTTCTTAACTGTTTGACTTTTCGAGCCAAAATCTTAACCGGCTCTTCGCCATAAGTCATGTCCGGTTGAATTTCAACCTCTGCCGATACAATCACATGTAAAGGATCTGATTGGTATCTTCTCAACATGGATACATGGAACACATCATGAATCCTTTGTAACCCTGATGGCAAAGCCAACCGATATGCTATCGACCCTATCCTCTCGGTAATCTCATACGGTCCGATAAAGCGCGGACTCAATTTGCCTTTCGGGCCAAACCTTAAAACTTTCTTCCATGGAGATACTTTCAGGAAAACCTTATCACTAACCTGAAATTCAATCTCTTTTCGTTTCAAATCTGTGTAGAATTTCTGTCTATCCGGCAGTTTTCAAACAATCACGAATTACTTTTACTTTTTCTTCGGTTTCCCTGACTAAATCAACTCCGTGAATCTAATTCTCTCTGAGTTCGGTCCAATACAAGGGCGTTCGACACTTACGCCCGTACAATGCCTCATAAGGCGCCATTTTCAAACTCGACTGAAAACTATTGTTATAGCCAAATTCCACCAATGGTAAATACTTTTCCCAACTACCTTGGAATTCCAAAACACAACATCGGAGCATGTCTTCAAGTATCTGTATTACCCTCTCCGGCTTTCCATCGATTTGCGGATGGAAAGCTATACTAAAATTCAACTTTGTACCCAAGGCTTCTTGTAACTTGTTCCAAAATCGTGATGTAAATCTCGGATATCTATCCGAAATAATCGACAAGGGCACTCCGTGCAATCTCACAATTTCAGAAATATATAGTTCGGCTAATTTATCAAGTGAGTAGTCAGTACATACTGGAATAAAATGACCCGATTTTGTGAGCCTATCAACCTCAACCCAAACGGCATCCTTCTTTTTTGGTGTCAAAGGCAAACCCGTCACAAAATCCATAGTAATTCTGTCCCATTTCCACTCAGGAACCATCACCGGCTGAAGTGAACCGGAAGGTACTTGGTGTTCAATTTTCACTTATTGAAAAATCAAGCATCTCGATACGAACTCGGAAATATCTTTCTTCATACTTGGCCACCAATACCATTTCTTCAAGTCATTATACATCTTTGTACTGCCTGGATGAACAGATAAACATCCACTATGTGCTTCGTGTAAAATTTTCTGAATAAGCTCATCATCTCTCGGTACACAGACCCTATCGCGGAACATCAAACATCCATCAGAACTAATCCGAAAGTCTGACTCCATACTGGATTCACATTGAACTCTATTAGCTTGCAAATCACTGTCGCCTTTCTGAGCTTCACAAATCTCTTAGAGAAACATCGGTCTAGCTCTCAACTCAACTAGAATAAAACCATCATCTGATAAAGCCAACCATGTATTCATAGCCCTCAATACAAACAAGGATTTCCTACTCAAGGCATCGGCAACTACGTTCGCCTTTCCCCGATGGTAGTCAATCATTAATTCGTAATCTTTTAGCAACTCCAACCATCTCTTTTACCGTAAATTCAAATCCTTTGAGTCATCAAGTACTTTAGACTTTTATGATCAGTGAATACCCGGCATTTCTCGCCATATAAATGGTGTCTCCAAATCTTAAACGCAAATACAATGGCAGCTAACTCCAAATCATGTGTCGGATAATTTTTCTCGTGCGGTTTCAGCTGTCTCGAGGCATAAGCTATCACCTTGCCCTCTTGCATAAGTACACAATCCAATCCATTCAAGGATGCATTACTATAAACCACAAATTCTTTTCCCGGTTCAGGTTGTACTAAAACTGGAGCCTCAGTCAACAATGCCTTTAGTTTCTCAAAACTCTGTTGGCACTTTTCTGTCCATTCGAACTTAACATCTTTTTGTAACAACCTCGTAATCAGAGTAGTTATCATGGAAAATCCTTTGCAAACCGTCTGTAATAACTAGTTAGGCCTAGAAAACTCCTAACCTTTGATACATTCTTCGGCAGTTTCCATTCAAAAATGGCTGAAATCTTTTCCGAGTCAACTCTAATGCCATCACCTAAAACAATATGACCCAAAAATCCTACTTCTTTAATCCAAATTTCACTTTTACTAAACTTGGCATATATCTGTTTATCCCGTAAAATTTGTAAAACCGTCCTCAAGTGCTCAGCATGCTCATTCTCATCACGAGAGTAAATCAATATGTCATCAATAAAGACTACAACAAATTTATCCAAATATGGCCTAAAGATGCGGTTCATTAAATCCATAAACACGGCAGGGGCGTTTGTTAAACCAAAAGGCATAACTAGAAATTCATAATGACCATACCTTGTCCAAAATGCAGTTTTCGGCACATCTGAGTCTTTGACTCACAACTGGTAATAACCAGACCTCAAGTCTATCTTGGAAAACACAGTGGCTCCCTTCAATTGGTCAAACAAATCATCAATCCTTGGCAAGGGATACTTGTTCTTTGCATTTACCTTATAAGTTGCCGATAATATATACATAACGTCAAAGAACCATCCTTCTTTTTCACAAATAATACGGGAGCACCCCACAGAGAATAACTCGGTCTTGCGAAACCTTTATCCGTCAACTCTTGTAACTGAGCCTTCAATTCTTTCAACTCGGTTAGAGCCATCCTATACGGAGCAATCGAAATAGGCGCAGTACCAGGGGCTAACTCAATACCAAATTCAATCTCTCTAACCGGAGACAACCCGGGCAATTCTTCGAGAAATACATCTGGATACTCACATACTATCGGCATTGATTCGGTTCTTAACTCAGACTCTTTGGCATTCATCACAAAGGCAAGATAAGCTTCATATCCCTTTCTTATGTATTTCTGAGCAGACATAAAAGAAATCACTACAGGCAATCTATCCTGTTCATCTGATTCAACCCGAAGAATATCCCCATTTTCACATTTCAATTCAATAAATTTCCTTCCACAATTTGCTATCACATCATGAGCAGTTAACCAATCTATACCAAGAATTACATCGAATTCATCAAACGACAATAGCATTAGATTAGCTGAAAAATAATGACCTCTAATCATCAAAGGGGAATCTCTGCATACCTTGTCAACTAACACACATTTGCCTAGGGGATTTGACACTTTTATCACAAATTCTGTAGACTCTACAGGAATGTTCATACTAGATACTAATTTCATACAAACATATGAGTGGGTAGATCCTGGATCAATTAAAGCAATAACAAAAGTATCATAGAGAGAAAATGTACCCGTAATCACATCAGGGGATGACGCCTCTTCGCGAGCGCGAATGGCATAAGTCCTCGCAGGCGCTCTACCCTCAGAACTTGTAGTCTGCTCTCTAGGTGTATTCTTACTACTCGTTCCATTTTTCAGATTTCTCTGTGGCCTCCCTCTAGTAGTATTACCTGAACTTGCACTCTGAAATTTCTCTTTTTCAACCATCTCGGGGCAATCTCTAATGAAGTGATCTTGGGAACCACACTTGAAACAAGCCCTCTCATTTGCTCGACACTCACCGGGGTGATGTCTACCACACTATGAACATTCCGGTCTACTTGGTCGAGCATTACCAACTAAATCGAAGTGGTTTGAGCTTTAGAAACCGAGTATTGTTTACCTTTACTTCTGTTTGAGAACCCAACTGAAACGGCTGATCGAGTAGTGAACTCTCTCGATTTCTTGGATGAGGATTGAAATGACTTACCCAATTGTCTCTTCCTTGAGTCACGAGACTCAATTTCAACCTTTCTTTTCTCTTTAGCCAATTCCTCGGCCTTGCAAGCTCTCTCTACTAGCACAACAAATTCCTTCAGTTCTAGAATACCAACAAACAATCGGATGTCCTCATTTAATTCGTCCTCAAACCTCTTACACATGATGGCTTCGGTGGATACACACTCCCGAGCATATTTACTAAGCCTTACAAACTCACGTTCATATTTGGTTATCGTCATTCGACCTTGTTTTAGCTCAAGGAATTCCTTCCTTTTTTGATCGATAAACCTTTGGTTAATATACTTCTTTCAGAACTCTTCTTGGACAAATTCCCAATTAAATCTCTCCCTTGGTACAACCGACATAAGGGTGTTCCACCACTGATAAGCCGAATCTCTCAAGAGAGACACAACACATTTCATACACTCTTCGGGTGTGCAAGACAATTCATCAAATACCCTGATGGTATTTTCAAGCCAGAATTCTGCCCTTTCCGGATCGTCATCTTTATTAGTTCGAAACTCCTCAGCTCTTTATTTTCGAATTATATCAACCGGGGGCTTTTCTCATCTTACCATTTCTACAACTTGAGGAGCTACAGGGATAGGCTAAGGGTTTGGAGGGGGTGGAGCTTGTTGTTGAACGACTGGGTTCGTTCGAACTAACTCTAAGAACCACTCATTCATCATTTTAAAGAAGGCTTCCCGAGCCTCTCCTCCCTGACTCACAATCACTAGTCTATTCTCATTTTCAATTGGCACCGCCCCTTGGGTGGGGGCCAGCGCGTTACTTTCTACATCATCTGCCACTGCTCCATCGAGATCCATTTGCTATATGAAAACATATTTTAAATCGTCAAGAGTTGTCACACTATCATTATGTATATGCACATACCTATGGCATATATAGCTAGACTCTCACACATGCTACAGTAATCTAAGAAACGACTAAACCATAGCTCTGATACCACTAAATGTAACACCCATTACCCGTATTCGAAGCTAAAGCTGGGTACGAGGCATTACCAGACTTAACATACTTAATCATACAAAATCGAGCCATAGATTTTCATTCCAACTTAAAACTTTTCATTTGTTTTCGTAATGTCCTTATTATAGGCCTACCAGACCAGAAGCTTACAAACACTTAGAAAATTTTTTCTTAACAGGGCCACACATTCATGTCTATGTCTCCTGTCCCTCACACAGCCATGACACGCCCGTATCTTAGCCAGTGTGTGAAAACCTTGACATTCTGTTTATGACGTCAGCAGACATTTAGGGTCACACGGTCGAGTCACACGCCCGTGTGCTAGGCCGTGTGGCGAATTTAATTCTCGCAATTAATGTGCAGACTTCACACGGCCTGGGCACACGTCCATGTCCTGAGGCCGTGTCCTTCACACGGTTGAGACACACGGCCGTGTCTCTGCCCGTGTGTTTACTACTGGGCATTCTATTTTGCTAAATTTGGATGCAAGGGACACACGGCCTATCAACACACCCACGGGGCTGACCGTCTGTCACACACAGCCTAGACACACGCCTGTGTGTCTACCCGTGTGGACAAATATAAGGCTATTTACCAAGCCATTTGCCACCCTGAAAAGTAACCACACTTATACCATTTCCAGCAACACATAGCATAACAATAATGCACTTCTAATATCCATAATCAACACATCCACACCTTAATTTCACACTGCGTTCATCATGCATAACAATTGCGCAAGCTTGCACTTCATGAATTTCATCATCATTGAATAAATATAACTTAACTAGTATTGGCCAATTCCAATGACCATTTACAAAATGAAATAAGGAACATTAATAGCCAACACATTGGCTAACCAATATGACATATAACAAAATCACCAAGTTCCTATACATGCCATACCCAAAATAATCAAACTTTACCATACCCAAAAGAATAGCTTGATAGTGTGAATCGAGCTCCGATGTCCTTCGATCCCCATACTAGCTTGGCGATACTATAAGGAAAGGGAAAAGAGAGGGAGTAAGCATAAAGCTTAGTAAGTTTGTATGTAATAGATAACACCACAAAATCTTGTAATAACATCCACATATTCCATTATGAATTAACACAAAATTCTCAAGCAACATTGACATGGCTTACTCATGCTCACTCTTACCAACCACATATCACATACCGGGCTCATTTCTTGTGAGTTTCGCATATGTACTTGTATCACTCCATCACATAACTTTAGCCCTTTTTTCCATCTTTAACATAAACTTTAATTCTTTACCTTATTGAACCACTTGGAATATCGAAGGATACTTGAAAATTGTCATACACGTAGTAAGATGCCAATGCCATATCCCAGATATGGTTTTACATGGGATCACATGTCGATGCCGATGCCATATCTTAGATATGGTCTTATACGGGGATCTCAGATCGATGTCGACGCCATATCCCAGATATGGTCTTACACGAGATCGTATGTCGATGCCATGTCCCAGACATGGTCTTATATGATTTCATACCGAAGCCAGATCCTAGACGTGGTCTTACACGGAATCACTATTCGATACCGATGCCATATCCCAGATATGGTCTTACACGAGATCTCAATTCAATGCCGAGGCCATATCTTAAATACGGTCTTATACGGGACCTTATTAATCTAATATCGTGACATGGGTATCCTTTCTATTCCTAAGGTTCAACCAGGACTTCATTATTGTAAGACTTCATTATATTTTTCATCGAGACCTCATTAACTGATCGCTGAAATCAGAGCTTTAAAATTTATAAAAGAATGATCGAACCTGGAAACTAACTCTGACAACGATTAAAGGCAAGTGTACCTACCGAACAGTAGTATAGTTCAGGCAAGACCGGATTGTCGAACCCAAAGGAACTAAAAGTACTAATACTAACTTTCTTTTTATTATTTAGCCTTAAAAACAAAGTGAAGTTACTTTAATCTAAATTGACTACTAAGCTTAAAGGCACAAGACAAAAAGAAAAAATTGGAAAATAACTTGAAGAAAAACTCAGTTGATTACGACGATGCCCTCAGGAAGAATCCACCTAGACTTCACTTGTTATCTAACACTGAAACATATGATTTCTTTACTTAGCTTGATCCGTAAGACTCCCTAACGTATATTAAACCCTCTCTCAAGACGAATAACGTCTAACCCTAGGCTAATTAGTGGAACTCTCGTTCGCTTATAATAACCCCCTAGAATAGCAGTAAATCGATCAATGGACTCCTATATTAGGTTTCACCCTAATCCGGAAAAATCTCGTAACCCTATCTCTAGGCTTTCGATCAACTCTGCTTAATTATGCTAGATCTACTTTTAGGCAAGGTCTATTCCTCCTCCACCTAAGCACATCAGATTTGGATAAACAACATAATTAAGAACAAACTAAGTAATTATCATATAATTCAGAAATCAAATAACAAAATTCATCTAGGTTTCATCCCCTTCAAGTATCTGAGGGATTTAGTTCATGAAAAATAAAGAAAACATCTCAAGAGAAAAGATAAAACAAAACATAAGAAATCCCTAAAACTCCCTGAAGGAATTGAAGGAGAAATTCGCCGTCTTGAGTATGACTCCGGCTTCTTGGGATGGATCAACTGGCTATCTTCGAGTGATTCCCTTAACTCTGATCTTTCCGGCTTGGCTCTTTGGCCTAGCTTTGACGCCTATTTCGACTTCTGCTGAACTCTCATTCAAGTTGCCCCCTTAGGTGTTTATATAGACTTTGTGATGCCTTGCTTGGCCCCTAAGTATCCTAATTTAAGTAGAATTCCTACTAGGGTGTTTGAATAGGCTTTGGAATGTGTTTCTTTACCTCAAAGTATCCTTTCCTGAATGAAATTGCTCTTTCCAGCGATAGGGACACGGCCATGGCACACGCCCATGTGAATCGTGGCCAGGCCGTGTTCAGACTTTTAATGAGGCACGGCCGTGTGGTCTTTGGGCCAGGCCGTGTCGATTTCTCTCTTGGCCTAATTTGGTCTGTTTTAAGCCTGTTTCTCATTCTTTTCATCCTTGGGTGCTTTCCTGGGTATAAAACATAAAAACAAAGGATTAAGAGCACCTTTTTACATAAATCGAGGCTTAATTCATCCAAAAGCATACTAAATGTGGGCTTAGAATACGTTACTTTTACGGTTTATCAAATACCCCCATACTTAAGCTTTTGCTTATCCTCAAGCAAAATTCTCAACTTACAATTAAAACAAACTTCCTTGATTCATAATATTCATCAATAATGTTCCATCATAATTCAGAGATAATTCATACATGGATAATTCAACTCAAAGAGTCCTAAAGATTCAAACAATCAAAGTCATAGTTTTTATTGTGTGAGAACATAGGTGTTTCCCCTTACCTGAATAATTACCTCTGATTCGAAATCGACAAGAATTGACATCCTCACTAAAGATTCACTCAAATCACTCGAAGTGTTTAAGGTTTAAGAAAAAGCACTCATAAGTCGAACCTGAAAAGTTAATCCCATAGGCTTGGCTAGGGTTAAAGGTGAGGATAAAGGCTGAATTAGAAGGTTAGTATCGAGATTGAATTGACAAGTACCTTCCTAAAAACTACCAAAATAATAATTACATCAACTGAAAAGTAATGATCCTACTAACACAAGCTTTTCTTTTGGAGAATAAACTTTTAACTGTATAAGCTCACTTACTAATACTGAATGTACTTCGATTTTTTTTTTTTGAATAACAAACTTATCAATAATAATGGATGAATTCCACTCATAATATAATTAGGTGACTAATCAAATCAAATCTCGATTAAAGGGTAGTCAAAAAGAAGGGTGATAATAAATACAAAAGGTTTTGGGTTATTAGTAGGTGAGTCAATAAAAAGGGTTGTTAGGATCAACGGGGTTCACTAGGGGTTAATTTGTGAAGGTAGGCTTTTTAGAGGAGTGAGTGGGTTAAAACCTAGGTGCCTTTATCATCTCTGTATATCAAATCATAGATGTGGTCTCAACATGTATAAACGAGGCAAGTTCTAGAATAACAATTCATAGTTGACACACTCATAATCAATAAAGTGAGCATGAAAAAGAATATATGCTCTATAAGGCTCAAAATCTCACAAAATTTATGGGTGTTTTTTATGTCAACCTTGTATATTTCAAACTTCAAGGTAACATTCAGATTCAGGTAGACATCTTAAAAAAAAATTAATTCTGAAAATAGACTTATCATGCTTGATTCTCTAGTATCCTTTAAATTTAATCATCAATGCACAATTATCAATGACTTACTCCAAAACATATCAACAAAGATCATAAATTGTAGGAAATTTCATTCTAATCATAATATGAGAGACTTTACTTTTGAACAAGGCATAATTCAGGGATTTTCAAATAATACTATAGTTAACCCCCCACACTTAAGATGTACATTGCCCTTAATGTACAAAGATAGATAATAGCAAAATAACCATAAAAATCATAAGATTGGGGAGAGAAGTGAAACTTCTTGAATTTTGGATGAAGTCAATGGAAAGAAACCGGATAGGATTGGAGATGAATGTGGGGAAGCGTCTCGAATCGTTTGAAATTGAATCCTCGAAGTAGCCGATCTGATTTTATTGTATCCTAAGCTAAATCTAGATGAAGAATAAGAAGAAAATAATAAATGAAATAAAAATAAAAATAAAATAAAAAATAAAAGTAATAAATGGAAAACGAAAGAAGAAATCCAATTGGAAAAGAAAAAAATGGAAGGACGGGGTTTAAATAGAGATGCATCCCACGCCCGTGTATCGAGGGTGTGTCGATTTACACGGCCGCATCGCACGGCCGTGTGTCTAGGCGGGTTGGTTCACCCACGCCCATTTTCCAGATGCCATGCCCGTGGTCGATAAGTCAGTGTCCTCACACGAACATGGCCACGGTCGTGTGCAAGGCCGTGTGGGTATAGAAACATGCGCCTAAATATGAAAAGAAATAAAACTAAACTAATTAGTAGGGTTAGTACTCGGGTTGCCTCCCGAGAAGCGCTCGTCTAAAGTCTTGAGCTAGACTTACCTGTTGTACGCACAATCATGGTGGTTTGAGGAGGTGGAAATCCTTTCTCATGCGATCAACTCGGTTATGGATATAAAGTTTAAGTCGAGTAGTGTTTACCTCAAAAGTGTTGAATTTGGGATTGCTTACCTCGGTTGTGCCGTATAGGAAGACATTAAGTACCTCAAAAGTGATTTCTTCGTTTGCCTTGAGGTCTGAATTGGTGATTCGAGGGTCTTCCTTATTCAACAATACCTGATCCTCTATTTTGATGTGATTTGTTGTTCCTATCAGCTTGTCTGGGGTTTCCTTCGATTTCACTTCGTGCGGTTCCTGTTCCTCTTTGATTTGTGTTTCTTGCTCTTTTAGTTTGTCAACCCTAAGGCTTTGTTCCTTATGTGTTTCTTCCTTGTTGGCATGCGGTCTAAGATCTAGCTCAGCTAAGTGATTTCGTGATGCTTCCTGTAAAGAAGGTTGAACCGAATGATTATCAATAGAATTAACGTTCGTACCTTTATTACTCGATGTCCTAGCTGAGTCAAGAGCTTAAAGAGTGATTGTTTCGTTGTCTACACAAAGTGTGTGTTCAGTGAATTCTTCCTCTGTGTGGTCTTTCTTTATTGCATCGGGATATGGCACACGAGCTTGGTACTCTGTATTTACCGGGTTTGGTAAATCATGGCTTACCTCAACCTTACCTTCACTTACCACAGGTTCTTGCCTTGGGTCAGATTCCACTAACAATTCACTGTTATGAGCTTGTACGGCTTGGGGCCCATGATTCGGCTCAGGTTTGTAGCATTGTGGTGTTTCCTATGGTGAAAGTTGATCAATTTGATTATGAACTGAATTTACTTTCTCACCTTCATCACTTGATGTCTTTGCCGAGTCAAGAGCTTGTAGACTGATTGATTCGTCACCTACACGAAGAATGAGTTCTCCTGTACCAACATCAATTTTCGTCCTGGCAGTTGCTAAAAAGGGTCTTCCTAAAATTAAAGGAGTCGAATTGTCCTCATTCATGTCTAAGACAACAAAATCTACTAGAATATGAATTTATTAATTTTGATTAGAACATTTTCTATTATACCCCTAGGAATTCTGATAGTTTTATCAGTTAACTGAATGCTCATCCTAGTTTGTCTGGGTTTCCCTAGACCTAGTTGTTTAAACATTTTATAAGGCATAACATTGATGCTTGCCCCTAAATCAGCTAAAGCATTATCAATAGATAAACTACCAATTAAACATGGAATTGTAAAACTCCCTGGATCTTTTAATTTCCGTGGTAGTTTTTTTTGTAGAATTGCTGAGCACATTGCGTTTAGCTCCACATGCGATTCCTCGTCTAGTTTCCGTTTGTTTGTCAAAAGCTCTTTTAAAAATTTTCTATAATCGGGTATCTGCGAAAGAGCTTCGAGAAACAGTAAGTTAATATGTAATTTCTTTAAAAGTTTAAGAAACTTACCGGACTGTTCCTCTGTATCGTCTCTCTTTATCGTTTGGGATAAGGTATGCGGGGTTGGTACTCTTTGATTACTGGTTTTGGTTTTTCTTGTGTTACCTTAACTTTACCGTCATCTACCTTGCTTTCTTGTATTGAATTGGGTTCATCTAACCCTATACTCTCCTGAGCTATTATGGCTTGGAATTGCTCCTTTGGGTTAATCTCTGTGTTGCTTGGTAGACGCCCTTGCGGTCGTTCTGCCATTAACTTTGCAAGTTGACTGACTGCATTAGTGACTTCCCCAACTGATTTAGTAAGTTTTTCCATCGACGCTTGTCGATCTTCAAGTGTTCTCTCAGTTTCTTGGAAACTGTTTTCCATGTTTGCCATAAATTTTGTCAGCATCTCTTCGAGGATCGACTCCTCTTCCTGTTGGTAAGGTGGTTGTTGAAAATTTGGAGGAAGTTCCTGTCTTTGGCTATTTTGATCATCCCACGAGAAATTGGGATGGTACCTCCAACCTGCATTATAAGTGTTACCATAAAATTATTTTGAAGTCTAGGATAGTTACCCATATAGTGGACTTGTTCGTTCTCCATGCCATATCCGTAGGGTGGGTACTCAGGATTCGCCACGCCTCCACTTGATTCGTACTGCATAACTGGATGTACTGGGTCGAGGTTGTAGATATCGGCTGCTTTTGTTGGTTCTGTCCTCATGAATTGCCACTGATAATTATTTAGTGCCATCTCTAAAATTATCTGCCAAAAATAAAAAAATTAGCAAAGTAAAAAAAATGAAAAATAAAAAATAATAATGAAAATAAATTGCAATAATAATAATAATAATAACAACAATAATAATAATAATAATAATAATAATAATAATAATAATAATAATAATAATAATAATAATAATAATAATAATGGCTAAAGTAATAAAAATTAAGCGTTCTTAATATTTTAGTTCCTCGGCAACGGCGCCAAAAACTTGATCGCTGAAATCAGAGCTTTAAAATTTATAAAAGAATGATCGAACCTGGAAACTAACTCTGACAACAATTAGAGGCAAGTGTACCTATCGAACAGTAGTATAGTTTAGGCAAGACCGGATTGTCAAACCCAAAGGAACTAAAAGTACTAATACTAACTTTCTTTTTATTATTTAGCCTTAAAAACAAAGTGAAGTTGCTTTAATCTAAATTGACTACTAAGCTTAAAGACACAAGACAAAAAGAACGAATTGGAAAATAACTTGAAGAAAAACTCAGTTGATTACGACGATACCCTCAGGAAGGATCCACCTAGACTTCACTTGTTATCTAACACTGAACCATATGATTTCTTTACTTAGCTTGATCCGTAAGACTCCCTAACGTATATTAAACCCTCTCTCGAGGGGAATAACGTCTAACCCTTCGCTTATAATAACCCCCTAGAATAGCAGTAAATCGATCAATGGACTCCCATATTAGGTTTCACCCTAATCCGGTAAAATCTCGTAACCCTATCTCTAGGCGTTCGATCAACTCCGCTTAATTATGCTAGACCTACTCTTAGGCAGGGTCTATTCCTCGTCCACCTAAGCACATCAGATTTGGATAAGCAACATAATTAAGAACAAACTAAGTAATTATCATATAATTCAGAAATCAAATAACAAAATTCATCTAGGTTTCATCCCTTCAGGTATCTGAGGGATTTAGTTCATGACAAATAAAGAAAACATCTCAAGAGAAAAGATAAAACAAAACATAAGAAATCCCTAAAACTCCCTGAAGGAATTGAAAGAGAAATCTGCCGTCTTGAGTATAACTCCGGCTTCTTGGGATGGATCAACTGACTATCTTCGAGTGATTCCCTTAACTCTGATCTTTCCGGCTTGGCTCTTTGGCCTAGTTTTGACGCCTATTTCGGCTTCTGCCGAACTCTCCTCTCAAGTTGCCCCCTTGGGTGTTTATATAGACTTTGTGATGCCTTGCTTGGCCCCTAAGTATCCTAATTTAAGTAGAATTCCTACTAGGGTGTTTGACTAGGCTTTGGAATGTGTTTCTTTGCCTCCAAGTATCCTTTCCCGAATGAAATTGCTCTTTCCAGCGACAGGGACACGGCCATGGCACACGCCCGTGTGAATCATGGCCAGGCCGTGTTCGGACTTTTAATGAGGCACGGCCATGTGGTCTTTGGGCCAGGCCGTGTCGATTTCTCTCTTGGCCGAATATGGTCCGTTTTAAGCCCGTTTCTCATTCTTTTCATCCTTGGGTGCTTTCCTGGGTATAAAACATGAAAACAAAGGATTAAGAGCACCTTTTTACATAAATCGAGGCTTAATTCATCCGAAAGCATACTAAATATGGGCTTAGAATATGTTACTTTTACATTTTATCATTAACCAATTTCATAAAAAGAATATACATTTCATGTAATATCAAGTATTTAAATACATAATAACATAATGTTGATTTATTACACACAAACTTACCTCGGTACCAAAATATAGATAGTTGTTCAATTTAGTCCACCATCTTGTTCTTTCCTCGGTTTAGGTCCGGACTTCGTGTTTCTTGATCTATAATGACAAATTTCACTTATTTAATTACCAAATTGACTAAAACAGCCCATGAATCATACTTTGGCAAAAATTATTATTTTGCCCCTAAACTTTCACATATTTGCAAAATGATCCCTAGGCTCGTATGATGAAATGTACTCATTTTCTTGATTACCCAAGCCTAGCGAAACCTATCTTAAGCTTATAATAGCTCACATTTTCCTTCAAAACTGATTTTTACTACACTTTTTATCACCTTTAAAAATAGGTCCTTTTTAGGTGTTTCCATGAAAAATCACTTAGAGAAAGATGTTCATCACACATCAAACTTCCATATTCCTCCATTAAACATCAAAAGACATGCATGCCATACATGGGTAAGTTTTTGAACATGAAATCTAGCTTAAAATATGGCTAGAAATAGCTAAATCGAGCTACGAGGATCTCAAAAATGTAAAAAACATTAAAATTGGGGCTAGGATGCACTTACTTTGAGCTTGAAAATGAACAAAACCCTAGCTATGTCTTCTCTTCAATTTTCGACACTTAGGGAAGAAGATGGACACCAATTTTGACTTCTTTTTCCCTTTTTATTAATTTATTAACTAAATGACCAAAATGCCCATAAGGCCCTTCCTTGAGATTATTCCCTTCCATGTCCATTTTTGTCCATCATGAGATATAATGGTCTAATTACTAAATAAGGACCTCTAATAAATTTTCTAATGCTATCTCATACTTAAAACTTCTAGAATCTCATATTTTTCAATTTTTTCAATTTAGTCCTAAAAGATAAATTGATCACTAAATCATAAAATTTCTTCATGAATTTTTCACACAACCATGAAAACATGTCATAGACCTCATAAAAACCATAAAACATATATTTCTACTTTAGATTTGTAGTCTCGCAACTACTATTCTGACTCAGCCCTAAATCGGGTTGTTACATTAGATAATGAATGACCTAGTGTACTGATGTTGGGACGATGCACTAGCAAGAGCCTTGAGTTGAGTGCATTATATTGAGTGTTTATATGCTTAATACTAGCCTTGAGTGGGGCAAACAAGTATGGCCTTTAGAGTGGCTTTAATGGGCAATGTGTTGGGCTAGAAGCGACCTTTGGTTGGCAACAACAAAAAATTGAGTAGTGCCTTGGGTTTTGGCACATGAGATGTGTTGAGCGAGCATGGGCTTAGTGTTAGGTTCCACCAAGCCTTGAGCAAAGATACTTTGCGACTTGTACTATGACGGTTGGGGCTCAAGACCTCTTGTGGGCATGAGTGCCAAATGCATGATGGGAGTGGTTGGCCTCCTTTAGTAATGTGAATGAATGTGAATGGCCTACTAAGGCCGACCAAGTAAGAGGGCTTTGAGACAAGGCATTAATAAGAATTGAGATAGCCTATGGAAAAAGGACATGAGAAAGGTTGGCCATGGTTATGAGTAGTCATGGTGCCTCATGGATTTGTGCCATCTCAATTCAAAGAACGTTTCGTGACACCAATTACAATATTGATGTGATTAAAGCTTTTCCTTTTAGCTTCCTTATCACCCATTGCAGCTAAAAGTTTCATTGTTCAAGAAAATTTAAACACTTTATTCCAAACACCCCTATACCGGACCTAATCGTTGGTCAAGATATCGAGATGCTATATTTGTTGTCGAAGCAACGACAGTCAAATTCATTTGGTTCTGCATACTTATTTAATAAATTTGATCAATTTAAGCTTTTTATATGCCTTAGTATCATTTCTAGGTCTTATACAGGTTTATTACAGCCTTTAAAATAGTATAAAGAGGAACAATGACTAAAGTGAAAGTTTCTCAAAATTTTGGGGTGACATCATGACGTCAGGGGTTCCTTGTCATGACGTCGCAAATTGACTTAAGTCATCACAACGAGAATCCTGTTTCCAATGTTTTACCATATTTCAAGTCTTTAACATCCAAGTCCTTTTTCAAATATCATTCACATAATAAAATTCAATCAATTCAACTCATTTCACATATCATTCACATTAACCCATTTATCATATCGAATCCACATAATAAAACATGATATTAAATCAATGATAGCAAAGCTATTAAAATTAACACAATTATCAAAGTTCTACAAATAAGTCCATTAGAAGACTTACACTTACTAATACAATTTCTTCTTTCTACATACCATAACTATTACCAACATATACCAATCAATTTATCAATTAGGACTACCTTAATTCATTTTATAATCATCACTCACTTAGTACCTTAACAATATATTTGAACTTTTCTTATGTATTAGCAAATCCATTATGCAATATCGCTCTTCTATCATTTTCCCTTCTCCTCATCCTCTCCATTCCACTTCCTTAATGTTTTTATGTATATATATAAATGAATCTTTGGCTCTTAACATATCATGCTTATATGTAACATACTCTTATCAAGGATATCCATTTGAGTGACAATTTGTAACATCCTCAAAACCCCTTTGGTCGTAAATAATATGAGATAAAATCTTAGCGAAATAAGTTATAAGATCAAAGAAAACGAAAGTTGCAAGATATCAAAAGAGAGTTAAATCAATAAGCATGACATGATGTATTAAATTAAGAAAGGGACTAAATTGTAAATATTCAAAAAGTTCTATGGTACAAGTATAAATGTAATATCCCTAAAATTGATATATAATAAAAGTAGTATAAAAAGAAAGGAAGGATGAAGGAAATTTATCATCCTTCCAACGTGAGTGAAAGGGCGAGAAAGGAAGTTTTTTTCTTTACAATTTAGTCCTTTGCCATGAAAACCTACCTTTTATCGAAAATTTTTGAAAATTTCCTTAGATATTAAAGAGAGAAGATGAAGTAGAGATTATAAAGAATATGTTCATGAATTTAGAAGCAAGAAAATAGTAGATGAAAGTGGAGAAAATGAGAAGAAAAAGGAAGGAAAGTGGTGAAGATGAGAAATGCATGGAAATGAAGAAGAAATAAAGAAATTCTTGACAAGGGAGGTAAGTTTCATACTAAACCTATTTGTATTTCAATAGATTGAGTTAAATATGTTTTGAGTGAGATGTATAAAACATGTATTTAATCTAAATACTAGAAATAGAAAGTAGTTGATGAATAATAGAGATTTAAAACACTAAATTGGTAAGAAAAAATGTGATTTGTATGGTGAAAAGTACTAAGATTAAGAAATGGACATGTAATCTAAAAATAAAAATAAGTGAATAAATTGTATAGAAGTCAAAAGTATGGCAATTATGTGTAATTGAATGAAAGATAATGCAAAGAACCATGGAAAAAAATATTTTTATTAAAACAGTTTGGACAGTAACAGTGACTTAACTTTGAAAATTTACCAAAATATTAAAGAAATTAATTTATAGATTGAATTAAATTTGGAATTAAATATTATTGAGTCTAGTTTCATATGGAAGAAATGGTGAAAGAAATGGAATTTTATATTTTGAGATATATTAGTTTTCGTGAAACAAGGGCGGAGTAGATTCGAGTTCCTCTATTCTGACTTTGGAAAATCATCAAAAATTGTAAAAAAATGATTGGGCATTTAAATCTATGTTCTTAAATTCTTAGTGAGTTTATTTTTAAGATAAATAAACGAAAATATCATCTGAACCCCATACTAAGAGATAATTAATTTTTAGTAAAGAAAGGTTGAAACTGTCAAGTAGCAGAACATGGATAAATTTGAAGAATTTACTGTACTTATTGGCTAAATTATAAATTCTTAAATTTTAATTGTAAAAAGTTATACGAGTCTTAATTTCGAATTCTATAGCTCAAGATATAAATAATTTAGTGACTATAACTCAAATGGACATCTTTGATATGACCACATAAGTAAATAGTGGAATTATAGATATTGTTACATATAAGCATGTTATATAGTAAAAGATAAATATTCTAATAAAGATATACATAAAGGATGTGGAATGGAGAGGAGGAGGAGGAAATATATATATATATATATATATATATAGTAGATGAATTTGAAATGTTTCGAAATGGCTGTAAGTGATAGAATGCTTAATACATTTGAGTATGTTTAAAAGAATTGATAAAATAATAAGTGAATAATTGTTAATTGATGTGATATTGAAATCTTTGTTAAAATTTTATGAAGAATTAAATTGATTGGCACAATTTAGAAATAAATATGAAATATACATAAAGCGGGTAAACTACTTTTGAAAGTGCAAGTCCTCCAATGGTCTTATTTCTAAAACTTTAATATTTGTGTTAATTTTATAAACTTTGTTATCTTTGATTGAATATCATGTTTTTATGAGGACTTGATATTAGAAATAGATGTAAGTAGATGATATGTAAAATGAAGTGGCAGTTATGACATCTGAATACGGTTTAGGTAATGATATAAAAAATAAATAAAAATAAAACGTGGAACTTGTAGGAAAATGGTGACCACATCATGACGACAACTTCACCATGTTGCGACGTTGTTCACGACGTGGAAACCCCAACGTCCCGACGACAGTTCAAATTTTTTTATGAACTTTACAATTTGGCCTTTGATCAATTGTAGATGTTTTAATGAGCTCATGTAACTCATAATTAGTTTTTGTCATAAATTCAATTATTGCTAAAATAAGTTAATGATCTACATTAATAAAATAATATCATAAATTGATATGAAATTTTTAGTAGTTGCTTCGGTAACGAATGTGACATCTTGGTGCCTTGACTTAGTGATCGGGTCGGGTATGTAGGTGTTACACAATCACTAATTTATTTATATCTCAGTCTATAGAATTTGAAATTAAGATCCGCTTGTTGCGTTTGAAACTAGACTTAATGAGATTTATACCACAAAAATTTCAGAATTTCTACTTAAGCCAATTAATTCGGTTTTTTCTTCAAATCTTTCCATGTTCTGTTGCTAGGCAGCTCTGACCCTTCTTTACTAAAAAATAAATATCTTTCAGTACAAGTCTCGTATTATGTTTCCATTGGAAATAGACTCGTTAAAATTTTAGGAATATAAATTTCATATCCTAAGCTTTTTTTTTTTACAATTTATAATTATTTTTAAAAGTTAGAACAGGGGAACCCTAAATCATTCTGACATTGTCTCACAAAATTTACTATATCTCATAATCTACAATTCCATTGCTTACACCATTTCTTCTATGAAAAACTAGACTTAATAATATTTAATTTTATATTTGATTCAACTTCTAAATTAATTTTCACAATTTTTGGTGAGTTTTCAAAATTGAACCACTGTTGCTGTTCAAAAACTGTTTTAATGCAAATCTTTACCCTTTCATGGTTCTTTGTATTAACTTTCATTTAGACATACATAATCATTATACTTTTAATTATTGTCAAATTTAATCCTTAAAAATCGCTTATTATCAACATATAGTTTTATCATAACTTCTCTTATTTCAATTATACATTTTACAAGTTTACAATTTAATCCCTAACATCATAAAAATTCATTATTTACTATAATTTCACCTTAACATCACTTTGTAATTAATTCACTAACACTCAATATTCCATTTAAACTTCCTAACACAATACTTTATTTAAGACATAAAATTTTGTACACTTTATAATTTAGTCCTTATTATTAAAAAAATTAATGTAACTTGAAATTTCCCCACACATTCACTTTTTATATCATCACAATTTCATCACACCAATTGTATTCTCTTTTCAACATTCAATTTCAGATAACTTATTTTTCTTACTTTATAATTTAGTCCTTTTTCCACTACTTTGATATACCGATTTAATTTTTATTCATAATATTTGCACATTCACAATTAATACAACTAATTTCCTCACTTTGTTTATACTTATTTATACTTGATTAAAATTAAATAATGTAAAATTCTTGAAGTTCTTACTTTGTTTCTATAATTTCCTCACTTTTTCCACCACATTCTCTATTTCCACTTCCAATTTCTTTCTTCCAATATATATTGTTATAAGACATTTGAGTTATTTTCTCTTATGGTCCTTCAATTTTTCTCATGTTTATACTTCATTCTCCCAAATTTCAAATAATTAAACTTGAACATCAAAACTTTTTACATCTTTGTGATTGGATCCTAAGTTTAATTTAGTATACTACAACATACTTTTCAAATTAAATTTCTTTGATACTCCTCAATCTTCTCTTTTATCACTTTCATTTCCTTATTTTACTTTATCGAGAAATCGATTGTACACTATCTTGATTTATAATTACTTTTAAAATATAAAAATTTTATGGGTGTTACAAGCTACATTTAAAAAACTAATGATTTCTTCTTCTCAATTCTGTATGACAGACAAAAACTACAAACACCAATTTGTATCAATCTAGCATAAAGCATATCCCTAATTGGTTGCTTTAGAATTGTAATCCAAATTATCAATGAACATTTTAGGATGTAAAAAGGAACCACAGACAAATTTCACCAATTGACCTTAGTTGCTTGAACTCTAATTCCATTTCAAACTTTGCTCATTGGATATTTTTGCCATGATACAATGAGTTCTCCTTTTTGGGTTTCTATAATATGCTCCATCCAACACCTCAACTTCAGAAGTTCCTCTAGGTCCAATTACTACTTTTAAAAGGAGAAACCTGTAACAAGTTTTTTTTCCCTTAAGCACATAATCCTGAATCCAACCAACCCATAGAGGTTATGCATGATCTAAGATAGACCTTAAATTTTATATACTGCAAGCTTGATTCCAACAATCAAGATCCTTCAAACCTAAAACACCCTCAAATTTAAACTTACAAATTGTACACCTTCCCACCCTTGCTCCTTTTGCAACCACATTTTGCCATTTCTAGAAAAATCTAATGTAGAGCTAATTGAAAACATTAAGGGTCTATTTGTTTACTTCTAAAAGGTTTTACAGAAAATATTTTCATTGTTTTCCCATGTTTTTATAAGAGTTCTTATATGATATTCCGCTGCACATTGATAACTTAAGCATCTTCCATGTTCTACATGTGGTGTGATGGAGGTTAGGTTGGGTGTTAATGGAGAGTCACACAAGTGGCTAATGTGGTGTTCCATAGCTTGAGTTCGGCGACCGGATCAAGTATGGGATGTTATAAACATAATTAAAATTCAATAAATAAGTAATGAAATTTAATTAAGTAACACTCATAGATGTATACATAAAACATTATAACCATAAACCACATTTTACATAAACTACATTAGCCATTAAGTTTCCATAAAAAAAATTAATAAGACACCATCTGAGTATCTAGTTTACATAATTTATATCCATAATATCGATGCACCCTCGGGTAATTAGCGTCTCATTTTTCATATCATGATTCGATTTCATTAATCATTTATAAACATAATCAAATATCGCTTATACATATTACATTCAATTTATTAGTTTAACCTTTATTAATTGACTCAGATTTGAGGACGGATATATGGATCAATCCACCATCACACCTAAATAGGCACCAAAGAGTGAGTCGAGAATAAATGCACCGATGCCACCAACCACACTAGTATAACACGCATAAAGCGCTAAATCAAATATAACACACACAGGGCAATGAATATAACACGCAATAAACGTTGGATATAACACTTATAAAGCGTTGAATCTCCACCTCTCAAATGGACTCTATGGCATGAAAACTAAACTAGTGACTCTATCCAACACTGTTAATAGGGCATTCTTTTCTATATTAATAATTTATCCAAACACATCATAATCAAATAATTTATCATTTTCGTCATAAGACATCACAATCTTAAATATATGCAAATATATACATATTCTGACATAACACAATTGAGAATGAGTAGTTTTATTCATACGTACCTCGCATCATATTATAACACAAATAATGTTACAATATTCTTTATCACAAAGTAAACATTTATATACATATATCGACATAATTCGATCAAATCGAATAATTGAGCTTATATGTACCTCAAACCACGTTGGGCTTCAATATTATTCAATTGTATGACAGAACTTATATCCAACAAGATAATGATCAAATATCAAATAGCAAGCATATACACATCCATTAAACATATCGAGTAGTCTATTATACAAATACTTATTTAACATACCTCATATGTATCAAGGAGTCAATGATATACATACCTTTCAAACATGTTCATCATCGTTATCTTTCTAATTTCATTTAATTCGACATATTTTCCTTTAAAGTGTCCTATATATATAGTTGTTGGAAAAATTATATTTTATGGGAACTTTGAGGCAATTCTCAATAGGTAAAGGTGAAAAGTTGAATAATAAAGTTATGGTTTTATATTCTACTCCATGAGACCTTTACAACCGTATATCATATGCTCAAAATGGTTGAGTGATGAATGACAAATTGATGCTCAAAATAAGCTACTTGGAAATATTTGTTGAGGAAAAGTAAAAGCTTAGATCCCACATTGGTTAAATTCCAAGTGTGAGGTGTGTATATATATGGAAACCCTCTTAAAGGGTGATTGATTGACTAAGCTTGGAACCTTGCCTCGTGCGTAGAGGGTTGTAAGTCTAAACCTGTTGACATGGGCGACGCGAAATGTCGGGCCTAAAATGGGCTTGCGGATATTTTAGCCCAACACGAAATTATTTTTTTAAATGATATGTATCTTATTTTATTTGATTCTAATCAATTTGATTAAAATTTAATCAAATTGATTTATTGGCTCCTTTAATGGCGAATTTTGTGGAAATTTCCAAAATTCCACCATATTGAATGCCTATAAAAGGCTATGAATTCTGAAGAATTTTTGCTACACTCATATTCTCTCGCACCAAATTTATTTTGCTCTCAAAATTCTTCTTTTCCTCTCCATATTTTTTCAACGTTCTGGTGATTAAAAAAGGCAATGTTTGTTCGTTGATCGCTGCAGAGGTGCTACTGCTTTGATCATTGTGTTGTTGTATCCTGGGAGACATTCGACCAACGTTTCTCCAAGTACCGTAGGAGTGGCCGAATTTGTCTTAAGAAAACTATGTTAAACAGGCCTCAACGTTTAGTAAATCTCTAGTCTTCTTTTCGATTTCAACTTTTTGTTACGGTTTTTATAAGGTTTACGTATTTGACAATTTAAATATAAATTATTTTATTTATATTTTATTTTATATATAAATAATTATTTATTTATATTATATTTATATTTTGTTCGCTAACATATTTTGTCCAACAATAGTTCCCTCATGCTTAACTAAACTTATTCTCAGTTATCATATTAACAAAATTTGCTCATTTATTTATCTTTAGATCTAATAATTACCGTTTAAAGATTTAATCAAAAGTTATAATTCATAGTCAAAACAATAATTAATATTAATGATTTCACAAGCCAAATATTTAACTATCTTATGCAAAGAATGCAAATTATGCTAGCACAAACTGATTTCGCTATCTATCTCCCGTTTTCACCCTCTTGACAATCTGACCTTGTTTCAGCTACGTTCAATAATTGATTTACGTAATAATATTAGTTTCGCAACCAATTAAAACATAATCAAAACCAAGCATAATTGCATATTTTATAAATAAGTTCCTTTTTAAATCTTTATACTCGAAATGTACGTATCTCATTATTTACTCGATCAAATCAAAATTCTCCTTCTTATTTATTCTCTAAGAACCTCAAACTTTCAATTTATCACATAATTTTTCAATAACTTTCATTTTATTCAATTTAGTCCCTAATAATATAAAAATTAAATATAAATCTTAACTTAAATTCAAGCTTAATCCTCAATTTCCCTTTATGTTATAACATGGCTTAACATAATTTATGCATAGCATTTATTTATTCATTACTTATAAGCTTCAGTCTCAGGTTAACTATGGTAATTTGAATTAAACTTAATAATTTCAAAATCCAATTGATGGGTTCAGTTTACCTACTAACTTAGACTAAAATTTCATAAAAAAAATCAAAAGGAATAAGCTTAATCTTACCTTGTGGAAGCCACGGCTATGGAAGGAGAAAACCATGCAATTTTTTTTCGTTCTTCTTTTGTGTTTGTCGCTAGGGAGAAGATGAATAAGTCACTAATTCTTTCATACTTTTATCAATTTCCTCACCTAATAATATTGATATAAGTTCTTATCATTTGTTAATCAATGGCCATGATTTCATTTTAAGTCACTTAGTGGAATGTAATGGTTTGGATCATGTTACTCCACTAACACAACTTTGAATTGGTTAAATTGCTATTAAGGCTTTGGCTAAATATCATCTCAAGGACTTATTTAATCACCAATTTAATCTCTCTAATTTAATCACTTCACAAATTAATCCTTGATCACTAATTGCTACTCTTTTAATCTAGCCCCTATACTGATAATTTATCTAATTTACTCACTAAATAATTTTATTTCTAATTTAATTATTAATATTTTCATTTTCTAATCCCGCACTCGTTTTATAACTGCTCAATTAAAATTTCAAGCGGCTTTGTTTAATAAATTTAATCCCACAATTAACTTTTTCGACATCAATGAAAATCAGGTTATTACATTTAGACTCGAGTAACCTAATGCTAATAACAACACGGACACTAGCATCCTATTCAATGAAAGCCCAACCAAAATCTACGAATTTTGTTCCATGCCGATGATTTCATTCACCCTTAAGAAACTCTCCTTCTTCGACATAACATTTTTCTTACAATATATTTGGATAAATAATTGTAAAGGAATTAAAAAAAGGAAAGTGAAGAATGTTTCATTAGTTAAACCGTGAAAAATTAAAAAAAGAATTATTCATAATAAAAATTTTCAATTATATCCTTCTTATAAAATAACTTACCTAAAAGGTTAATATAATAAAAATGAAATTTTGCATATTAGAAAAACATGCTTTTCCTGACTTAAATTGAAGTAATTAAAAATTGAATAACTCAAGGAAAAATAAAAGATATTCAACTCCCTTTATTTTACCTTAAATAAATAATAATAATCCAAAAAAGCGAAACCATAATGTTTCCCTTACTTCCTTTTTATTTCTCTTGTTTTTATTCAATCCAATCATAATTGGGAAAGGGAGCAAAGGATTAGTTTCAAAGTCAACTTTAATTCTCTCAATGATAAGCATAAAGTTTTCATGTTTTTTTTAGCTTAATGCTGGTTTTGGCCCCTAAACTATGCTTGTTTTTTAATTTTGGTACCTAAATTTTTTTCCAACTCACTTTGATACTTAAAAACCATCATTTTGTTATTTAGTTCAATCCAACTTTGTAACGGTGCTAAAAA
Source organism: Gossypium australe (assembly GCA_005393395.2). NCBI lineage: Eukaryota > Viridiplantae > Streptophyta > Magnoliopsida > Malvales > Malvaceae > Gossypium > Gossypium australe. The sequence goes on from CM016620.1 coordinate 62,378,969, forward strand.
ATCCGATTAACATTTGGCACCAATTAAAATGTGCCACATGACACATCTAACCAATTTGAATGTAGCACCTAACATTAAATTTATTAAAATAAAATTTTGATTTTAAGTTTATATTCAAAAATAGATTTTTTAAAAAAAAAAACCTTTGACTTTAATGGGTTGTTGACTGCATTGATCTACCTTTGACCCGTCGTCATTGATGTTTTATTTAAAATTTAAATATTTTCAAATTTTCATAATCATTTTAAAAATATTTTCTTTTGAAATTTTCTAAAAATTATAAAAATTATATATTTTGGTTTTTTAAAATTTTCAATTTTTAAGTTAAACTTTTTCAATTTTTTAATTTCTAGACTTTATATTTTTAAGTTAAACTTTTTCTATTTTTTGAATTTTTGATTCATTGTTTTGAATTTTTAGAATTTATAATTTTTAAAAAAATTGAAATTATTACAACTTTTCTAGAATATATATTTTTAAAAATTTTATTTTTTTTTTGCAACTTTATAAAACTTAAATACTTTTTTCATTCTTTATAACCTAGGTTTGAGCCGCGCTAGTCACGTTTGTTGTTCGGGCTTCATTCTATTATTGCAATTCACCAAAAGTTTTTTATATTTTTATAAAATTTTCAATATTTATATATTATTATGACTTTTTAAAATTTTGAAATAAATATAATATATATTATCAAAAAATAAAATAAAAATGATGTGACATATTATAATAGCACCATGGGTCTGTCTTTATCTTTTTTTCACAACCCGTGGGCTAATATGAAAAATGAAAAATATTTTAAATATTAAAAAGAGAATAAAAAAATTAAGTAGTAAAATGAAAAAAGAATGTATAATTCAGAGACCAAACCTTCTTTTTCCTGAAATATCGTAGGTAATATGGCATTGTGAGTGGTTAGTTTTGGATAATAGGGCTCGAATATAAGCAGAATGAAACTGTTTGTAATCGAATGATGGATGACGACAATGTCAACTTTCAATGATTATCAGTCTGAAAGTGAAGGAGAAAATTTCAACTTTGGTTAATAGCCTGTCTTCTCACAAGGATATCAAATTAGAATCCATCCCTCCGACTAATGGTGGCACTTCACCAAATTCCATCGCCACTCTTAATTTCCATGCAACTAATTAAGATTGCTTAATTTCCATGCAATTGCAAACCACTGTCATTATACCAATAGGTGTCAATGATTATAGACCTATACTACAAACAATCAATATTAATATTATTTTCAATTCAAGAGAATATTAGATACGTTTTTAATGTATGAAATTATTAGCACGATATATTATTATTGAATAAAACAAAAAATAAAAGATTTATAAATAAATATTAATAAGTTTATTTAGACAATTAAATAATAATTATAAACAAATATTAAAACCTAGAATTGATATGCTTTCTTCAATATCAAGTTCAACTGAGCAACTAAATATGTGTATGAATTTTGGTTCATTAATTTCTGATAGTAATTTTATTAAAAGCTTAAAGAATTGAGGTCAATGAAAGTGGTGATATCAATTTGTTGGAGCATGATTTAGGTTTGCAGAAAACCAAATATAGTAGTATCCTGTTGAAATGCAAGATGAAAATCTAAATACTTATATTAAAGCTAGTCCATATCAAAGCAACTTACAAGAGTTTCCAAAATCTGAGGAAAAACACTAATGAAGGTTTCAAGCATCCTAGTTTAAGCTATTTTTTCCATGGTCAAACTATTTTCTAAGTAAAGCTCACTACACCAAAACAGACTTTTAGCGGCGTTTTTAGTGGCGTTTTAAAGGAAAACGCCGCTAAGTCTTGTCTTTAGCGGCGTTTAAATGAAAACGCCGCAAAAAAATGGGCAATAGCGGCGTTTTTTATTAAAGCGCCGCTAAAAGTCTTGTCTTTAGCGGCGCTTTCTTTAAAACGCCGCTAAAAGTCTTGTCTTTAGCGGCGCTTTCTTTAAAACGCCGCTAAAAGTCTTGTCTTTAGCGGCGCTTTCTTTAAAACGCCGCTAAAAGTCTTGTCTTTAGCGGCGCTTTCTTTAAAACGCCGCTGAAAGTCTTGTCTTTAGCGGCGCTTGATGAAAAACGCCGCTAAAAGTCTTGTCTTTAGCGGCGCTTTCTTTAAAACGCCGCTGAAAGTCTTGTCTTTAGCGGCGCTTGATGAAAAACGCCGCTAAAAGTCTTGTCTTTAGCGGCGCATTCTGAAAAACGCCGCTAAAAGTCTTGTCTTTAGCGGCGCTTTCTGAAAAACGCCGCTAAAAGTCTTGTATTTAGCGGCGCTATCTGAAAAACGCCGCTAAAAGTCTTGTCTTTAGCGGCGCTTTCTGAAAAACGCCGCTAAAAGTCTTGTCTTTAGCGGCGCTTCCTGAAAAACGCCGCTAAAAGTCCTGTCTTTAGCGGCGCTTCCTGAAAAACGCCGCTAAAGTCCTGTCTTTAGCGGCGCTTCCTGAAAAACGCCGCTAAAAGTCTTGTCTTTAGCGGCGCTTCCTGAAAAACGCCGCTAAAAGTCCTGTCTGTAGCGACGCTTCTCTAAAAACGCCGCTAAAAGTCTGAATATATATATATATATATATTAATTTTAATATATTAAATTAATTATCATTATAGTTTAGGGTTTATGGTTTAGGGATTATGGTGTAAACACTAAAATATAAACCTTACACAGTCTAAACCCTAAACTGTAAATATCAAATTTAGATTTTAAACCCTAAATCATAACTCTAAACTGCAAACACTAAACCATTAACCAATTAAACTCAAAATTTAGCATATAAAATTTAGGGTGTAAGGTTTAGGAGTTTCTATTTTAAATGTTTAGGGATTATGGTGTGTAGTTTATGGTTTAAAGTTTAGGGTTTGATGGGTTTAAGGGTTAATGGTTAAGGGTTATGGGTTAGGGGTTAATGGTTAGGGATTATGGTGTAAACACTAAAATGTAAACCCTACACAGTCTAAACCCTAAACTTTAAATATCGGATTTAAATTTTAAACCCTAAATCATAACTCTAAATACTCGACCATAAACCCCTAAACTGCAAACAGTAAACCATTAACCAATTAAACTCAAAATATTAAACCCTAAAAAGTCTAAACGGCCTTGAAACTTTATTTCATAGGGATATATATATATTGATGTGTACACATGTAAATATTAATGTAAAATCTTATGTTTATAATAATTAGTAGAAGCACTTACTATTGATTAAAAAGTTTATTAAAATATAGAAATTAGAATAAATCAAAAATTATAAAAATAATTACGTAACTATTCTCTATTTTAATTTAGGGTTACGAGTTTAGTGGTTAGGGTTTATGGTTTAGAGTTTATGAATACAGATTTTAAGAATTTAGGGTTTTTTAGGTTTTGGGACTGATTTAGGGTTTGAATTTAAATTATTTGATCTATTAATTAGGTAATTTCTTTATATTAATTAAAATAAAATTTAATTGTAATTTAATTTTTTAAAAATTTTAAAGAAATAATGACATGTAGAAAAAATTTAGAACTACTAACATTAAAAAAATATATGTTAAAAATGAAAAAAATTAAAATACTATTATTTAAAATACTTTTAAAGTTTTTTTGGGTATATGACTTATTATTTTTTATTGAAAATAATTTTTTATATGTTAAATTATCAATAGGTAAACTTTATGTATAATAAAATTTAAAAAATCTATAAAAAAGTGAAGTGTTGTAAGAAAATATTATAATTAAAATATGAAAAAACTAATTTTAAGTTAAAGTTTTAGTGGCGTTTTATAAAAAACGCCGCTATAAGTAAACAATAGTGGCGCTTTATAAAAAAACGCCGCAAAGTTTAAGAAATTTTTAGCAAAACGGCACCGTTTGTTTGTTTGTTTGTGTTTGGTTTTAGTCAGTTTGTTTTCACGAATTGACCAAGTGTTCAGATATTTTCCCAATCCCTAATTTCCCAAAAAAAATCAGAATCTCTAATCGATGACCATCTCCTGCTTCGTGTTCGCCTCGATTTTTTAGCAAAACGGCGCCCTCGATTGTCCATTCTGCCATCGCGTTCCCTCCATCTTCCTCGTCGCGAGTCGCCATCTCCATCGACCGACGGGTAAGTCTTTTATACTGTTAGTTTTGAGACTAAACAAGTCGCTATTTCCTTTTCTATTCTCGGATGATACTTATCAGATATATTTTAGTTCATTTGTTCTACTTTTTCCTTGAAATGAAATTGATTCCTCTGTTCTTTTCCTCTACACGTTTTAATCCATTAAATATATTGTTGACAATAGTTCTGATGGAGACTTTCTACGCATTGATTTTAACATGAGGTGCATTAACTTTCTGTAGCAATATTATTTTCCAATGTTCTCATTTGTGGGTATATTATGGAAGGTCCAGGTGAACTTCATGTCAAAAGTAAAAGCACTGTAATTGTATTTTGTAGATTGAGCATGTGCTTATATAAGCTTTTACTGCTGTGCATGTTAAATTCCTAGTGATGAGAAATGTACTTAAAATCTGGTAAATTCATAGTGAGATCCATTGCATTATGGTTCTGATGGTACTTTATACTACTATTGAGATTTCTATACAGATTCCCCCCCTTTTTTCCAAGAAATGTTGGGATTATATTGCTGCATGTAAATCAAGATTTATTTGATCATACTTATATAGTTTTTCTTCTAAACTGTTGTAGGTTGCTATTCTGTTGGTTATCTTGATATGCATGTATCTTTTCATTTTTGTAATATCCTTGAACATAGTTTGAGCTTTATTTTAATGATAGATAATTATGTTGGCTGACTATTCCAATTGATCTCCAATTTTATGCTAAATAAAATGAAGTACATCGCACCATTTTATGCTGGATATTGTTTGCATTTTAAGAAGCACCCTTATCCATACCCTTATCCATTCAATAAATGTTGAAGGATACCCCACAGCAAAGGGAAAGCCCCAACTTACTGAGTCAAATTGCCTTCTGCAAGTCTACTTTAAGAGCACATTGAGGAGAGATTGACTTCCTTCCATAGCCTCGATCAAGTTATTGTGCAAGGAGGATATTATCAAAGATACGTCTTCCTTTTATGAATGTGGACTGATTTCTTGCAATGGATTTAGGTAAGTAACTTATTGCAGCAGATTTCTTGCAATAAAGAGTAATTTGCAGCAGATTGTTGATGAATGGTTTCGGGGTTTGCATTTTTTGCTTAATCATAATGAAGATAATAATGTTAGAATATTAATTTTGTGGCAGTGTAGCATGTCTTTGAGCTTTGTTATCAGTACAGATCAAAGTATTACTTGTGAATTATGTGTTCAAGCATAGGTTTCTTACTGTTATACATGGAAGGAATGAGGTGAATTAAGAAAAGTTGGTTATGTTAACACATGATTATATTATAATATAGTGTGAATTAAGAAAAGGGTAAAATTATGTTTTTATTTAATAAATATATTTTGCAGGAGCAAACATCAAATAAAGAAGCTGCGGAGCTTGCTGCAGAGTCCATGTATCAGGGAGAAGTAAGTTAATATTTGCAATTAAGAAGATCAATGGGTTTCTGTTTATGTTTAAGAATTGTTATTTGATTTACTTTGTTCTTGATGGTGCAGTAATTGGATTCAATGTCGAAACAGTGCAGTACAATAACATCAAATTTCAAGTGTGGGATTTAGGTATGCCGATAACTACTTCTTGATCTGGATCTTTAACATGTATAGTAGATTTTTTATAGTAATGTCCTGAAGGTTTGATAATATTTTCTTATCGATTTTTTATAGTAATGTGCAGCAGCTTAATTACATATATAATATTAGTTGAGACAGTGGATATTTGTAGATATGATCTAAATCAATCTAAGTTTATGGTTTAAGTTTAAAATGGTTTATCATTTACTTATATATATAACATTCTGCCATATATTTTTATTTTTATATTAGTTTATGAGCTACTGAAGGAATTTTTCATGGGTACATCAAGCTTCATGTTCAAGATGCTTTTGTCTTCGTATATATATTTTTATGTTATATAACTTTTTGTTTGTGCTGAAACTGTTTTTTTTCTAAGTGAAGCCCTGGTTTATCTTTATTGGAGAACCAGTAGAGTTGGTTCAGGTTGAACATTTATCTTAAAAAATAATTTAAAATTTGAAGATAATAATATTTAAGAAATTAAGATGTTTATATATAAAATAAATATTAAATTAAAAATAATATAAATATTTTGAATATATATATAAACCGCCTAAAATGAGTTTGAACTATTAATTTAGAAAATAGACTCAAACAAAATTTTAAATTTATATTTTGAGTCGGGATTTTAACAAAAATAAAATATGTTATATCATGATTAAACTCGGCAGGAATCAACTAGCACGTGTTACTGGAGGAAACTTAAAAAAGAAAAAAGCAGCTTTATCAGAGGGAATAAGTCCATTAAAACAGGGTAACATCATCTTCTTCACGTAAGAGAATAATTTTGTTTCGTTGTCAGCAAATTAGGTCAAGGCCTTAGGTTTTCATATACTGTCTTAAACTCTGTGTTAATTTCGACATAAAATATTTTATACATGCATCGCTGAAAGTAATATCTGATTAATTCATTTATTTGTTCTCATTTTCAGTTTTCACTGATTGTATCTGCAAAGACTACAGTTTTCTTCTATTCGCTAATTGCTCTATCAGTGCATCAGTGTTTCCCTTTGGATTCTTATCTTGATTTGGGCTTTCCCTTCTTTTGGTAAGTTTTTTATTCTTTTTTTTTTTGGCTTTTTTTGTTTGTTTTGGGTTTGAAGTTAAATTTTATTTTGTAGTGAAGTTCATTTCTCTGCTGCAGGAAGACTACAATTTACTGCACACTTCCCAGGCTATGATGAAGATGTTGAAACAGTCGCAGACGCCGCCATCTTAGACATTTATGTTCTTATTGTAAGATGATTTTAACTTTGTTACATTTAACATTTTTGTAAGGATATTTTGTACGATATCATATAACTTTTATTTATTTTAAATTATCATTTAGAATTAATATAGTTGGTGCAATTTTTATGCTACATTTGTTATTTGGGTTGAAATTATATACTATATTTGTTGTCATTGGTTGGTTTTAGTGCAGGAGGGGGTATGATATTGGATAAATTAAATATTTTAAATCTGTACAAGTTAGCGGCGTTTTTTTAAAAAGCGCCGCTAAAAGTCATTGTTTTTAGTAGCGTTTGTTTTGAAGCGCTGCTAAAAACATGACTTTTAGCGGCGTTTTTTTAAAAACGCCGCTAAAAGTCATGTTTTTAGCAGCGCTTCAAAAACAAACGCCGCTAAAAACAAAGACTTTTAGCGGCGTTTTAGGAAAAAGCGCCGCTAAAAGTCAAGTTTTTAGCGGCGTTTTTAAAAAAGCGACGCTAAAAGTCATGTTTTTAGCAGCGCTTCAAAAACAAACGCCGCTAAAAACAAAGACTTTTAGCGGCGTTTTAGGAAAAAGCGCCGCTAAAAGTCAAGTTTTTAGCGGCGCTTTTTTTAAAAATGCCGCTAAAAACATGACTTTTAGCGGCGCTTTTTTTAAAAACGCCGCTAAAAGTCATGGTTTGTAGCGGCGTTTTTTGCAAAAAAACGCCGCTAATTTTTGCGGCGCCTCTTATAGCGGCGTTTTTTGTGGCGTTTTTTGAAGCGCCGCAAGCTCGATTAGTGGCGCTTAAAAACGCCGCTAAAGGCCTAAAAAAACGCCGCTAAAAGCCTGTTTTGCTGTAGTGGCTATAACATTTGGTCTTTCATGTTTTTTATCCCATAAGGAAAATGGTCCTTTCGGATCAAATGCATTTACTATAAATGAATTTCAGAAGTGGAAAAGGTTAGAGATGGTAAAAGTTGAACATTTTTAGTTCATATTAGAAATGATCACATTTCCCCGCATCAAAATGTTGAAAGAGCCTATGCGGATCTCATAAATCAACCTTCACATGTTCAAAAACAATCGAACACTTTTTCCTTTCAGTATGTTTTTTTGAGAATAGAGTTTGATTACAAGCTTCAATTGATGCCGTTAGGTGGCTTACAGCTGAACATTGCGTTTTTAATGGTGTTGATAAAACTAAAACCTCAAAAAGGTTGGGGAATTTTCTTCATTTGCTTAGCTTGATATCATCTTACAATGATGAGGTAGCAATAGATATAGAAAAAGCTAAAAAAAATGCTGCACACACTTCACCAAAAATAGAAGAGGAAATTTTGCAAGACCTTTCAACCAAAGTGAAAAATGCCATTCGTGAAGGAATTAGTGGTGCCAAGTTTTGTATAATAGTTGACGAAGCTCAAGATTAGTCTAAAAAGGGAAAATGTCTATTGTCTTGAGATATGTGGATAAAAATTGATATGTGAAAGAGTGATTTTTGTGTTTGTTAAGGACACTATTGCACCTACATTGAAGGATGGGATATTTTATGTCCTCACTACAGCGAAATAGACTTTTAGCGGTATTTTCAGTGGCGTTTTAAATAAAAACGCCGCAAATATTATACAATAGCGGCGTTTGAAGGAAAACGCCGCCAAAAAATGAGCAATAGCGGCGTTTATTTAAAAAACGCCGCTAAAAATGATATATAGCGGCGTTTATTGGCAAAACGCCGCTAAAAGTCTGAGCATTAGCGGCGCTTTAGAAAAAACGCCGCTAAAAGTCTAATCATTAGAACGTCACTAAAAGTCTGATCATTCGCGGCGCTTTAGAAAAAATGCCGCTAAAAGTCTGATCATTCGCGGCGCTTTAGGAAAAACGCTGCTAAAAGTCTGAGCATTAGGGACGCTTTTCCAAAAGCGCCGCTAAAAGTCTGATCATTCGCGTCGCTTTAGGAAAACCGCCGCTAAAAGTCTGAACATTAGCGTCGCTTTTATAGAAACGCCGCTAAAAGTCTGAACATGCTCTTTTGGAAAAACGCCGCTAAAAGTCTGAGCATTAGCGGCGTTTCTAAAAACGCCGCTAAAAGTATATTTATATTTAAATTATAATTATATTTTACATTATTTAAAAGATAATAGATAAGCTTTATATATATTAAAATTAAAAAAATTGTAACCCATGCATTTGTAGAGAAACAAAATTAATTAGTAAATTGAAAATGTTATTTAAATTTATTAAAATGAAAGAAATATTATATAATATTCAAAACTTATCTAAATAAATTAGGGTTTAAGGTTATAATTAAGGGTGCTTTAGTCGTTTGTATGGGCTGACTAGGGTTTCGAGCTCAGTATTTCAAGATTTAGGAATTAGGGTTTAAGATCTATGATTTAAAGTTTAGGGTTTAGGGTTATAAGTTAGGGTTTTTCTTTAAAAAGCCATATATGGCTTGGGTTTATGGGTTTGTGGGTGTATGGTTTAAGGTTCACGGGTTTAGGGTTTATCGAACGAAGACAGGATATCAAATTTCATTTAATCATTAAAAAATTATAAAAATATATGCTATAAATTAAATCTGACTGTGCATCTGTTTATCCATAAACCCTAAACTGTAAACACTAAAATGTAAACCCTACACAGTCTAAACCCTAAACTTTAAATATCGAATTTAGATTCTAAACCCTAAATCATAACTCTAAATACTCGACCATAAACCCCTAAACTGCAAACACTAAACCATTAACCAATTAAACCGTAAAATATTAAACCCTAAAAAGTCTAAACGGCCTTGAAACTTTATTTCATAGGGATATATATATATTGATGTGTATACATGTAAATATTAATGTAAAATCTTATGTTTATAATAATTAGTGGAAGCAGTTACTATTGATTAAAAAGTTTATTAAAATTTAGAAATTAGAATAAATCATAAAATTTAGTTTTGCTGTAATAAATAAATTATAATAAATCAAAAATTATAAAAATAATTACCTAACTATTCTCTATTTTAATTTAGGAATAACAATAAATTTATTTTTTATTTTGATTGGTTACAATTTAGATTTCAGGGACTTGTGTTTAGGGTTACGAGTTTAGGGGTTAGGGTTTATGGTTTAGAGTTGATGGATACAGATTTTATGAATTTAGGGTTTTTTGGGTTTTGGGACTGACTTAGGGTTTGAATTTAAACTGTTTGATCTATTAATTAGGTAATTTCTTTATATTAATTAAAATAAAATAAAATTTAATTGTAATTTAATTTTTAAAAAATTTTAAAAAATTAATGACATGTAGAAAAAATTTAGAACTACTAACATTAAAAAAATATATGTTAAAAATGAAAAAAAAATTAAAATACTATTATTTAAAATACTTTTAAAGTTTTTTTTGGGTATATGACTTATTATTTTTTAAATTATATATTAAATAATTTATTATATAATAGTAAAAGAGATAATTTTAATTTTAATATATTAAAATTATTAGTATGTTTTAAATTTTTTATATATTAAATTATCAGTAGGTAAACTTTATGTATAATAAAATTTAAAAAATCTATAAAAAAGTGAAGTATTGTAAGAAAATATTATAATTAAAATCTGAAAAAACTAATTTTAAGTTTTAGTGGCGCTTTATAAAAAAAGGCCGCTATAAGTAAGCAATAGTGGCGCTTTATAAAAAAACGCCGCAAAGTTTAAGAATTTTTTAGCAAAACGGCGCCGTTTGTTTGTGTTTGGTTTTAGTCAGTTTTTTTCACGAAATGCCTAAGTCTTCACCTATTTTCCCAATCCCTAATTTCCTAAAAAAATCAGAATCTCTAATCGAATCTGACCATCTTCTGCTTCGTGTTCGCCTCGATTTTTTAGCAAAACGGCGCCCTCGATTGTCCATTCTGCCATCGCGTTCGCCTCAATCTGCCTCGTCGCGAGTCGCCGTCTCCATCGACCGACGGGTAAGTCTTTTATACTGTTAGTTTTGAGACTAAACAACCTCTTTTATATTGTTTGCATTTGACGCCGATACTTTTCATATTCATTCTTCAAGAAGCCTGAATGTTTTTCCTCAGTAGCATTTACCATTCAAAGTTTGGTCCATATGACTAAATTTGTGTCTTCTGTTTTCAGAACAGGTTGAATATAACAAAAACAATCCGAAAGTTTTCAATAGATCAACATTTAAGACCTACTGGTGCTGAGTTTCATTCTGGACCTGTTCCACATTCTGTTAAGAGGAGATTAACATAATGTTTTCCAAAATGGTAACAATATTTTGTTATCGATATAATAACAGTATTGATCATTATTTAAATATGTTTTAATAAATAAATTAACATAAATGTCATATTTTAATAAATATTTTGCAAGTTAAGAGGAGATTAACATAATATTTTCCAAAATGGTAACAATATTTTGTTATCGGTATAATAACAGTATTGATCATTATTTAAATATGTTTTATTATAAAAAATAAATTATTTTTTAAAACAAGTAATTTAAAAACTTTTTAAATTTAATAACTTATAAATATTTTGTTATCAATATAATAATATAGATCATTATTTAAATATGTTTTAATAGAGAAAATAATTTTTTTAGAAGATGTAAGTTAAAAACTTTTTAAACTTAACAACATTAGAGCAAATTTCAATTATAAAAAATCATATAATAATATTTTCTAGCCTCAACTAATTCTCGATTTGAATTTTTAATTTAACTTACATAATTCATAATACATAACTTACATAAAATTTTCCAAACTGTCATAATACATAATTTACATAGCTTTCATCAATTATTTAACTTACATAATACATAACTTACATAACTTACATAATACATAACTTACATAATTTTAAGGTCAAACTTCATAACTTACATAATTTACATAACTTACATAGTACTCAGTTATATATATGAAATTATCATTACTTACATAAATTATAAATTAACAATTTAGCCGTGTAATTTATTGTCGACTTTAGACTTCAACAACTACGAAATGGATAGGACTTGGATGAATTTGTCAAGGGTAAGCAACGGCTATCGAAATGGAGTAGAAACTTTTCTGAATTTCGCATTTCAAAATGCAAGCCAAGAGAATATGATTCTTTGCCCGTGTGATAAGTGTTACAATACCAATTGGCATTATCGTGAAGTTGTCTACGAACATCTAGTTGTTGATGGCTTTGTCCGGGGGTACAAAAAATGGATTTTTCATGGAGAGTGTACATCTAGTGGAGCATCCTCATCGATGAATCTAGATTATCCTCATAGTGCTTACAATCAGAATGTTAGAGATGATAACATGGAAGGCATGTTGCGGGATGCTTTTAATATGCGCAGTGATGGTTTCAGGTCAATTCCACTTGACATGGGTGCAACCGATGATTACAGTTTTGGTGGAAATACTTTCACCGAAGGGGGAAGAAGTGTACCTGATGAACAACCAAATGAAGAAGCGGCAAGGTTCTACACGTTACTTGGTGAAATGAATGAAGAACTGTATGAGGGATCAAAATTTTCCAAACTATCTTTCTGTATTCGTCTTTTTCACTTGAAATGTTTGGGAGGATGGACCAGAAACTCGTTGACAATGCTGTTAGAGTTTCTGCAAGAAATGTTCCCGTTTGCGAAAATCCCTCAATCGTCCAAAGACATGAAGAAATTGATAATGGATTTGGGCCTTGGCTACAACAAAATTCATAGTTGTCGAAACGACTGCATGTTGTATTGGGGCGACCGGATAAACCAACAGTGCTGTCATGTCTGCGGTCAATCTCGTTGGATTAAAAGAAATGTAGAGGATGGTAACGAGGATGAACAGATTCACAGTCAAGGAAGCAGCCGGTTAAGATTTTGTGGTATTTCCCACTAATACCAAGGCTTCAAAGGCTTTTCATGTCGTCGAAGACAGCCGAGTCAATGACGTGGCATCATGATGGACGAACCGATGATGGATTGTTAAGGCATCCTGCAGATTCTTTAGCTTGGAAATCATTTGATTCAAAATTTCCAAGCTTTGAACGTGATCCTCGGAGTGTCAGGCTTGGGCTAGCATCTGATGGATTTAACCATTACAAACTCATGAGCACAGCATATAGTACTTGGTTGGTGGTGCTTGTTCCTTACAATTTACCTCCATGGGTTTGCATGAAACAATCATCTTTTATCTTATCTATGATTATACCTGGAGAGAAAGGGCCCGGGAATGATATTGACATATATTTGCAGCCACTTGTTGAGGAGTTAAAATAACTATGGGTTGGTGTTGAGACATACGATGCAATGAGAAAAGAGAACTTTAACTTACGTGCAGCTTTGATGTGGACTATTAATGACTTCCCGGCTTATGCTAATTTATCTGGTTGGAGTACCAGGGGACGTTATGCTTGTCCTTGTTGTGCTGCACAGACATGTTCGAAATGGTTATATAATGGGAAGAAGTTCTCTTACATGGGGCATCGTCGGTGGTTACCGGAAAATCATAGATTTAGATATCAGAGTGCTCAGTTTGACGGTACTGAAGAGTTCAGAGAAGCTCATTCGCAAACCGGTGGATCCGAAATATTGTTCATGTTGAAAGATATGAATTTCATTTATGGGAAGATGAATCAACCGGCCAACCCGCAAAGAAATAGAGGATCAAGGGATGAATCTGATGATGAATCTGACGAAGAGGATGATCCTAATGAGGCGGACTTGTGGAAAAAAAGAAGTATTTTTTTTTAGTTGCCTTATTGGGAGCATCAGATATTACGCCATAATCTTGATGTCATGCACATTGAGAAAAATGTCTGCAAGAACATCATTGGGACTATTTTGAATGTTGATGGAAAATCGAAAGACAATCTTCAGAATCGACTTGATTTAGTCCACATGGGAATTCGGCGTGAGTTTCATCCCGAAGCACTCCTGAATATGAAATATCGGTTGCCGCCTGCTATTTATTCAATGTCGAAGACGGAGAAAGAAGTGTTCTGTACGGTGTTGAAGGATATAAAGGTCCCGGATGCGTATGCATCAAATATATCTCGATGTGTGAGTCTTAAAGATCGAAGACTATATGGCTTAAAATCGCATGACTATCACATCTTGATGCAAGATTTACTGCCAGTTGATATGCGGTGTTGTATGTCAAAAAAGGTGACGTCTTCTGTAATTGAACTGTCCAATAAAATGAAAGGAATTTGTGGCAAAGTTTTGGATGTTCAAGAACTTGAGACACTACAAGATCGAGCCGCACTGACTTTATACAATTTGGAGAAGATCTTCCCGCCTTCCTTCTTCACAATTATGGTGCACTTGTTAATTCATCTCCCGCGTGAAGCAATACTTGGTGGACCCGTTTTCTATCGATGGATGTATCCCATTGAAAGGTCTTAATTTATTTGCAAATTATTCCTTCATTCACCTAAATGCCTTTAGTTGCAACTTTTGATAATGTTCTATACCGTGTTTAGGTTCCTATCCAAATTGAAGTCTTACTGCTGCAATAAACGTTATCTGGAAGGATCAATTGCCGAAGGCTACTTGGCAGAGGAATGTATGACTTTCTGTTCAAGGTATTTGGAAGATGTTGAAACAAGAATGAACAGACCAAGTAGAAATGCTGGGCTCACAGATCATAACTTGGCTGGAACTTATTTATTTCAAAGTTTCGGAGAACCGATCGGCAAAGTCGAAATTGCAGAATTAGACGATAGATCATGGGTCCAAGCACATCGATACGTTCTTTTTCATCACGATTCAATGGAACCATTACGGAAGTAAGTTCTAGAATTTGATAAATACTCATCAATTATAATTTCTTTGTCTTCTAACAAAGTAACCATTTTTTTAACATAGTGAGTACAAACAAGTATTGAGAGCTCGTTCACGGTCCCGAAGGTTACATCGACGAGAAATTAATAAGATGTTCACAGAATCATTTCATGAATGGTTAAGCCAAACGGTATGCAATTGAAGTTTTCATTGACAAGTAATAATGTTTTTGCACAACATTTATAATTACTCGATTTACTTTCCATTCAATAGGTTTGGAGTCGGAATGAAGTAAATGATGAAGTTAAATGGCTTTCACAAGGTCCAAACCGAATAGTGAAAAGATATAGTTCCTTCCTCATCAACAGATACAGATTTCATACAAGGTATCGCGAGAGGTTGAGGAGAACCCAAAATTGTGGAATTGTTGTTAATTCTTCAATTACGAGTTATTCTAGTGCTAGGGACAGTAATCCTGTCGAGGGGAATCTGGAGTATTACGGACTTATTACTGACATCATTGAGTTGGATTATTACGGCAAATGGAAAGTTGTCTTGTTTCGAGGTGAATGGGCTGATGTGAATACGGCTCGCGGAATTAAAAAAGATCAATATGGTTTTACAATGGTGAATTTCTCTGGATTGATTCACACCGGAGAACAACTGATAGATGAGCCGTATGTGTTTTCTTCTCAAGTGAAACAAGTTTTTTACTCGAAAGATCCAACTGATGAGGGTTGGTACATTGTACTTCGAAATACTCCTAGAGACTTGTTCGACATGGGCAGTGGAAGTAGAGATGACATCGTCGAAAGATCAGAAACTCTGCCTTTTCCAGAACAAAACTTAAATGAAAATATTCCTAGTACTAGTGCACAATTTCAATGGGTTCGTCAGGACGTGGACGAAGATATTTACGAATTATGATGTAGTAAGATTTTACTATTTTTTATTTATATGTAATATTATAATTTTAATCATGGTCATTTTATGTAATTTAAATATTTTATTTGTTACTAATATTTCAACTATTTTATGTGTATTGCAGGGAAAGTGAGTAGAAGAAGATTACGAGATTTAAATATTGTACAGAATACTGTAAATTCCAGAGAGGGCAATAGTGAACAGCAAACAATAGTTGGATCCTCTAATGTGCCTGACATAGATGATGAGCCTGCATAATTACAAAGTAAAATAAAATTATTTTACATGCATGTTGACTTTTTTTTATTGATTTATTTTTCAATTTTAATATAACAATAATATATCATTGGTCAGCTGAGAGTGGTGGGACGCGCAGAGGTCGCGGACGTACACTGCTTAAAGGTTTATACGAATTAAATTTCGGCGACAGTGTGAAAGTAAGGAGAAACAGTCATGGCCAGCCTGTTGGCCTTGAAGCTCGAGTTCTAGCAGGCTATTTGGGCATTATTGCACGAAATGCAAATATGTTGCCCATCAATTACGAGTCATGGCATCACATGCCTGACGCAAACAAAAATCAAGCTCTGGAGAACATTAAGGTAACAAAACATGAATGTAATTTATAATACTTTGGTTGAAGTTTCATTTATATTTACTTTTTAAACTTATGTTTTTTTAGGATAGGTTTACTTTGGAGGTATCCGATAACTATATAAAGAAGACATTGGGAAAAAATTGGAGAGACAACAAAAGCATATTGAAAAAGGAATATTTTAAGAAAGAATTAAGCCTCGAGGATAAACTGCAAAATGTCCCACCGGGAATGTTGAGGTATCAATGGGAAGATGCGATTAGATTCTGGAACTCAAAGAAAGGAGAGGTATTACCTAGTTCTAAACTCTTATAAATTTTTCAGTTTATAGTATTTACTATATACGTTATAATAATATCGTTATGTAGGACCGTGAGCGTGTCGGAACAAGCAGCAGGCAGAAAGAAAAATTCACGCACACGGCAGGGTCGAGAAGTTTTACTTCTGTAGCTGAGGCCGAGGTATTATAATTTATTAATTCTGTCAAATATTAATGACTTTATACTATTAAATTATATTTCTACTACAACACTGTAGGAACTCTCCACTAGTAAAAAAGTTGGACGCGTTCAGCTTTTTGACATTACACATAGGAAGAAGGATGGGTCTCCGATGACATCCGAAGCTGGAGAGATTATGGTATATTTACTTAATAAAATTTGATTTATTAAAAATGGATTTATAATGTTTACTTATAATAGTTTAATTCTTTGTTAGTAGTTTTAAATTAATAATGTTAAGTTATGTTGCATTCCTTCTTATTGTATATTTTGTTTCTAACTTTTTGATTGATTTATTAAGAGAAACTAAAGGAGAAGAAGGCACATTATGAAGTGGCTGCTTCGAGTGATAGTTCTGTTCATCTTGAGGATATCGATAACAGAATTATTACCGATGTTTTAGGTCCTGAAAGGTACGACTGCTTCGACTGATAGTTCTGTTAATCTTGAATATATTTATAACATAATTATCACTAATGTTTTGGGTGTTGAAAGGTATGGTCGGGTTCGACTTCAAGGATCTGGTGTTACCCCGACCCAATATTTTGGATCCGACTCCCAACAATACATGCCTTCCGGGAGTCAATCTCGTGCTGAAGTTCAGAGGCTAAAAGACCAGATAGCTCAGATGCAAGCGAGCACGGTTGAGCAAATTTCTCAACTTAGAGCGGAGGCAGCAGCGAGGGAGGCGGAGCAGAACAGGAAGTATGACGAACTTCAGCTACAGCTTCAAACTATGATGAAGATGTTCCAGCAGTCGCAGGGGCCGCCATCTTAGACATTTATGTTCTTATTGTAAGATGATTTTAACATTGTTACATTTAACATTTTAGTAAGAATATTTTGTAAGATATCATATATCTTTTATTTGTTTTAAATTATCATTTAGAATTAATGTAGTTGGTGTGATTTTTATGCAACATTTTTTGTTTGGGTTGGAATTATATAGTATATTTGCTGTCATTGGTTGGTTTTAGTGCAGGAGGGGTATGATATTGGATAAATTGAAAATTGTAAATCTGTACAAGTTAACGGCGTTTGCGGGAAAAGCGCCGCTCAAAGTCATGCTTTTTAGCGGCGATTGTGTGGGAAGCGCAGCTAAAAGTCATGCTTTTAGCGGCGTTTGTGAAAAAAGCGCCGCTAAAAGTCATGATTTTAGCGGCGTTTGTAAAAAAAAGCGCCGCTAAAAGTCGTATTTTAGCGGCGTTTGTAAAAAAGCGCCGCTAAAAGTCATGGTTTTTAGCGGCGTTTTTTGCGGCGCTTTTAGAAGCGCCGCAAATACTATTAGTGGCGCTTAAAAACGCCGCTAAAGGCCTAAAAAATGCCGCTAAAAGTCCAAATTGCTGTAGTGTCTTCCAATATAATTTGGATATTCATAATATTTGAGGACAAAGATATGATGGTGCAAGTCCAATATAATTTGGATATTCATAATATTTGAGGACAAAGATATGATGGTGCAAGTAATATGAGTGGAGAATAGAACACATTACAAGCTTTGATTTAAAGTATGTCTATATGCTTATTATGTTCATTGTATGTCACATCGTTTGCAATTAGCATTAGTTGTTGCTTCAAAAGAAGTTATCCCTCCCCACCATTTCTTTAATAGATTGAATTACATTATTAATACCGTTGGTGTCTCATACAAACGTAACGATCAATTAAAAGCCGCCGATGTTGCAAATGTTGCTCATTTACTTGATACTAATGAGCTTCAAAGTGGAAAGGGACCTAGCTAAATCAATATTTTGCAAAGGCCAAGAGATACATGATGGAGTTCACATTTGAAATACGTTTCTAGCTTGATCAACATGTTTGCAACTTGCGACGTTTGTTCAACTTTATTAATGATGGAGCTACTTTAGTTGAACCTGTAGATGTAGATAGTGACACCTTATATCCGACTAAGTTGTTGAATCCAAATATAAAATGTCACATTTCATTGCCAAAACAACTCACTTTTCCATTTTTTCCTGAAAAGAAAACGTAGTGGTAAAATTATTTTATAAAAATATCGGCAGCATTTCTGCCTATTTTACATAAAACCCCTTGTAAAATTTAGATTTCACAAAATATCCACATTTAAATTATCTCCCAAATCAATTCCCAGCACGATGATTTTTCAAAACATATCAATACACTAGATTTCTACGCTTTACTATTTTATCAAAACGTTAGTTATAAAGTACTAGCAAAGAAAACATAATGAAAATATTTAAATCCAGTTTACGACATAATATTATATATATATATATATATATATATATATATAAAAGCCTAGGTACATGCCATTTACAACAACTATAAAGTAAACTTTTCACCAACATTGTTTGAGCTGAACTTCTGTTCTTCGGATGCTGCTGAAACGATCTAGAGAATCTAACTATCTACGCATGAAAAATTAGACAAACTGTACGCTGAGCAATTTTTATACTCAGTGGTGCTAATATCATATAAATCATTAGATAAGTATTGAACATAAATTGATTGATAGACATAAACTAAAACATGATTATAAATATCATTAATAACATCACAATAAAAGAAAATTCTAATATTAATAAACTTTAATATTTGGATATATCGAATAAAGAAAATAATTTTTTAATCAAATTCAAAATCGCGTAATTAATTTAATTCACACAATATGGAAATACAAATAAATTCAATTTTTGTTTTTGCTTTTCTTTCAATTTGGACCCCGTACTAAAGTTTAGACTCATAACTAGATAATCGAATCCGCCACCCTAAGTTGTTCGGCAACGATGGCTATCAGAATAGTTCATGACCCTTCGGGGATTGGGATTGCCCACGACCCTCTGGGAATTGAGGAGTTCTTAATCCTTTGATATAAAGACTCTATGGCATGCCAATTATATCTGCTTTAGTCTAACATAGTGTAACGGGGTAAAATTCAAGTTTCATGATCTGTTTCAATTCAATTCCATTTTTATATCATTCTCATTTCAATTTCATTTCATGTTCAAATCATATATCGCCTAATGTAAAATTAGGCTTCCAATTTGAAACATATTAAACATTTTCTTGATCAATCATCTAAAATCATAATACTTAAATCCAAATCATAACCATGAATTTGCTAATTTGATCTTATGAAAAACATAATATTCATCTCGAAATATAATTTTATAAATATTAAGTAAATCATTCAAACTCATCCAAAACTCATAAAAATAAAATAAATATAACTAGTCATATTAAACTAAATATTCTAAAGCTTTATGTAATAAAAATAAGATATTAGCACAAATCGAAGTTTCAATCGCTTTACTCCTCTTTGCCTTTCCCCTTCAAGATGCTCGCTTCGTTTTTAGCTACAATAGGAGCAGTTCAATACAAAACAATGTCATTTATCCATTCTAATACTAAAAATAATAAAAACAAACTTAAATATGCATGGTTAATCAAGTTAGCAACTTAAGTTTCCTAGTCCAAAATTCGCATATCTTTCGACTCGATTATCCGTTTTCAATTCCGTCTTCACCAGAGTACTCTGTAACACCCCAAACTTGGCCTAGAAGTTAGGCCCGAATCTGGCGTGTCACATTGAAGTGTTTTTCAAAAACCATGCTTTCATTGAAAACCCTTCTTGTTTAAAGGCTTAAGTAAAAACCCAGTTACGTTAGTTTATTTTAAAACGTGGTACATTGAAAAATTATTAGTTTTAATCCCAAAACATCTTTTCAGTTGCGGAAGATGATTTTGAAAGTAATTGATTTATTAAAAAGATTAAGTCGCGAAACCATTTCGAAAATGTTGCGAAAACGTAGTGTTGTTTTAAAAACAGTTAGCATTTTGGAAAACCGTGATTTACTTCTAACGGATATAATTCAAAATAAAGAAAGACCCATAGTTAAAATCCAGAAACTTAAAGAGGCCTTATTACAACCCAAATCAAAATACTTGAGTGCAAATAATCAAACGAAAAACACAAGCAGTGTGTGGCCTTCTCCGAGTCCTTCGCAGCACCGATCCGTCTAGGGCTGGGGATTACCTGCACAGTTAAAAATGGGGTGAGTTTACGAAAACTCAGTGTGTAATCCGCTCTTAACTAAAACAATTAGTAAAACAGACAGAATTCAGAGTCGTCTGGGCCAGAGCCCAATACAGTAACAGAACAACGTGTGTGGGTCTAAGCCCAGTACAATTTCACTCGGGTCTCGGCCCTTATCAGAATCAATTGGGCCTAGCCCATTCTCCATATCAATAACAGTTGGGCCTAGCCCATATCAGAATCAATTCCATATGCATAATGTGTGATGCATGCTAACCCATCCCATCCAACCCTGCACTTTCCTTCGTCCAACCCTGCACTACCTGTGGAGAATAAATCACCCACGCCATCCCTACACTCCCAATGTTAGCACTGGTTGCGGCACTAACCGAAATTACAGCGAAGCTGCTAGTATATATACGGCTCTAAGCCTTCAGTGGCGGTATTATAATTGGCACAAAGCCATCAGTAACTATATTATGTTTGGCACATAGCCATTAGTGACGGTAATATAATCGGCACACAGCCTTGGGTAAATATGATCGACACAGAGTCATCGATCTATATGTTAGGCACATAGCCACGGGTAAGTACGATTGGCACAAAGCCACAATCAAGATGACACAGAGCCATGTTTAGGTTGGCACAGAGCCATAATCAGATTACGCGGCTTTAAGCCGTCCGTTGGTCCACAGTCGTCTCATGCGACCTGTGCGACCTTAACAAATCAATACTGGATCCACAGTCGTCATGCGACCCGTGCGACCCTATCAGAACTTCCTCCGTATCAATGCCCTAACCCCATGCAATATGTCGTGTATGTCATGCTCAATCATTACACGTGTATGCAAATTGGCCATGCTCGGTAACAGTCATTTACACACATGTTAAAAACATATCAGTCACACGACCACAGTCAAATCAGTTAAAACACAGTTAGATCAGTCATAGTCCTAATCAGTCAGTTACCCGCAAGGGCAAAATACTCATTTTACCCTATAAGGGTATTTTGGTAATCCTACGCTTCAGTGGTATTCTAGTAATTCTACCCTATAGGGGTATTTCGATAAATTCACAAATTGGGGGTATTTCGATAATTTCACAAATCGAGGGTATTTCGATAATTTCACAAATTGGGGGTATTTTGGTAATTTCATAAGCCGAGGTATTTCAGTAATTTTATAAGTCGGGGGTATTTCGATAATTTTGTAACTCGAGGTATTTAGGTAATTTTGCAAAACGAGGGTATTTTGGTAATTTTACGAATCGGGGGTATTTTGGTAATTTTACAATTCGAGGGCATTTTAGTAATTTTGTAAACCAAGGTATTCTAAACAGAGATAACGATGCTAATAGGCCTAGGGCCCATTCTCGACCCAAATGGGCCCCAATGCTCGTGTGGCCCATTTAGCTCAAATCTAGCCACAGATATGAGATTCACATAGTCTAGTCCAATATTTACTACACAATCATACAACTTATCCGATTGGGCCCACGGGCCCATTGGCCCTACATGGCCCCTTTCGACCCATCGTGGCCCAAACAGCCTAAACCCACAAGAACACTCATGATGGCCTCAACTATCGCGTCGAAGCTTCCACACGTGCGCTCGCACGTTCGTGTGGCTACCATCGTCGTGTGACCGACATTTTGGCATTTGCCGCTCTACAGCTAGAGTAGTGCGAAATACACACCTGATAGGAATCTGGAGTTAATCCGTGCTCCGAACACTCCTATGCCCAAACGCCAACCAAGGTATGCTTACTCTCCTCATAAATCGCTCTATTTAAAGCCAACTTCTCGCCTACTCTCATGCTAGCTTCCCGATGTGGGATCCCTCCATCAATCCTCCAAAACCGTCCCAAATTAGCAAAATAGTCACCTTTCGCATGCAAGGGGTTTTGAACTCAGGCTCCCCTATAACTTAATCCACGCCGCTAGCCACCTTACTAACTAGCTCCTTATGTAATAAAACAAGCACAACTAAATATAAGCCTATGGGCCAAAGTCTAAGTTCATTTAAAAGGAAATCAAAATGAATTGCAAGCGCCAAGACTTGAACCCATGCTCCCTTGCAACCTTAATGGCGCCTTGCCACTAGACCACTCTCTTCCTTGTGTCACATTTTATCCTCAAATATTTATAAAGCCTTCCTGCCGATATCCAGGTTCATTCAAGAAAAACCAAAAATTCTGCACACGCTATGACTTGAACCTCAGACCACATGCATACTCCTAACACCACTTGCCACTACAACACAGGCTCCTCTTGTGTTATAAATTATCCAAAAAATATTCTTAAAACCTACCCTCTAACATCAATGTTCCTTTAAGAGAAAAACATAAATTTTTGCTAAAGCCCAGGTTTGAACCCAAGACTTTTCAGACACTCTCAAACACACCCAATCACTTAACCATTAAAGCAAACAATCAATTGTTATATTTCTTGCATGCATAAACTTTTATGTGCAGTCTCTTAGCGACTACCATGCACAAGGCCCAACACTTCTAGGCCCAAAAATTCGGGGTATTACATACTCACTGCTTCACAAACTATCATTTAGCATCGATATTACACAAAATGGTCAATGTTCTCTACTTCCCCTTTAACATGGCTAAATATACCGAGTAAACTTTCTGATGACGTCACGAACTAACTAAAATACGACAAAGGCAAGCGCACCTATCGAACAGTAGTATAGTTATGGTGAGTCAGAAATATCGTATCCACGAGGACTAAAAGTACTAGTAATTGCTATCTTTTTATTATTTAGCCTAAAATTAGGGAAGTGTTTAATCTAAAATTTAACTAACTAATTAACTATGAGCCTGACAGAGATAAAATTGGGAAAATATTCGAAAAAAACTAATGAGAGAGACAACACCCAAGGAGAAATCCACCTAGATTTCACTTATTATTATGATTCCGAATTAAATGATTTATTCACTTGCCTTGATCCATAGAAATCCTTAAATTATGTTAATATCTCTTTCGAGACTAAGAACAACTGACTCTAGGTTGATTAATTGAAATCTCTTTCTAATTAAAACCCCTATTGTCGGATTAACTCGATCTATGGATTCCCTTATTAGATTTGACTCTAATCCGGCAGATTTATGTTGTCCTATCTCTAGGATTGCAATCAACTCCGCTTAATTATGCTAGATCTACTCTTAAGCAGGGACTTTTACTCCACTGATTAAGCACATCAAACTTGGATTAATATCTTGAAAATATTAAAGCAAGGGTTTAGAACACATAATTAAGAACAATAACAAGTATTTATCATGTAATTCAGATAATTAAATAAAAAGATTCATCATAGGTTTCATCCTCCCTAGGTATTTAGGGAGTTTAGTTCATACTCATAGAGGAAAACATCTCAACATAAGGAAAACAACAAGACATAAAGAACCCAAAAACTTCTAAGGAACTTGATGGAGATCTTCAATCTTGAATGAGATCCTACTTCTGAATTGATTCCAATGGCTTCATTCGAGTAATTTCTTTGTTATACTCTACGTGTCCCTTAGGTCTTCTTCTAGTATGTATTTATAGGCTTTAGAATACTTAAAATACCTAAAAATTGGCTTTTTCCACGTGAAAACGAAATAGGGTGCGACAGGGACACGGGCGTGTGATCAGTCCGTGTAAGAATGCTCAGGCCGTGTGCAAATCTGACATTGTTCGCGATTGACATGGGTTGGCACACGGGTGTGTGTCCAGCCCGTGTGGTATTGGCTTGGTCGTGTGGATCCTTAAGACAGCCCGTTTTGTCTGATTTTTACCCGTTTTCCGCTTCTTTTGCTTCCCTATGCTCACCTAAGTATAGAAACATGAATTTAAAGGATTAGGAGCATCGAATTCACAAAATTGTATATTAAAACATCCAAAAACACGTTAAGCATAGGATTAAAATATGTTACTTTTATGGTTTATCACTTTCCATCCATTTTTATTTCTTTTTCACACTTCTAACAAGCTAGAACTCATCTTCTAATCATTTCTTAATCCAAAAAATATACTTATTTTACTTAAGTTTTCTTAACTTCCATCCATGTCCTTTAATGACAACTTTCAAAATACTTGATAAAATAAAAAATATTGGTACATATATGTAAAACAAGCTTCAAAGATTCAAAATCTATGAAAATTTTGAAGAAAAATTATCATACATTAAGCTTGAATTTGAAGGAAAAATAATGAAAGAAATATTTTTTTTCTTCCCCCTTTTTGTTTACGTGAAAAGAAGAATGAGATGAGAAAGATTTCATATTTTCTCTCTTTTTCTCTTTTTTATATTATAATATTAATTAATAAAATATTATTACTAATTAAAATATTATTATTAAAAAATATCATTTGAAAGCAATCATGAAACCATTGATTTTTTAAGTAATGGTAAAATTGCCATTAAGTCCTTTCCATCAAAATGAAAATAGAATAATTGCACTCAAGTCTCTATACTTTTCTAACTTATTCAATTTAGTCACTAAACTCGATATCGAATTTTTAACTTAACTACATGATCCTACTAATAATCCTCTGTGTTATCATATCTAACAGTTTCCTCTAAAAATGATTATAATTTCTTATACTACTATTTATTTATACATTGCTTATTCGAGGACTTCTACCGCAAATATTCTTCTCTCTTCTTTTTATTTATTTTTTTAAGTAGGGATGTTACAATTCTTCCCCCTTTAAAAAAATTTTGCCCTTGAAATTTACCTGAAGAGTTGCTAATATTGTGATCTCATTGTCTCTTCAGGTTCCCAAGTAGCTTCTTTTATGTTATGATTCATCCACAATACTTTCACCAAAGGAATTCGCTTGTTTCTCAACTCTTTTATGTCTCTTGCTAAAATTTGCACTGGTTCTTCTTCATACGATAAGTCAGGTCGTACCTCAATGTTTTCCACTGACACGATATGAGATGCATTCGATCTATATCTTCGGAGCATTGATACATGAAACACATTATGGATTCGATCTAATTCTGGTGGCAAAGCTAGTCGATAAGCAAAAGGTCCAACTCTTTCTATAATATCGTATAGTCCAATAAACCTCAGATTTAATTTTCCTTTTTGACCAAATCTCATAATCTATTTCCACGGATAGACTTTTAGAAATATTTTATCTCTCACATTGTATTCAATTTCTCTTCTCTTCAAATCAGCATATGGCTTCTGTCGATCGGAAGCTGTTTTTAATTTTTCTTTAATTAGTCGAACCTTTTCTTCAACTTGTATTAATTTTGGGCCAACCATCTTCTTTTCACCAAGTTCAGTCCAGCACAAAGGAGTACGTCATTTATGTCCATATAAAGCTTTGTATGGTGCCATCTGAATACTTGATTGGAAACTATTGTTATTGCAAATTCCACAAGTGGTAGATAGTGTTCCCAATCACTACCAAAGTTAATGATACAAGCTCGTAACATATCTTCTAACAATTGAATCACTTGTTTTGATTGGCCATCTATCTGAGGATGAAAAGTTTCGATAAAGTTCAACCTGGTGCCAAGTGATTCATGTAACTTCCTCCAAAATCTTGTTGTAAATCGAGGGTCATGATTAGAAATAATAGACTTTGGCACACCATGCAATCTCACTATCTCAGCTATGTATAATTTTGCAAGCTTATTTAATGTCCAATCCATCCTTACTGGTAGAAAGTGAGCTGACTTCATCAATCGATCTACTATAACCCATATTGCGTTATGCTTCTTTCGAGTGAAAGGTAAATCACTGATGAAATCCACAGCTATTATATCCCATTTCCACTCGAGAATCATTATAGGCTGCAGTAATGCTATCGGAACTTGGTGTTCAGCTTTCACTCTTTGACAAGTTAAACACTTTATAGCATATTCTGTAATCTCTCTCTTCATATCTGGCCACCAATACAATTCTTGCAGATCCCGATCCATCTTGGTACTTCCCGGATGCATAGCATAAGGACTATTATGCGCCTCTTGAAGTATCTCATCCCTCAATTCAACCTTGTTTGGCACATAAATTCTTCTTCAAAATCTTACACAACCATTATCTTCAATATCAAAATCTCCCGAGCTATTGTGCTTAATTGATCTTCGTTTTTTCATCACCTTATCATCATTTTGCCGAGCCTCTCTAATTTGCTCAATTAATTGTAGCTTCACTTTTAATTTAGTTAATAATGCACTATCATCACAAACACTCAACTGTGCAAACATTGATCTCAAATCAGCAAGGAATTTTCGACTCAAAGTATCAATAACAACATTTGCTTTACCTTGATGATAATCAATCACACAATTGTAATCTTTTAACAGCTCTATCCCACGACGTTGTCTCAATTCAATTCTTTCTAGGTGAGAAGATATTTCAAGCTTTTATGATCTGTGTAGATGTAGCACTTTTCACCATATAAACAATGTCTCCAGATTTTTAATGCAAAAACCACTAATGCCAGTTTTAAATCATGTGTCAGATAGTTGTGTTCATATGGTCTTATTTGTCGTGAAGTATATGCAATCACTTTTCTATCTTGCATCAAAATGCAACCAAGACCACTAAGTGAAACATCACTATATACTACAAACTCCTTTCCCGATTCTAGAAGTGTTAACACTGGAGCCTATGTCAACAATTTCTTAAGCGTATCAAAGCTTTCCTAACACCGCTCATCCCATTTGAATGATACATTCTTCTGGAGTAGTCGAGTCAGGGGCAAAGTTATCTTTGAAAATCCTTCAACGAATCTCCGATAGTGTCTCGCTAATCTCAGAAGCTGCGGATCTCTGAAACATATTTAAGTTGTTTCCATTCTAGAATGGGCTCAACTCTCTTTGGATCTACACGGATGCCTTCGGCCAAGACTATATGCCCAAGGAACACTACATCATATAACCAAAATTCACATTTGCTAAGTTTTCCATAAAGTTGTTTTTCTCGTAATTTCTACAGTACAATCCTTAAATGTTGATCATGCTCCTCCTCAGTCTTTGAATAAATTAAAATATCGTCAATAAACACTACTACAAACCGACCTAAATATGGTTGAAAAATATGATTCATGGGATCCATGAGTGCAGGAAAAGCATTAGTTAGCCTAAAATGCATCACCAGAAATTCATAATGTCTATATTTGGTTCAAAAAGTAGTCTTCGGTATATCACTTTCTTTCACCTTCAATTGGCAATAACCAGATCTCAGATTAATTTTAGAAAATACTGATGCAACTTTCAATTGATCAAATAAATCATCAATACGAGGCAAAGAATATTTATTCTTTATTGTCACCTTGTTTAACTATCGATAATCGATACACAACCGCAACGAACCGTTTCTTCTTTACAAACAACACTGGTGCGCCCCAAGGTGATACGCTGGGTTGTATAAAACCTCGATCTAATAAATCTTGCAACTGTAATTTCAATTCTTTCAATTCTTTTGACGACATGCAATAAGAGGCAATAGATATTGGAGTAGTTCCTGGATAAAATTCAATTGCAAACTCCACCTTTCAATTAGGTGAAAGTCCTCGTAATTCTTCTGGAAACACATATGGAAATTCACACACCGTATGAATTTCCTCTAATTTTGAACTTTTCGTAATTGAATTATAACATAAGCAAGAAACGCTTCACAACCCTGGTTAATTAACTTATCTGCCTTTATTGTTGAGATTATTCGGGCAAGACCAACTGGTTTCATATCTTTCACTTCTATCTCTACACCATTTGAATCTTGTATCATAAACTTTTTCTTCTAGCAATAAAGAATTACACCATAATTTGACAGCCAATCCATTCCCAAAATCATATCAAATCCATCAAATTGCATCAATAGTAAATCGGCCAAAAATATTTTACCCTGAATCTCAATAGGGCACCTCCTACATACTTTTACTATCATCAAATGTCCTATCGGATTTGAAACATTAATTCTAACCTTAGATATCTTAACTATTAGTTTCTCTATGTTAATCAACCCAGTTCTCATGTATGAATGTGTAGAACTTGGATTTATCAATGCATGTATAAATACAAAAAATAGAGAAAAGAATACTAGAAACAACATCGGTGGTATCACCTTCCTCTCTGGTCCTGACAGTATAGACTCTGGTAGGAATGGTTGCCTCTGCACGACTCACAGATGAATTAGTGACTCTCCCCTGACTGCCTCTACCACTGGTACCACATTGGGTACTACCACGACCTCAAGGTGCAAAAGTTGATTTCTACGATGACACAAGGGTAACATCAACCGACTTCGGACAATCTCAAATATAATGTTCCATTGAAACACTTCTAATAAATGCTCCAGTCTTATGCCAACACTCTCCTTTATGACTCCTCCCACAATAATCGCACTTTGGTATCCAAACAGTATGACCAAGACGATCTGTTCTGGCTATTGGAGCAGATGACTATCTAGATATGCTTCTGCCCTCAGCACCAATCTGAAGTGTAGTGGATCTCCCTTGACTTCTAAAATCTCTAGCTCATTTAGAAGGTGGCTGTGAGTTAGAACCAATTGACCTTTTTCCTTGAGCTTTATCATCCACTTTCTCTTTATTTAATCCCATTGATTGATCTACCATTTTGGCTCTTTCTACCATACTCAGTAATCTCTATAATCATGTGAGAAGCCAATTGGACTTTAATCTCATCTCTCAATCCCTGGCGGAAGTGTTTGCAACTAGCTTCCTCAGTAAGAACCAATTTTGGAGCATACTTGGACAGACGAAGAAATTCCCGTTCATAATCAGTAATGTTCATCTTTCCCTGTTTCAGCTTAATAAACTCTTTCTTCCTTTCTTCTAGATACAATTCTACAACATATCTCTTGTTAAACTCGGTCTGAAACAACGCTCAATTAATCCAATTTGCACGATGGGAACAAACCACTGTCCTCCACCAATGGAAGGCATCTCCTTGCAGTAGAGACACAACACACTTCAAGCACTCAGTTGGGGTGCATTCTAATAAAGAATGATCAACACCTCTAAACTCAGTGGCCCCATATTTTCTTACTTCTTTAATCAAAAACCCTCTCTGTCTAGCGAGAAGTGCAGGCTGAGGTGCAATACCAACAACTCTCTGTAATAAATCAGCAACAATATGCAGTAATGGATCATCACCTTAAGTTGACTGTCTTTGATTGGAAGTTCTCGAGTACCGATGAACACTAATTCCCTCTTCACTAGGTGCATTGGGTCTATTTTTGTCTTTTATTTCTCATTCCATACTATCTCTCGATTCCTCAGACATTTTATTATACAAAATTTCAAATAAAGAAGTTTTAGCATCCGGTTTCAACTCAAACTCAATATTTAATAATGTCATGTACACTAGACATAACTATACATAATACATCACATTTTTACTCATCTGGTATCAAATTTGGATAGCTTTGATACCACTTAAATGTGATACCCTATACCTGACCCAGTTGTTGGATTTGAATATAAAATGTCTCATTTTGTTGCCGAAGCAACTCACTTTTCCATTTTTTAAAAGGAGACGTAGTGGTAAAATTATTTTATAAAAAATTTGGTAGCTTTTCTGCCTATTTTACATAAAACTCACTGTAAAATTTAGATTTCACAAAATATACATATTCAAATTATCTCCCAAATCAATTCCTAGCACTACGATTTCTCAAAACAGATCTAATCGTTGTTTTATGCGATGTCAAAGTCTTAAAATTTATATAAAGAATGACCGAACCTGGAAATTAACTATGACAATGATGTGAGGCAAGCGCACCTATCGAACAATAGTATAGTTAAGGCAAGACCGGATTGTCGAGCCCAAAGGAACTAAAAGTACTAATACTAACTCTCTTTTTATTATCTAGCCTAAGAATTAAGAGAATTGTTTATCTAATCTAAAATTAACTAATCAACTAATCTAAAGATGAAAAGACAAAGAGAATGAATTGGGGAAAATAACTTTAGGAAAAACCAATTGATTAAGACGATACCCAAGGAAGAATCTACCTAGACTTCACTTGTTACCTAACTCTGAACCAGGCGATTTATTCATTTGACTTGATCCGTAGGATTCCCTAACGTATATTAATCCCTCTCTCGAGGCGACTAACGTCTAACCCTAGGTTGATTAATTGAAATCTCTTTCTAATTAAAAGCCCTAGAATTGCATTAACTTGATCTATGGACTCCCATATTAGGTTTCACCCTAATCCGGCAAAATCTCGTCACCCTATCTCTAGGCGTGCGATCAACTCCGCTTAATTATGCTAGATCTACTCTTAGGCAGGGACTTTTGCTCCTCCACCTAAGCATATCACACTTGAATTAATATCCCAAAAATATCAACACAAGAATTAAGAACACATAATTAATAACAAGTCAAATATTTATCATATAGTTTAGCAAACGATAACAAGATTCATCTTAGGTTTCATCCCCCTCAAGTATCTGAGGGTTTAGTTCATAACAATAAAAGAAAACATCTCAGAAGAAAGGATAACACAAAACATAAGAAATCCCTAAAACCCCCTGAAGGAATTGAAGGAGAGATCTTCCGTCTTGAGTATAATTCCGGCTTCTTGAGATGAATCAACTGGCTATCTTCGCGTAAATTCCCACAATTCTGCCCTCTTTGGCCTGGCTGGACGCACCCTGACTAAAGCCTTGGGTTCTCCCTTTTTAGGTTATACTTAGGGTGTTTATATAGGCTTCGGAATGTGTTTCTTCGCCCCTAAGTATCCTAATCCGAGTGAAATTTCTCTTTGTCAAGGCAGGGACACGCCCATGGCACACGCTCGTGTAAATCGTGGCCAGGCTGTGTTCGAGACTGTTGAGTGAGGCACGGCTGTGTGGTCTTGGGCCCAGGCCGTGTGGATTTCGTGATATGGCCCATTTACTCCGTTTTGGGCCCGTTTTCTGTTCTTTTCATCATCCGGTGCTCTTCTGAGTATAAAACATGAAAACAAAGGATTAAGAGCACCAAATTACATAATTCAAGGCTTAAATCATCCAAAAGCATGCTAAATGTGGGCTTAAAATATGTTACTTTTACGGTTTATCAAATAACCCCCACACTTAAGCTTTTGCTTTCCTCAAGCAAAATTCTCAAGTCACCATTAAAACAAAACTTCTCCAATTCATAATATTCATTAATAATGTTTCGTCATAATTCAAAGATAATTCATACATGGATAATTCAACTCAAAGGGTCCTAAAGATTCAAACAATCAAAGTCATACATTTATAGCCCGAAAACGTTAGGTGTTTCCCCTTACCTAATTAATTACCTTTGATTCAAAATTGACAAGGGTTGACATCCTCACTAAAGATTCACTCAAATCACTCAAAGTGTTTAAGGTTCAAAATTAAGCACTCAAAAGTCGAACATGAAGAGTTAGTCCCATGGCTTGCATGAAAATCAAATCTCCACCACTATAATATGAGATGATACACAAATCGAAAGGTCTTTAACAGGGTTGTAACGGGGCTTGGGTTAAAGGTGTGGATAAAGGCTGAATTAGCGGGTTAGAATCGAGATTGACTTGACAAATCACCTAACTAGAGATATCGAACTGATAATAATTACATAAATAATATTCTGATATGAGATTCTTTTTCAATAATTGGAATTTAACGTATAAGCTCGCCTAATCACAAAACTAATAGTGAATATTCTTCGATTTTTTAAGAACAAGTCAAATACATAATAAAAGATAAATTCAACTACTGAAATAAAATAATTAGGCAACCGATCAAATCAAATCTCGACAGAAAGGGTAGTCAAGGAATGGTGATAACAAATACAAAGGGTTTTGAGTTAATATTAGTAGGTGAGTCAATAAAAAGGGTTGTTAGGATTAAACGGGGTTCACTAGGGGTTAATTATGAAGGTAGGTTTTTAGTGGAGTGAGTGGGTTAAAACCTAGGTGCCTTTACCATCTCTGTATATCAAATCAAAGGTGTTGTCTCGACATGTATAATCAATGCAAGTTCTAGAATAACAAATCAATGTTGACACACTCATAATCAATAAAGTGAGCAAGAAAAAGAATATATGCTCTATAAGGCTCAAAATCTCACAAAAAATTATGGGTATTTGATATCAACCTCGTAAATTTCAAACTTCAAGGTAATATTCAAATTCAGGTAGACAACCTAGAAAATTTTAAATTTCTAAAAAATAGACTTATTATGCTTGATTATCTAGTATCTTAAAGTTTAATCATCAATGCACAATTATCAATGACTTAATCTAAAACATATCGATAAAAATCATGAATTAAAGTAAATTTCATTCTAATAGTAATATGAGAAAATTACTTCAAGACAAGATATCATTCAGGGATTTGAGAATAATGCAAAAAGTGAGGCACTTCCTTGAAATAAATATTCACCCCCCACACTTAAGATGTACATTGCCCTCAATGTACAAAGATAGATAAAAACAATGTAGAAAAAAAATCAAAAGATAGGGGTAGAAGTGAAACTCCCTTAATGTATTCCTTGAATTGGAACTGTGGAAACTTGATTCGGAGGTGAAAGATAAGTTGGAGGAGGCGGCTCTTGGTGTGGCTGTCCACAATCTCTGTGCTAGATGAAGAAATTGGGAGGCTCGTGAAGAATTAGCCAGGAAATGATGAAAATAATTAAAACTATACTAATTATATATTTAAAGACAAGAAAGATAAAGAGAAATAGTAAAAAAGGTAAAATAAAATTGAAAGAGAAAATAAATGGATTGAAGAGTCCTTATTGTTTGATGGTTCGCGAGGTGGTGTGAATTCTAAGGCTGTAATAGGGTGGTGGCCATGGTTCCAGTGTGATTCCCTAGCAGCCTTTAGAACTTAAATTAAAGAAAACGAAATAAAATAGATTAAACTAAGTAAAAGAAAAATAAAGAAAATGAAAATAAAGGAGAAGAGAAAATAAAAATAAAAACTAAATGGCCTCAAACATCCTCGGCTTGTCGGGTGGATGAAGCGGCCGGCATGAACTTTTGTAGATCGGTCTCACAAAGGGAGACTGCGCCAGGGTCCTTCCGCTTCTTTGACATAGATGTGGTGTAGCTCAAGGGTTTGGGTAATAACTAAAGAAGAAAAGTATGGGGAAGGGGATATCTGAAGGATGGGATGGGAGAAAGGAGATGGGGAGTAGGTAAAAAGAAAATGGGGGGTTAAATAGAATTTTTAGGTCTGGTACGTCTCCACGCCCATATACCATGGACGTGAAAGTCACACGGCCGTATCGCACGGTCGTGTTTTGCTTTGTTCGCTTCTCCCACACCCATGCTCAGTTCTCCACTCCCGTGTATGATCTAACAGTGTCGGCCACGGCCACATCGCACGGCCATGGTGTGGTAGTTGGAGTCCGTGACTCGAAGATATGATTCGTTCTGACTCGTACCATCTTTGCTATGTCAGTACGAAGATTCGATGCATCCACACGGCCACGGCCACGGCCGTGTGCAAGGCCGTGTGGCTGGGAAATCTGCACTTGGTTGATTTACAGTTAGGTGCTAAAAGGAAAGAATAAAATAGTATAAAAAATGTAGAAGTTAATGGGGTTAGTGGTTGGGTTGCCTCCCGAGAAGCACTCGTTTATAGTCTGAAGCTAGACTTACCTCTCATTCGCATATTCATGGTGGTTTGAGGAGTTGAAAGTTCTTCCTCATGCTAGCAGTTCTATTATCATGATAAAGTTTAAGACGAGTAGCATTTATTTTCAAAGTGCCAAACATATGATTACTTACCTCAGCTGTTCCGTATGGGAAAACGTTGATTACCTTAAAAGGGATTTCTTTGTTTGTGTTAGGATCAGGAGGAGGTATTCGTGGATCTGCTTTTTTTATCAATACTTGATCTCCAATTTTGAACTTGTCTATCTCGTAGAGTGGCTTTGGTTCTGCTTCGTCTATACCTAATTTTTCTTTGAGATGCGTCTTCCACTCTTCTAGTTCATTGATTTGAATCCCTTGTTCCTCATCCATGACTAAAATGACATAGTCTACTGGGAATACGAATTTATCAATCTTCACGAGTACTCTTCGATTATACCCCTTGGAATTCTAACAGTTTTATCAGCTAATTGAATGCTCATCCTAGTTTGCTTGGGCTTCCCTTGACCTAGTTGTTTAAACATTTTATAAGGCATGACATTTATGCTTGCCCCTAAATCAGCTAACGCATTATCAATAGTTAAACTACCAATTAAGCATGGAATTGTAAAACTCCCTGGATCTTTTAATTTCTGTGGTAGTTTATTTTGCAACATTGCTGAGCACACTGCGTTCAGTTCCACATGCGATTCCTCGTCTATCTTCCGCTTATTTGTCAATAGCTTCTTTAAAATTTTCCTAGAATTTGACATCTGCGAAAGAGCTTCAAAAAACGGTAAGTCAATATGTAATTTCTTTAAAAGTTTAAGAAACTTACCGAACTGTTCTTCTGTGTCGTCTTTAGTTATCGTTTCGGGATATGGTATGGGAGGTTGGTACTCTTTGATTACCGGTTTTGGCTTTCCCTCAACCTTACCTTCTTCGACCATATTCTTTTGCCTTAAATTGGGCTCGTCTAACCCTTCACTATCTTGAGCTATTATGGCCTGAATTTGCTCCTTTGGGTTAGTCTTGGTGTTGCTCGGTAGGCTTCCTTGTGGTTTTTCAGAGATCTGCTTGGCAAGTTTCCCTAACTGATTCTCGATCCTTTGAATCGATGCTTGTTGATTTTTAAGTGTTGTATTAGTATTCTGGAAACGTGTTTCTATATTTTGGAAACGTGTTTCTGAGGCTATTATTAATTTTTTTAGCATCTTTTCAAGGTTCGGCTTCTTTTCCTGTGGGTAGGGCTGTTGTTGGAAGTTTTGGGATGGTTGTTGCCTTCGATTTCCTTGACTACCCTATGAGAAATTGGGGTGATTCTTCCAACCTGGATTATAAGTATTACTATAAGGGTTATTATTAGATCGGAAATTGTTACCCATATACTTCATTTTTTCGCTCTCCATGCCCTGTCCGTAGGGTAGGTACTAAGGATTCGTCACTCCTCCACTTGTGTCGCACTGCATAATTGGATGTGCCTGCGAAGAACCGTATAAACCATCAAATTTTTTATGTAACATCTCTACCTGATTTGATAGTAGGGTTACTGCGTCGTGGTTGAAAACTTCGGCTGCTTTGGTTGGCCTTGTCCTTGTAACTTGCCACTGATAGTTATTCAATGACATCTCCTCTATAAACTTGTAGGCTGCTTCAGGAGTTTTGTTGTTCAGGGTTCCGCCGGCTGCTGAATCGATTAATTGCCTTGTTGACGGGTTCACACCGTTGTAGAAAGTTTGGACCTGTAGCCACAAAGGTAATACGTGGTGTGGGCACCTCCTCAACAAGTTTTTGTATCTCTCCCATGCATCATAAAGTGTCTCTAAATCCATCTGCACAAAAGAAGAGATATCATTCCTCAACTTGGCCGTTTTGGCCGGTGGAAAATATTTTAAAAAAAAAGTTTTCAGTCATTTAATCTCATGTAGTGATTGACCCTCGTGGAAGAGAATGCAACCACTGTTTGGCTTTATTTCTCAAAGAAAAGGGAAATAACCGAAGCCAGATGGTATCATCAGTAACGCCATTTATCTTGAAAGTGTCGCAAAATTCTAGGAAATTCGCTAAGTGTGTGTTAGGATCCTCATCCTGCAAACCATCAAACTGAACAAACTGTTGTATCATCTGTATAGTGTTAGGTTTCAGTTCAAAATTATTTGCAGCAATAGTAGGCCTAACAATACTTGACTCAGTTCACGTTAAACTAGGTTTAGCATAATCATACATAGTTCGAGGAGCATGATTTTCGGCCATCTCTGGATGTAGCGGATTATTCTCAGCCATCTCTTCGGTGGTATTGATTTCGGCTTCTTGCTCTTCTTCTATGTAGTTTAAGCTTCGCCTTATTTCTCTGCGATTTATGCGAACGGTACCTTCAATATCACTGTCGTAAAGTAACGGTCCTGTCAGGTTCCTTCTAGTCATAAACTAGAGGTGCCTGAAAGGAACAAAAGAAAGAAAATTAGCAAAGTTAAAAATAAAAATAAAAATAAATTGCAAAAAGTAAAAATGGCTAAAGTAATAAAAATTAAGCTTTCTTAATATTTTAGTTCCCCGGCAACGGCGCCAAAAACTTGATTGTTGTTTTATACGATGTCAAAGTCTTAAAATTTATATAAAGAATGATCGAACCTGGAAACTAACTATGACAACGATGTGAGGCAAGCGCACCTATTGAACAATAGTATAGTTAAGGCAAGACCGGATTGTCGAACCCAAAGGAACTAAAAGTACTAATACTAACTCTCTTTTTATTATCTAGCCTAAAGATGCAAAGACAAAGAGAATGAATTGGGGAAAATAACTTTAGGAAAAACCAATTGATTAAGACGATACCCGAGGAAGAATCCACCTAGACTTCACTTGTTACCTAACTCTGAACCAGACTATTTATTCATTTGACTTGATCCGTAGGATTCCCTAACGTATATTAATCCCTCTCTCGAGGCGACTAACGTCTAACCCTAGGTTGATTAATTGAAATCTCTTTCTAATTAAAACCCCTAGAATTGCATTAACTTGATCTATGGACTCCCATATTAGGTTTCACCCTAATCCGGCAAAATCTCGTCACCTTATCTCTAGGCGTGCAATCAACTCCGCTTAATTATGCTAGATCTACTCTTAGGCAGGGACTTTTGCTCCTCCACCTAAGCACATCACACTTGAATTAATATCTCGGAAATATCAACACAAGAATTAAGAACACATAATTAAGAACAAGTCAAATATTTATCGTATAGTTCAGCAAACGATAACAAGATTCATCTTAGGTTTCATCCCCCTCAGGTATCTGAGGGTTTAGTTCATAACAATAAAAGAAAACATCTTAGAAGAAAAGATAACACAAGACATAAGAAATCCCTAAAAACCCCTGAAGGAATTGAAGGAGAGATCCTCCGTCTTGAGTATAATTCCGGCTTCTTGAGATGAATCAACTGGCTATCTTCACGTAAATTCCCACAACTCAGCCCTCTTTGGCCTGGCTGGACGCCCCCTGACTAAAGCCTTGAGTTCCCCCTTTTTAGGTTATACTTAGGGTGTTTATATAGGCTTCGGAATGTGTTTCTTCGCCCCTAAGTATCCTAATCCGAGTGAAATTTCTCTTTGTCACGGCAGGGACACGCCCATGGCACACGCCCGTGTAAATCATGGCCAGACCGTGTTCGAGACTGTTGAGTGAGGCATGACTGTGTGGTCTTGGGCCCAGGGCATGTGGATTTCGTGATATGGCCCATTTACTCCATTTTGGGCCCGTTTTCTATTCTTTTCATCATCCGGTGCTCTTCTGAGTATAAAACATGAAAACAAAGGATTAAGAGCACCAAATTACATAATTCAAGGCTTAAATCATCCAAAAGCATGCCAAATGTGGGCTTAAAATATATTACTTTTACGGTTTATCAATATCAATAAACTAGATTTCTACGCTTTACTATTTTATCAAAACATTAGTTATAAAGTACTAGCAAAGAAAACATAATGAAAATATTTAAATTCAGTTTACGACATAATAATATATATATACAAGCCTAGGTACATGCCATTTACATCAACTATAAAGTAAACTTTTCACCAACATTGTTTGAGCTAAACTTCGGTTCTTCAGATGTTGCTGGAATGATCTAGGAAATTTAACTACCCGCATACTGAAAAATAGACAAACTGTATGCTGAACAATTTTTATGCTCAGTGGTGCTAATATCATATAAATCATTACATAAGTACTGAACATAAATTAATTGATATAAATAAACTAAAACATGATTATAAATATCATTAATAACATCATAATAAAAGAAAATTCTAATATTAATAAACTTTAATATTTGGAGAATAAAGAAAATAATTTTTTTATCAAATTCAAAATCACGTAATTAACTTAATTCACACAATATGGAAATACAAATAAATTCAATTTTTGTTTTTTCTTTTCTTTCAATTTGGACCTCGTACTAAAGTTCACGACCTTCCGGGGATTGGGACTGCCCACGACCCTCTGGGAATTGAAGAGTTCTAAATCCTCTGATATAAAGACTCTATGGCATGCCAATTATATCTGATTAACGGGGTAAAAATCAAGTTTCATGATTTGTTTCAATTCAATTCCATTTTCATATCATTCTCATTTCAATTTCATTTCATGTTCAAATCATATATCGCCTAATGTAAAATTAAGCTTCTAATTTGAAACATATTAAACATTTTCTTGATCAATCATCTAAAATCATAATACTCAAATCCAAATCATAACTATGAATTTGCTAATTTGATCTTATGAAAAACATAATATTCATCTCAAAATATAATTTTATAAATATTAAGTAAATCATTCAAACTCATCCAAAACTCATAAAAATAAAATAAATATAACTAGTCGTATTAAACTAAATATTCTAAAGCTTTATGTAATGAAAATAAGATATTAGCACAAACCGATGTTTCAATCGCTTTACTCCTCTTCGCCTTTCTCCTTCAAGATGCTCGCTTCGTTTTTAGCTACAATAGGAGCAGTTCAATATGAAACAATGTCATTTATCCATTCTAATACTAAAAATAATAAAAACAAACTTAAATATGTAACATCCCAAAAATTAGGGGTTTGTAATTTTTGCTTAAATTCATGTTGTGCTTGAACGAGTAGCTATTTGAGTGTGTTTGGGGGTCCTATAGTGGCATGGGTTCGAGTCGGAGCTTTAGAAAAATTTTAGTTTTTGGCCCTTAAGGGGGAGAGGGTTGTTTATAGTAGGACTTAAGTAAAATTGTCTGCATTAGGATGACGCAAAAAAGGGCTTGTGGCTTGTGGCTATGGCGTCAATGAAATAGCATGAGGGAGTGGGGTTCGAATCCCACTAATTCCAATTGGAGGCTTTTATTTTGTGACTGAAGAGTGGAGGAAGCAGAGTTCGGATCAAACTCTTCAAGGGGAGTTGGAGACTTGGTCAACAAGTTTGAATGGGAGGCTAGGAGTGATTCAAGGAGAAGATAGTGGAGAAAATCAAGGAAGGGAGGAGAGTGGGAGAGTTGGCCGAATGTGGGAGTGTGGCTAAGGGGGAGATTTCAGCTAGGGGGTGGCATTTGGAAGCATTTTTGGCAGCTTTGAGTGTGAGTAGAAACCGAAACCCCTTTTTGTTCTTGAGGTTCTCCTTTTTGTTCTTTTCGAGTTTTCCTTCTCTGAAGCATTTCGTGCACCTTTCTTTACCTTTTGCGCATTTTTCTTTTATTCTCCTCTCCTTGCTAGTAGCCTATCATAAACTTTTGTCACTCGTTTTAGCTCCCACTTGTTTGGCCGAATCTTCTTCTTCCCATCTCTCTTCACATTTCATCCGTTTTCTTTTCTTTTCCTCTAAGCCATAT
This sequence comes from Gossypium australe, assembly GCA_005393395.2. Lineage (NCBI taxonomy): Eukaryota > Viridiplantae > Streptophyta > Magnoliopsida > Malvales > Malvaceae > Gossypium > Gossypium australe. The sequence goes on from CM016620.1 coordinate 62,419,069, forward strand.
AGCCACAGTTCTTCCTCTTCGATTTCCCTTTAGTCGAACATCAATTCTTCTTAAAGCTTTGGTCCTCTTTCTGTTGGCCGAATCTGGTAAGCCTAATCTTCATAATCTCTTTATCCCGAATCTTTTATTCCTTGGTGGCTGGGGCCGGATCCTATTGACAAACAACTAACATTTGCCGTCGACCTTTGGTATTGGTAAGGGTGGAGTAGTTCAAGTGCTTTCTTAATTCGTTGTTAGTGGGTATTCTTGTGACTTTTTGAGTAAACATCGGTCTCCCTCTTTCTCTGTGGGGGGCCGAATGTTGGATGGTGGCTAACTTTCTCTCTTGTTCTTCATTGCTAGAGACCCATTTTCATTAGCCAAGGAATAGGGCCGATTACCGTTGCACTGTAAGAGATCGCGTCTTGTGGTAAGTGAATTTGGTTGAGTAGTATATTTCAATATTATGGATTTTCGATGGTGTTGAGATTAACTAATGGTCATTGTTATCATTGATGCATCGGGGAGTGTCTCAATCGGCAATCCAAAGCAGGTGTGTAATCTCACAGCACTATTATTCTGTTAATGCGATGTTCTGTGATTCGGCTAATAGCCGAAATACCGAAAAGCCGAAATAGCGGTATCTGAGACCACTCGAGTGTGCGAGCGCTCGTAGTGATAAACCGAGCCAAGAACGTTGGCGATAGACCTTTGGGAGTGCCACGATCTCTGTCGTGGGCTTAGGCTGTAATGGGCCTTGTTGAGCCGAAGTGGGCCCAGAACCATGTCTGAAAATGGGCTGAATGGGCCACACAAGTGTTTGCGCCCGTTTGGGCCGAAATTTGACTTTAGGCCAAATTGCACCATTTTGACCAGAAATGGAACTTGTGTCGCTCAAGGTGACAGTCGGCCTCCGGAAAGGCTGTAGATGAGTAAATTACCGAAATACCCTTAGTAGGTAAATTATCGAAATACCCTTTGTAACACCCCAAACCCGGCCTATGCGTTAAGACCAGACTTGGCATGCCACACAATTGGAACTTACGTCCAGTCATCAATGCTTTTAATGAAAACAATTTTTCAAAACGATTTTGAAGACGGAGTTTATCAAAAATCGAGATTTATTTGAAAACCATGACTTTAAAACATAAGAGTTTACAATTTGATTTTCAGAGAAATAATTGGTTAAAAACTTAAATAATTGGTTGAAATAAATTTATAAAAGAGTTTTCACGGGAATTTTACGAGTAAGTGATATTTAAGAAAAACCATTTTTATACATAAGTTTAAGAAAACATTTATAAGAATTAAACAGCCTCATTTAAGTAACTAAAACATATTAAAATCCATCCACGAATAAAAATCCATAAAAATAATACCAGAGGCCTTATTACATCGCAATTGAAATAGTACTTAGATAAAAAAATACTTAAAAGAAGTTCAAAGTTTTTATAACTCATCATTCGTAGTATGGCCTCCACACGAAGTCATCCCCAGCCCAAGCCTCCATCAATTGTCATTACCTGAGAAGGGTAAGAAAACGGGGTGAGTTACTTAGAACTCAGTGTGTAACCTACTTACCGTGTCTACTGGGCCATAACCATATAAACATATATTTGGGCTTGAGCCCATTTACAAATGTGCATTGTATAAATCAAATATAAAAATGCATGTGATATGCAATTCCCAACCAAGCCTAATTTCCATCCGCTACACACCACCCGTACCAACCATCACACCTGTGGGGATCAAGTCAACCCACGCCGCCAACACACTAATCGCAGGCATAAAGCCATTTTAAAAATTGTGGTTAAACCACCGAACTAGATTGTGGCAGAGCCACTCGAACTAGATTGTGGCAGAGCCACGCGAACTAGATTTTGGCAACAGGCCTTTCTTCTCTTCATCAATTTTCCCAACCCGTGCAATCATGTATATATATAAAACATAACAATACATTCACATGATGAATTTTAACAAAAGGCCCATATATCGATCTAGCAGTTTTTTTTTTCAAATTTGCCCATATAGCAAATTATCAAATTGGCCCATATAACAATTTATCAAGTTGGCCCATATAGCAAATTATCAAGTTGGGCCCATATAGCAATCTATCAAGTTGGCCATATAGCAATTTATCAAGTTGGCCCATATAGCAATTTATCAAATTGACCCATTAAGAGTATTTTCGTAATTCGGTCCATAAGGACATTTCGTAATTCAGCCTATTCGGGACATTCTCGTAATTTGGCCCATAAGGGCGTTTTCATAATTCGATAATCGTACCCACTAAGGGTAATTCGGTAATTTACCCTCTAAGGGTATGATGGTAATTTTCGCAACCTAGGCTTAATTACTATTTTGGGGAATAAAAATCAAAACTGTTCATCTGCGTCGTACTGACTAAACTGACTATAACTCAAGTTGGGAAACTTGAAATTTAGATCCGTAAATGTTCCCTGAAACTAGACTCATATAACTTCTTACTGTAATTTTTCCAGAATTTTTTGCTTAGCCAATAATACAGTTTATTCTTCAAAGTATCCCTTGTTTCACTGTTTGACAGTTCTGCCCTCTCTTCACAAAATCTCAGATATCTTATTGTACAGAACTCAAATACTGGTTTTGTTTGGTCCAAATAAAAATAGACTGAATAAGGATTCTAATAATATAGACCATGTCCCGTAATTATTTTTCTACAATTTATAGTGATTTTTCCAAGTAAGAACAGGGGATCTCGAAATCACTCTAAACCAGTCTCACAGAAATCTAAAAATCTCAAAATATACTAATCCTTTACTTGCTCCATTTCTTTTATAAGAAAATAGACTCAATTATCTTTCAATTCATATCTCCTTCACTTTCTAATTCAATTTCCACTATTTTTGGTGATTTTTCAAAATCACATCACTGCTGCTAACCAAAACTGTTTTATTGCAAAGTATGGTTACCACTACGAACATATGTACGCCCGAGTGGTCATAGATGCCGATTTCCGATTTTCTTTGGTATTTCAACCAAATCACAGAACATTCATGTAAAATTTCAGAGAAGTGTGAGATTACACACCATTTCAAACATGTATTTGGAAGGGTATGAGATTACACACCTTGATTAGGATTCCCTAAGAACCACTCTTCGTTGCCCCACTATGTCCGAAGGTAGAATATATCGAGTGATTTGTCCCTTATTAATATTGGATCCGATTTCCCCCACTTGACTTATGGGTAGAATGATACACGGCCATCCACTTAGAACACGATTTAATCGAAGAAAAGAGTGTCTACCCAAATGAGAAAGAATTTATGAAGGAGTGATTATGGATTGAGAGGTTCGGTATTGACTTGGAAGTAGTGGCAATGATAGGAGAAGTTGGAGAAAAGAACACAAAAGGATGCCAAAAGAAAATTAAGCCTATCAAGCACCAAAAATCCTACCAAATGACTAAAACAAATTCAGCTACCCTCTCCTTTACCTCAACCGTCCATGCCTTTGCAAATAAGGCCAAATTTACCAACCCAAAACTTTAAAAAAAAAAAAAACCAACATGCTCCCTAATTCACTCTCCATCATTCCTTTTTTTTCTCACCTACTCCATTATTTCAAATTCCATCATTATTATTATTCTTTTATTTCTTTTTCCTTTCTTTTTCCTTGTTTTCCTCCTTACCTTATCTTTTTAGTCATCATTTCATTTTTCTTTTATTTCATTTCTTTAATGATGTCATGGATGACACTTGGAAGAGCACATAAAAATAAATCCAAAATTTGCAAAAGATGAGATTTGAACCCCTTCCCTCCATGCTCTCCATTTGATGCCATAACCTCTTTACCAATAGTTCATTTATGTTAACAATTTACTCACTTATTTCCATAAGCTTTGATGCCTCTTACTATCTCTCCTTAATAGGCTTAAACACAAACTATCACTAAGGCTCAACTTGAACCCGAAACTTCATAGAACCCCGTAACTTTCTAAAATCACTTATCTAATAAGTCCAATTTACAATATTACCGTTCTCATATTCTCAAAACTTTTAAAACGCTTCTACGCTCAAGGTCTAATGGGCCCAATTCTACTAAGCCCAAATTTGGGATGTTACAATTCTACCCCCTTAAAGAAATTTCGTCCTCGAAATTTACCTGGTTGAAAGAGGTGAGGATATTGTTGCCGAATTACGTCCTCAGGCTCCCACGTAGCTTCCTCCGCACCGTGATTACACCACAGAACCTTAACCAACGACACAGTCTTCTTTCTTAGCACCTTAACATCACGGTCTAAGATTTTCACTGGTTCCTCCTCGAAAGACAAGTCTGGCCTTAATTCCACTTCTTCCACCAGTACAATATGTGACGGATCCGATCTATAACGCCTCAGCATAGAAACATGGAAGACACTATGAATCTGACTCAACTGCGGAGGTAATTCAAGCTGATAGGCCACTGGTCCTACACACTTCAACACACGGTACGGTCCAATGAACCTAAGGCTCAACTTGCCCTTCCTTCCAAATCTGAAAATCTTCTTCCAGGGTGAGACTTTCAGAAAGACCTGATCTCTCACCGCAAATTCAATATCCTTACGCTTCAGATCCGCATACGATTTTTGTCGATCCGAAGCTTCCTTTAACCGCGCTCGAATCACCTTTACCTTTTCTTCTGTCTCAGATATCAGCTCAGGACCCCATAACTGTCGTTCCCTCAATTCAGTCCAACAAGTAGGAGTACGACACCTACGACTGTATAACGCTTCATAGGGTGCCATTTGGATACTAGATTGGTAACTGTTATTATACGCAAACTCTGCCAACGGTAGGAAATCCTCCCAACTACCTCTGAAGTCGATTACACAACCACGCAACATGTCTTCCAAAATCTGAATTACTTTTTCTAACTAACCATCTGACTGAGGATGAAAAGCCGTACTAAAGTTTAACTTTGTTCCCAAAGCCTCATGTAAAGCTTTCCAAAATCGTGATGTAAACCTGGGATCCCTGTCTGATATGATAGACACTGGTACCCCATGCAACCTCACGATCTCAGATACATACAGCTTAGCCAATTTCTGCAGCGAGTAATCCGTACGAACTGGTAGAAAATGAGCAGTCTTCGTTAACCGATCAACTACCACCCAAACAGAATCTTTCTTAGTAGGTGTTAAGGGTAACCCACTAACAAAATCCATCATTATCCGTTCCCATTTCCATAAAGGAATCTTTACCGGTTGCAATAATCCTAATGGTAATTGATGTTCCGCCTTAACTTGTTGACAAGTCAAGCATTTCCCCACAAATTCAGTAACCTCCCGTTTCAACCCTGGCCACCAATACTGCTCACCAAGATCCTGATACATCTTATTTCCTCCGGGGTGCATAGCATAAGGACTACTATGCGCCTCCCGTAGAATCATTTGTCTCAAATCCGAATCCATGAGCATACAAACTCTTCCACGAAAACATAGTACGCCATCCTTATTCAATCCAAAATCCCCTATTATACCACTTTCAACTTGTTGCATTAAAGGACCCAACTTTTCATCTGACAACTGCTTTTCCTTGATTTGCTCCAACCACAGAGGCTTCACCTGAAGTTCCGCTAGCAGACTGCCATCCTCAAACAAACTCAGATGAGCAAACATTGCTCTCAACTCCGATACTACCTTACGACTCAACGCGTCTGCCACCACGTTAGCCTTTCCAGGATGGTACTCGATTGAGAAGTCATAATCTTTTAACAACTCCACCCATCTTCGTTGTCTCAAGTTCAACTCCTTTTGAGTAAGGAGGTACTTAAGACTCTTATGGTCCGTATAAATGATCGATTTCTCACCGTAGAGATAGTGCCTCCAAATCTTTAAAGCAAACACCACCGCAGCCAACTCTAAGTCATGAGTAGGATATTTGACTTCATGCGGCCTTAACTGATGAGAAGCATACGCCACCACTTTCCCACTTTGCATCAACACACATCCTAAACCCGTATGTGATGCATCACAGTAAACGGTAAACTCTTTTCCAGCCTCAGGTTGAATCAGTACTGGCGTTTCCGTCAAAATCTTCTTCAGTTTCTCGAAACTTTCTTGTTGTTTATCGGTCCACACATACGGTACTCCTTTTCGTAACAACTTAGTTAGGGGTGCAGCAATCAATGAAAACCCCTCAACAAAACACCGGTAATAACCAGCCAACCCTAGGAAACTCTGAATTTCAACCACTGACTTCGGTGGTTTCCATTCCAACACAACCTCTACCTTCCAAGGATCAACTCTTATTCCTTCAGCTGACACCACATGCCCCAAGAAAGTCACTTCCTTCAACCAAAATTCGCATTTACTGAATTTGGCATAAAGTTGCTTATCCCGCAAAATTTGCAACACAATGCGCAAATGTGAGTCATACTCTTCTTTATTCCTCGAATATACCAAGATATCATCTATGAACACCACTACGAACTGGTCTAGATAGGGTTGAAAGACTCGGTTCATCATGTCCATAAATGCAGCTGGTGCATTGGTCAAACCAAATGTTATAACCAAAAACTCATAATGTCCATAACGAGTTCGGAATGTCGTCTTATGAATATCCGCCTCTTTAACCTTGAGTTGATGATAACCCGATCTCAAATCAATCTTGGAGAAAACTGAAGCTTCTCTCAATTGATCAAACAGGTCATCGATTCTCGGCAATGGATACCTATTCTTGATCGTCAATTTATTCAACTGCCTATAATCAATGCACATACGCATCGACCCATCCTTCTTCTTGATGAACAAAACCGGTGCTCCCCACAGAGACACACTCGGTCGGATAAATCCCCGATCTAACAATTCTTGAATTTGAGCTTTAAGCTCCGCTAACTCCTTCGGCGCTATTCTATAAGGAGCAATGGACACCGGAGCCGTTCCGGGCAAAAGCTCAATACCAAACTCTACTTCTCGATCTGGAGGTAGACCCGAAAATTCTTCGGGAAAGACATCTGGAAATTCCTTCACCGTTCTCACACCTTCCACCAATAATTCCTTGGCATCCGAAGCACTAATGAAGGTTAGGAATGCTCCATACCCTTTCCGCACCATCTTTTCTGCCTTCAAAGCAGATACCACATTTGCCAAAAAGTTCCTTCGCTCACCAATCATAACTACCTCCTCATCATCCACAGTCCTTATCAACATCCGCTTTTCAGCACAATCCAATTACGCCCGGTGCTTCACTAACCAATCCATTCCCAAAATAAGATCGAACTCGCCAAAAGGCAATTCCATCAAATCCGCCAGAAATATTTCTCTTTGGATTTCTAAGGGCACGTCTCTAAACAGTTTATTCACAATTACCGACTGTCCTAAAGGACTAAGTACCGTCATCTCTCTATCGGTAATCTCAGATCTAATATTCAGGTTTCCAGATATGGCACTAGCAACTACGAGTGGGTAGACCCGATATCTATCAAAGCAGTAACAGGTACATCAAAGATGAAGAACGTACCAGTTATCACATTAGGTGCATCGCCATCTTCCCGACGCCTAACCTCATAGACCAACCCGGCTGTCTTGCCTCCGCGTTACCTCTAAAGCCATTTCCTCGACCCGGTGCACTTTGACCACGTCCAACACCATTACCACCACAACTTGGTCCACGGCCTCTCGAAGGCTGCTGAGTGCCTCTAGCTGGCTGAGCATCAGGGTTACGAGCTTCTGGAGTCGTATCAGTCCGTCGAGGGCAATTCTTATACTGATGGTCTTTGGAACCACATTTATAGCAGGCACCGGTTTTGCTCCAGCATTCCCCAGGGTGTCGCTTCCCACAGTTAGCACAGTTTCGACTCTGATTGGTAGTCACAGGTGCTCTAGCTTGAGCCGACTCATCATTTCGGGGCCTCTTCTGGAACCTTTTAGTAGAGCCCGTGTACTTAATATCCCTCTTGCCTCTAACTCTTTCCCGGTTCTGGCGTTCTGAGTTCTTAGCCTCTTCGGCTATCTTGGCTTTCTCCACAAGCGAGGCAAAAGTCCGTACTTGTTGTGGGGCTATTAGTACCCACAACTTATCATTCAGCCCATCTTCAAAGCGTACACAAAGCTCATGATCGGTCGATACTATAGTGCGAGCATAACGGCTCAAACGAAGAAATTCCGCCTTGTAGGTTGCCACCGTCTTATTTCCTTGAACCAAATTCAGGAATTCCTTCCTCTAGGCATCTACATAACTTGTCCCGACGTACTTCCCTTGGAAAGCAGCTTTGAAGAAATCCCAAGTAATCAATGCAGCCTCGGTGCCTTTTCAAACCGTAAGCCACCATTGATACGCCTCGTCCCTTAGCAAGGACACAGCCCCTCTCAGTTTCTGTTCGACAGTGCACTCCATATCATCCATAATTCGCTCTACAGCCTCGAGCCAATATTCTGCAACATTCGGAGCTACACCCGAGACACCTCTAAAAACCTCGGCACCACTTGATTTAAGTCGTTCCGAAATTGATCCACGGATTGCTGGACCAATTCTAACCCCAGTGACCCTTTCTAGGAATCGCAACATTGCTTGAGTCAAAGCATTATCCTCTCTCGTATGATCATGAGATCCAGTCTCACTCCCAAGTGACACGGGTGCATCCATTTCCGGCATAAGACCCGACGCTTCAGACGCCACCCTAGCACCTCGGCCTCTACCACGGCCACGTCTACCACGTCCACGTCCACGTCCTCTAGTGCTCATATTGGGTATTTCGGTTTAATCTTGATTACAAGTTTTATGAATCAGTATACTATTTCAGCATTTATTAACGATATTTTATGAGATATAAGAGGTAAAGTTGTTTTCGCAATCACTTCCTATAGTCTCAATCTATACCGTTTTCAACATCTAAAACTAGAAGTTCTAGAGTGTTCCTATGGTCATATCACAATAATAAATATTTAATATACAAATACTTACTTGACTTGGTGCCGGATGCTCGTGGTGCCATACTACCTTTAACACATAAAATCTAGAAATTTAAACAGTTTTTAAACAAAATTTGTTGTTGAACCCAAACCACAGCCGAGTTTTGAAACTGGCTCTGATACCACAAAATGTAACACCCCAAACCCGGCCTATGCGTTAAGACCAGACTTGGCATGCCACACAATTGGAACTTACGTCCAGTCATCAATGCTTTTAATGAAAACAATTTTTCAAAACGATTTTGAAGATGGAGTTTATCAAAAATCGAGATTTATTTGAAAACCATGACTTTAAAACATGAGAGTTTACAATTTGATTTTCAGAGAAATAATTGGTTAAAAACTTAAATAATTGGTTGAAATAAATTTATAAAAGAGTTTTCACGGGAATTTTACGAGTAAGTGATATTTAAGAAAAACCATTTTTATACGTAAGTTTAAGAAAACATTTATAAGAATTAAACAGCCCCATTTAAGTAACTAAAACATATTAAAATCCATCCACGAATAAAAATCCATAAAAATAATACCAGAGGCCTTATTATATCGCAATTGAAATAGTACTTAGATAAAAAAAATACTTAAAAGAAGTTCAAAGTTTTTATAACTCATCATTCGTAGTATGGCCTCCACACAAAGTCATCCCCGGCCCAAGCCTCCATCAATTGTCATTACCTGAGAAGGGTAAGAAAACGGGGTGAGTTACTTAGAACTCAGTGTGTAACCTACTTACCGTGTCTACTGGGCCATAACCATATAAACATATATTTGGGCTTGAGCCCATTTACAAATGTGCATTGTATAAATCAAATATAAAAATGCATGTGATATGCAATTCCCAACCAAGCCTAATTTCCATCCGCTACACACCACCCGTACCAACCATCACACCTGTGGGGATCAAGTCAACCCACCCTGCCAACACACCAATCGCAGGCATAAAGCCATTTTAAAAATTGTGGTTAAACCACCGAACTAGATTGTGGCAGAGCCACTCGAACTAGATTGTGGCAGAGCCACGCGAACTATATTTTGGCAACAGGCCTTTCTTCTCTTCATCAATTTTCCCAACCCATGCAATCATGTATATATATAAAACATAACAATACATTCACATGATGAATTTTAACAAAAGGCCCATATATCGATCTAGCAGTTTTTGGCCCATATATCGATCTAGCAGTTTGTTTTTTCAAATTTGCCCATATAGCAAATTATCAAATTGGCCCATATAACAATTTATCAAGTTGGCCCATATAGCAAATTATCAAGTTGGGCCCATATAGCAATCTATCAAGTTGGCCATATAGCAATTTATCAAGTTGGCCCATATAGCAAATTATCAAGTTGGCCCATATAGCAATTTATCAAGTTGGCCCATATAGCAATTTATCAAATTGACCCATTAAGGGTATTTTCGTAATTCGGTCCATAAGGACATTTCGTAATTCAGCCCATTAGGGGCATTTTCATAATTTGGCCCATAAGGGCGTTTTCATAATTCGGTAATCGTACCCACTAAGGGTAATTCGTTAATTTACCCTCTAAGGGTATGATGGCAATTTTTCCAGAATTTTTTGCTTAGCCAATTAGTACAGTTTATTCTTCAAATTATCCCTTGTTTCACTGTTTAACTATTCTGCCCTCTCTTCACAAAATCTCAGATATCTTATTGTACAGAACTCAAATACTGGTTTCGTTTGATCCAAATAAAAATAGACTCAATAAGGATTCTAATAATATAGACCATGTCCAGTAATTATTTTTCTACAATTTATAGTGATTTTTCCAAGTAAGAACAGGGGATCTCGAAATCACTCTAAACCAGTCTCACAGAAATCTAAAAATCTCAAAATATACTAATCCTTTACTTGCTCCGTTTCTTTTATAAGAAAATAGACTCAATTATCTTTCAATTCATATCTCCTTCACTTTCTAATTCAATTTCCACTATTTTTGGTGATTTTTCAAAATCACATCACTGCTACTAACCAAAACTGTTTTATTGCAAAGTATGGTTACCACTACGAACATATGTACGCCCGAGTGGTCATAGATGCCGATCTCCGGTTTTCTTTGGTATTTCAACCAAATCACAGAACATTCATGTAAAATTTCAGAGAAGTGTGAGATTACACACCATTTCAAACATGTATTTGGAAGGGTATGAGATTACACACCTTGATTAGGATTCCCTAAGAACCACTCTTTGTTGCCCCACTATGTCCGAAGGTAGAATATATCGAGTGATTTGTCCCTTATTAATATTGGATCCGATTTCCCCCACTTGACTTATGGCTAGAATGATACATGGCCATCCACTTAGAACACGATTTAATCGAAGAAAAGAGTGTCCACCCAAATGAGAAAGAACTTATGAAGGAGTGATTATGGATTGAGAGGTTCGGTATTGACTTGAAGTTGTGGCAATGATAGGAGAAGTTGGAGAAAAGAACACAAAAGGATGCCAAAAGAAAATTAGGCCTATCAAGCACCAAAAATCCTACCAAATGACTAAAACAAATTCAGCTACCCTCTCCTTCACCTCAACCGTCCATGCCTTTGCAAATAAGCCAAAATTTACCAACCCAAAACTTTAAAAAAAAAAAAAACCAACATGCTCCCTAATTCACTCTCCATCATTCCTTTTTTTTTCTCACCTACTCCATTATTTCAAATTCCATCATTATTATTATTCTTTTATTTCTTTTTCCTTTCTTTTTCCTTGTTTTCCTCCTTACCTTATCTTTTTAGTCATCATTTCATTTTTCTTTTATTTCATTCCTTTAATGATGTCATGGATGACACTTGGAAGAGCACATAAAAATAAATCCAAAATTTGCAAAAGATGAGATTTGAACCCCTTCCCTCCATGCTCTCCACTTGATGCCATAACCTCTTTACCAATAGTTCATTTATGTTAACAATTTACTCACTTATTTCCATAAGCTTTGATGCCTCTTACTATCTCTCCTTAATAGGCTTAAACACAAACTTTCACTAAGGCCCAACTTGAACCCGAAACTTCATAGAACCCCGTAACTTTCTAAAATCACTTATCTAATAAGTCAAATTTACAATATTACCGTTCTCATATTCTCAAAACTTTTAAAACGCTTCTACGCTCAAGGTTTAATGGGCCCAATTCTACTAAGCCCAAATTCGGGATGTTACACCCTTAGTGGGTAAATTATCGAAATACCCTCTATGGGTAAAGTTACCGAAATACCCTCGATGGGTAAAATTACCGAAATACCCCCGATGGGTGAAATTCCCGTTTTACCCCTAGACAAAAAAATGACCGTGATACCCTTAGTGGTAGTTTAAATGTTGTTTATGTAATTTTATATATTTTTATATGATCGTAATACATTGCATACATAACATATTGCATTGGGTTGGGTTTGCTGATTAGAGGAAGTACCGTTCTAGTGGCATCGCCACATATCCTTATTTTAGTGGTTCAACCATGTATACCGTTATTAGCAGCTAGGCTGCATTATTAGAGAGTTTGGCTGGGTGGGTCGACATGGTCCCCACATGGAGAGATTGGTTGGTACGGGTGGAGATTTTGGTGGTTAAGGGTTGGGTTGCATGTCCATTGCATTGTTATGATATAGGGCTTAGGCCCAGACCGTTACCGAATAGGGCTTAGGCCCAGACTAATACCGTATGGGCTCGAGCCCAGACTATGACCGTATCAGGGTATTACACGCTGAGTTCTTGTAACTCACCCCTTTTTCCTTAACTGTGCAGGTAATCCCCAGTCATAGAGGATTTGGAGCTGCGAGGGACTCAGAGGTGGCCATACGACCGACATAATTTAAAGCTGAACTTAGCAACTCTATTTTTACTTTATTTTAATTATTGGGTTAATAATTTATGTAAAAAGGCCATTGGGATTTTCTTTTTAACTTTTATTTTGTATTTCTTTTAATTACAAACTGCTAATCTATTACACACGAGTTTTTAAAACAATAACTACTGTTTTCAAAATATCACGTTTCCGCAACTATTTAAGTCAGACTTCTGCAACAAACAAAGTTTTGAAAATAATAATATTATTTGCAAGAAAATAACTTTGAGCAAATCTTGTTTTTGTAAGCAACGAAATTTGAGATTTTTAAATGGGAGAAAGTTTTAAATAGAGGAAGGGTTTTTAATGAACGCGTAGTTTTTAAATAACCTTTTGATGTGACATGCTAGATCCAGCCATAACGTTTAGGCTGGGTTTGGGGTGTTACAAAATATGCATGGTTAATCAAGTTAGCAACTTAAGTTTCCTAGTCCGAAATTCGTATATCTTTCGACGATTATCCGTCTTCAATTCAGTCTTCACCAGAGTATTCACTGCTTCACAAGTTATCATTTAGCATCGATATTACAGAAAGAGGTCAATATTCTCTATTTCCCTTTTAACATGGCTAAATATACCAAGTAAACTTTCCATCCATTCTTATTTCTTTTTCACACTTCTAACAAGCTAGAACTCATCTTCTAATCATTTCTTATCCAAAAAATATACCTACTTCACTTAAGTTTTCTAAGCTTCCATTAATGTCCTTTAAGGCCAACTTTCAAAATACTTGATAAAATAAAAAACTATTAGTACATATATGTAAAACAAGCTTCAAAGGTTCAAAATATATGAAAATTTTGAAGAAAAATTATACCTTAAGCTTGAATTTGAAGGAAAAATAGTGAAAGAAATATTTTTTTTCTTCCCCCTTTTTGTTTACATGAAAAGAAGAAAGAGATGAAAAAGATTTCATCCTTTCTCTCTTTTATATATTATAATATTAATTAATAAAAATATCATTTAAAAGGAATGATGAAACCATTGATTTTTTTTGAAGTAATGGTAGAATTGCCATTAAGTCTTTTCCATCAAAATAAAAATAGAATAATTGCACTTCAGTTTCTATACTTTTCCAACTTATTCAATTTAGTCCCTGAACTCGATACCGAATTTTTAACTTAACCACATGCTTCTAATAATAATCCTATGTGTTTTCATGTCTGACAGTTTCCTCTAAAAACGATTATAATTTCTTATAGTACTATTTACTTATAGATCGCTTATTCGAAGACTTCTACCCTAAATATTCTTCTCTCTCCTTTTTTTTTAAAGTTGGGATGTTACAGAGAAGCACGTATGAGGCTTCAACTTCCTTTAATTTTTTTTATTTTACATCTTACGAGGAAAGTTCTCAAGATTTCCAATTTCTTATGTTAGACTTTACAACAACAAGTTTAGGACATTTTGAATGCAATGTCATCTACTAAGTTATTCATTCAAAAATTAAGGGATAGAGGATGAGATGATCTATTGTTAAAGTGAGATTCTTTTGTGAATCGGTTAAGATATCTATCCCAAATGTGAATGGTCATTGTGTTGCAAGAAAAGGAAGGGGTCACCATCAATGAGTAGAGATTACATTAAAGCATCATTATAATGTTGAGATTTGTTGCCCTTGGTGTAGTTGTTTCGTTATTAATGCTTGTAATTTTTTGAATATATTGGTTAATAAAATTCTATTATTTAAATTATTATGTTGTCTATCAAGTCCAATTAGGGAGATATCTCGTCTTGGGTATCGAAGTGGATAACTTCCGAAAGATAGAGACATAGGTGTGATTGTCTAGATGGACAATACAATGAACAAAACCCAAGTTGAATCTATCCTAGACTCGTTTATGGATTTATTCACTTGTTACCTTCAAGATGTGACAATCTGATTATGTGAAGTAACTCGTATACTTTGATATATTAAAGCCATGAGTTCAATTCGTAATAGAGTTGAAAGCTAAGATGTTGGGTATACGACTTATGTTTGGCATAACTTTGCTTACAAAAGTGGAAACCATGGCCCAATAAAAGGTAAATGATGTTCTCTCACTGGGATTGTATGGTTGATGAAAAAGAAATGTGACTGCCAGTCATTTTTTTAGGATGAATGATTTCATTACTATATGTTATTAATAGACTTTTTCATAGAGGAAGATGCAATAGTTATCATGAAATTAAACAGATTTAACCCAAAGGAATTAAAGGTATCCCATGAGTGTAACATACTAATGACAATGTCATTAGACAAACAAAATTATAAGTTGTTTTTGAAATGATATATAATAATGAGAGTTCAGTCATAATACTTCTAGTGGGGTTGACTTCATGACTAAATAATGATGTAATTAATAGATGAAGATTCAGAACTTAATTACAAATTATTTGAGTCCTAATTATGTTCTCCCAGTATCTCTGCTAACTCAATATAACCCTTTATGGATTGCATTTAGAATGGATACCTTAAATAAATGAAAACGACGAAAAGAGAAATATATTGCATGTATTAATATCCACAATAAATGTAGTTTCTCACAAAGGACAAGAGATGGCTTAAGAATTAATTTAATTTCATTGGATTATTATTTAATTTATTTTAATTAAATAATTGAGTTCAAAATGAAAATTAAATTAATTAATCATTTCAAGTTTACAAAACAAGACAGGTAAATTTGTTTACTAATAGATTCTAGTGTAGTAAAGTTGTTATGATTTTAACATAATTAGAATTGGGTTGAGAAAATAATTTAATTGAGAGAATTAATTAGTTTATTTTGATTAATTAAATAAATAATATTTTGGGAATACAAAACTTGTTATTGGGTTGGATAAATTGTATGAATTGGTTTAATGATCGGATAACATGTATAATTGTATCAAATACATAAAAGGCTTAATAAAGCCCACTTGCAGTAAGGTGGGCGGCACACAGGGATATTTCTAGTGTATCTAGCTCCCATCATGTGATGTCCTAATGGGATTCAGTGTTTTCTATTAAAATATTATTATTTTATCTGTTGTTGTTCAAATAGAACTCTTGTGATTTTTTTATATATAGGGACTATGAGTTAAGTAAAAAAAGTACACATTATTGAGCGTAGTTACTCAACCAAAATATAGTGAGATTTTTTTTCCAAATAAATTTTATCTTTCATGAGAATTTAAGTTTTGCCTAAAGGTTTCTTTATCCATACAAAGATGGTTTCTTTATCCATACAAAGATCTCACTTTACGCACTAGAAAGTTAAAATTTTCATTGTGTGTTTAGTTCGTGAATTAGAGCCCACTCTAAGCAAACTGAGGGTTTAAAAATAATAGAGAAGATTGTGTTGGTTGAAAGCCAGGAATCGATGAATATCGCTAAGTGAAAAACTCATGGATTAACTAGGAGGTGTTATGTGGTGGTTGCTCACCTCATCCCTTAACCATGTGATCTTGGGTTTGATCCTCACTCATGGTAATGGAGCACATTTCATGGCCAACCGTTTACCTTTTCTAAGAACATCCATGACAAAAAGATTAGTCATTGCTATTGGCAATGGATACTCTAGTTACAAAAAAAAATCTAATTTGATAAAGTTTATTGCTGTGGGCAATGAACATCATTAAAAATAAAATTCGTAAAAAGATTGAAGACGAATTCCTATTTAATTGTTGGCTGCTATATATTAAAACATTTTATCTTGGTTTCGTCTGTATCAAATGTTATTCCTTTTCAATTCATAGTTATTATTAAATATTTTAATAATAAAATAATTAATATTTAATGTAATAATAATGTATGATTACATGAACAATCAATAAATTAAATGCTGAAACAAGCAAAATTAAGACACGACATATTTAATTTTTATTTTTAGTATAATATAAACAAACACATAATAACCTTTTAATTCACTTATAAGAATTTTATTAATCTAACTTATGAAGCTTTTAATAACTAATTATTTTTTTAAGGAAATTGTCAGCCTATACAATTTCCATCCAATATTTGTGCTAATATCTTTCTAAGTTAAATACTACCAGTGTATTCAAAGGAGATGATAATTGACCTTTATGTGCAGTACAATTATACAAAGGAGTTAAGTTTTTGGTACAGTCGACATGAATGACAGATCCCTTCCTGATAATCAATCAAGTCAAATCAACTACCAATTTTCTTTTAGAATGCCGTCAAGATAATATGCTACTAATTAATGATGCTACCGTAAAACTCAAACTACTGTGACGACATATACCAACAAATTAGGTTGTGATTTAGGATGTCGCTCGCAACTAATTCCATTTTCCAAAACGAGAGTCCCACTTTTTGCCTGCAGGGGTTTGTGCCGACTCTCAGTCTCATGATTTTGGGATCTTTGCTTTGCATTAGTGTTTGACATCTTTTTTAAATCATATTTTGAGCTCCGTAATTTTTCTTTCATTTTTTTAATTTAAATTAGGTTGTAAATTTAGTAATTGTTTTTATATTGGAATTTAATTTTTTTTTCAAGTTAAGTTATGAATTTAGTAAGTATTAAAATTTAAAATTTTTTTATTTAAGTTAATCTTTGAAAACCTTAAATTTCAGTCTTAATGTGAAAATAATTGTCAAGTTCAGACCATAACTTTGAACTAAAAAAATTCAGACCTTAATGTGAGAAAAGTTATCAAGTTCAAATACCAATATGAGAATAATTGTCAAATTCAATACTTAACTTGAACCAAGAAAAACTCAGACCCAAAGTAAAAAATGTTACCTAAATCAAGTCCCAAATTGTGATTTAACTCTCTTTTAAATTATAGGGATTGGTATATCAAAATATTCACATTAAAATACTATTTTTGTCATTTTACTTATAATTTAATTAAATTATAAATGACGGTTTCTAATACGAAAATAAATTCATAAAATTTAGATAATAATACTATTAATCTCGTGTTAAATTTTAGATATTTATATTATAAATTTGGCAGATCGAATTCTAAATTTTTAACCACGTAAAATACATAATGTCTGTGTAAAAGTTTGAGCCACCTGCACCTGCACTTGCACCTGTTTTCTATTTTCTTTCTTCTTTTTGTAGTATAGGATGTAAGGCGAGGGGGAAAGGGAAAAAAGAAGGGAAGGAGAAGAAAGAATTTAAAAAATTGTATTTTTTATGTTTAAAATACTATCATTATAAATTTAATGAATTTTCTCAATTACATATAAAAGTAAAATATACGATGTCACTATAGAAGATTGGGATTAGATCCAGGAAAAACAAAAGAGAAGAAAGAATTTTAAAAAAATTGTACTTTGTTAAGTTTTAAATACTATCATTATAAATTTAATGAATTCTCTAAATGTTAATAAATTTGTATATCTGTTGGGAGTCTTGCCTCGCTGGTGCTCTCTCTTTGGTTTTCTTTTACTAGCTATGCAAGTTTCGTCACAATATGTTTTGTATTGCATGTCAAATCGGTTTTCATTTCCTGATTTTAGTATGGATTTGGAGTTTAATAAGTTATTGCTATACAAGGAGGAGGATGTTGAGTTGGTAGTGGGGAAGGACGTTGGTCACAAGGATATTGACTTGAGTTGTGTTTGGTGGGTCAATTTATTCAGGAGAGGGTGGTGAATTTTGCGGCGAGATTTAGGTATGCTATAGTATGAACGTCACAAGTGAATAGATCTATAAATAGATTTAGGATCTATTCTTCTTGGGTCCAGTCCAATGTGTTGTCAATCCGATGTGTTATCAGTCCATTCAATCATATATATGTCTCTATCTTCTAGAAGTCATCCGCTTCGATAATCAAGACAACGCATCTCCCCAATTGGACTTGGTAGATGACATATTAGTCTTTCAATTGGTTTGCTCATTTCCGATTAAACTAAGGACATGTTTAGGTTCGTCTACTAATATAAGTTGTCTTTCTGTATTACGATCTGACCATATAATACCGCTTAGTATTAGTTTAAACATTAGACAACTAATGAGCAACATTTGTTTTCATTTTGCTTTGCATGCAAAAACCAAATGAGAACAATCATACAAAGTATATTAATGTAATCAATGAATTTATTTTATTAATCAATTTGTTGGAAAATAATATACAAGTTTACAAACGAATATACTACATTCAGGGCACCAGGTCCAATAGTCATGGGGTGCTACAACTTGGTTGGCTTCTCCTGTGGTGTGGGTAAAGTGTAATGTTGATGTGACACAATCAGTGGAAGGAGGAAAGATTGGGTATATAACAATTATTCAAGACTCCAACGAGCATGTTGTCCAATGATATACCAATCAGAGAGAGGAGATGGTTCAACCTTTACTAGCTGAAGCAACCGACATTAGGGAATCTCTCTCTTGGCTTAAGCCGCGTCAGTTGGATAGTGTTATTGTGGAATTGGATTGCTAATTGGTTGCTGAAGTGATGTTGTTTGCTCATACTTTGGACACTAAGCTAGGTATGATTCTTCACGATTGTCTTATGTTGCAATCATTGGTTGGATCTCTATCCTTTCAATGGACTTTTCAAGATTTTAATAAGGTAGCTCATGCACTTAGAAAGGTAGCCTTATTACATGCAAACCACACTGAATGGAATGTTCTCCCTAATAATGTTCACACTTTGATTGCTATTGGTTCTGATTCTTTAATGCATCATGGGGATGAGGGACCTAGGATGAGGCGTATGGGGTAAGCCTATTGGCTTGGGTTAGTTTGTTCCTCGCCTATGTCTCTTATGTAAGTGACTTCTGATTAATGAAATATTTTTACTTAAGGGTGTAAAAAGTTGACCTGCTGTCAAATGTAGTAGTTATTTTAGGTCATTTCTACATTTAACGAGCTTGTTTTCTGATAAACCTATAATTAATTATTTCATTTTCAGTAGTTAGTAGTTAGCTAGTAAATATTAATAAAATAAGTGTTTTTACGCATTTTCTACTCTTTCGATGACTCATAAGGCCGACTCAAGACTCGTCAGTGACTAATGGACTATTTAAGTGTGTAGGATGCCAAATTAGGTCCAAGAATACAAGGGATGACGATCGGGCCACCAAACGAGGCCGAAAATACACTTAATGTCGTGACCAGAAGCTTTTTCTCGTCACGATGATGCAATGAAGGAATGAGAGATTTCACGATGGTGACGTCGTGGCAAGGAGTCTTCCCACATCACAACAACATGACGATGACAGACCAAAATATGATTGATTCTTTGGACGACACTTTTGGGTATATTTCCTTATTTGGACCCTAGCCTTTATCAGAATATGGTATTAACCGATATCTAAATGTATCTAGGGTTGAGTGGTCACCAAGTAGCCCGTTGCCTATGTAAGCAACCTTAGGGTCATTGGGATTGTGTGCAAACTTAAAGACACAATTTTCCTATTCAGTTTTTTTTTATTTTCCTTTTATGTTTGTTTAGTCAGAATTTTTCAATTTCGATGTGAAGACAAATTCAAGCAAAGATTGCTCTAGGATCCGCACTTCAATATATATATTCATGAGTTTTCTCCTATCTCTTATTCTTTTATTTATGTTTTCATTTCTCTGATCAATTAGCATTTGCATGAATAATTGAATAACTTATTGTGCTTATTTTATATCTTGCATGATTCGATTAATAAACTAATTTATTAGTTAAGTGATCATTTATCTGAAATTGGTTGTTTATTCAAGAGTACTTAGTATATTAGAGAGTGACACCCTTGATAGAATATCAAGACAGGTGAGACCAGAAGGGTATCTTGTTGTGTATAACTTGTGCCGAACGGTGAGACCGGAAGGATATCCGTATGCTTAGGAAGAAACCGGAAGGGTGACTTAGGTGGTAATCCTTAGTGTAGATGATGCCAAAAGGGTATTCTTGCTAAAGGTGATAAATAATTCGATCTAAGATAATTAATTTTTTAATTATATAATTAGGGATTTTATCGATCATAGGCTAGAGGCTCGCATTGTCAACACTAGGAATTGGAAATTTCATTAGGTTAGTTAGGTTAATTAATTTAATTAGTTTAATTAATATTTTAATTTGGATTCAAACTACTAATTTGTGACTCGATTAGATTAGTAATTATTTTTTGTAATTAATTTAATAATAGTTTCTCCAATCTACAATATTGTGGGTACGGTCCTCGGAATACTTACCAATATTTCGTTGTAAATTTTACTATATTACAATTTAACTTGTACGCTTGCGGACACCACCAATGTAATTTTATATATTTTTGGTGTCCTGTTTATACTATAAACGTATATGTTTATAGGTGGTCAAAAGCCCTCAAACTTTTTCAAAAAAAGCAGTTAAGCCCTTGCTTTTTTTTTCTTTTTTCTATTTGTTTGCATTCAATTGGATACTTGAACTTTCAAAATGCATCAAAAAGGCCCTCATACTTTAAAAAAAAAAAAAACAATTAAGCCCCATTTTTTTCACTCAATTTGGTACTTGAACTTTCAAAGTGCATCAAAAAGCCCTCAAACTTTTTCAAAAAAAAATCAATTAAGCCCATGTTTTTTTGCACTGTCACACCTCAAAAATCGGGTTAGAAGAATCGGGTTTGTGAAAATTGAGAGTGGTCACGCCCCGATTTATAAGGTTATCATTATGCATTTGTTAAAAAGAAGTTATTGACCAAGTGGTTAAGAAGTAGTGCAAGTACCCTTGGATTCCATTACTCCTACTCTAGCATATTTAAAGGATTAATAAAAAAATTTGTGACATCAATATGAAAATAAGCATGTGTATGAATGTAAGGAAATTTCCATGGATTAGGATGTGGAAATAATGAATTAGTGAGATAAATATGAAAATAATGAATAAATATGATATTTATTGTGAAATGAATACGTGTAAACTCTATGTTTAAAATGTGTTGAAATAAGTCATTAACAAAGTTGAGGTAGAAATGATTGGTTATGAAATGCCTTATTAACTAATAATGTATTATGTATACTTTGGTTGTCAGAGAGTTACTAATAAGAATGATTTTGGTGTATGTGAAGAGTCATGCAATGAGATATTAAAGTAGCAATGTGTAAATATGTCACCATGGCAATTTGGGGGATAATTCGTTAAATTGTTAACCTTTACAAATTAAAGATAGAATTGACAAATTATTGTAATGTGAACTAAAAAAACGTAGGAACATGTAACATCCTGAAATTCAGAATTTATGTTTATGCATTATATCTTGTGATAGATTAGTTAAAAATATTAATTGTGTAGGTTTTAAGGTTCTAAGAAGGCTTGGGGTTGAGTTGGGCCTTAGTAAAATTTTTGTGCTTAAGCCCTTAAGGGGGAGAAGGTAAGTGGCATCAATGCTTATGGAAATAAGTGAGTAAATTGCTAGCATAAATGAGCATATGGTAAAGAGGATGTGGCGTCACATGAAGGGCTTTAGGGGAAGAGGTTTGAATCCCACTTGGTGTAAATTTTGATTTTTTTTTGTGCTATTCATCCATAGTGTCGGCCAAGGCTTCAATTATGGTAAGGAAGACTTTTTCTTTTAGGAAAGATGGCTAAGGAAATAAGGAAAGGATGAGTGGAAGGAAAGAAGGAAAAAGAAAAGGAAAGAATAAGGAACATGTTGGCTTAAAGTGTGGAAGATGTTTTGGAAAGAATTATGGTCAACATTCTTCCTTTAGGCAAAGTGATGCACGGTTTTGGCTAGGGAATAGTGAGAGCCGAATTTATCTTTTCTCTTTGGTCATTTTGGCAAAATTCTGGTGCATGAGAGGTTATTTTGGTGACCTTTTCTTTTTTCCAATTTCTTCCCTCTTTGCCGGAAACTCCAAAGCCAAAAGTGAGCATTTTCTTTTCTTTGTTTTGACCGAAACCTCAATGCATTTTGGTCATTCTTTCTTTGATAGCCGAAACACCTAGCCTAATTGTTCTTCTTACTTCTTTGTTTTGCCGCAACACTCAACCCACTATTGTTCATTTTTGTTTTGTTAGCCGAAACTAACAAAGCACTCCTCCTTCATCTTTTCTTTTCTTTTGATCATTTCATCAACCCTTTTTCTATTCAAAAGCCGAATATTGATCATCTTCTCCATCTTACAAGTTGGACTTTTCTTTCTTGATTAAACCGGGTAAGTATTTCATTCAAATCTTTTTATTTTCTTCTTTCTTTAGCCGAATGAGTATTCCTCATCATTTGGTTATTTCATATTGTTTCTAAACCGAAATGGAGTTTTTCCATACTCCCTCATATCTTAATTGTTATCTTTTTGTAGTGTAATAGTGGGAAGGCCAAATCTATTACCTTTGATTCATCTGTAGCCATAAGCACAACCAGTGGGAATCGGTTTTATAATCATTAAGGTAAGGGATACGTCATGGTTCATTATAATCTTTTTCGTTGATCGGTTAGTTTGCTAAACGGAATAGTGGTTGTGATTAATCATTTATTTTTAGGGACTAAATTGCTCGATCTATCCACTTGTTGATTCTACGGAGATAGTGGTAAGCCGAACCCTTTTTCCTTAGACAATCGATATATATTGTAATATCATTTTGATTAAGAATTTTTCCAATGGAGGCAAGCGGTACCAAATCGAAAGGCAAAGCGATTGGAGAACTCAAAAGGAGTGGATTTGCGATTCCTACTCCTAAGTTCAAATGAAGGGCGGTATCGGCGATTCGAGATTTTCCACCGGGTTGTGGACCACCATACGGTGAGAATCGACAAATTGTGGTCGTTCACGATTTTGAGAGTAAGTATTTTAGATCATTGATTTAGATTTGGATTAAGAAAAATCCCTTACATTGTTAATCGAGTATTATGTTGTCTTAGGTGCCGATGATCAAGACGGTTTAATCCTTACTGTAATCAGGTGTGTAATCTCACACTGTTATCCCGTAGATTTAAGATTCGATATCATATTATAAATAGACTGTTATTATTTTTATGATTAAAATCGTAATATGGCATAAACCGAGAAATTGGCTTAAATTACATTATTTTGATAGATTTGTCAAAATCGGCATTAAAACTGTGAGATTTACGAAAATGACCCTACGGGCTGAATTACGAAAATGTCCCTATGGGCCAGATTACGAAAATGCCCCCTACGATCAATTATAGACAATTGAATAAGTTGACGATCAAGAACAAGTATCCGTTACCGAGGATCAATGATTTGTTCAATCAGTTGCGAGGAGCTTCAGTTTTCTCGAAAATAGACTTGAGATCGGGGTATCATCAGTTAAAAGTCAAGGAGGCGGACATTCATAAGACTGCGTTTCGAACTCGTTATGGGCATTACGAGTTCTTGGTGATGCCGTTCGGGTTGACTAATGCGCCAGCTGCATTTATGGACATGATGAACCGAGTCTTCCAACCCTATCTAGATCGGTTTGTGGTGGTGTTCATAGATGACATCTTGGTGTATTCGAAGAACGAAGAAGAGCATGATTCACATCTGTGGGTAGTATTGCAGATATTAAGGGAGAAGCAACTGTATGCCAAATTCAGTAAGTGTGAATTTTGGCTGAAGGAGGTGACCTTTTTGGGGCATGTTGTGTCTACCGAAGAAATTAGAGTTGATCCCCGGAAAGTCAAGGTTGTATTGGATTGGAAGCCACCGAAGACAGTGGCCAAAATTCAGAGTTTTCTAGGCTTGGCTGGGTATTACAGGCGGTTCGTTGAGGGGTTTTCGTTGATTGTTGTACCCCTAACTAAGCTGTTGCGTAAGGGAGTAGCATTTGTGTGGTTAGATAAGTAGCAATAGAGCTTTGAGAAATTGAAGAAGATTCTGACAGAAGCACCAGTATTGATTCAACCTGAGGCTGTTAAGGAGTTTATTGTTTATTGTGATGCGTCAAACACGGGTTTGGGATGTGTGTTGATGCAAGGGGGAAAGGTGGTGGCTTATGCATCTCGTCAATTAAGGCCGCATGAGGTGAACTATCCCACGCATGATTTGGAGTTAGCTGCAGTGGTGTTTCCTCTGAAGATTTGGAGACACTATCTGTATGGTGAGAAGTCGATTATCTATACGGGTCATAAGAGTCTGAAGTACCTCCTTACCCAGAAGGAGTTGAACTTAAGACAGCGGAGGTGGATAGAACTGTTGAAAGATTATGACTTCTCAATCGTGTATCATCCCAGAAAGGCTAACGTAGTGGCAGATGTGTTGAGTCATAAGGTGATATCAGATTTGAGAGCGATGTTCGCTCATCTCAATCTTTAGAAGATGGTAGTCTGATAGCCGAACTTTAGGTGAAGCCTGCATGGGTAAGCCAGATTAAGGAAAAGCAGTTGATAGATGAAGCGTTGGGTTCTCGACTTCAGCAGGTAGAAGGTGGTGAGATATGGGATTTTGGATTGAATAGTGATGGAGTATTGTGTTTCCGCGGAAGAATTTGTATGCCCAAGGATTCAGAAATGAGGTAAATGATTCTGCGTGAGGCGCATAGTAGTCCATATGCTATGCACCCTAGGGGAAACAAAATGTATCGAGACCTCCGTGAGCAGTATTGGTGGTCAGGGTTGAAACGGGAGGTTACTGATTTCGTGAGTAAGTGCTTAACATGTCAGCAGGTGAAGGCGGAACATTAATTGCCGTCAGGGTTGCTTCAACCGGTGAAAATTCCATTATGGAAATGGGAAAGAATAACGATGGACTTTGTTAGTGGGTTACCCTTAACGCCTACTAAGAAAGATTCAGTATGGGTTATAGTGGATCGGTTAACGAAGACTGCTCATTTCTTACCTGTTCGTACGGATTATTCATTGCAGAAGTTGGCCAAGTTGTACGTAGTAGAGATCGTGAGGTTACATAGGGTACCAGTATCTATCATATCAGACAAGGACCCTAGGTTTACATCACGGTTTTGGAAGGCTCTACATGAAGCTTTGGGTACAAGGTAAAATTTCAGCATGGCGTTTCATCCACAATCAGATGGTCAGTCGGAGAGAGTAATCTAGATTCTAGAAGACATGTTAAGGGGTTGTGTGATCGACTTCAGGGGTAGTTGGGAAGATTTTCTACCTTTGGCGGAGTTTGCATACAACAACAGCTATTAATCCAGCATCTAGATGGCACCCTACGAGGCATTGTATGGTCGTAGGTGTCGTACTCCTACTTGTTGGACTGAGCTGGGAGAGCGACAGTTGTTGGGTCCTGAGTTGATCTCAGAGACGGAGGAACAAGTTAAGGTAATTTGGGCTTGGTTAAAAGAAGCTTCGGACAGACAGAAATCGTACTCAGATCTGAAGCGTAAGGATATAGAATTTGCGGTGGGTGATCAGGTCTTTCTGAAGGTCTCACCTTGGAAAAAGATCTTTAGATTTGGATGGAAGGGCAAGTTGAGCCCTAGGTTCATCAGACCATACCAGGTATTGCAGCGTGTTCGGCCAGTGGCTTATCAACTAGAGTTACCTCCGGAGTTAAGTTAGATACATAGTGTATTCCATGTCTCTATGTTAAGGCGTTATCGTTCGGATCCGTCTCATGTTGTACCAGTGGAGGAAGTTGAGTTAAGACCTGACTTGTCTTTTGAAGAGAAGCCAGTACAGATTTTAGATCGAGATGTTAAGGTGCTAAGAAGGAAGTCGGTACAATTAGTCAATGTCTTATGGCGTAATAACATATCAGAGGAAGCTACATGAGAGCCAGAGGATGCAATTCGGCCACAATATCCTCATCTTTTTTAATCAGGTAAATTTCGAGGACGAAATTTTCTTTAAGGGGGTAGAATTGTAACATCCTGAAATTCAAAATTTATGTTTGTGCATTATATCTTGTGATAGATTAGTTAAAAATATTAATTGTGTAGGTTTTAAGGTTCTAAGAAGGCTCGGGGTTGAGTTGGGCCTTAGTAAAATTGTTATGTTTAAGCCTTTAAGAGGGAGAAGGTAAGTGACATCAATGCTTATGGAAATAAGTGAGTAAATTGCTAGCATAAATGAGCATATGGTAAAGAGGATGTGGCGTCACATGAAGAGCTTTAGGGGAAGAGGTTTGAATCCCACTTGGTGCAAATTTTGATTTTTTTTTGTGCTATTCATCCATAGTGTCGGCCAAGGCTTCAATTATGGTAAGGAAGACTTTTTCTTTTAGGAAAGATGGCTAAGGAAATAAGGAAAGGATGAGTGGAAGGAAAGAAGGAAAAAGAAAAGGAAAGAATAGGGAACATGTTGGCTTAAAGTGTGGAAGATGTTTTGGAAAGAATTATGGTCAACATTCTTCCTTTAGACAAAGTGATACACGATTTTGGTTAGGGAATAGTGAGAGCCGAATTTCTCTTTTCTCTTTGGTCATTTTGGCAAAATTCTGGTGCATGAGAGGTTATTTTGGTGACCTTTTCTTTTTTTCCAATTTCTTCCCTCTTTGCCGAAAACTCCAAAACCAAAAGTGAGCATTTTCTTTTCTTTGTTTTGACCGAAACCTCAATGCATTTTGGTCATTCTTTCTTTGATAGTTGAAACACCTAGCCTAATTGTTCATCTTACTTCTTTGTTTTGCCGCAACACTCAACCCACTATTGTTCATTTTTCTTTTGTTAGTCGAAACTAACAAAGCACTCATCCTTCATCTTTTCTTTTCTTTTGATCATTTCATCAACCCTTTTTCTATTCAAAAGCCGAATATTGATCATCTTCTCCATCTTACAAGTTGGACTTTTCTTTCTTGATTAAACCGGGTAAGTATTTCATTCAAATCTTTTCATTTTCTTCTCTCTTTAGCCGAATGAGTATTCCTCATCATTTGGTTATTTCATATTGTTTCTAAACCAAAATGGAGTTTTTCCATACTCCCTCATATCTTAATCGTTATCTTTTTGTAGTGTAATAGTGGGAAGGCCAAATCTATTACCTTTGATTCATCCGTAGCCATAAGCACAACCAGTGGGAATCGATTTTATAATCATTAAGGTAATGGATTCGTCATGGTTCATTATAATCTTTTTCGTTAACCGGTTAGTTTGCTAAACGAAATAGTGGTTGTGACTAATCGTTTATTTTTAGGGACTAAACTGCTCGATCTACCCAGTTGTTGATTCTACGGAGATAGTGGTAAGCCTAACCCTTTTTCCTTAGACAATCGATATATATTGTAATATCGTTTTGATTAAGACCTTTTCCAATGGAGGCAAGCGGTACCGAATCGAAAGGAAAAGAAATTGGAGAACTCAAAAGGAGTGGATTTGCAATTCCTACTCCTAAGTTTAAACAAAAGGCGGTATCGGTGATTCGAGATTTTCCACCGGGTTGTGGACCATCATTCGGTGAGAATCGACAAATCGTGGTCGTTCACGATTTTGAGAGTAAGTATTTTAGATCGTTGATTTAGATTTGGATTAAGAAAAATCCCTTACATTGTTAATCGAGTATTATGTTGTCTTAGGTGCCGACGATCAAGACGGTTTAATCCTTACCGTAATCAGGTGTGTAATCTCACACCGCTATCCCGTAGATTTAAGAATCGATATCATATTGGAAATAGACCGTTATTATTTTTATGATTAAAATTGTAATATGGCATAAACCGGGAAATTGGCTTAAATTACATTATTTTGATAGATTTGTCAAAATCAGCATTAAAACTGTGAGATTTATGAAAATGCCCCTACGGGCCAGATTACGAAAATGCCCCCTACGGGCCGAATTGCAAGAATGCCTTAGTGGGCCGAACTACAAAGTTCTATAATTGGCCGATTTATCGTAATAAAATATTGGATTATTAATTTTTGTACATATATGTGGATATTATGTTTAATAATGTATGTTGCATGTTACATATTGCATGGGTTGGGAATAAAATGTTGAAGAGAAGTGTAGCCTGGTGGCATTGCCACAAAAATGTTATTATGATGTTTACTTATGATTTCGGTGGCTTGGTCACAACAAAAATATCATAAATGGCAAATTTGCCTGCGAATATTATAAATGGCAACTTGCCTGCGAATTGGTGTGATTGGCGGGGTGGGTTGACTTGATCCCCACAGGTGTGATTGGCTGGTACGGGGGTGTGATTGGATGGATGGGTTGGGTTGCATACATTGCACTTATATATATTCTGTTATGCAAATGGGCTTCGGCCCAAGATTATGCTATATGGGCTCAGGCCCAAGTTTTTGTTAACTGGATTCATGCCCTTTGGATAACGGTAAGGGGGTTATACACTGAGTTCTAGTAACTCACCCCGTTTCCTTAACCCTTGCAGGTAATTCTCAGTGATGTGGACTTGGGCCATGGATGACTCGGTGGAGGCCATACTTCAGTGATGGTGTTATTGAACTTTAGATTTCTATTTCCGTTTACTTTACTAGTTTTACTATTTTGGGTTTTTATGTTGTAATAAGGCCTCTGGAATATTTTATTTTTGCTTGACGTACTTATTATCTTGTTTGAATTATTTAAAATGGAGATTTTTCTAAAAACTTAAATAAAGGTTTTCCAAAATAGATTAACAAATGGATTTCATAACTAATTTTTTTATAAATATTTTAACTCAGAAATTTTCTCTCGAATTATCAATGATATTTTCAAAGGCCACGGTTTTATAAGGTCACTAGTTCAAATTTACGATTTATCAATCAAACTTCGAGGTTAATAGTACTTTATCAAATATTTCAAATCAAACTTGTTTTCTTGATTATAACAAAATTTTTAGTATGAATCAAAAGGATTTAACACGTTTTCTCATGTGACATGTCAGATTCGGTCATAACGCATGGGCCGGGTTTGGGGTGTTACAGAACATATGTGCTGTTATGAAATTTGGTTAAACGTGAAGTCATAACGACCCTTCTAGGATATTGTTAGGAAAATATTTATAAATAAATAAATTTGTTACTTAAGTTCATGGAGATCATAATGTGAAAAATGAACATGTTTATAAGGCCTATATTAATATGGATTTGAATGTAAACATGCTGAAGCACTCTTTGTGCATATATGAGTGAATTAGACAAATACAAAGAATTCATCTAAAATACTTTGAATTTGTCTCCATATGAATATTACAAAATAATTTGAATTTTATGAATCTCTAAACTCTAAAATTCTAATATGCCTTTGTTTGAATAGTAAGCGTGTGACTAGCCTCGGCTAAATATGTTATTTATGGTCATAATGTACCCTAGTAAACTTAGTGAAATAGTTAGGATATAATTGACATGCCATTAGGGATTATATGTGCTTTTGGTTTTGGAGGGATGTGATATGATGCCTTAGGGCTAAGCAGTTTTGTGCTTTCTAGTGTTTTGGATGGTTTTCGTGTATCCAAGTCATTTTACTAGAGTTTACTAAGGGTGAAATGGTTTAAAATACTAATAATGAGACTTGACTATGAGTATTAATTGTTATATATAAACTAAAGTGGAACGTGCTAAGAACTATAAGTTAAATAAGTTAATGAAAAATTGAGTAAATGTGTAAGCTAATAATGAATGTGAACGGTTTAATGTCTAAATTTAGCAAGAAATGAGTTATAAGTTTAATGGTTAAGTGTTAAAAAGTCCTCCCTAGAGAACCCAAGTTCAAGCTACCTTCTTCCCATTTCTTTTCCTTTAATTTTCAGCAACCTAGGATAAAAGTCACACCAAAATATATATGGTTGAGAATAAAGATTAAGCAAGAAATAGGCTTCAGGCCTAACGATTAAAGTGCTAGTATTTCTCTCCCTAGTGACTTAAGTTTGAGCCACTCATTTCCTTTTTTATTTGGTAATTTCATCAAATATGCCCCAAAACATATCTATACGATTAAGTGTTTAAAATAAACAAGAAATGAGCAACATACTCAATGGTTAAGGCGTTAGTACTCCTAGAGAACCTAGGTTCCAGCCTCCTCCTTTCCCCCTTCATTTTAATTTCAAGTTCGGCAAAAAATTGAAAAAATTGTATGTGACATCCCTAGGGTTTACAAACCGTAAGAATTTACCCAATTTTTTCCTAATTAGAATTCATATCTTTCCTTTCCTTAAAATTCTAATAGAATTAGAATTTCACCAACTTTTTCTCTTATTTTCCTAATTAGATTTTCATATTACCCATTTTCAAATCCTAATAGATTTTTTCTCCATCTTCCTATGATAAACTGTAAAAGTAACATATTTTAAGCCCACATTTAGCATGCTTTTGGATGATTTATCCTTTGATTTATGTAAAAAGGTACTCTTAATCCTTCCTTTTCATGTTTTATACTCAGGAAAGCACCCGAGGATGAAAAGAACGAGAAACGGGCTTAAAACGGACCAAATTGGGCCAAAATAGAAATAGACACGGCCTGGGCCCAAGACCACACGTCCGTACCTCATTAAAAGTCCGAACACGGCCTAAAGATGACTCACACGGGCATGTGCCACGGCCGTGTCCCTGTCGTGGAAAAGAGCAATTTCACTCGGATTTGGATACTTAGGGGCAAAGAAACACATTCCGAAGCCTATATAAACACCCTAAGTATGACCAGAAAAGGGGGAACCCAAGGCTTTAGTCAGGGGGCGGTTAGTTAGGCGAAGGAGCCAAGCCAGAAAGGTCAGATTTGTGGAAATCACTCGTAGATAGCCAGTTGATCCATCTCAAGAAGCCGGAGTTATACTCAAGACGGAGGATCTCTCCTTCAATTCCTTCAGGGGGTTTTAGGGATTTCTTATGTTTTGTTTTATCTTTTCTTTTGAGATGTTTTCTTTTATTGTTATGAACTAAACCCTCAGATACCTGAGGGGATGAAACCTAATACGAATCTTGTTATCGTTTGCTGAACTATATGATAAATATTTGACTTGTTCTTAATTATGTGTTCTTAATTCTTGTGTTGATATTTCCGGGATATTAATTCAAGTATGATGTGCTTAGGTGGAGGAGCAAAAGTCCCTGCCTAAGAGTAGATCTAGCATAATTAAGCAGAGTTGATCGCGCGCCTAGAGATAGGGTTACGAGATTTTGCCGGATTAGGGTGAAACCTAATATGGGAGTCCATAGATCGAGTTAATGTGATTCTAGGGGTTTTAATTAGAAAGAGATTTCAATTAATCAACCTAGGGTTAGACGTTATTCGCTTCGAGAGAGGGTTTAATATACATTAGGGAATCTTACGGATCAAGTTAAATGAATAAATCATCTGGTTCAGAGTTAGATAACAAGTGAAGTCTAGGTGGATTCTTCCTTGGGTGTCGTCTTAATCAATTGGTTTTTCCTCACGTTATTTTCCCAAACTCTTTCTCTTTGTCTTTGCATCTTTAGTTTAGTAGTTAATTAATTTAGATTAGATAAATAAATCCCTTTATTCTTAGGCTAAATAATAAAAAGAGAGTTAGTATTGGTACTTTTGGTTCCTTTGGGTTCGACATTCCAGTCTTGCCTAAGCTATACTACTGTTCGATAGGTGCGCTTGCCTCAAAAATCATTGTCAGAGTTAGTTTCTAGGTTCGATCATTCTTTTTATAAATTTTAAGACTCGACAGACACAATCAAGTTTTTGGCGCCGTTGCTGGGGAACTAAAATATTAAGAACGCTCAATTTTTATTACTTTAGCCATTTTTATTTTTTGCAATTTACTTTTATTTTTTTAGTCTATTTTTATTTTTGCTAATTTCTTTCTTTCACTCCTTTCAGGTACCGCTAGTTTATGACTAGAAGGAACCCGATAGGACCCTTACTTTACGACAGTGATATTGAAGGTACCATTCGCAGAAATCGCAGAGAGATAAGGTGAAGCTTAAACTACATAGAAGAAGAGCAAGAAGTCGAAATTAATACTACAGAAGAGATGGCAGAGAATAATCTGCCACCTCCAGAGATGGCCGAACATCATGCTCCATGCACTATGTATGATTATGCTAAACCTAGTTTAATAGGAACTGAGTCTTGTATTGTTAGGCCTACTATTGCTACAAATAATTTTGAACTGAAACCTAACACTATACAAATGATACAACAGTTTTTTCAGTTTGATAGTTTGCAGGATGAAGATCCTAACACACACTTAGCGAATTTTCTAGAATCCTGTGATACCTTCAAGATAAATGGCATTTCTGATGATGCCATCCGTCTTCGGTTATTTCCCTTTTCCCTGAGGAATAAAGCCAAACAGTGGTTACATTCTCTTCCACGAGGATCAATCACTACATGGGACCAAATGACCGAGAAATTTTTGTTAAAATATTTTCCACCGGCCAAAACGGCCAAATTGTGGAATGATATCTCTTCTTTTGTGCAGATAGATTCAGAGACACTTTATGATGCATGTGAGAGATACAAAGACTTGTTAAGGAAGTGCCCACACCACGAATTACCTTTGTGGCTATAGGTCCAAACTTTTAACAATGGTGTGAACCCTTCAACAAGGAAACTAATTGGTTTAGCTACTGGTGGAACCCTGAATAACAAAACTCCTGTAGCAGCATACAAGTTTATAGAGGAGATGTCATTGAATAACTACCAGTGGCAAGTTACAGGGACAAGGCCAGCCAAAACAGCCAGAGTTTTCAACATTGATACAGTAACCGCGCTATCAAATCAGATAGAATTGTTAAATAAAAAATTTGATAGTTTCTATGGTTCTGCGCAGGCACATCCACTAATGTAGTGCGACGCAAGTGAAGGAGTGGTGAATCCTGAGTACCCATCCTACGGACAGGGCATGGAGAGCGAGCAAATGAACTATATGGGTAATAATTTTCGATCTAACAATAACCCTTATAGTAATACTTATAATCCAGGATGGAAGAACCACCCCAATTTCTCATGGGGCGGTCAAAGAAATCAAAGGCAACAACCATCTCAAAACTTCCAACAACAGCCCTACCTACAGGAAAAGGAGCCAAACTTTGAAGAGGTGCTAACAAATTTCATAACAGCCTCAGAAACACGTTTCCAAAAAGTAGAAGCAAAACTTGAGGCATTGACACAAGAGTTCAGGAATCAAATCGGGCAACTTACTAGGTTAGTTTCTGAAATGCGATTAGAAAGCTTACCTAGGGAAAAAGAGCAGGTCTAGGCAGTGACACTAAGAAGTGGAAAGGAGTTAATCGAAACAAAGAAAGAGGTACCACATGAAACGACTAGGCAAAGATAACTCTGACCCATAAGGAAATAAAACCAACAATCCCGTATTCAGCGAAGTTGAAGAAAGACCGCCTAGAAGAAGCACAATATGGTAAATTTCTTGAACTTTTCAAACAGCTACATATTAACTTACCTTTTGTTGAAGCTATTTTGCAGATGCCAACATATGCAAAATTTTTAAAGGAGCTTCTAACAAATAAAAGGAAGTTCGAGGAAATTTCAATAGTGGAACTTAATGAAGAATGCTCAGCTATCATTCAAAATAAACTGCCAACCAAATTGAAAGATCCGGGAAGTTTTACTATTTCCTGTTTAATTGGTAGTTTGAGCATAGAAAAAGCATTAGCTGATTTAGGTGCCAGCATTAATTTAATGCCTTATAAAATGTTTAAGCAACATGGTCTCGGGGAACCAACACCCACTATGATGAGTATTCAGTTAGCTGACAGATCTGTTAAGTATCCTAGGGGAATTATTGAAGATGTTCTGGTAAAAGTAGATAAATTTATATTTCCCGTTGATTTTGTTGTGCTTGACATGAATGAGGACGTAGAGGTATCTTTAATTTTGGGACGACCCTTTTTAGCTACTTCTAGGGCTGTCATTAATGTTGGTGATGGTAAACTCACACTAAGGGTAGGAGATGAGGAAATTGTGTTCCAAATTTATGATGCCATGCGATATTCTAGAGAACAAGATGATTCCTGTTACTTTGTTGATGCCACTGATCATATTTTTCAAGAATCTTTGCAGGAAATCATGCACAGTGACACGATGGAACTGTGTCTTTCACAAAGTGAGGGGAAAGATGACGATATCGATGAAGTGAACCCCAATACATCATCCTCTAGACAGACGGAAATAGAGGACATTAAGATCAATGATGAACTAAAACAAAAACCCTCTATTGATGAGCCACCCAAGTTAGAACTGAAACAATTGCCAAAACATTTGGAATACGCATTCCTCGGGGAAAATTCTACACTTTCGATAATCATCTCTTTAGAACTAGGAGCCAAGGAGAAAGAAGATTTGCTAAAGGTACTAAGGAAGCACAAAAAGGCCATAGCATGGAAAATGTCAAACATCAAAGGAATAAGCCCATCATTCTGCACCCACAAAATTTTAATGGAAGATGAGTATAAACCTTGTGTGCAACCTCAGAGACGTTTGAACCCCAATGTGAAAGAAGTTGGCAAAGTTGAGGTAATTAAACTTCTAGATGCAGGAATAATTTATCCTATTTCTGACAGCACCTGGGTAAGTCTTGTGCAGGTAGTTCCAAAGAAAGAAGGCATGACTGTTGTAGCCAACGAAAAGAATGAATTGATTCCTACAAGAACAGTCACAGGTTGG
Organism: Gossypium australe; assembly: GCA_005393395.2. Taxonomy (NCBI): domain Eukaryota; kingdom Viridiplantae; phylum Streptophyta; class Magnoliopsida; order Malvales; family Malvaceae; genus Gossypium; species Gossypium australe. Next base: position 62,454,187 of record CM016620.1, read on the forward strand.
AGAGTCTGCATTGACTATAGGAAGCTGAATGACGCAACCAGAAAAGATCACTTCCCTTTACCCTTTATTGATCAGATGTTAGAAAGGTTGTCTGGGCATATGTACTACTACTTCTTGGACGGACTCTTCGGCTACTTCCAAATCTCCATAGCTCCTGAAGATCAAGAAAAGACAACATTTACATTTCCATACGGTATGTTTGCTTATCGTAGAATGCCTTTTGGATTATGTAATGCTCCTGCTACTTTTCAGCGCTGCATGCTAGCCATCTTTGATGAACTTGTGGAAGATATTATGGAGGTATTTATGGACGACTTCTCGGTATTCGGTAACTCTTTCCACCTTTGTCTTAAAAAATTAGAACGAGTTTTAATAAGATGTGAGGAAATGAATCTTGTCTTGAATTGGAAAAAATGTCACTTTATGGTTAGAGAGGGGACTGTGTTAGGACATAAGATTTCTAGTAAAGTGATTGAGGTAGATAAAGTTAAGATTGAAACTATAGAAAAATTACCTCCCCTAGTTCAGTTAAGGCTATTAGAAGCTTTTTAGGACATGCTGGATTTTACAGAAGATTCATTAAATATTTCTCTAAAATAGCTAAGCCTTTAACGAGATTACTAGAAAAAGGTGTTCCTTTCAATTTTGATTAGGAGTGTTTAGATGCATTCAATATCCTCAAAGATAAACTAATAAATGCTCCGATTATAATTGCACCTGATTGGAATCTACCTTTTGAACTAATGTGTGATGCGAGTGATTTTATAGTAGGTGCAGTTCTGGGACAACGAAGAAACAAGCATTTTCAGCCAATTTACTATGCTAGAAGAACACTGACACCTGCACAAGAAAACTACACCACCACAGAGAAAAAATTGCTAGCTGTAGTTTTTACATTTGACAAATTTAGACAGTATCTGATACTATCTAAAGTTGTCATTTACACTGACCATTCAGCTCTTCGTTACCTCTTAACCAAACCTGATGCAAAACCTCGACTCATATGATGGATCTTACTCTTACAGGAATTTTATTTGGAAATACAGGATAAGAAGAGAGCTGAAAACCTTGCAGCAGACCACCTCTCCAGGCTTGAGAACCCACATATCGAAGAGCTCGACGAAAGTGAGACAAACGACTCGTTCCCTGAAGAACAACTCTTTTCTATAACCAACTTCGAGGTACCATGGTTTGCAGATATTTCGAATTATTTAGCTGCTAACATCTTACCAAAAAGGTTAACACATCATCAAAAGTAATATATTTTAAGCCAACATTTAGCATGCTTTTGGATGATTTATCCTTTGATTTATGTAAAAAGGTGCTCTTAATCCTTCCTTTTTATGTTTTATACTTAGGAAAGCACCCAAGGATGAAAAGAATGAGAAACGGGCTTAAAACGGGCCAAATTGGGCCAAAATAGAAATCGACACGGCCTGTGCCCAAGACCACACGGTTGTGCCTCATTAAAAGTCCGAACACGACCAAAAGATGACTCACACGAACGTGTACCATGGCCGTGTCCCTGTCGTGGAAAAGAGCAATTTCACTCGGATTTGGATACTTAGGGGCAAAGAGACACATTCCGAAGCCTATATAAACACCCTAAGTATGACCAGAAAAGGGGGAACCCAAGGCTTTAGTCAGGGGGCGGTTAGCTAGGCGAATGAGCCAAGCCAGAAAGGTCAGATTTGTAGAAGTCACTCGTAGATAGCCAGTTGATCCATCTTAAGAAGCCAGAGTTATACTCAAGACGGAGGATCTCTCCTTCAATTCCTTCAGGGGGTTTTAGGGATTTCTTATGTTTTGTTTTATCTTTTCTTTTGAGATGTTTTCTTTTATTGTTATGAACTAAACCCTCAGATACCTGAGGGGATGAAACCTAAGATGAATCTTGTTATCGTTTGCTGAACTATATGATAAATATTTGACTTGTTCTTAATTATGTGTTCTTAATTCTTGTGTTGATATTTCTGGGATATTAATTCAAGTATGATGTGCTTAGGTGGAGGACAAAAGTCCCTGCCTAAGAGTAGATCTAGCATAATTAAGCGGAGTTGATCGCGCGCTTAGAGATAGGGTTTTAATTAGGAAGAGATTTTGCCAGATTAGGGTGAAACCTAATATGGGAGTCCATAGATCGAGTTAATGCGATTCTAGGGGTTTTAATTAGAAAGAGATTTCAATTAATCAACATAGGGTTAGACATTATTCGCTTCGAGAGAGGTTTTAATATACATTAGGGAATCTTACGGATCAAGTCAAATGAATAAATCATCTGGTTCAGAGTTAGATAACAAGTGAAGTCTAGGTGGATTCTTCCTTGGGTGTCGTCTTAATCAACTGGTTTTTCCTCAAGTTATTTTCCCAAACTCTTTCTCTTTGTCTTTGCATCTCTAGTTTAGTAGTTAACTAATTTAGATTAGATAAATAAATCTCTTTATTCTTAGGCTAAATAATAAAAAGAGAGTTAGTATTGGTACTTTTGGTTCCTTTGGGTTCGATATTCCGGTCTTGCCTAAGCTATACAACTGTTCGATAGGTGCGCTTGCCCCAAAAATCGTTGTCAGAGTTAGTTTCTAGGTTCAATCATTCTTTTTATAAATTTTAAGACTCGACAGACACGATCATCCTACTTATTCTCTTTTTTTTTCTTTCTTTTTTCTTTACACCATAACTTCATCCTAATTGTTGATAATTACTTTGCTTTCCAGAACCAAATCATCCTCCATTCAATCGTTCTTTCATCAGTTTTGTAATTGTCGTCAATAGCATCCCTACCTTTGCCAAGAATCGGTAAGTACATCTTGTTTCCAATGTTTATATCTTGAATTTTCGTAGTAATTCTATCTGATGCTAATTGATGGGCTTGAAACTAACTAATAATTTCGACAAAGGCAAGCGCACCTATCGAACAGTAGTATAGTTTTGGTGAGTCCGGAATATTGTATCCTCAATGACTAAAATTACTAGTAATAACTATTTTTTTATTATCTAGCCTAGTAATTAAGGGGATTTATTTTTTTATCTAAATTTAACTAACTAATTTAACTACCTAAATGATTATGAATGTGACAGACTTGACGGATAAAATTTTAAAAATACATCAATTGATCCCTCCGTTTTCTATCAAAGGAGATACAATACTTTTAGACAACTTATATGAGATAGGCAATACCTAAGGAAGAATCCACCTAGACTTCACTTATTACTTTTGATTCATATGATTTATTCACTTGCCTTAATCCGTAGAAATCCCTGAATTATGTTAATATCTCTTTCAAGATTAAAAACACTGACTCTAGGTTGATTAATTGAAATCTCTTTCTAATTAAAACCCCTATTGTCGCATTAATTCGATCTATAGATTCCCTTATTAGATTTGACTCTAATCCGGTAGATTTTCGTCGCCCTATTTCTAGGGTTGCAATCAACTCCGCCTAATTGTGTTGATCTACTCTTAAACAGGGACTTTTGCTCCACTGAATAAGCACATTTGACTTGAATCAATAACCTGAATTATCAAAACAAGAATAAGAACTCACAATTAAGAATAAGAACAAGCATTTATCTTATAAATCAAATAATAATAAGATCTGTCTTAGGTTTCATCCCCTCGGGTATTTGAGAGGTTTAGTTCATATTGATAAAGGAAAACATCTTAGAATAAAGAAAACAACAAAACATAAGAAACCCAAAAACTTCAAGAGAAATTGATAGGAGATCTTCAGTCTTGATGGAGATCCTTCTCCTAAGCTGCTTCCGATGGCTGTCTTCGAGTATTTTCTGCCTTCTACTCGGCGTCTACTCGACGTCCTGTCGACCTCCTCTTTTAGGTTTCCCCCTAGGGTGTATATATAGGTTTTGAGATGCCTTACTTGGCCCACAAGTATCCTATTCCGAATAGAATTCATCCTGGTTTCGGCAGGGACACGCCCGTGGTGGGCTCCTTCGGCTGTGGTTGATTCTGCTCACCACACACGGCCGTGTGATCTGCCCGTGGTCGATAGTCCAGGTTGTGTGATTTCCGATGTATGCCCATTTTGTCCCTTTTTGGCCCGTTTCTCGTTCTTTTCGACTCCCTAAGATCTCCTAAGCATAAAACATGAAATTAAGACATTAGGAGCATCGAATTCATCAAATATAATGGAAAATCATCCAAAAGTAAGCCAAGCATGGGGTAAAAATATGTGTAATTTATGGTTTATCAAATATCCCCACACTTAAGCCTTTGCTTGTCCTCAAGCAAAATACTCACAATTAAATTTAACTTCCTTAATTCATAATTTTTATTAATAATGTTTCATCATAATTCATAGATAATTCATACATTGATAATTTGTACTAAAAGAGTCCTAAAGATTCAATCAATCTAAGTCATAAATTTTTATAGCACGAAAACATAAGTGTTTCCCCTTACCTAAATAATTACCCTTGATTCAAAATCAACAAAAATTGACATCCTCACTAAAGATTCACTCAAATCACTCAAGGTGTTTTAAGGTTCAAATTAAGCACTCAAAAATTCAAACATGAAAAGTTAATCCCAAAAGCTTGCATGAAAATCAAATGTCCACCACTATAAAATGAGATGATCCACAAATCAAAAGGTCTTTAAAGGGTTGTAATGGGGCTTAGGTTAAAGGTGTGGATATAGGCTGAATTAGATAGTTAGAATCGAGATTGAATTGACAATTTACCTAACTAGAAACAATGAACTAATAATTAATAATTACATCAAATAATACGAGCTTTTCTCAAAATGTGAAATTAATTGCTTAAGCTCAACCAGATCGAACTAATAATAGAGAAATTTCCCACTTTTTTTTAAGAATAAGAACAAACAATAATAGGTAAGTATTTAACAACTGAAATAAAGAAAATAGTTAGGCAACTGATCAAATCAAATCTCGACATAAGGGGAGTCAAAGGAGGAGAAGTAAAAATTTGATTTTGGGTTAATATTAATTGAGTCAAGAAACGGTTTATTAAGTTAAAAAGGGTTCACTAGGGGTTAATTATGAAGGTAGGCTTTTTAGTGGAATAAGAGGGTTAAAACCTAGGTGCCTTTATCATCTTAGTATATCAAATCAAAAGTGTGGTCTCGACATGCATAATCGAAGCAAGTTCTAGAATAACAAATCAATATTGACACACTCATAATTAATAAAGTGAGCAAGAAAAATATATGCTCTAAAAGGCTCAAAGTCTCACAAAAATTATGGTTTTTGATGCCAACCCTGTAAATTTCAAACTTCAAAGTAATATTTAAGATTATAGAAACAACCTAATAAATTTTTAATTCTAAAAATAGACTTATCATGCTTGATTCTCTAATATCTTAAAGTTTAAATCATCAATGCATAATTACCTATGACTTAATCCGAAACATATCAATGAAAATCATAAATCAATAGAAGTTTCATTCTAATAGTAATATGAGAAAACTACTTAAAATCAAGGCATAATTCAGTATTGTTGACACCTCCCCACACTTAAGATGTACATTGTCTTCAATGTACAAAAATAGATATCTACAATATATAAAATCATAAGATAGGGGGAGAAGTGAACTTCCTGAATTTTGGATGGAGTCAAAGAAAAGAACGGTAAGTTAGGCATAGATGAACGCGGAGGTGGATACTCCGGTGGAGGTGTGGTCATTCCTTGATAGCCCTTTGAACCTAAATTAAAGAAATCAAAATATAATAATATAAATTAAAGACAAGAAAGATAAAGGGAGAGAATTTAAAAATGAAAATAAAAGAACAAGAAAAAATAAATGGACTCAAAGGTCCTTGTCCTGTCGAGTTAAATGGTCTCGCACGGGGAGACTGTGCTATGGTCCTTTCGCTTTTTCGACATGGGGATGGTGGTGTAAAGAAAGAATAAGGGAAATGGGGAAAGGAAAATGAAAGGAGAAAGATAATAGAAAAAGAAAGGGGTGTGGTGGTTAGGGTTTGGAAGAAGAAGAATTTGGGGAGAAAGTGAGAAGAATGGGGTTTTAAATAGGAATCAGGGACCTAGTTGCTGCCCACGCCCATGTGCCATAGGCATTTTAGGTTACATGGCCGTATCGCACGGCCGTGTTGTGCTTTGTTCGTTTCTCCCAGGCCTGTGTAGAGGTTTCCACGCCCATGTTGCTTAATCAGTGTCGGCCACGGCCTAAAAGCACGGGCGTATTGCATGCCCGTGAAGATTTCTCACTGTCGACCACGGCCGAATCGCACGGCCGTGGCATTTATCGCAGCTCGTGTTTTGGGGACTTGTCTTCCTTGGTTCGCACGGTCTCTGCCATGCCAATGTGCCTATTCGTGGTGTCCACACGGCCACGGCCATGCCCGTGTGTAAGGTCGTGTGGAGAGAAAAACCTGCACTTTATTAACTTGGTTAGTTGTTAGTTAGGTGCTAAAAATCGAAAATATGGACGTTAGTAGGGTTAGTGCTCGGGTTGCCTCCCGAGAAGCGCTCGTTTAAAGTCTTAAGCTAGACTTACCTTTCATTCGTATAATCATGGTGGTTTGAAGAGTTGAAACTCCTCATTCTTGCTATCAATTCAGTTATCGATATATAGTTTAAGTCGAGTGGTGTTTACCTTAAAAGTGTTGAACTTAAGATTAGTTACCTTGACTGTTTCGTATGGGAAGACATTTAGTACCGTGAAAGGGATCTCTTCATTAAGGTCTGAAATGGCGATTCGAGGGTCTGTCTTATCCAACAATACCTGATCCCCGATCTTAAATTGGGTTGTCCCATCCTTAAGTTTGACATGGATTTGCTTTAGTTCATCATTTTTTTCGGTTTTTCCTTGACGTGTTTCCGCCATTCATCTAGTTCATTGATTTGTAATCTTCGTTCCTCATGAACACTTTTATTCTCAATTTGAACGCTAGACCCTGGCTCTGTTATCTTTTCCTGAGAGATTTCCTGCAAAGAAGATTGAACGTTAAGTTTATTTATATAAACATGACTTGTATTCTCTTGATCATTAGATATCTATTCAGAATCACATGCTTTGAGTTTAATCATGTCATCACCTACACGAAGTGTTACTTCCCCTGTATCAACATCGATAATGGTCCTAGCAGTTGCTAAAAAGGGCCGTCCTAATATTAAAGGAACATCATTATCCTCATTCATATCTAAAACAACAAAGTCTACTGGGAATATGAATTCGTCAATTTTCACTAGTACATCCTCAATTATACCCCTAGGAACTCTAATGGTTTTATCATCTAATTGGATGCTTATCCTAGTTTGTTTGGGTTTCCCAAGACCTAGCTGTTTAAACATTTTATAAGGCATGATATTGATGCTTGCCCCGAAATTAGCTAAAGCATTATTAACAGATAAACTACCAATTAAGCACGGGATTGTAAAACTCCCTGGATCTTTTAACTTTCATGGTAGTTTATTTTGTAAAATTGCTTAACACACTGTATTTAGCTCCACATACGACGTATCGTCTAACTTCCATTTGTTTGTCAAAAGCTCTTTTAAAAATTCCCTTGAATTGGGCATCTACAAAAGAGCTTTAAGAAATGGGAAGTTAATATGTAATTTTTTTAGAAGTTTAAGAAATTTACCAAATTGTTCATCTGTGCAGTCTTTCTTCATCGCATTGGGGTATGGCACACGAGGTTGGTATTCTGTAATTACTGGTTTTGGTTTATCATGGCTTACCTCAACCTTACCTTCCTCTACCACATTCTCTTTCCTCAATTTTGGTTCATCTAACCTATTACTATCGTGACGGTAACGGCATGAAGTTACTCCTTTGAGTTTGTTTCAGTGTTGCTTGGCAAGTTGCCTTGTGGCCGTTCAGATATGAGCTTAGCAAGTTGTCCTAATTGGTTCTCGAGCACTTGAATTGATGCTTGCCGATTTTTTAGTGCTGTTTCGATGTTTTGGAAATGAGTTTCTGACACCGCGATGAATTTTGTTAGCATCTCCTCAAGGTTTGGCTTTTTCTCTTGCGGGTAAGGTTGCTGTTGAAAACCTGGGGAGGGTTGTTGTCTCTGATTTCCTTGGCCACCCCATGAGAAGTTGGGATGGTTCCTCCAACCTGGATTGTAATTGTTACTATAAGGGTTATTTTGAGGTCTAGAATTATTACCCATATAGTTCATCTGTTCGTTTTCTACTCCAGGGTTGTAGGATGGATATTTTGTATTACTCATTCCTCTCCATTCATATCACACTGCATCACTGGATGTACCTACGAAGAACCACACAAACCATCAATTTTCTTACTTAAAAGTTCTACCTGATTTGATAGCATGGTTACTGCGTCGAGGTTGAAAACACTAGCGGCTTTTGTTGGCTTTGTACTCGTAACTTGCCACTGATAGTTATTTAGTGACATCTCCTCTATAAACTCATAAGCCGCTTCAGGGGTCTTGTTATTTAGGGTTCCACCGGCGGCTGAATCAATCAACTGCCTAGTTGAGGGGTTCACACCATTATAAAATGTTTAAACCTGTAGCCATAAAGGTAACCCATGGTGAGGGCAGTTGATATCTCTCCCATGCATCGTAGAGTGTTTCTAAATCTATCTGTACAAAAGAAGAAAAATCATTCCTCAACTTAGTCGTTTTAGCCGGCGGAAAATATTTAAGTAAAAATTTTTCGTTCATTTGGTCCCATGTAGTGATTGATCCTCGTGGTAACGAGTTCAACCACTGTTTTGCTTTGTTTCTCAATGAGAACGGAAACAACAGAAGGCTAATGGCATCATCAGAAACACCATTAATTTTGAAAGTGTCGCAGAATTCCAAAACATTCGCCAAGTGATTGTTTGGATCCTCATCCTGCAAACCATCAAACTGAACAAATTGTTGAATCATCTGTATAGTGTTAGGTTTCAGTTCAAAATTATTTGCAGCAATAGCAGGTCTAACAATACTTGATTCAGTTCCTGTTAAATTAGGTTTAGCATAATCATACATAGTACGAAGAGCAGGATTTTGATTCACCGGGTTTGCGACAACCACAGGAGGTAACGGATTATTATCAGCCATCTCTTCGATAGTATTGGTTTCGTCTTCTTGCTCTTCTTCTATGTATTGTGGCCTTCATCTTATTTCTCTTCGGTTTCTGCGAGCGGTATGTTCTATCTCACTGTAAAAAATCAAGAGTCCTGACGGTTTCTTTTAGTCATAAACTAAAATTACCTGCAAGAAGTGAATAAAAGAAAAATTAGCAAAGTTAAGATAAATTAAAAAATAATAAAATGGCTAAAGTAATAAAAATTTAGTTTTCCTAATATCTTAGTCCCCGGCAACGGCGCCAAAAACTTGATGGGCTTGAAATTAACTAATAATTTCGACAAAGGCAAGCGCAACTATCGAACAGTAGTATAGTTGTGGTGAGTCCGGAATATCGTATTCTCAAGGACTAAAATTACTGGTAATAACAATCTTTTTATTATCTAGCCTAGTAATTAAGGGGATTTATTTTTTATCTAAATTTAAGTAACTAATTTAACTAACTAAATGATTATGAATGTGACAGAGAGTGAATTGGGAAAATACTTTTAGACAACTTATATGAGATAGGCAATACCTAAGGAAGAATCCACCTAGACTTCACTTATTACTTTTGATTCATATGATTTATTCACTTGCCTTAATCCGTAGAAATCCCTGAATTATGTTAATATCTCTTTCAAGACTAAAAACAACTGACTCTAGGTTGATTAATTGAAATCTCTTTCTAATTAAAACCCCTATTGTCGCATTAATTCGATCTATGGATTCCTTTATTAGATTTGACTCTAATCCGGCAGATTTTCGTCGCCCTATTTCTAGGGTTGCATCAACTCCGCTTAATTGTGTTGATCTACTCTTAAACAAGGACTTTTGCTCCACTAAATAAGCACATTCGACTTGAATCAATAACCTGAATTATCAAAATAAGAATAAGAACTCACAATTAAGAATAAGAACAAGTATTTATCTTATAAATCAAATAATAATAAGATCTGTCTTAGGTTTCATCCCCTCAGGTATTTGAGAGGTTTAGTTCATATTGATAAAGGAAAACATCTTAGAATAAGAAAACAACAAAACATAAGAAAACCCAAAAACTTCAAGAGAAATTGATAGGAGATCTTTAGTCTTGATGGAGATCCTTCTCCTAAGCTGCTTCCGATGGCTGCCTTCGAGTATTTTCTACCTTCTACTCAGTGTCTACTCGACGTCCTATCGACCTCCCCTTTTAGGTTGCCCCCTAGGGTGTATATATAGGCTTTGAGATGTCTTACTTGGCCCACAAGTGTCCTATTCCGAATAGAATTCATCCTGGTTTCGGCAGGGACACGCCCGTGTGACACGCCCGTGGTGGACTCCTTTGGCCGTGGTCGATTTTGCTCTCCACACATGGCCGTGTGATTTACCCGTGGTCGATAGTCCAGGCCGTGTGATTTCTGATGTAGCCCCATTTTGTCCCTTTTTGGCCCGTTTCTCTTTCTTTTCGACTCCCTAAGCTCTCCTGAGTATAAAACATGAAATTAAAAGATTAGGAGCATCGAATTCATCAAATTTAATGGAAAATCATCCAAAAGTAAGCCAAGCATGGGGTTAAAATATGTGTAATTTATGGTTTATCACTAATCTTACGTTTAATTAAACAATGTTTCAACTATTCTTTCCAAATCTTTTGTTAATACTGAAATCAACTATTTATTCACGTGTAAATGGCGTTTGAAGGACCAGATTTAGGTAAATCAAACTAGAACCTGATGTGAGTAATGTCGAACGACAACGTGATGATAGGTGTGTGTTCTTTTACAAGCGAATCAGGACAAATTGTATGTAGGTTTAGGGCCACACGGTCTCCCACATTGGCGTGTAGACCACACGGTCATGTGCTATTGTACGTAAGGGTACTTTGATTTCCACACAACCAAGAACCTTCCACACGGTCGTGTCTCTCCTATAGGTTAATTTATGCATTTGCTACACGACCACAATCTATTACACGATCGTGTAACCCTTCCACACGTCTGTGTAACCCTTCCACATGATTTATAGCTTCTCACGCAGCTTGGCCACATGGCCGTGTGATCCCTGTTTTACAATTTTGTGTTGAATTTATTGAATTGTTCAATTTAGTCCTTAAATAATCCCTGAACTATTTTTAGAGATTTTATTCACGCAATTGAGTCCCTGATAATATGAACATTTTGGAATCCATGATCTGATAGATTGAATTACTATTGTTATATGCAAGTATATGTGATTGTTACATGCCCACTGTATCTGTATTTCTAATAAATTGTTACTGTTAAATTATGTCATTGTATTATTGATTACATGTTAAGCATGCCTACTTCTACTGTTAAATCGAATACATGTTAAGCATGTCTATTGTTTCTGTACCGTCCTGTTCCAAGCATAACATATTGCATTGCATGGGGGGAACGAAATGAAAGGAGGAAGTTTTGACAGTTTAATAATTTGCAACTTTGGTGATTTATCCACAAATTTTTGGCAACTTTTATATGCAAATATGTTGTACATCCACAACAAGTGGTAGTTTATTTGCAAATGTGTTTATCTGAAAATATTGGTGATTCATCCACAGTTTTTACTACTGGCAGTTTATTTACAAATTTTCTGGTAGTTTATCCACAATATGGTGTGTAGGGATGGATGAGTTCTGGGGAACTCTTACTATGATGTGTAGCAGAGTTGTGTAGGACCTTTTCTATTAAACTGAAATTGCATCGCATTCATAAGCATGTGCATGCAAAATTGTGAATTCTGAGATGATCTTGTGTAAGCTGATATGAAATAATGATACTCTGAATTCTTACTCAGTTGTAATCATTCTATGCATGATTATTTAGTATGTTATATCTACTGTCTGCACTTATTTTCTTGTGATTGAACTCACACTGAGCTTCTTAAGCTCACTCCCCCTTTATTTCTATCTTTATAGATAACCCACCAAGTTAAGACATGGACTTGACTTTCAAAGGGTCTCGGCTCAGAACGTTTTTTTATTTAAAGTATTTTATATTCATTATCTACATTTTCTATTATTCATAAGATTGTATTGTTTTATGATTAAATTGTGGCATAGGACTTAGGTTTTGGTTTTATTTAGCATGCATGACATTTAATTTAATTTTAAAATGATGAAATATGGATTTTAATTATTTATGCATGAAACATAGTTTTTAACAAAACTAAGTTAAATATCACTTTTCCATTGCTAGACTATAAACAAATTTTGTGTAATTAATAAATTGAAATTAACTAAGTTTTCAAAAGTAGTCACTGCTACAAGGAAAATGTTTTTAATTGGGTTTTTGCTAAGTCGTTAGTTTTTCTAAAAATATGCTAAGTTTTCTTCTAAGATAAACAAATATTTTAAAATTACTATTTTATAAACTCCAATAGCTTACTGGGTCATTTCGGTGGCCAATTGAATCTTTAGAATTCGAACCTAACATCTAGGCTAGATTGAGGAGGTTGCATGCACTCAATTGGGTACTTGAACTGCCAAAATGCATCAAAAAGAGCCCTTTGACTGTAAACTTTAACAATTGACCTTTAAAGTTAACTATCTCTAATTTTTTAATTAAAGCCACCACGTGTAACAACCACGATGTGACATATGACAAAAAATTATAAAAAAAAATTAAAAAAAAAAATAAATATTTAAATATTTTATTAAAAATTAGAAAAAAATTATAAAAACCAAAAAAATTATAAAAAATTTATAAAATATATAGAAAAATAGAAAAAAATTATGAAATTTTATACAGTCGTAAGAAAATTATAAATAAAATGTAAAGAAATATAAAATTCATAAAAAATTATAAAAATTATCGTACCAAAAGAAGCATTTTATAATTTTCCTATAACTTTTATTGATTTTTATTTTTTATCATTTTTTACCACATGTCATACTGTATTGTGACACGTGGTGACTTTAACTGAAAAAACTGGGGGTTGTTAACTTTAATGATCAACGGTTAAAGTTAATTGTTAAAGGGTCTTTTTGATGTATTTTATAATTTGTTATGATTTTTATAAAATTTTACAATTTATTTTCTAGTTTTTAACTATTTTTTATTAAAATTTAATAATTTTTATAACTTTTATTGATTTGTATTTTTTATAATTTTTTTATCACATGTCACGCCGTGGTTAAGGGGCAGTTAACTTTAACAGTCAACTGTTAAATTTAACGGTCAAAGGATCTTTTTGATGCATTTTGATAGTTCAAGTACCCAATTGAGTGGGAAAAAAAAGTAGGGGCTTAATAGCTTTTTTTTTTTTTGAAAAAGTTTGAGGGTCTTTTTGATGCATTTTGAAAGTTCAAGTACCCAAATTGAGTGAAAAAAAAGGGGGGGACTTAACTGCTTTTTTTTGAAA